>CM050163.1:160494146-161694146 GCA_027410445.1 Discoglossus pictus
CAAGGTTTTCACTAACAAAAAGTTATTTAAAAAATATATGTTATGTGATTATTTGGATCCCTATAGAATTAGCAAAATGGCAATTGAATAAGGGCCTAAAAGTGCTTATTTATAGCCATATTAAATTGTCCAAGATAGCAATTGAATGAGGACCTTTGGTTACTGCATTTGTTATATTGTCAGCTCCTCATTCAATTGTGTTTTGACCAATGGAATAGAGCTCAATATCACCACAGAGCATATTTTTTTACCGAATTTTGTATTTAGTGAACTTGTATCCAAAAGCAACGTGTTCACTAAATAAAAAGTTCCTTTAAAAAATATGCTCTGTGCTTATATAGAGCCCTATTGAAATGGGCAAATCACATTTGAGTGAGGCCCTTGGCCATTAAACATATATATGTCCTCATTGAATTGCAATTTTGCCAATTGAAGAGGGCTCTATATAAGCACATAACATATTTATTGAGCAAAGTTTTTAGTAACTAAAAAGTTCTGTATAAAAAATATGTTATGTGCTTATATAGAGCCCTATTCAATTGAGCAAGTCGCAATTGAATAAGGCTCATGGTTCTTTCTTTTTTATACTTAAATACTTTACCTTGATTGAAGTGTCGAATGACAGAGGGTCCCCTCCTGCCAATCTTAATCCGCCGGTCTTCTTGTAGTGTCTGTTTGAAAAAGAAATTGAAATAGTTATTTGTATATTTATAATTTTTCATCTAGCAAAGCATTGCCTTTTGAGCATGTAATGTCTTGTTGTATCTTACCTCTTCTTCTTTGTTGGTGTTCTTTAAAAGGGATTGTGCTTCACAGTGCACGGTGCAAATTGTTGAGTGGCGCTGTTGATGCAGAGTCTGTTTGAATATTAAAAGAAATAGAAAGATTCAGCTTTATATGATCTATTGAATTGCAGTAAATTAATGTCATTTAAATATACTTCTGTAATTATTTTCAATTGACCTTATTTTTTGGTGGGGGCTACACACATATGTCACATACATGAAGCACATTCCATAGTTTAATGTAATTATTTTGTGTACGTGTGACATATCAGTATACATGACTCATATTTAAATGGTTAAATTAACCTTATATTTTTTTTTTCCAACACACATAAATGTCTGTGTGTGAGATGTAACTATAGATGATACACATATATGTGCGTGTGACATATCAGTATACATGACATATAATGTCATTTAAATGTAGTTGTTTGCTGATTTTGTTTTAAGCTAATTTTGTTGCAGTGGCAATACACATAAATGTGCGTGTCACATGTCACTATACATTCTATACATATATGTGCGTGTCACATGTCACTATACATTATAGACATATATGTGCGTGTCAGATGTCACTATACATTATAGACATATATGTGCGTGTCACATGTCACTATACATAAACCTCTGTTTAATATTGAATTATGGTTTTTTGTTGTTTTGTTAAATGAACCGTATTTTTTTTGTGAGCCTATACACATAAATGTGCCATATATGTCACTACATAAATCCTAGTTTATTTTTTTATTTGTTTGACCTGTCCTGATAATAAAATGTAATATATTATAGCTTACCTCTCAGTTGTAATTTGCACAATGCAAAGTAGTAAATTAGTAAAGAATTGTCTTCTCAAGTAAAAGCAGCAGTTATCTCAGAAGTCACTCCGTTCATCACCTGAGGAGAAATGTATTTTTTTGTGTGAAATAGGCAGTATTTATAAACTTGTAGAAAGTTCTGGAAAGTGAGACCGTTAGAACGCAATACGCATGCGCTATTTGCGTTCCAGCTTATAATTTGCGTTCCATCCGCCATTTTCTGCGTATTACTGTTCAAAATGGTGTTTAATATGATTGTGATACGTTCCCCATAGTATGTGTTTCATTATTGCGAGTAAGTGTAGTGTAGTTACGTCTGAAGCCTTGTTTTCGTTTTGTTCGTCGGCCATTTTTTCTCTCGCTTAGCAATGGTATTAGTGTCTAAAGTGTTTTATTTTGATTTAAATGTAGGTGTAACTTGTTTTTTTGAGGTGCTGGATGGTTCCTCTTGCTGTAGGTAAGCTTTTTATGTGTTTGTTGTGTGTCTTTCTTAAGTTTTAAATGTTTGTATGTCGGTGTGTTGCGTCCGATGTTTGCGAGGTCGTAATGTGTGGTAACGTGTCTCGTATGGTGTTTGCGTGTGTAGCCTCGTTTTCGTTTTATTCGTCGGCCATTTTTTGTGTCGCTTAACAAATTATTTAGTGTCTAAACTCTTTTATTTTAAGTGCAATTAAGTTGTAAGTTGCATTTTTTAGGTCCTGGGTGCTTCCTGTTTGTGTAGGTAAGGTTTTTATGTATGTGCTGTGTGTCTGTATTGTGTTTTTAATTTTGTAATGTTCGCGAGTTGCGTCCGAGTGTTGCGAGGCCGTAATGTGTGTGAACGTGTGTCGTATGTTGTTTGCGAGTGTCGTAATGTGTTGCGACGTGAATGCGAGTGTCGTAATGTGTTGCGACGTGAACTTTGCGAGATTCGCAGTTCTTTGGGTTGGAAATATGTGTTGTGAATTTTGCAAGGGTCGCTTCGCGAAGGTCCTCAGTTGCTGGCAAGGAGCGCCTTCGGCACAGTGAGAACCTGGCACAGTGCCCTCGCTTCGCGAGGGCCGCGGGCTCGCTATGCGAGCCCGCAGCGTTAGCAACAACTCGTACGCTCACAACTATATATGTGATATCACACATACAAACTGAGTATTTATGAGAGTTACAGGGCAACTGCACAATGTAAACAGAAGAGCATAAGTAATCAGGAAAAAAATTAATAAAGCTAGTTTTTACTTTGATGAAATACATTTTGATGCCTCTGCTGGGCCCTGGTGAAATCAATGATTTATATGTTACAGGTTAAACATCTGGGTTTGTGAGAGGGGCCCTTTCTTGCTCCACCTCTTCCCATGGGAGGACTTTCAGTCTTATAAGCTCTTCCTGTCCACATCCACTTGCTCAGTTAATTCCTGAGCCTGGGCCTTCAGTTTGTGTCTTTGTGCTCTCTCGTATTTCAGCTTTCCTGGCCTCATATTGCAAGCTCCAGTTGCTTTTTGGGCCTTTTGCTATTGTCATCTAAGTTAAGTTGTCTACTTCTTCTAAGCTATCCAAGTCCAAGGTTCAGGCTTTGCTTTTCATGCTTAATTCTGGCCTAATCTACCAAGTTTCTCAACTTTCCTGTACCTTTTCTGAGTGTCTTCTACCTGAATCGCGGTGGGTTTTACCTGAATCGACTAAGATTACGACCCTCGTCCATGTCCAAGGCTCCACACTTAGGCTTAAGTCTCCTTTGACGATTTTGGCCCAAACCTGCCATCCTTCCACCTTCCTCCGCCATTCCATAGGTCCAAAACCTGCCTTCGCAACCTCACCTAGTTCACGCTCTCTACATGACCCAAACCATCCTTCACAGGCTTACCTCATTTACACTTTCTATACAAACCAAAACAGCCTTTGCAGGCTTACAACGTTTATGCTATCATACGACCACACCAGCCTTCATAGGCATTGTCTCATTCATGCCTTTCAGTAGTCTTAAAACCAGCATTCGCAGACTGACTTCCATCACACTTCATAAGTCCTCACAAGTCCTAATGCTACTGCAGCCCTTCGCCAGACTCCAATACTATCACACCTTCATGGCCTTCCTTCCTCTCCTCACCATCACTCGGCCCTTGGCCCTCTTTGCAGGCCGCAAAGGGTGCAGCAATTGGTCACACCTCAGCTACACTAGGAGAGGGGAAGAAAAAAAGAAAGAAAAATAATGTGGTTGCATAAGTCTGCACACCCTCTTATAACTGGGGATGTAGCTGTGTTCAGAATTAAGCAATCACATTCCAAATGATTTTAAATAGGAGTCAGCATACACCTGCCATCATTTAAAGTGCCTATGATTAACCCCAAATAAAGTTCAGCTGTTCTAGTTGGTCTTCCTGAAATTTTCTTAGTTGCATCCCACAGCAAAAGCCATGGTCCACAGAGAGCTTCCAAAACATCGGAGGGATCTCATTGTTAAAAGGTATCAGTCAGGAGAAGGGTACAAAAGAATTTCCAAGGCATTAGATATACCATGAAGACAGTGAAGACAGTCATTATCAAGTGGAGAAAATATGGCACAACAGTGACATTACCAAGAACTGGAGCTCCCTCCAAAATTGATGAAAAGACGAGAAGAAAACTGGTCTGGGAGGCTACCAAGAGGCGTACAGCAACATTAAAAAAGCTGCAGGAATATCTGGCAAGTACTGGCTGAGTGGTACATGTGACAACAATCTCCCGTATTCTTCATATGTCTGGGCTATGGGGTAGAGTGGCAAGATGAAAGCCTTTTCTTACGAAGAAAAACATCCAAGCCAGGCTACATTTTGCAAAAACACATCTGAAGTCTCCCAAAAGCATGTGGGAAAAGGTGTTATGGTCTGATGAAACCAAGGTTGAACTTTTTGGCCATAATTCCAGAAGATATGTATGGCGCAAAATCAACACTGCACATCACCAAAAGAACACCATACCCACAGTGAAGCTTGGTGGTGGCAGCATCATGCTTTGGGGCTTTTTTTCTTCAGCTAAAACTGGGGCCTTAGTTAAGATAGACGGAATTATGAACAGTTCCAAATACCAGTCAATATTGGCACAAAACCTTCAGGCTTCTGCTAGAAAGCTGAACATGAAAAGGAACTTCATCTTTCAGCATGACAACGACCCAAAACATACATCCAAATAAACAAAGGAATCCCTTCACCAGAAGAAGATTAAAGTTTTGGAATGGCCCAGCCAGAGCCCAGACCTGAATCCGGTGATCTGAAGAGGGCTGTGCACAGGAGATGGACAGATTTGGAGTGTTTTTGCAAAGAAGAGTGGGCAAATCTTGCCAAGTCAAAATGTGCCATGCTGATAGACTCATACCCAAATAGACTGAGTGCTGTAATAAAATCAAAAGGTGCTTCAACAAAGTATTAGTTTAAGGGTGTGCATATTTATGCAACCATATTATTTTATTTTTATATTTTTTCCTCCCTAAAAGATTTCAGTTTGTTTTTCAATTGAGTTGTACAGTTTATAGGTCACATTAAAAGTGGAAAAAGTTCTGAAATTATTTATCTTTGCCTAATTTTTTTACAGCACAGAAACCTGACATTTTAACAGGGGTGTGTAGACTTTTTATATCCACTATATATATATATATATATATATATATATATATATATACTAGCGACTTGCCCCTCAAAAATGACGGAGCAATAAAATTTGAAGCCATGTCAATGCTGTTTGCCACACAATGTGAAGGTTTTTGTACTGTGAGGACCTTCGCCTCTGTGCTCATCACAAAGACAGATACATATGTCTATATTTTTGTAATTTGTTATCTAATGAATTAATATATTTTACCTGTTTGTAATTAATATATCCATCAATCAATAGTCTGAAGAGCTAACAATCTTTTTTCATTTTCCTGCAGCATATATTGTCCAGTTGGACTGTTGCTGGCCTGTGGGGACAGTTTTATGAATGTCCCAACTGTGCATTAGAAGTAGGCTGGTGCGTGAGGGCAAACCGTTGGTTTATTTGTGTAAAACGCTACTGTAGATGCATACAGCCTTATTAAATTGCAATTCAGCAAATTTAAAAGGACTCTATTTAAGCACATAGCATATATTTTTTTTACAGAAGTTTTTAGTTAGTGAACTTCTATCCAAAAGCAACGTCTTCACTAACTAAAAACTTCTGTAAAAAAATATGCTGTGTGCTTATATAGAGCTCTTTTAAATTTGCCGAATCGCAATTTAAGAGTATTTGGCGTCCTTTGTAGTAGTGTATTTTGTACCTCGTACGTTCCTGTGTGAAAGTGGTACACATTTGGCGGTGTAAGAGTATTTGGCGTCCTTTGTAGTAGTGTATTTTGTACCTCGTATGTCCTTGTGTGAAAGTGGTACGCATTTGGTGGTGTGTTGCGCGGTCCTGGGTCGTGTAGCCTCATTTAAAAAAATTTTGAACGCCATTTTTTTTCTCGCTTAGCCGATTTTCAAGTGCCGAAACTCTTAAAAATCGACTTAAATTCGCATTCCACCTCACTCCCAGATGTCCTGGCTGTTCCCCCGTGCTGTGTGTGATTTTTCTGTTGTTTTTTTGTGTGTTTTTTTTTTGTGTTTTTTGTGTTTTTAGTTTTTTGCCGTTAACTTCCAATTTTTTCTACCTCGTATTTTTCTTTTCTAAGTTCTGCGGCTCGCATTTTATTTTTTCTAAGTCCAGCGTCTCATAATGTTTTTTTTTCTAAGTCGCGAGTTTGTCAACTGCTTTCAGCCTAACAGCCTTATTAAATTGCGAATCGTGCAATTGAATAGGGCTCTATATAAGCACAAAATCACACACAGCACGGGGGAACAACCAGTACGTCTGGGAGTGAGATGTAATGCGAATTTAAGTCGATTTTTAAGAGTTTCCGCCCTTGAAAATCGGCTAAGCAAGAAAAAAAAATGGCGGCCGAAAAAAATGAAAACGAGGCTACACGACCCTGTGAGGTGATCCCGCATTACCTAAGTGTTTGCAAGTACTGTGCGTGTTAGTGCCTTAACGGCTCGCCTCGCTACGTAAGGTGGCAGGAGAATAGGCGCTCATCACCTAAGTGCTGTGCTGCGATTTTTAGTGCCTTAACGGCTTGCCTCCCTACGCCTAAGTGGTACGAGATAACGGCCTTTGGCGCCTAATTGCTCCAAGGTAACGGCTCGCCTCGATTTGCGAGACTTGCAAGCGATAAGCGCCTTTGGCGCTCATCGCCTAACTTGTACGCACCACGCAAAGCGTGACGACATCTCGTAGTTCGACAATTATAATATGTGATATATATATATAAAAACATATATGTATTATAATTATAGTGGACCCTTAGTGAATGCTGATATAATAATTAAGAGGCCCTGGGATAATATATTTAGATTGTAGAAGTGATCCTGACTGAATATGATAACATTTATATGTATGGAACCCACAAATTAAATGTTAAAATGTTAAATATATATATATATATACATATATAAATATGTACATATATATATATATATATATATATATATATATATATATATATATATAAATATGTCTATATATAAGCCCATAAAAAGCTCTGGTGCAACCAATTACCTTCAGAAGTTACATAACTAGTGAAATGATGTCCACTTGTGTGCAATCTAAGTGTCACATAATCATAGTCATTACATATACACACCTTTTTTGAAAGGCCCCAGAGACTGCAACACCTAAGCAAGAGGCACCACTAAACAAACTGTGCCATGAAGACAAAGGAACTCTCCAAACAAGAAAGGGACAATGTTGTTGAGAAGTGCAAGTCAGGGTTAGGTTATAAAAACATATCCAAATCTTTGATGATCCCCAGGAGCACCATCAAATCTATCATAACCAAATAGAAAGAACATGGCACAACAGCAAACCTGCCAAGAGACGGACCGGGCAAGGAGGGCATTAATCAGAGAGGCAGCACAGAGACCTAAGGTAACCCTAGAAGAGCTGCAGAATTCCACAGCAGACACAGGAGTATCTGTACATAGGACGACAATACACTGTACGCTCCATACAGTAGGGCTTTATGGCAGAGTGATCAGAAGGAAGCCATTACTTTCAGCAAAAAACAAAATGGCACGTCTTGAGTTTGCAAAAAGGCCCGTGGGAGACTCCCAAAATTTATGGAAAAAGGTGCTCTGGTCTGATGAAACAAAAATTGAACTTTTCGGCCATAAAGAAAACGCTATGTCTGGCGCAAACCCAACACATCACATCACCCAAAGAACACCATCCCCACAGTGAAACATGATGGTGGCAGCATCATGCTGTGGGGATGTTTTTCAGCAGCCGGGACTGGGAAACTGGTCAGAGTTAAGGGAAAGATGGATGGTGCTAAATACAGGGATATTCTTGAGCAAAACCTGCACCATTCTGTGCAGGATTTGAGGCTAGGACGTAGGTTCTCCTTCCAGCAGGACAATGACCCCCAAACACACTGCTAAAGCAACACTTGAGTGGTTTACGGGAAACATTGTTGGAATGGCCTATTTAAAGCCCGGACCTCAATCCAATAGAAAATCTGTGGTCAGACTTAAAGATTGCTGTTCACAAGCGCAAACCATCCAACTTGAAGGAGCTGGAGCAGTTTTGCTAAGAGGAATGGGCAAAGATCCCAGTGGTAAGATGTGACAAGCTCATAGAGACTTATCCAAAGCGACTTGAAGCTGTGATTGCTGCAAAATGTGGCTCTGCAAAGTATTGACTCTAGGGGGGTGAATAGTTATGCACATTGACTTTTTCTGCTATTTTGTCCTATTTGTTGTTTGCTTCACAATAAGAAATAACAAAAAACATCTTCAAAGTTGTGGGCATGCTCTGTAAATGAAATGATGCAAATCCTCAAACAATCCATGTTTATTCCAGGTTGTGAAGCAATAAAACACGAAAAATGCCAAGGGGGGTGAATACTGTTGCAAGGCACTGTATGTGTATATAACATTCTAAAGTGTACCTACCGGCTTCCCAGTTTAACAATTAATTTTTGGGTTCCACACATATAAATGTTATCATATTCAGTCAGGATCACCTATACTCATACAATCTAAATATATTAGACTAGGGCCTCTTAATATTATATCAGCATTCACTAAGGGTCCACTCTAATTATAATACACATATATACATAATCAGCTAGGGTCCATTACATTGAAATAAGTATACACATATTCAGCCATGGTCCTCTGCAATCAAATAAATATGTACATATTTACATATTACGGTTGCCTCTAATACTATATATGTATACATATTCAGCCAGTGTCTTATTAATGTATAAATATTCAGAGAGAGTTCACCTCTTATCATAGTAATACAATATATAAATATTTAATCAGTGTCTCATACAAACAAACCCATAATCTGCCAATATCTTCTATAGACATATGCTGGACATATGTCAGGGACCATCACATATTATAATTGTCAAACTGCGATTTGTGTTCAGGCTTGCTCACCTCGCAAAGCGAGGCAAGCCGTTGAGGCATTGAAGTCTTCCCTGCTCGCAGGACTTAGGCAATGAGCGCCGAAGGCATCATTGCCCTGCTCCCCTCGCAAACCGAGGCGAGCATTTGAGGCATTGAAGCATGCTGGACTTAGGCTGAAATGAGCAATTAAGCAGCCGTGCAGCACTTAGGCCTTATTTGACGTGTTTCATCACTCGGAAATCGGCTAAGCGAGAAAAATAATGGTGGACGAAAAACTTAAACATTTCTGAAACTGGATGAAAACGAGTCTGAGCAAAGCCAGACACGGGGGACTTAGATAATACACAACGGCAAAGACAGTAACACTTACACCAACAACGCCAGGCATGCGGGACTCAGAAAATACACAACGGCAAAGATAGTAACACTTACAACAACGCCAGGAACGCAAGACTTAGAAAATACACGACAGAATGCATACATATCCAGCCATGTTCACCTATAATTGAATGTATACATATTCAGCCACATTTTCCATTCCTCCATAAAACTTTGTACTGGGATCTGATATGGGTTAGTACTCAATGATCTTGAAGTTAAGTCAGAATGGCAGTAGAATCACCAATATTACATACTACTGAGTCTTTAATTACATTCTCACACTAAATTCTGTTTGTGTTGCTAAGCGTCAACACAAATTTCAATTGTTCACACTTTACATAATGTATAGGTTGCCAGTTTTCAAACTGGCTCCTCTGGTGCAGCTCCTTTCTCTACACTACAACAGGAAACACTGAGGAAGAGAACACTGAGCTCTGCACTGTAGTGCCAGTCTGTGAACTGCAGCATTTAGTTTTTAAGCCAAAAAAGGGAACTTTAAGGCCAAAAATGGGTGCCCCTCACAGGAAAGGACCCCTAGGCAGCTGCCTAGTTTTCCTAATGGGTAATATGGCTATGTATCTACTACTTTATTATCATTTAACTCCTTTCATACAGTGATTTTAACAGTTTGCTTGAAGTGGAATACAAAGTGTAAAGCCCTGTGAGTCATATATTATCAAAAGTCTGATGATTTTGGGGGTTGACTAGAATGAATATATATGTCAAAGATGTCTTTGTCCTATAAATGGGATAAGTATGGAAACTTTAAATTTAAGAATGAAGAGGTTGTCTCACAATATTCCTTTTGATATTTCTAGAGGGCTAAGTAATTTATATATGTGTCCGTCTATCTTAATTTCCTTTAATGTTCTAATTATATATAGTATTCTTATAGTAAATAAATAGTACATCTGTGTTCACATTTGAATGTCTAAATCAAGTTTAAAAACCTGCTTCCAGATCAGAATTCGGAGAAAAACTGTTATTACACTGCATTCTGGGAAGCTGAGCCGGGACATGCAAATGTGCCCACAAATGCCTTGCTCTTCAATCCATAGCCATTATCAAACATGGCTTCCTTTAAGCTTATGCATGCTGTATTACACAGCTTTAATGCAAAGCCAAGGTTGGATTGAACACAAGCTGAGTATCCTATCCATGTACAGCTGTTTCGAGCTTACTGGCTATCATCAGCATGGAGGGGGATCTCAGCCTGTGTTGTGGACCTTATGAGTAGGTAGTTCACCACAACAATCATTTATAATATGGTGGGAAAAAGCGCGATAGAATCCCTCCACCATACAGTAGTACAGTAAATAAACAGTGGATACCTGTTCACATTTGAATGTCTAAAACAAGTAAAAAAATTTGCTTCCAGCTCAGAATTCCAAGAAAAACTGTTTAATCCAACCTTGGCTTTGCATTAAAGCTGTGTAATACAGCATGCATAAGCTTAAAGGAAGCCATGTTTGATAATGGCTATGGATTGAAGAGCAAAGCATTTGTGGGCACATTTGCATGTCCCAGCTCAGCTTCCCAGAATGCAGTGTAATAATTGTTTTTCTCAGAATTCTGCTCTGGAAGCAGGTTTTTAAACTTGTTTTAGACATTAAAATGTGAACACAGATGTACTATTTATTTACTGTACTACTGTACGGTGGAGGGATTCTATCGCTCTTTTGCCCACCATATTATAAATGATTGCTGTAGTTTTCTTATAAATGGCATCTTATTGTTATTTGTTTTTTTTAAGTCAATAAAGTATAAATATTCAGTTTTGCCTTTGCACTCTAAATGAGTCTATTTTTTCAAATGTCTCTTTTTATAAATATTGAATTTTACATTCAGCGTTCATAGAAATGGTTTAAAATTTGTCTAGTAAAAATGTCTTGGTGGTCACAAATATTTGAAATGTGTTCATTTTTTATTGGTTAAACTTTACAATCAGCATTTGTTGGTTAACTAAACAACCAATCTCTTATCTGCTTGCAAGTCAATATAGCTGCATATAAGATTGGCAAATCACAATGGAGAAAATAGCAGTGAGTGTAATCTTTAATCCTTCTGTAATGCTTTTTGCTTAATTACTCTTAGGACCTAATTCAAATGATGGCCATAAAATGACTGTAAATCTGCGATTCCTTGCTAGGGTGCTAAGGCTCCGCGTAGCCCTACGGCTACGTTGGTATTCAAATGTATGGGGCTGCAAGCCAGTCCTTTCTACGGCCGATCGCAAGTCATGTAATCGGCCGTTAGCATTGGCAGGATTTAACCTGATCGTGGGCCTTAGCCCGCAGATGAGGGTGCAAAGCCGCCAAACGAAAAAGTCCAATATATATTCATGAAAGCACTGTAAAGCACTGTAAATGATGGGTGACACAATGGGGGACATGAGGATTACATGTACTATATTGGCTAGCGGGCACATCGCCACTACCCAATACTGTCATTTGTGGCCGCAGTCCGCCAGGATTGAAGATTGAGTTACTGCCTTGAAAGTCATTCAAGCCCGGGACTCTGGGCTTGAATGACCCCCAAGGAAGTAACCCGTTCTCCAAGTCCGGTGGACTGGAGGACTCGTATGTCCTTTTAAGGAGCCGTGGCAGGGAATTTAAATCCAAGCCCGTATGAGTCCTCCAGGACCCTCATGACATAACGTCTAAGCACTACACTATTAACGCTAACCATACCTCATTAACCCTAACTAAACCCTATCAACCCCAACTGTCCCCCTTTAACCCTAACGGTGCCTATTTAGCCCCTTCTAGGCCTATTTAACCCCATCTAAGCCTATGTAACCACTTCTAGGCCTATTCAACCCAATCTAAGCCTAGCTAACCCCATCTAAGCGTATGTAACCCCCTTTAGGCCTATTCAACCCCATCTAAGCCTATCTAACTCCATCTAAGCCTATGCAACCCCTTCTAGGCCTATTCAACCACATCTAAGCCTGTCTAACCCCATCTAAGCCTATGTAACCCTTTCTAGGCATATTCAACCCCATCTCAGCCTATTTAACCCCATCTAAGCCTATGTAATCCGTTCTAGGCCTATTAAACCCTGTCTAAGGCTATCTAACCCCATTGAAGCATATGTAACCCCTTCTAGCCTATTTAACCCCATCTAAGCCTATTTAACCCCATCACTTAAGGGGGTCTATACAGACCCCCATAAGCCTCCATCTAACTCCATCTCTTATGGGGGTTTATACAGAACTCCATAAGCCCCTATTTAACTCCATCAGTTCCATAAGGGTCTATGAAAAACCCTCATGGGACAATGAGAACCCTATTATCAACCCCATAAGTGCAATGAGGGTCCTCCAGGACCCTCATGACACGAAGTACAAAAACTACACTATACTACATTATCCCCCCAATAAACCACTAAATCTAAACTAACCCCCCTCTACTCTAACCTATTAACCACTACCTACCTAACACCTACCCTAATCTAATAACACATACACTACCTACCTAACCCCCTATTAAACCCCCACCACCCCACTATTTACAAAAAAATTAAAAAAACAAAGTTACAAAAAATAACAAAAGAGCACCATTACAAAAAAATAATAAAACACCATTACACGAACCCCCACTACAGAAAATAAAAAAAAACTACTGGCCTGAAAAGAAAACACATGCAGAAACAAACATCACATTACAGTACAACAATAAATACAGTACAAATATTTTACATATTATGCAATACATAAACCCCTGACTACAATACATTTCCCCTATCTACAATAACATTAACCCCTATCTACCTTACATTAACGCCTATCTACATTACCTGAAACCCTATCCACATATATTAAAAAGCACAAATCTAACCTTAAATAGAATAAATAAGACCACTTACCTTGGCCAAATGTCCCTTCATTGGGGTGTATCCCATTCTGATTGTCTGAAGGCAACAGTGCCTTCTGATTAGTTTAAAAAAGATTGACAGGTCCATCAGCCAATCAGAATGGGATATAGGGGTGTATCACATTCTGATTGGTTCACACCTTGGCACCTTCTGATTGACTGAAATTTGATTTACAGCCATTTTAGCCAATCAGAAGGCACCATTTTATTTTTTTACGGGAAGAGGCGCTAGAAGCCGCATTAGTGTCGGGGAGCTCCACCACGGATGATATCCATTATTTATTTATTTTTTGCTTTTAGAGTGGCAAATGTTTTCAAGGGCCCAGCTGGAGAAGAAGAGGAGAAGGACAGGGGCATCACGAAAAGGTATGTTTTATATTTAGAATGTTTATTGTATTGTTATGTTGTGTGTATTCGTGTAAGGTACGTTTTATATTTTCTTATGTTGCGTTTATTCTTGACTAATTTCATGTTTCTTTTGTTCCTAGGGGTGTGACCTGCTGCAGTAACACCATGTCACTGAAGTGACATCTCGCCAAGGTAAGTGGTCTTATTTATTCTATTTAAGGTTAGATTTAGGCTTTTTAATGTATGTAGATAGGGTTTAATTTAATGTAGATAGGGGTTAATGTATTGTAGATAGGGGTATATTTATACTGTATTTATCGTTGTACTGTAATGTGATGTTTATTTCTGCATGTGTTTTCTTTTCAGGTGCGTAGTTTGTTTTTATTTTCTGTAGTTAGGGGTTGTGTAATGGTCTTTTATTATGTTTGTAATGGTGCATTTTTGTTATTTTTTGTAACTAAGCTTTTTTATTTTTGTAATTAGTGGGGTGAGGGGGTTAATAGGTGGTTAGGTAGGTAGTGTAGGTGTTAATAGGTTAGGGTAGGTGTTAGGTAGGTAGGGGTTAATAGGTTAGGGTAGAGGCAGGTTAATTTAGATTTAGTGGTTCATTAGGGGGGGGATAGTGTAGTGTAGTGTTTGTACTTAGTGTTATGAGGGTCCTGGAGGAGGATAAGTGATGGGGTTAGATGGAGGCTTATGGGGGTCTTTATAGACCCCCATAAGTGACGGGGTTAAATAGGCCTAGAAGGGGTAACATAGGCTTGTTATGATGGTAAATAGTCCTAGAAGGGGTTACATAGGCTTAGATGGGGATGAATAGGCCTAGATGGGGTTAAATAGGTCTAGAAGGGATTAAATTAGCACAGTTAGGGTTAAAGGGGGCCAGTTTGGGTTGATAGGGTATAGTTAGGTTTAATGGGGTATGGTTAGCGTTAATAGTGTAGTGTTTAGACTTTGTGTTATGAGGGTCCTGGAGGACCCTCATGGCACTTGTAGGGTTAACTTAGGGGTTAATAGTGTTCTATAGTGGTCTATATAGACCCCTATTGGACTGAGAGGGTTAATTTATGGTTAATTTTAGGTGCCGGGGAGGTACTTATAGTACCCCCACGACAGAGGTTAATTGTTTTATTGATGGCGGGTCCATTAAGGACCTTTAAGGTCCTTTAAAGACCTTTGCGGCAAGAAATGTACATTTTTAATGCAGCGGCGGGCCCGATTGGGCCTCTCGCTGCAAGGGTTAATGTGAAGACCCTCCAGGGGTCCCGATGGGGATCATGCAGCATGGGGGGTAAATGTTAGTTGCTTGGTGGTAACCATTAGTGTGCCGTGTGCCCTTTAAGGACCCGCAGCGGGAAATTTAAACCCAGGAACTTGCAGGCTTGAATTATGCTTTCAAGCCTGCAGACTCAGACCTTTTTGGTAAATTTAAAAGTAGGAAAAAGCCTTGTTAGGGGGGGGGGGTGTTTGGGGGGGGCATGGGAAACCTTCAATAATGTGGGGAACCTGCAGGGGTCCGATTGAGACCCATAAAGCAAGGGTTTAATGTGTGGAGCCAGCAAGGGTCCCGATTGAGACCTCTGCAGCAAGGGCTTATTGTGTGCACCTGCATTATGGGTTTAATGTCAGGACACTGCCGGGGTCCCGATCGGGTCCTAATCGGAACCACTGCAGCTAGCGGGGGCTTAATTGGTTGGTACGTAAGGGCTACACAGGTCTTCCGTCTGCTCCAGGGTGTAAGAAAGTTGAGGCCATTTTTGGCCATATTACGAGGTTGACAGAAGGGTTAGCATAGGGATGTGGGGTTTCTTGAGGCCAAAACTCTTGAGGCCCCGTAGGATTGAAGGCTTTGCCTGCAGTAAGCTGCGATTGTGGTGGCTGTAAGACAGTCCGAACCCTTGGCTCAGGGGATTTGAATAGCAACGTAGCTTGCGGCCACCCCTTGCAGCTACTTATTTCCAAATCGTAGCATTTGAATGAGGCCCTTAATGACTTAATTTTATTTTGAACCAAAAATTATTTGAGACTTGATCATCAATCTCTCCCACTTTAATATTTCTGTGATTTGGTATTGACAAAGCAAAAAGCAGAATTATCTAAGGAGCTAGGACGAAAAATTGCAGGATCCAGATGTTCAAAGCTGGTAGAAACTTACCACAAAATACTCACAAATGTTATTGCTGCTGAAGGTGATTCTACCAAGTAGTCATTCAGGGAAGTGAATACCGGCAACTGATAAATATCTGCTGTTTTTGTTTAAGTACTAAGAATCCTGTGTAAATCAAATGATAAAAAGCCCAATTAAATAAATCTTAATTCCATGTTATAACACTATAACATACAATGATACAAACATGGTAAAAATGTGCTATACCCCAATATATAGACGCACATTAGGCCTGAAAAACGACAGAAAAAAATATCAATTAGTGATCTCCCAAGAACATGAACAGAAGTAATATTGTCAAGCTGCAATCATAATTGCATTTGGCATTCAAAGTTCCTTGAACAGTAGTTGAACAAAACAAGTAGACCATTGTTGGGTACTAATACTAAGAGATGTATTTAATGAGATACTGCCCTAGGCCCAGTGAGATATTATGTAACTTCCCTTCCTCTTCTTACTCTCCATTATATTTTCTTTTCTTTCTTGCTCTTTTCTTCAGTTCAATTTGACCTCATCTGCTTTCCTTTTACTTGCTCTTCTTATATTCATAGGCTGAGAAAGCTCAGCCCTAGCTTATTGCCTGCAATCCTTAAAATGAGCCTCCCTAGGCCTAGGTTAGCAGTCATGCCTTAATATATATCACTGTCAGTAACAATACAGTTGATCTAATATTGAAGTGGTATATCCATTTTTTCTTTATTGAAAATCAGAAGTAGTACTGTTTGTATGCTATTTTTTTTTTGGTATACTGTTCTAATGCTATTATTTTTCCATTATGTTGTGCAGGCTTTGTAATGAAGTTGTTGGATTTATTTAAAGGAAAGCAATACAGAGTTTTCAATATAATCTTTTTAATATTGCCTTTTCTAGCATAGCAGAATTGACTAATAATTTCCTGACATTTGACACTGCCTCAAGTTAAAAAAAGTTGACTACACTTCAAACACTTTCAAACACATATTCACATTTCAGTTTGCAATGTTGCTGTAAGTTCTCAAATATTAGGAACAGAATGTTAAAAACATAGTGTCCCAAGGAATGATTTACTTTAACAAATTAAAAGTCCCAGTTTTCTGAAACTGCATTCAAGTTACAGAAAAAAAATTCAAATCATCATCTTTTTAGAGGCGCTGGTGAATTAGATTTTGTATATCGATGCAGCCTATTTCTTTATACTGTTATATTTACTATACAGTGGGGGAAAATTTATTTGATCCCCTGCTGATTTTGAACGTTTGTCCACTGACAAAGAAATGATCAGTCTATGATTTTAATGGTAGGTGTATTTTAACAGTAAGAGACAGAATAACAACAAAAAAACAAGAAAAACTTTATAAATTAATTGCAGGTCAGTGAGGGAAATATGTATTCGATCCCCTATCAATCAGCAAGATTTCTGGCTCCCAGGTGTCTTTTTTATATAAGTAACAAGCTGAGATTAGGAACACTCTCTTAATGGAAGTGCGCCTAATCTCAGTTTGTTACCTGTATAAAAGACACCTATCCACAAAAGCAATCAATCAGATTCCAAACTCTCCACCATGGCCAAGACCAAAGTGCTGCCCAAGGATGTCACGGACAAGATTGTAGACCTACACAAGGATGGAATGGGCTACCAGGCCATAGCCAAACAGCTTGGTGAGAAGGTGACAACAGTTGGTGCGATTATTCGCAAATGGAAGAAACACAAAATAACTGTCAGTCTCCCTCGGTCTGGTGCTCCATGCAAGATCTCACCTTGTGGAGTTTTAATGATCATGAGAACAGTGAGGAATCAGCTCAGAACTACACGGGAGGATCTTTTTAATGATCTCAAGGCAGCTGGGACCATACTCACCAATAAAACAATTGGTAACACACCTCACCGTGAAGGACTGAAATCCTGCAGTGCCCACAAGGTAATCATATCCCCTCGTTGACTCCTTTTTTTTAGGGAAAATAAGTTTAATTTGGTTAGTCTTTCTTCATAACTTAGCCCCTTCATTCCCCTTATTAGTTTTGTTGCACTTCTCTGTACTTTTTCCAGCTCTAAAATCCTTTTTATGAAGTGTTGCCCAAAATTGTACTCCATATTCCCAATGAGGGCATACTAGAGATTTGCACAGTGACTTATATTTGCTTCCCTTGCTTCTATACCCTTCTTAATACATGCTAATATTTTACTTGCCTTTGCAGGTGCTGCTTGGCATTGAGCACTGTTACCTAGGCGGTTGTCCACAAGCACTCCCAAATCCCTTTCAATATCCGATACCCCTAGATTTGCTCCATTAAGATTATAAATTGCATGGCTATTTTTCCTTCCCAAATGCATAACCTTACATTTATTTATATTAAATCTGATCTGCCATTTAGCCGCCCATTTCTCTAATTTATGCAATATATAATCTATTTGTATTTATATATATATATTTATATATATATTTGTGGTTGGGCTGGTATCAGTAGCAACTATGAAGGAGGGCATGATCGGGGGATGTAGAGGAGGCTGATATAGGACTAATGGAAAGCATGATGGGCGTTGTATAAAGAAGCAGTGGAGGAAGGCATGTTTGTGATGCATAACGAAGGCTGATTTAGGACTTCAAGTTCGGGATGCGTAGCAAAAGACAGGTTAGGACTTGGACTATGGAAAGCATGATCGGCATGATCGGCATGATCGGCTATACGTATCAAAGGCTAATCTGCAAGGTGCCTACAGAAGGCTGATTAGGACTTGTGAAAAGCGTGATCGAGGTGACCCCTAGCAGAGGCTGATTAGTGATGTATGAAAGCTAAGGAAAGTCAAAACTTTTAAGATTTGGCCCAAAATCCACTAAGGAGGGCATATGAAAGCTAAAAAGTGTGGCCTTGGACACTGTTTAGTAGATTTGGGCAAAAATCTGCCAAACAACGTAATGGATTTGGGCCTAAGACTGCCAAAGGGGGCTTGTGAAAAGCCAAAAAGCATAAACCTTAGGCACAGGCAAGCATCTTAGTAGTTTTGGGCCGAGATCCACCAAGGTAGGCTTATGAAAGTTAAAAACTTACCTTGGATATAAGAAAACAATGCAGCTTGGTAAATGTGAGGTGAAAGTTGAGAGGTGGAACCATTGTCTCCATCGTTGGAATGTCCTCACGGACATGAAAATTTTGCCAGAATCTGTCCTGTAGGGAGTGTGTAGAAGCTACAAGGCAATAAAAAAAAAGGAATGACCTAGGACCAAGCGAGAAAAGGGGCCAAAAAGCAACAAGAAAAAAACAGCAAGGAAAAGGCTCAGTGAACAGAGAGAGCTAAGCACCCCCAGGCACAGACTCAGTAATGAAATGAGGTGTCTAAGGAACATGGGAACAGGAAGTGCTTAAGAAGGCTGAAGGGTTTGCCCCACCCACAGGAAGAGATGGAGCGAGAGAGGGCCCCTTCCACAATTCCAGGTAACAAGGCATCTCTGAGCATCTCTTAGCACTTTTATTTTCCTATGCCCTTGTTTGGTCCTGAAGACACCCACACAGTGCTGGATTACATAATTTCTCTGCTGGGCTCAAAAGAGTCAATCAATGCATCAGCCATTCTAACTGACTCAACTGTGCAAAGTAAGACAATTCTTAAATCCAGGACCGAGTGGGGTATTCCAGGACCAAACTTGGACACAACTGTCTTACACAAATGAATGCTAACTTTTGTCACCCCTAAGAAGTTATACACAAATTAAATTATAGACCTATTGCTTGAAGCATAGACAGATTATCTGCATATCGCTGACAATGATCAAGTAGGTAGAAATATTTTCTAGCTCTCATTTTGAATCTGAAGACACCAATTAGTAATCACCATTTCTTTAATATGGTCAGATCTTTAGCAGCTGAATCAAGAGGTACAAAAGGTGCTGACTTTTAGCTCTTGGGGACAAGAAATGGCATCAGTCAGAAGTGTCCAAGTGTTCTCTGCAGCTGTAAATGTGACAATGAAAGATGGCGTCTATTGGCATGTCAGTTAATCCTGTAATAGAGAATTGTACATAAGCCAAGTATCCAGTACTGATTCTTACCTTTTGATGAATCTGGTTTTCTGGCCAACTAATGGAGTGGAGGTCAGCAATTCAGCCTGCCAGATATAACTGTTCAAATTTGTGTGCCTAGTGCAGAATGAAAAAATGGAATGTAATTTGAACCTGCATTCTAGAAAGCAAAGGTGGGAAAGACTCTCTCATGAAGCTTAAGACACACTGTATGAACACATCAGGGCACATTACATGTATGTAATTGACCTTATAGGATATTATATTATACTAGCAACTTGCCCAAAAAATTACGGCAATTAAAAGTGAAGCCTGGCAATGCTGATTGCCACACAATGGGAACCTCTCCCCCCTCTACTTTACTTGCCACGCGAAGAGCGCCTTTGGAGATATTAATGGTGTTTTATTTAGATTTTTAATTTCCAAAAAGATTTTGAACATTTTCAAATCTAGTTCTTTAAAAGAGTATACTAGAAACATGGGGCTCCAGTCCATAAAGGCTCACTGTAGCCAAGAACGCTCTATTATGCAATTAAAAGTTAATTTTTACATATTACAAATGTAGCTTTTTAATAAATAACATTATGTTTAAAAAAATAAACACTAAAGTAACACAAATAAGACATTAGTCTGACTTGTGCATTGAAAAAAGGTAAAGAGACATTTTTTTGAAGTCCTGGTTGAAAAGAAAACAAACTACAGTATATGTCTTTGCTAAGCTAATTGTACATTCAGCAAAATTGTAATAAACATAGAGTGGATATAAAAAGTCTACACACCCCTGTTAAAATGTCCGGTTTCTGTGCTGTAAAAAAATGAGACAAAGATAAATAATTTCAGAACTTTTTCCACCTTTAATGTGACCTATAAACTGTACAACTCAATTGAAAAACAAACTGAAATATTTTAGGTGGAGGGAAGAAAAATAAAAAATAAAAATAATGTGGTTGCATAAGTCTGCACACCCTCTTATAACTGGGGATGTAGCTGTGTTCAGAATTAAGCAATCACATTCCAAATCATGTTAAATAGGAGTCAGCATACACCTGCCATCATTTAAAGGGCCTCTGATTAACCCCAAATAAAGTTCAGCTGCTCTAGTTGGTCTTTCCTGAAATGTTCTTAGTTGCATCCCACAGCAAAAGCCATGGTCCACAGAGAGCTTCCAAAGCATCAGAGGGATCTCATTGTTAAAAGGTATCAGTCAGGAGAAGGGTACAAAAGGATTTCCAAGGCATTAGATATACCATGGAACACAGTGAAGACAGTCATCATCAAGTGGAGAAAATATGGCACAACAGTGACATTACCAAGAACTGGAGCTCCCTCCAAAATTGATGAAAAGACGAGAAGAAAACTGGTCTGGGAGGATACCAAGAGGCCTACAGCAACATTAAAGGAGCTGCAGGAATATCTGGCAAGTACTGGCTGTGTGGTACATGTAACAACAATCTCCCATATTCTTCATATGTCTGGGCTATGAGATAGAGTGGCAAGACGAAAGCCTTTTCTTACGAAGAAAAACATCCAAGCCAGGCTACATTTTGCAAAAACACATCTGAAGTCTCCCAAAAGCATGTGGGAAAAGGTGTTATGGTCTGATGAAACCAAGGTTGAACTTTTTGGCTATAATTCCAAAAGATATGTTTGGCGCAAAAACAACACTGCACATCACCAAAAGAACACCATACCCACAGTGAGGCATGGTGGTGGCAGCATCATGCTTTGGGGCTGTTTTTCTTCAGCTGGAACTGGGGCCGTAGTTAAGATAGAGGGAATTATGAACAGTTCCAAATACCAGTCAATATTGGCACAAAACCTTTAGGCTTCTGCTAGAAAGCTGAACATGAAGAGGAACTTCATCTTTCAGCATGACAACGACCCAAAGCATACATTCAAATCAACAAAGGAATGGCTTCACCAGAAGAAGATTAAAGTTTTCGAATGGACCAGCCAGAGCCCAGACCTGAGTCCGATTGAAAATCTGTGGGGTGATCTGAAGAGAGCTGTGCACAGGAGATGCCCTTGCAATCTGACAGATTTGGAGTGTTTTGCAAAGAAGAGTGGGCAAATCTTGCCAAGTCAAAATGTGCCATGCTAATAGACTCATACCCAAATAGACTGAGTGCTGTAATAAAATCAAGGTGCTTCAACAAAGTTTTAGTTTAAGGGTGTGCATACTTATGCAACCATATTATTTTATTTTTATATTTTTTCTTCCCTCTACCTAAAAGATTTCAGTTTGTTTTTCAATTGAGTTGTACAGTTTATAGGTCACATTAAAGGTAGAAAATGTTCTGAAATTATTTATCTTTGTCTAATTTTTTTACAGCACAGAAACCTGACATTTTAACTGGGGTATGTAGACTTTTAATATCCACTGTATCTGTGGATATTTCCAAGGCTTCTTGCTACTCTCCATCATGTGCTGTGACTGTTCAGAACAAGAATAAGAGAATTTCTCTTTGACTCTTTTATTGACACAGAGAAAAGGTGGTACTGTGTTAACCAGTTGTAATTAAAAAACAATATCACAAAAATGGTAGCTTTAACGACTTAATCTGATGGAAAAAAATAAAGTAAGCTTTCAGAGCATTAATGCACCTTCATCATATTTGCCACAAGATTTTCTAAACTTACAATCACTAATTTGACATGCAATAGAAACAACTTTTGTAATGTTTAAGCAAGAATATTTTAATAAATAATAAAAAAAAATATAGACATTCCATATTAATAAGTATAAATGAAGCAGAACATAAAAATATATTGAGTAGATTAATGTATATTTGTCTAAAGTAATGCTTAAGGTGTACTTGATTTAAAGCTTACAAATCGACAAACAAATTCAAGATTACAGCAACACATTTTCCAATGAATCAGGAATCATAAATCTTACAAACATTAATGGTAGACATGTAACATATTTTCCAAAGGAGAATCTTGCCAACAGTATAGTAGTCAATCAGTGGAGAATTCTTAAGTACACAAATATAGTCATATCAAAGGCAACAAAGCATATGGTATATTAAGTGAGTAAAGTGATGATGTGGATACTAAATCTAAATGTTTAAGTCTTAAGAAACAGACAGATGATTAATGAAAAAATATTTAGGCTTTAAGAACAACCAACTAATGATCTAAAACTCCTGACAGTATTACTTGAGGATCAAAGCATCAACATTTTCCTTTATCTCTTTAACTTGACATAAGTGTCTGTATTTTGGCTAGCTGATAAAATATATAATGGTATGGTTTTAATTAAATATTGCAACCCACGCACAGTACCGAGCATTTTAGGACATATTTTCCCATTGAACTGTTTACCACAACAGTCTTTATATTTACATCTTATACTGCATATAAATCAATTTTTTATGGAATTCTACATTGTTTTGTTTTATCAAAGAGACCGACAAGAATGACCTGTGACTATTCTAGTGTACATAACTTCTGCTTCATTTACAGTTAATATTTTTCTTTAAAAGGCAAAGATCAAAGGTTATGTTTTTGTTCATTTTCTGGTCATGAATTATAACCTTTTTTTCAAAGGGCTTAGTTACTATGCTGCTAGACCTAGGATCAAGACCTATGGTCTAAGACAAATTACTTTATATTAACAATATACATTTGTACACATATGGATACAGATTATAGTGTGTGCCTTTTCTCTTTGCAGAGTGTTAATCATAGATGAAAACTAAATCTTTTTGGTTTTGTTCAGTCGTAATTCTCTGAGCACCAATTAATGCGGGTCCAGTGGTGATTGATGTTTACGGCCCATACAAGAATTCCATCTTTATTCAGTCCAAGCAGTTTTTTAACGCAAGGGTCAAACTTTAAAAGACACATTTGACCTTATTATACAATTTAGGACCCTGATACAAATATGGCTGCCTATAGAAGAGAAGAGAAAACACACTAATAGGCACTGCATGACATATTTAATGAAGTGTGTAAAATTGTCCTAATACCTTGGCCTAAATCAATCTTTGACACCATTATCACATGCTCCACTTGATTGTATTCCCTAGGTACATCTATCAAAGCCCCATCTGTTCCCACTGCTCTTTCACCATCAAATCTGTAGTTATCTACAATACTAGCTACCGTCTGTTGTATTCTAGCATGGTCCATTACATTTAGTTTAAAACTTGATTACCCCACCCCTATGAATGGCATTTTATATTTTACAGACCAACTTTGTCATCAATTTTTTTAGACCCCACAGCTGTGCAGACCACAAAGGTTTTTTATGAGTTATCAAGAACATTGTGAAATACATAACAATGCTAAGTTACAAAAAAGCTAAACAGCAAAGTGTGTTAAAATATAATTGATTTCTTTAAAACATCCTTATGAGGAAATTACATTGTGGCTTTACAGTACATTTCGTATGTGATATAGATGGTTATGTGATTCAAAACTGGTACATGGAACTCACACAAAATGTAAAAAAAAATGCAAAACTCTTAATTTATAGTAATTAATAATAAGCAGTAATTCCTTATTTTTTTTTTTTATTAAAAATCTAAATATCGATACAAAAAAATCTATGCAAAAATAAATAATAAATAATACATTTAGTAGTAATTGCTAAATAATTACTAAATAATCATTTTGTAGTAATGACAAAAAATGAATCAAACGTAATTTAACACAATTATATGTATCGCTTTTTGACTTGATAAAGAGAGGCATTATCTCTCGAAAGCTTGTTGCTTTATTATGATTACGTTTATCCAATAAAAAAGATATCACTATTCACTGCAATACTTTGATTATTCAACTGGATTACTGGACATTCACGGCTGCCTCACTCTTTATATATATATATATATATATATATATATATATATATATATATATATATATATATATAGTAAGAGTGAGGTAGCCGTGAGTGTCCAGTAATCTAGATAAATAATCAGAGTATTGCAGTATATAATGATACATTTTTTTATTGGACAAACATATTCATAGTTTTCATGACTAGCTTTCGAGAGCGGACCTATCTTTTTCATGTCTGAAGCATCTCTGATGGATTCCTATTGAAACACAAATCACATTTAAAAAAATCTGCTTAGAGGGCTGTGCACAGGTCGGTATTAGTTTAGGTCAAAGTAAATAAACAGGGTCATAAATACTTGTACATCTTCAGAGTTAGAGGTACCTTAAAAAGGTACACAGAGATTGGTCAGAAATAAACCAAAGACGTACATTAATTCAGCCCACCGAACAGAACAATTTTTTTTAAAATCTGCAATTTGTGTTTTAATGGGAATCTATCAGAAATGCTTCGGACTTGAAAAAGAGAGGTGCGCTCTTGAAAGCTTGTCATGAAAACTATGAATATGTTTGTCCGATATAAAAAATATATCACTATCTACTTCAATACTCTGATTATTCATATGTCTATCTATCTATCTATCTATCTATCTATCTATCTATCTATCTATCTATCTATCTATCTATCTATCTATCTATTATTGCTAAAGATACTTCATCTTTAGAAACGAGAATAAAAAATAATGAAATCATCATTGTAGAGTTTAGTGCTATTGAGATGTGACATCATGTCTCTGACCACTACCAGTTTTACTGGAGCATCTCTCATGAAATATCAAAAAAAATATTATCTGGTTATTCAAACTGATTCTTTGCGGCTTGCTGACACCTAAGATACAAGATACCTGTAGGGTTTATTTAACACACATATACAGGAATAGAATTGTGAACAGTTGTGAAGAGGTGACTCGCGAGAACAGCGATGTGGTATATTTAATTACTTTATATGTTCATACCACATATGGCAGATGTAATTAAACAAATAGCATTGAATAACCTTAAAGAAATATTGATTGTGTATGTGATAAAAGAGCTATGTAGATTTCCTGCCTTTTCTTCTCAGGAAATTCAGAATCCTACTTAGTAAATAAGAAGAAAATACCATGTTTTGATCTGCCCCATGTAACAATTTACTAGCAGCGGCGGTGCATACAAAAGTGCTGAGCAATAGGTTACATTGAAGTAATGAATGTACATTATTGATTCTTACACACAAGAGAGAGGAAATAAATCAGCTTTGTCTACTTCACCTGACTCATATCTATTCTACATTTTATGTATATGCTAGCGAATTGCTTGTCAAAAAATTACGGCAATAGAATTGCAAGTCAATGAATGCTGTTTGGCACACAAAGTAAGTGTTTTGGTTGTGTGAGTACCTTTGCACTGATTGCGAGCCTCGCGGTGAGCGCCTTCGGTGCTGATCGCGTGGCTGGCAATGAGGGCGTTTGGCACTCATTACGAGCCCCTGGGTTGTTTTTATTTTGGTTCTCAGAGCCCGTTTGGCGCTGATTGCAAGGTCCATGTTGATGGGCTTTTGGCGCTGATTGCAAATCTCTCCCCTGGTGTAGTTTTGCTCCTGTGAGCACATTTGGTGCGCCTTGTGAGGCGAGCAGTGAACGACTTTGGCATTTATTGCAATCGTGTGGTGTGATGTTTTTTAAGGTTTTCCGTATATGTATTTTGTAATGATAATTAATTAATTACTGAGCTGATAAATTAATATACTTTACCTATTTGTAATGAATATATGCAGCAACCAATACCCTGAAGAGCTAACAATCTGTTTTGATGTTCCTGCAGCATACAATGTACATTTTCATTCTTGGTGACCTGAGGTGTAAGTGTCAGCAATGTGTGAAGTGTGTAGTGTAAATAGGCTGCGTGCGCGAGGGCAAACCGTTTGTGTGGCTGTATAGTTCCGCATTTTGTAATGTTAATGTTAGTATGTGCAAGTTAGTGGTGTAAAATGGAGGGGATTGTGTATGTATTTTGCGTCCTTCGTAATAGTGTATTTTATACCTTGTACGGTCCTGTGTAAAAGTCGTATGTGTGTGGCGGAGTTTTGCGTGTTTAGGTGTCGTGTAGCCTTGTTTTCGTTTTTTTCTGCGCTCATTTTTTCTCTTTCGCTTAGGGGATTTTCGAGTGGCTAAACTCTGGAAATTGGACTTAAATTGACATGTAACATTACTTCCAGACGTCCTGGGTGTCCCCACTTGGTGTGTGCGGTGTTTTTTTTTAAATTTTTGTTTGTATTTTGTGTGGTTTTCATGTTTTTTCCTGTGCGCGGTTCGGCCGTTAAGTTCGTATTTTTTGCGGGTCGTATTTTTTTTCAAAGTGCTACGGGTCTCGCAGTGTGAATTGTGTATTTGAGTTTTGTGTTGATGTGTAGTCCCATGGGTCGTAGTAGGTATGATGGTAAAGTGGTGCGGGGTAGTAGGGATGAACGCCTATGGCGCTCACCTCCACCAGCGCAGTGAGCACCTTTGGCGCTCCCTACGGCGCCTTCGACGCTCCTTGCCTGGCCGCAGTTTCCCCGTTGCATTACCAACGGATTTTGGCAAGCCCAGCTGCTGAGAACTATATATGTGATACTGTATTTAAAAATGGTGTGAATCTACAGCTTGACAATAAACTGCATTGTAGCTCTAGGCTATTGAAATTGAAAAATTTTACAAAACATGAGTCCGTAAATGTTACTGATATTCAATTGGCTACTTTTAACAACTCGCATTCGATTTGCTATTTACAGGCTCAAAATCACTGCGGATGTCAAAAAACGTAACTCCGTCCTTTCTCCTCCTTTGATCTTTCAAGCCCGCAAAATGTTAACACTCAAACCATGAACCCGTACGTACCATTTCAGGGCATGTGCATGATAAAGTAAGCAAACCCGTAAGTTACAATTTAGACAGAGCCAATAGTAAATGAGACCATCATCATGTAAAACATGGAGTTTAAACTACAATCAATTATGGTTTAGAAGTCCGATATGCGATCATACTCACAATCCAGAAATGCAGAAATCAATAAAAATCAATAAATCAACTGTTCTAGTCCATGCGAGTTCCATGATATGTATTAACCCCTTGATTACCAGGCTCAGTATAACACGGAAATAAAATGTAAAACAAATAATTTTTTGTTGCAGATTTGCGAGCTTAAGACTGTGGTGCAGTTAATTCTCATGTCTTTCATTGCTTTCCCAGTACTTTTAATTACAGTAGTGTGTGTTTATTTAGTGTTACAAACAGCTTTTTAACCCCCTTGCGAGTCCTATGTAGTACTTGTATAAGATTTTGATAAATTTGCCATTTACGGGTTTGAAGGCAACTGCAGACTTGTTGAATTGTTGTAATTGAAGATGGATTTTGCGTCTTTAGCACTGGTAACATTTACGGTCTTGAAACATCAAGGAGGAGATAGGACAGAGTTACGTTTTTGACAACCGCAATGTTTTTGAGTCTGTAACTTGCAATGGGATTGTAAGTAGCAAAATGTAGCCAATTGAATATCAGTAACATTTACGGGCTACATTACTGGCTCATGTAATTGCGAATTTGGACAACTAAATAGTGCCCTATGTTGGCACTTTACAAATAAATGAGTATAATAATAATAACTGAGGGAAGTATCTGACAATCCTTTTCACACTATATAGAGTGCAATATGTGTGTACAAATCACATTTATAGCAAACTCTCTTGAAGAACTTGATAATAGATAATAATATATCAAAAGTACAGCACTTAATTAACTTTTATATGCAATTATGCTGTACTGGAACCAGATGTTATAGTGTTTGTTTATATGATTTAGTATTGGTGTTGGGACTGTGGATGGTGATACAATATCAGTTTCCTCTTTTGGAATTCCTTAGTACAAGCACTTTTAATATAAGTAAAGGAACATGGAATACACCTTTTGTTCATTTAAATAAAGAGCATGCTTTAAACATTTGGGTAGGAAAAGATATTAAGCAAACACCATCTATACTTTATTAAAACTAAAAGAAAATGCACAGAACACACATTACATCTCATTGGCTGATAGAAGGCAAGCCCCAAGAAATCTGATTTTTTTTGTGTTCTGGGACCTTATTTGAAAAAAAAAAAAAAAAAACTGTGACAGATATTCAAATACCCTCTTTCTGATACAACATGGAAACATGTTAATTATCTGTCCATTTCACATCTAACTACAGCTGTATTTTTTATTATTATTGTTTTATTTCTCTCATTTGTCCATTTTCAAGTATATTCCTTTAAAGAGCAGTTAACAAATATGGGATTCCAGTGTTACTCTAAGCTCCTGCCTTTCAAGATACTAGTGCATGTAACTTCTATAGCATCCTGGACGGTCCTCGATCTCTATGTTTCACTTATAGAGACAAATATCAAGTTTCTTATATGATTTGACATTAATAGCAATAGCAAGTACTGTGTTCATTGTTAATAATTGTTATTTGCCTTTTGGATTCTGCATGTGTCACGGTTGTTGCTAGCAGACTCCCAAGGAATAATTAGCATTTCAACATATAAATAAATGTAAAGGCTTATGTGGACTATAACAGGTAAAATGAAATTAAGAAATTACTTGTTACTATTTATAACTAGCTACTTGCCTGTCAAAAATGACGGGAATAACATTTTAAGGCTGGCAATGCTGTTTGCCATCAAATGTGAGCACCTTCAGTGCTCATCACAAGCCCTGTCTCTCACCCTGTCTACTTCCTCCCTTGTGTCTCATTTCCCCCCCTCCTCTCCGTCCCTCGTGGCTCCTTTTCCCCCTCTTCTCTCCCTCCCTTGTGGCTCCCTTTCCCCTCTTCTCCCTCCATGGTGTCTCCTCTCTGCCCGTCCCTTCCCGGTGTCTCTTCCCCCCCCCTTGTGTCTTTCCCCCCTCTCCCTCCACTGTGTATCTTCCCCTCTCTCCTTTGTCTCTCCCCCCCCTCTCCCTCATTTGTGTCTCATTTCCCCTATCTTCTCTCCCTCCCTTGTGGCTCATTTCCCTCTCTTCTACCTCCATGGTGTCTCCTTCCCCCCCATCCCTCCCCTGTGTCTCTTCCCCCCTCCCCTGTGTCTTTTCCCCCTCTCCCTTCCCTGTGTATCTTCCCCTCTCCCCTGTGTCTCTTCCCCCCTCTCCATCCCCTGTGTCTCTTTCCCCCTCCCCTGTGTCTCTTCCCCCCCTCTCCCTCCCCTGTGTCTCTTCCCCCCCCTCTCCCTCCCCTGTGTCTCCTTCCCCCTCCCCCGGCTCTCTTTCGCCCCTCTCCCCTGTGTCACTTTGCCCCCTCCCTCCCCTTTGTCTCATTTTACCCCCTCCCCCCTGCGTCACTTTGCCCCCTCCCTCCCCTTTGTCTCATTTTACCCCCCTCCCCCCTGCGTCTCTTTCCCCCTCTCCCTTCCCCTGTGACTTTCTCCCCTCCCTCACATGTGTCTCCTCCCCCTCCCTCCCCTGTGTCTCTTTTCAGCATTCTCCCTCCCATATCACTCTTTCCCCCTATCGTCCTCCCCTGTGTCTTTCCCCCCTCTCCCTCCACTGTGTATCTTCCCCTCTCTCCTTTGTCTCTCCCCCCCCTCTCCCTCATTTGTGGCTCATTTCCCCTATCTTCTCTCCCTCCCTTGTGGCTCATTTCCCTCTCTTCTACCTCCATGGTGTCTCCTTCCCCCCCATCCCTCCCCTGTGTCTCTTCCCCCCTCCCCTGTGTCTTTTCCCCCTCTCCCTTCCCTGTGTATCTTCCCCTCTCCCCTGTGTCTCTTCCCCCCTCTCCATCCCCTGTGTCTCTTTCCCCCTCCCCTGTGTCTCTTCCCCCCCTCTCCCTCCCCTGTGTCTCTTCCCCCCCCTCTCCCTCCCCTGTGTCTCCTTCCCCCTCCCCTGGCTCTCTTTCGCCCCTCTCCCCTGTGTCACTTTGCCCCCTCCCTCCCCTTTGTCTCATTTTACCCCCTCCCCCCTGCGTCACTTTGCCCCCTCCCTCCCCTTTGTCTCATTTTACCCCCTCCCCCCTGCGTCTCTTTCCCCCTCTCCCTTCCCCTGTGACTTTCCCCCCTCCCTCACATGTGTCTCCTCCCCCTCCCTCCCCTGTGTCTCTTTTCAGCATTCTCCCTCCCATATCACTCTTTCCCCCTATCGTCCTCCCCTGTGTCTCTTTCCCCCTCTCCCCCCTGTGTCTCTTTCCCCCATCCCCTGTGTCTCTTTCTTCCCTCTCCCCCTGTTTCTCTTCCCCTCTCCCCCATGTCTCTCCCCCCTCTCTCCCCCCTTCCCCATGTCTCTTTTCCCCCTCTCCCTCCCCTGTGTCTCTTCCCCCCTCTCCCCCGTGCCTCTTTCCCCCTTCCCCTGTGTCTCAACCCCACTCTTCCTCTCCCTTTCCTCTCTTATCCTCCTCCCTCCTTCCTATCCTCCTCCATCCTTCCCATCCTCCTCCCTCCTTTCCATCCTCCTCCCTCATTTCTATCCTCCTCCCTCATTTCCATCCTCCTCCTTCCTTCCCCCTTAGCCTCCTCCTCTCTTTCCCCTCTCTTACTTTCATGCAATGACCTCCTCATGCTGCTTCTCTCCCCAGAAGCACAGGCTTGTGGCTGTGTCCGAACCGGCATATGCTAATGACACGACGTGCATGTGACGTCACGTCATTAGCATATGCTGGTTGGGACACAGCCAGGAGCCGCGCTGCAGAGGAGAGAAGCAACAGGAAGAGGTCATTGCATGATAGTAAGAGAGGGGGAAAGGAGGGAGGATGGGAAGGAGGGAGGAGGATAAGGGGAAAGGAGGGAGGAGACACAGTGGGCCTCATGATGAGCTTGCAGGCTAGGTACTGGGGGTGTTGCAAACCCTGGGGGTCTCGCGATGAGCTCCTCTGGCGCTCATCATGAGCCCTGCATTGGGTGCCTTCGGCGCTCATTGCAGCCCCCGTCATTTCGAGTATTGGTTACCCCAAGTGCTTGCTTTGCTTTGCGAGTTACAAATCTGTGTTACCAACATCGCAAACGTTACGAACACGGACAGCTATATATGTGATTTAATGTATACCATATTCAGAACCTGTCGGTGCCCTTTGAGTACAAGGAAATGGATATATGGGAGCTTGATACTGATTAAATGATTACATTCGAATGCTCTATTTATCCAGAAAATTCTGGTGACAATTCATCTGGCTGACCTCTTCTCATCTGCCAATGATAGATAGTGAGCACATTGTTGAACAAAAGAATCCATTTAGCACACCCAACAGATATTTAAGATAAGAAGCATATTCAGATAATAAACACATCATGTGCCCATAATTATAAACCACAGAACTGAGAGACTCCATGTTGCTCCTCTAGTCTCACTGTGAGACAACATGGTCAGGTCATGTGAAAAAGAGGTTGTTCACCCCAAATGTTACAAATTAAAAACAAAAGATTCCAGTTTGGTTGTAAGGAAATTGTTATCTACTTGTTCTGTCACGCCATCTTTAGGTAAACTTGAGCTTCTGTCGGCAGGTTTGTACAATGCACGGATAACTGTGAGAGGAATTTGCATAGGAGCATATCAGCAGGAAACAGCAAGTTTGTAATATACTGTAAATACCTTCCCCTTTGATCTAGCCCAAAGATCAATCTTTTAGAAGCTCAATGCAGTATGAAAGAGCCTGATACTTTGCCCCCTCTGTGACAGTGTCATGCCCCTCACCACTGTCCAATTCACTGGCTGCTCCTTCTTGACCCAAGCCAGGAATCTTTTAAATTTGACTCTCCATCTGTCTAGGTAGTTTTCCTTTACTCGAAAAAAAAAAACATGGTACAATCCTATGTTACTACAATTGCTCTGTTCAACATCTGTACTTTCTCAGTACTGGATTCCATCAGGTTCCAGTTTATGTTAGTCTCAGATGTATCTTCATTTTAAGGCTGTATTGCAATTCATCTTATTTCATTGTACGTTTGTAGTATTTATAATAGTTTACAATGTTTTGCTTCACTGTACTGTAATCTAAATTTACTATAAATCAATGCACTGAACCAAGTCAATTTCATCAGAATAGCTACATTATGTATACATTATTAACATTATTATTTTGTTATACTTAATTTTTAAAGTGCCAATTCAGTCATAATAAAAGCCAATGACAATTAAATAAATGAGTAAAAAATGTAATTTAAGCAAACATGTTGGTGCATCAGCTGTTGGACATTACTCTTGTGGTTTAAGACAGAGGTTCCCAAAATGTCAGAGTAACTACTAGTAGTACAAATTATAATGAAACATAATAAAATGTAAACAATGCATATTTCTTTTAAATGCAGAAGCATCACATTTAAAAAAAAATCTTATTGAAGTTTCAGTAAAAAAATAATTTGTTTTTCATTTTAATAAAAATGTCTATCTAGAACCAAATTACATAATTTGAGAGTTCAATGTGTAAAACAACACAGGCATATCACTTCATTTGTTATTGTGCATGAAAATCATTAAAACGGAGTTCAGACATTACAAAAATAAAGTGTATCAAATACAAACTCAACAGAGTGGTTCGTAGGGAAGGAGCACAAGGATAGTAAGATCTTAACTATAAATGGAGATAAAATGAAAATGATAACTGAGATGCATTCTAGTATGTTAATCAAAATGCTGGGTGAACAGATATGGTTTTAGTCTTTTTAACATAACCAAGGAAAGGACATATGTGACTTATGTATAGTTTATTATGACTGAACACAATTATAAACAATTTGGGAATTGTGGATCTGTTGCCTGCCAATACTAAAACATTAGGAGCCCGATTCAATTACAAGCCTGCGACTCTATAGTTTTAGGCCGTATGTCTGCGAGTGTGTTGCGGGCTCCTGTTCTTCTCTGATTATGATGCTATTCAATTGAGAAAGGGCGCTAGTTACAGGCCGAAGCCTCAAGCCTGTAAAGCCTGTTTGGCACTCTGGCACACAGAGAGAGAGAAATAGAGAGTTAGAGAGAGATAGTGAGAGTGCCAGAGAGAGAAATAGAGAGTGTTAGAGAGAGAGATAGAGAGTCCCAGAGAAAGAAATAAAGAGTGTTAGAGAGAATGAGGAGAGGAGGATAGATAGAGGAATGAAGAGAGGGAGAGGGAGAGGAGGCAGCAGGTAAGGGAGGGGAGGTACAGGTGGAGGAGAGCAGGAGGGAGGGAGGGATTTGCCCCCAGATGTAGACACACAAGGTGTAGGAGCAGAGGGTCATGGGCCTGATCCAAGTGGGGAGGTAGTGAGGATGAGGGGCAGGCCCCAGGGTGAGAACAGGGAGGCCAGGAACCCCAGGTGCAGTTGGCAGGTCAACAGGTCAATTATATTGAAGAGGAGACAGAAACCCTTCTCAGGGAAATCCATGGGGGTAGGGATGTGAGGCCTGACTATAAGTTATGTGTCTGGATTGAGGGGACTGCAGCTGTGGCTTCATTATTGGTTGCAAACTGTGATGCTAGGTTGGTTAAATACCAATATGATGACTGCTGGATGAAGATGAAGAAGAAGATGGCAGCGGAGGCCAGAGCAGCCCGTAGGACTGTTGGTGGCCCACCACCCAACATCACATACTTTGGATGGGAGTGAACTATCAAGGAGTCCTTGAAGCAAGCAGCAGTTGTGGGCCTTTCAGGACAGTTGGACACTGGCTATCAGGATACCCTGCAAAGTGAGTATCATATGCACCATCACACCCTCATATGCACGCACATGAACCCCACACACATAGATAACTGACAAACAATAGCACTGTAATATTTCTGGTTCTGACTACAGATATATGGGGCAGCAATAACCATGTAAATGTAATAATATATTATATTATCATTCTAAATGAAAATGTCTGTCCAATACCTGTAGTTAAAATAGATTCTGAATAGCAGTTTCCAATGCAGTTTGTGTTAGTGTTGTGTGCTGTTTGTTCAAAGTTATTATAAAATAAAACAGTATATCAATTGCAAATGTATATATTTTGTAATGAGTTTCCCTATAACTATCTTCCCCATGTTACACTGCACTGTTTAACACTGTGTCACTTAACAATCCAACTACTTGGAAGCTATTCCCAGTGTTAAACGAGGTACAGCTGTAGAACCACAATGATTTTACATCCAAAAGAGAGTACATGTATTGGTGCGCACACTGCAGCATATGCGGATATAGACTCTGAGAGACTGCATGTGCATGTCATGTACTAGCCTACCTGGACCATGTCTCATAAGCATGTTAACACCCATTGCTGAGCATTGGTAACAGATTGGTCAGTCTCACTCACTGCACAGTAGATTCAAATGAGCCCATGCCCTAATTAACTGCAGAAGGCACACTGCACCAGCTATATATACATACAGTATACAGTATTTATATGTCATGATCCACAATGATCATGATACAGCTCAATGTTTATCTGCGGGAAACAACCACCACAGCCAAATACAAGGGATATGGAAACACACAGCAAACAATTGTTCAGAGAATCAATAGTCAAATACTATTGTCCTCTCATTTCAGTATCCAGGAGGTGTACCCCACCCGCAGAGACACATACTGTGGCTCCACCAGAGGCACCACTGTCACTAACACAGATGGTGGTGGAGAAAGCAGAGGGCCCAGGCCCATCACAGGAGGCTGGACCATCAGCAGCAAGACCATTGTGGGAATCACACCCTGGGACCTCACACGCATCACAGGCCCGTTCTCAGCCCTTTCATATTAGTGGAAGTGCATTGAGCCACCAACCACCTGCAGGCATGTCAAGCTCATGGAGACCACTGTCCACAGGCCCACTACTGCCACCTGGTGACATTCAAGCAATACGTGTGCCGGACCTCAATCCTGTCCCACTCCTGACCGGGCCAACAGATGTTGCCACAGCAGTGGTTTTCCCAGCAGTTAGCCCAGCAGTTGTCACAGCCATTGTTGCCCCAGCAGATGTTGCAGCCATTGTTGCCCCAGCTGTCGTCCGAGCAGTTGCTGGTACAGCCATTGTTGTCCCAGCAGTCGTCCCAGCTGTTGATGTCACAGCTGTTGTTGCCCCAACAGACAGAGCCAACACCATACCTATGGGCGACAGCATCTCCATTGCCAGCACCATCTCCATTGGCAACAGCACCAACTCCATTGTCAACAGCACCATCTCCATTGGCAACAGAATCCCTACTGGTAAAACCATCCCTACCCCTATGGGGTACACCATCACAATGGGCAACACCTCTGGCCTCACCACAGCACATCCAGAGTCCAACAGCAAACAGAGATGGAACTCACTTCCCTGCACCAGGCACCTTGAGATCAGAATAGTCCAACTGCTGGCAGCTCAGCTGGCAACTCAGAATGATATTGCTACCGAGCAGGTGGAAAGCATCTGAGCAATATATGGTGAGGTGACGAGGCATAATGTTCGGATGGAGAGGTACGAGTAAATGGCTCATATGGACAGACAAGCCCAGACACATCACTTGGCGCGGCGGGTGCAGTTGGCTGAAGCCTACGTGACTACACTCCAGCCTTTGGTTCCACAGGCTCCACCATCACTGCAGCCAGAGCCTACAGCCTCCTCATCTCACCCCTTAACGCCAACGACAGTTGCTACACAGCCACCCCAGTTGGATGCATCCCTCAATCCAACACCTCCTGTACGTGGTAGAGGGAGGAAGTGCGTGGTTACAGAAAGTGTGAGCACAGTGCTCAGAAACAGGAAGTAGGTGAAAACGCCCCCCAGGTCTGTGGTTGTCAAACCTCTGCCTAGGACCTGCCACACAGACCATGATTTGGGTGAAACACTGGGTGAATACACATGTGAAGCAATTCGAGGCTCCACCAACTGCTGTATGCTATTTGCCTCATATATTGTTTCACATAAATCATGGCCTGTCTGATGACTCCTGAGGAGAGGATTTAGAACCACTGCTGTAAGCCCCCCTCATCCACACTCTACAATGAGTAATAATAATTAACGTTGACATACTAATGGCTGGCTACAGAGAGTGTACACGTATGGTTATGTTGAATATTTCTGCAATTGATGTTCAATGCGGATTGCCGTTTGGATGAGGTGTTGCAGTGAATCCAAATAGTGTTCTGATTGATATCTTGTTCTGGTCTGAGTAGGTCTTAATCTCATGACCATGAAGGCATGTTGCTCAGCCTCCTCTTCCTGTGTCATATTCTGCTAATCAATTTCTGATTATTCCTTAATATCTGACAACACACTGTGTGTGGATTATATCTATATGACATTATCCATTATGTTCATCTGTTTCATTGAGCAGATATAGACAAGTTGTAAGTCCTAATTTTTCTCACCAGATTCCGGTTGCAGTCGTGTAGTGATCACATGTGACCCTGGTAGGTGCTATGCCTCATGCCTATTCTATCTAGACTATAAAATGACCCCCTTTAGGTATCCCCTTGATCACAAGCACCTCCTCTTGCCCTTCCGGTATCTGCCCACAACACAACCATGATATTAATGCACATCTGTATGCTCATAAACATGTGCTCTGCGTATCTAATAAACTATGATATTTTCATACTGTTATCAGTGTTACTGTTTGTAATGTACCATGATTGTGAACCCCCAAATTAATTATTGAAACTAACAATTAGTATTTTGTACATAGATCTTCCTTCTTTATACACATCAGTGCAGCTGATGGTGGAGGTAATGTTCCTGGGTTTGATACAAGCCACAGCTATGTAAGATATTTGGGTTTCCTAACACATGGAGATATATATCATGTTATATTTTAGAGCATATTTCAGAATGAGGTTCAGTTGTGTAATGTGTATATTCATATATAGGTACACACACTTGTTACGGCCCTCTCTCTATCTCTCCATCTCTCTATCTCTCTACACACTAGATATATCGGTACATTGCTAATAAGATGAACGTGGCACTTGCATTTTAGTTCACTATGGTGATGTGCACCATTTACAGACACCTGTCACTATATGCTGGGTTTTGTGTAATGGCTTCCAAGGAGGAACTTGAATGACTATATTTATCTACCCTCATGGTTCAATCTAATAATGCAAACACATTGTGAATATCATATTTACACCCCTAAGTGATGGTGCACAGCACAGATGTTGACTTTCATGGTACTTTATTGTGTGTTAGTGAAATGCTATGGTATCAATGTTAGAGAGGCAAACACAAACAACATAATGGTAGCAAAAATAATAACATAAACATAGCAACAAAGCCACACAGTGACACATTATCGCAGGTATGCAAAGTATCATGGTGGAGGTGGGTAGGATACAGAGTTCTAGTTACACAGGGAAATGAGGATATAGGAACAGAATGCAGGCAGGGGAAATTACATTAATATGGATGATCAGTTGAGGGGGATTTACAGTGTATCATCCAAAATTAGGCAATATAATTTACTTCATAGTATTACAGATATCCAGACATCTATAACATTCAATAAGCAAAGATAACAATAATACAGAATAAGGAAATATACTTATGGGGACAAGTAAAATGTAGGACACTCCTATGCATCTTTAGAAGTATAAATGCTCAATCAGTTAATGTTATAACCCCAATAGACAAAAAAAACAAAACGCCATGTTCAATCAGAGAACAAACTAACCTTATTAGGTTAGTCCTGTGGACATGATAACCCATTCTGAGAGCAACCTCTTTTAGCTCACTTGTGCCCTTCACAGGGAGAAATATCCTGTAGTATATCAGTCAGGTCCCACTCAAAAGAGTGACCCAGCCCCAAAATACCAGGCAATTCTACCCTGAACAGGAGAAACAGCAAACCCCTGATGCACGTTTCGGCCTTCATTAGGCCTTGACCGTGAGGTGTAGCTGGTAACTCCCTAAGGCACAGTGAGCAAGGGGTCCACGTCTGGATTCCCCTATCACCCTTAGGGAGACTAATCCATAAGGGACATTTGAATAGACAAAAAAACTAAACAGAGGTGCTCAGTCAGAGAACAAACTAATCTTAATCGGTTATTCCTGTTGATATGATAACCCTCTCTGAGAGCAACCTCTTTTAGCTCACTTGTGCCCTTCACAGTATATCAGTCTGGTCTCACTCACTAGTGTGGTCTAGCCCCGAAATACCAGGCTATTCTCCCCTGAACAGGAGAAACAGCAAACCCCAGATGTACGTTTTGTCCTTCATTGGGCCTCGTCAGTGAGGTGTATTTGGTAACTCCCTAAGGCACAGGGAGCAAGGGGTCCACGTCTGGATTCCCCTATCACCCTTAGGGAGACTAATCCCTAAGGGACATTTGAATAAACAAAAAAACAAAACAGAGGTGCTCAATCAGAGAACAAACTAACCGTAATAGGTTAGTCCTGTGGACATGATAACCCACTCTGAGAGCAACCTCTTTTAGCTCACTTGTGCCCTTCACAGTATATCAGTCTGGTCTCACTCACTAGTGTGGTCTAGCCCCGAAATACCAGGCTATTCTCCCCTGAACAGGAGAAACAGCAAACCCCAGATGTACGTTTTGTCCTTCATTGGGCCTCGTCAGTGAGGTGTATTTGGTAACTCCCTAAGGCACAGGGAGCAAGGGGTCCATGTCTGGATTCCCCTATCACCCTTAGGAAGACTAATCCCTAAGGGACATTTGAATAAACAAAAAAACAAAACAGAGGTGCTCAATCAGAGAACAAACTAACCGTAATAGGTTAGTCCTGTGGACATGATAACCCACTCTGAGAGCAACCTCTTTTAGCTCACTTGTGCCCTTCACAGGGAGAAATATCCTGTAGTATATCACTAGAGTGGTCCAGCTCCAAAATACCAGGCAATTCTACCCTGAACAGAAGAAACAGCAAACCCCAGATGTACGTTTTGGCCTTCATTGGGCCTTGTCGGTGAGGTATAGCTGGTAATCCCTAAGGCATAGTGAGCAAGGGGTCCACGTTTCTTGACATCAAATCACTCAAATTGCATTCACATACGCTTGATCAAGATATATTAATTGTTTACATCATGTTTTTTTAAATGCAATATAAGTAATGTGGGAATCCCATTTTCCCTTTATACGTATGATCAGATGATTACAAATGGTGATACAGCAAACATAATCTTTCTCTAACACCTGCTACCAGTTTTTCCAACTCATCACCAAATTATTGTCTGCAAATGATGCTCTGATACATTTAACTGGAATGTAGACAGTGGTCAAGTAGATTATTTCCTTTGAGATACATTCTAATAGTGTGAAATCAATGGAGGAATTTCTACCATCTGTTGCAGAGCTGCTGGGAGAATACCCCCTGAGGACTTAAAGCATATAATTTTGCTGACTGCACTTGATGACATTTAATTTTAAACTAAAGAAATAGTAAGCACCATAAAATAAAATCTTTTTTTGCTAAATGACTCTTTAAATATTACCCTTTGATGATCTTTTTGGCAAGGACACAGAGAAGCAAGGCTCCCATATCTCCATATCACCATTACCAACCATTTTTTATTTCTGATTTTTCTTGCTGTGATGTTTACATTGTCCAGTCAGTGATTTAAGTACTTTACTGGTTTGCTGCCAGAAACATTTTACTTTTGCCTGCCAATTTAACCAGCTGCTACTGTAAGTAACTATAAGACACAAAGGCACACTTATGAAGAAAAATAGGGAATATGCAAACATGGCAAAGTGCAGAGTGTTTAACCATTCAAGTCCTTCATCATGAGTTCATAAATTATACCAAAATTATTTCACACACCCAAAAAGGATGTGTAAATCATAAATGTGACTTACTAGAGATTTTTTTTACTGTCATTTTTCACATTTGAAGAAAAATATATAGAAAACACAAGTGAGTGTTATGTATTAGACCAGTACATGTAGTTAAAGCTTTCTCTTTGATGTTATGCATTATGATGTCTCAGTGTGATTGGCAACCCCACTGATTTGAATGGAAAGGAGATAAGATTTTTACTTACCCTAACATAGACATTTTTATACTGATCTGTATATCCGTATAATGAAATTAAGTAAAACAGAATAAATCAATAAATTAAAAATAAAGAATAAAATGTGAGCAAAGTGTATATCCCTAGTGTCATTTGTCAATATAACATTTATTTAAAAGGAAAAAGATAAAACATATTCGCAATATAAGAATACCAATGTATCAAGAAAATTCACTCTGTTTTGAGAGGCTGAAGATGTAGTATAGTTTTTGTATATGCACAGACATGTGTAAATGCAGGGATATTTCTGTCTCTATGTGTTCTTGATACTTTCTATATATACAGTTGTTCAGTAGTGTCCGACTCTCGGTGATCATGCTTATCCAAAAGATTTTCATGACAAAGATACTGGAGTGGGTTGCCAGTTGCTTCTCCAAAGGACCGCGATTTGTCTGACCTCTCTGCTATAACCAGCCCATATTTGGTGACCCCACATGGTATACCTTACAGCTTTATTGAGATGCACAAGCCAGAAGGGGTATACATAAACACACATAAACCTATGCTTTGAGATATAGAAAGAGCAAAGGAGATGCTGCAAGTGGTGCACGGGGGCTGCACAAATCGGAATGGACTAGGGTAGCATAAAACCTAAATAAAAGTACTGATGTACTGGATGAAAACCTTTTGTTGATAACACTAAATAAGGAGTGCAAAGACATATGCACACAGTGAGACCTGGATCTTTGTCCAGGAGGAGCATGGTGTGCACATGTCACACTGAGATCGACTAGTCACCACTCTAAAGGCAGACTAGAATGTAACCTTTGACCTTCACTGAATGACCTGTGAAGCACTCCAGCTAGTATCTAATTTCAATACTAATGAGCCCTGGTTCTAGATCAACTATGCTGTAGTAGTGCTAATTCTTTCTACCATGCAAAGATTAACTCTATATTTACTGAAACTGTAACTACTCATATATACATATGGTCATGCAGCCCAATTAAATTCCCTGAACGTGTAAAACTGTAGCCCGTAACTTAGCTCGAAAGACTTACAGCTATTAAATTGGCCTCTAAAAGCTACCCGCAAACGACTTGCGAGTTATGGGCAAAAAAAACTACGGGATGTCGAAATTTGAACTCAGCGGCCGCAAGTCCTTTGAACTGTCAAGCCCGTAACTGTTACATTTAAAAATCGCTAATAAATTGCTACAAATCCACTGGAGTTCAAACCTGTAACCCGCAAATGGAGCCAAACAGGTACTTGAGAGGACCCGCAAGGGGGTTAAAGTCCTATATGTAGCACTGTAAATGCAAATATCAACACACCACTGTATTTACAATTAAAGGGTAAGGTATTAACATTAATAGCACAACATTCTCAAGCTTGCAAACCTGCAATATAAAATATTTTTATTTCTGTTTAATTTCCATTTTATATCGATCCCGGCAATCAATGTGTTAATACATGGAACTTGCATGGACTAGAATATCATATTTACTGATTTATTAATATTGCATTATTTCTGGAATGTGGGTCCGATTGAAACTCGTAATTGAAACCTCTAAGGCTTTGAAATCTAACCTCCATTTTTCAGTGACGTAATGATGACAATCTCATTTGCCATTGGCTCCGTCTAAACCCATAACTATGGGTTTGACTAATTGATCATGTTCACGAACGCACATCCAACGTTCGCAAGGATAGTTTATGGGTTGGAGTCCAAGGACCGTAACTCGCGGCATGGGTCAATTTTATAGCTCTGTAACGCAGCAGAATTTCAAGCCTGCAGCCTTTGTGGGTGTGCCGATGCCACTACGGGCTTCAAATTTAATGGGGCTGCAAAACTCCTGGTGATTTTTGTGACATTTATAATAATAATTTTACAAATGGAGCACATATGGTCTATACTATAGATAATGTATGTTATTTGTTACAATAAAACATTTATTTTTGCACATCCCAGAGTGAATTGTGTTGTTTGAGGTGAGTTATAATCAACAAATAATGATTTCATATAATTTAGTGGTGGGTTATCCAAGAGGGTTTTGCCTTCCTTGATATCCCTATGTACCACAGCAAGCACATCTGCAACTCATTTTCTGTTATTGCACTGCTGTGATGGTACACTATGTTCTAAGAAAAATCTAGTTTTGTGTGACAACTGAAAAAAAAACACATTCTACATGGGATAGCCTCCTAGCAGAATGGGATAATACAGTAAAGGAACTGAAAAACATTCTTATAATAGGCATAAGACTGGCCCCAATAAAAAGGACAAGGAGGAGATATAGTTGTGAATTTGAAGCAGAAACTGAGTAGACCATATATGTTTTATACTTGCTATCTGCTGACAAACTTTGCATTTCTTTGTATCTCAAACTGTTCATTATTAGTACATCTATGACTGTGTGTATATACATTTCTGATTTTTTTCTGGTTGAAACACGATGGACTGGCCAATTCTAGCTAGAGCTTGTATTAATGTTATAATAACATTAGAAATTAAACATGCACTTTTTTGAATCAATTTGCAGTTTTTTACTTGAAAAGTTACTTATCTAGTCCCTATTTTTTCAAGCGGTCCAAAGAATTGCTCCATTTTCAAAAAAAAGGAATGGTTATGAAAGCCAAGCTTCAAGGTAACCGGAATCTGGACATTCTGTTGTCTAATCCAGAGCAACACTGATAGTGTCCCCTGCTAGTTTATAGTCAAAATCAGACTAAGTACCAATGACAGATTTTAGGAAACTGAAAAATATAAAATGCATTCTTGAAAACCTAAAACTAGAGATCAAAAACTGTAAGACTTTAGAAGGATCAGACGGTGCCATTATATCGATAATAGTTCTCAACAGCTGATCTGAGGGTTGGTACTTATTCTAGAGATCTTATCGTTCAGCACACAGGAAGAAAAAGGCATGATGGTTGAGATGAAAATAGGGAGGAGAAGTGGTATAAGAAAGAAGAATGAGGAGGAGACTGACATATGCCACTGAATAGATTGTGCATATGTACAAAAATGGATACGTTTAATTACATTTCTGTCCATAAATGTATTTAACACAATCATACATGCTGTATATAAATAAAACACATATACACTTCTGCCTTTGGTGATCTTAGAATGGGAACATAGAAGGGAAAATGAGGAAAAGTTACTTCTTTGCTGGAATGTAAAATACCTGAGGCAGCAAAAAACCCTAAAATGTCCCTGTCCAAGTAGGTTTGTAGCACGTTAGGATTGTAGAAAATCAACCAAAAATAAAATGTTTGTAAACTAGTGGAATAAGGATGATTGGTGTTATTGTCTTATGTTTCAAATTTGACTAGAAAAAAGTATCCTACTAAAAACATTTTACTTTATACATCATCCAATAGCTAGAGCTTTATTTGATAGACTCCGTAAACTCACATGTGGGTTAATTAATATAACTGGTTATTCAACATCTCCACCAATTTCTAATGTCCTTTCTTGCATCAAATACAATATTTTGAATTCTAAGCTTAATTTAAGTAAAAGCTTTGGGTATTACAATGTGACATGCTAATACTTATAGAAAAGGTAAGTGTTGCTTCATTTGCAGAATACAAAATTGGTGGAACCTGGACAGTGCCACTTTAAAAATATAGAAGAAACAAGATAACTTAAAAGACGAACAAAGTCACCATATGTGCTTAACATCATCAATTAGGGGGAGTAAACCATGTGGAAAAGTTGTTTGCAATCTTAAAATGGATCAATAATTGACATAGATATTGTCATTTTAGTTAGTGTTTGTATTGCCCTTGAAGCCGTCCCAAAAGAATCTGCATAGATAATAAGGATCAAATAACTCTGTAGTGAATACAACCCAAAATAAACTTATAGAGTAATGAGAACATTTTTTCATAAAGTCTGAAGATGCTGAATATCGGCACTATAGTAGTATTTTTTATATATAAATATAATTTTATTTATATATAACAAATATATTGCTAATTCAGAGTTGAAACATTCAGCATTGCAGGAAGTACAAAGTAGGATTAGGGTTGAGTAAATTTGCAGAAGTTAGATTTTCATGGTAGATGCAGGTAACTCGGCCATAACATGTAATTCTTTTTTTATTCTTCTGTAATTCTTTTTTCATTATTCTGTAAATGTTTTTTCTGTAATTGCTTCTTTTTTTTAAATCCATTTATTAGGGCTAGTGCAAGGGACTATGGAGGGACTTGTGGATCCCCATGGGAAGATAGTGTCCATAATGACCCTACGGTAGTAATTAAGGTGCCATGGGGGTCCTTCGGAAAGTCCCATAGTCGGGTTTAAGCTTAGGTGACATTTGGGTTCATAATGACCACCATGGCTTTAGGATACTTAAAGAATGTATAGTATTTAATGTATTAAGCTCCGCCTATTTTGTGGTCACATGCTAATTGCAGCGAGATTGGCTGCAGTAATAGACTATACGTTGCACAGTATTTGAATCCTGTGCCTTCCACTTCTCTTTACCACTACACCAATATACTGGGGGAAATATACTAAAGCGAGAGTGCTAATGAGTCAGTATTAGCCTGAGTTAACTAGAGATCCAGGTTCTTAGCTCATTGTGCAAAATTTCTAAAGACCCTTTTCCCGTGTTATAGCTAACCCATAATTGCTCATCACAGCTCATAGCGAGTTATAGTGTCCTCTGTGTAAATTCTCTACCTATTTGTAGTGTGAATGAAGTATACTCTTTGATAGCTAATGTGTTCATAAGGAGAGTAAAACAGATTATATGAAACTTGCAGAACTGTTGAAGAACCTTTCCAGTATCTAGATCATATTCTAGACAGATGTGCTCATTTGATACTATTAATAGCATTCTCACCTATCTGAAAGTATTAGATCTCCAAATTTCCATCTAAAGGAAGGACACACATCAGCCTTACTAAATTGCGATTTGGCCAAATGAATAGGGCTCTATATAAGCACACAGCATATTTTTTTACAGAAGTTTTTAGTTAGTGAACTTCTATCCAAAAGCAAGGTTTTCACTAACTAAAAACTTCTATAAAAAAATATGCTCTGTACTTTTATAGAGCCCTATTCAATTGGCCGAATCACAATTTAATAAAGCTGAATGGCACCAATCCACAAAATATGATACATATCTTATATCAAAACCTTACTGCTCATATAGCAGGCCGTAATCAACTATATATATTAAAAGTTAACTATTAAGGCTATTTAGGCTTATTATTTAATATGTTTTTTAATAGTTGAATTAGAAATAAAATTAGGATGTTTTTGTACCACATCAGATAGTTGAAATGTTTTTGTTTGTATATAGTATCAAGCCTTTTCAGTTCATATCTCATACTGCTTTAGGGGTCTATATACTGTATGATGTTAAACTTTCTGCCACGTCAAATAGTTTAAAATCTTTTATATGTAGTATATAGTATGAAGCCTTTTCAGTTCATATTACATACTGCTTTAGGGCCAGGGTCTATGTATACGATTTTAAAAACATGTTTTAATTATTTCATACAGATACAACTGGGATTAATTATCTCCTTTTGTTTTCCTGTGTGGCAATGGTATTTTATAGTCTGCTATGGGCACAATAAATGTTTGTGTTTGATTTGTACTGTTGTGACAGGATTATGATTACTGAGTGGCCATTATTGTTTCCTATTTTCTTCTGCCTATATTGTAGTGTATGTTTTGGAGATGGTGAACCCTAGCAAATTTAGTATATTAAATCACCCGTTATTAATGTTAAATACCATCACATTTTTTATTAAAAACTTATGGTACTTTGTATGCCAGTAACACTAAATTAATCACATAGGAGTTGCTGGAAAGCATCCATTCATCTCCTTTGCTATATACATATACTGACAGAACATGGCTAACACCCTTTCACACACATAATTCTCACAGTAGACTATATGAAAGACCATTGCCAACTGCAATCAATGGGAAAATGGGTAATAGGGAAGGGAAGGGCTTTCTTTTAGCAAAGAAACTGTGGGATATTACAGAACAACTAATAAATAAATATGGTATAGGTTATCAATCTACATGTATATATACCTGCTATTTCTGTCATGCTTTACAGGTACCTCACAGAGAAAAGCATATTTAATTATCTTTTCGAATCAGCAGTCTTGCACCCTCCAAACACAGTTACTGTAAATGTTTTATTTGAGTTACCTACATAACATGAGAAGGTTAATGCAGCACCAATCAAATGGCAACTGTTGTCATATTTTGTCAACCTGGAAATTAACAACATGTTTTTAGAATGTAAATAAACAATGATATAACTTCTAATTTATTACTGTTTATATGTATTTATGCTGCTGTGGAATCTGCCATTTTCCTTTAAGTAGCTCAACTTCCTGAGATGGGAGGAGACTTTGGCCTCCTTTCATTTGAGGAAATTGTAGTTACATAGCCCATAAAAGAATTTGCTATTTAATTGGCGTCTTTTAGCTACCAGCAATCGGTTTGCTGGTTAGAAGCTCAAAATCCCTGCTTTTGTCAAAATTGTAACTCCGACCCATCTAAGCCTTTGATCTTTCAAGCACGTAAATGTTACAATCGCAAGTCGCTATTCAATCGATACAATTCCTCAAGCCCGCAATTGACTTCAAACTTGTAGATGGCAAATGTAAAAGAAAATCCTACTAGTACTAGATAGGACTAGCAAGGGGGTGTTCATAGCACTGTAAAAGCAAATAACAAATCTGCACGTGGGGAAAGCGAAGACATTTCTTTTTTTTTACGCTTTACTTTTGTGTTATATCAATCTCGGTAATCAAGGAGTTAATACATATCAGGCCATCCACAAGGACTATAACATTTTCTTCATTCATTTGTATTATTTTGTACATTGCAGGACTGCGAGTCCGATTGCATATCGGACTTCTAAACGATAATTGTTTTACTGACGTCACGATGACGGTCTCATTTACTATTGGATGTTTCTAAATAGATAGTTACTGCCTTGCTTAATTGATCATGATCATGCTCTGAAATGCTACTTACCGGTGCATGGTTTACGGTTTAGGCTTTCGGTCAGGTAGCTGCGGGCTTGTTCAATTGAATCACTCTGTAACTGTTGCAATTTGAATGTAGGCCTTTGAATATGCAGAAAGTTAGTAGCTGCATGGTGGCAGTAGCTACTGTCAGTGCTCCCAGCAGCACTTACGGGAAGTTGGTTAGGTAACAAGGACACATCTACCATTTAATTAAAGAAACCATAGCAATTACAACTTGTCTATATCTGCTCAATAAATGGATGCTTAAACCTCTGGCCTGTGTAATCCAATCCAGTGTCACACATACAGTGTGCTCCCAAATCAAAAATATGAAAAAAAGTGGTAAAAAAAGAAAGGCGGAGGAGGATAAAAAAATAAAAAAAACATACATGTACAGTACAGTGCTAAATACTGTAACTGTAACAATATACTAATTCACTTGATTCCCATCTGTAAGCATCACTAACCATTAGCGAGTTCTCAGGATAACTCATTGGCCATGACCATTAATAATGATTTGTCATCTCACATGTGACCAGTGTCAGTGGTCAAGGTATAATATCACCTTTGCAATATGATATTGTTCATCAACATTGATATCACATCCATCAGCTATACAGGTGTTAGGACATGTTAACGGATACTCATAATATCAGCAATAGGGGAAAATACCCACTAATACGGATAGGACACAAAGGTCAGCAGCCAGATTCACTGTTACTTACATCAGACCCAAGGATCTGTTTTCAGGGTGATATTGAGGACAGGATCACATGCTTCACTAGTGCATATATTAATGCTGGCTGTCATTAACATGCCATTGTGAGACTTTGCAAGTCCACTGCCATAGAGGTATTAGTTTACACTTATACATTCACGTCTTACATATCTAGATATATGATAGCTTTAATATTGTGGGAGCTACATATTAAGGGGGGGGGGGGGGGGGGCTGTCATTGAAGGAATGCTTGCAGATGCAGACAATGCCATCATGGACTTGAATTGTACCTAAAACAAAAACATATCACCTGCAAAATAAGGCTTTAAAAATATAGTGACTGCAGCATCTTTTGTCAACAGCATTCCTCAGTGACCATCAATTGGCGAAATGTTAAACAGAACCCTATGTGTCCACAGAGAAGAGGATTATGGGCCATGTGATGGGAGGTAACCATCTGCGTACAAAATCTCACCATCACATAGGCCAAGATCCAAGACTCTGTAGCCAGGCTAGATTAAGTTAACATTTGGACCAATAAATTTTCATTAAGGAGTACTGTTAAGAAGGCACAAAACATATGTGCAGTCCCTACATCCTCCTCCGCCGAAGATCAGGGCCACAATTCCCAATGGGCGGGGGGGGGGGGGGGCATGGGGAGTCATGCCCCCAGGAGGCAGCGGCAAGAGCAGTGGTGTTGCTGGTGGCCATGGCATGGGGGGAGGAGAGGAGTGGGAGGCCTCTGGGGTGGAGGAGGTGGGGCTGGGGACCAGAGCACTGCTCAGGGCATCTGTAGCTTGGTCTTGAATGCCCTCTGATCCGCCCTCATCCTGAGCAGCCCAGCAGTATGATTCTGTCATTAGGTGGTGCCTCCTCTCCTCCCTATTGCGCATTGCCAGGCTGCACATGACCTCCGCATGATTGGTGGTGGGGATGGAGGTCTGTGCGCCGTTGCTGGGTGAGGAGGTGGCTGTGGTGTTGGTGGTGGCCCAGTGCGGAGGGTCTGGTGCCCCGCTGGGGCGTCGATCCATATGGGTGGTGTTGTTGCTGGGCCTGCAGGTGGTGGCCAGTCTGCTGCACTGGTTAGGGGGAAGAGGAGATGGGGTCAAGCCGCGCCGGTCCCTCCAGTAGGAGGGCCCTGGTGAGATACTCAGTCTCTGGAGGAGGGGGACCGTGGGGTCAAATGTCTCTGGTGCTGCCAAAGGTCCTGCCCCACTGCCCAGATGACATTCTCCTCCTTCGAACCAGGGCCCTCTGCTCTACTTCCTTCCACCTCCCCCTGCGACGGTTCCTGCTGGGTGGGCGCTTGCTCGCCGGCTCCCTACTCCGATGGAGCCAACGCCCCCGCCTCTGGCTCACTACTGGCCCCAGACCTCCTTGATGCTGAAAGAGAGAAAATAAATGTATAAGTTTATAATACATTGTTTTGTGTTCATTCCTAACTATCAGACATCTAGGCTTAAACCTGGATGACTCACTTAATAGTTACTATGAGTAGATATCATTTGCTAGATGTGATCTATTCTTTGGTTCTTGATCCTGATTGCTCTTGGCTCCTAATGCTATCTTGATTCTGGCTTTGATTTGCAACTGCATAGCCTGCAGTGGGCACACCAATACATGGACTCTCTATTGGTTGATTACTATTGTTGTGTCCACGAATGACAGTGATTTGACAGTTTCATGGATTTAATTACGCATCCTTCTATCCCTTGTTAATTCCATAGAGCTGACATGTCAGGGTCCTTGTTGGTCATCATGTACATGTATAGTGTGTGTGATGTACATGTGGGGGCATGTTGCTTGATGTGATATTCACCTGACATGGATTCTGGATCCTGCTGGACCACCAGGCCTGAGGCTCCAGCGGCGGGCACCTGGCTGAGAAGGTCCTTGGCCACCCTCTCCCTCTCATTATAATGCACAGTCACTAGGGGGACCACCACTCGGTACTGCAGCTTGCTTGTCCTCCTTGGCCATCATCCTCCTCACCTTGGCCCTGATGTCATCAAACCTGTGCTTCACAGACCTCACATGCCTTACTGCTGTTCCCCCAGGCTACTACATCCTTCCATGCCTAGGCCCTAGGTCTGGGCCTAACTTCCCTCCTCCAGCAAGGATAACGGGGCATCCACGGATGGCACCAAGGAGGACCACATTCTCCTGGTGCCTGTAGTTATGGACCCTGTGCTTGCCTTTAGCCTCTTGCCCTCCCGACTGTGGATGGGGATCCTTAGCTCCCTGAACTTTGCCTGAGGTCTGTCCCTCCACTGAACTACCACCTATCTGGGATCAGGCCCCTCCCCCTCTGTCCCTGGACTGGATGTGCCTATTTCTCGGGAAACTCTGCCACCACCCATCACCTTCACTTCACTATCCTCTCCTCCACTCTACACCTCCTACACTCCACCACCACTCTCATCTCCTCTGATCTCCACCTCCTTCACTCCTGCACCACTCTCTTCCACTCTCCACCTCCGCTCTCCACTTCCTCCTCCACCTCCTCTGCCAACTCCTCCACCTCCTTCTTTCCTCCGCCACTCCTCCTCCTCACCTCCACCACTCCCAAGGGCCAGAACTCTCTCCTCTCTCTCCTCCTCGCCTCTCCTCATCTCCTCCTCCCGGCCTCCCCACTCCTCTCCCCCCTCTCTTTTCCTTCCTTTTAAATCCCCAAAAGAATATAACTATAAATAAAAATAAGTGTTTCTGTATCAATATGAAGGAAAATGTGTGTTTTTTGTGTATTTATTAACTGTTGGGAGATGGGGTGTGGGGTATGGGATGGGGGTGTGTGTATGGAGTGACCAAGTTTTATGTGTAGCTATATGTGTAATTTCATTTATGTGTATTGGTATTATGTGTATTCTGTAAATATGTGTAATCAAGGATTAAGTCTAAAATCGTAAATAGATTAATATAAAAGAACAAAACCCCAATATACTGCTCTGAAAACTCTCCTACTCTCACTCACTCAAACCACCAACTCCGGGACCTGCGTGCTACTTCGTCAGAATCTACAACACAGCCAAGACCACTTTGTATTGGCTGAGAGGCCTGTGTGGCACTCCATTATACCGTGATTGGATTGTAACTGTGAACCACATCTAGTCCAGCCCATTAACAGTTTGCGGCTGCGGGAGAGGTTTACTGGCTTGAGGCTTCAGTCCGTAACGAGACATGCTGCCTATATACTGCGAGATGCGGCCTTCAAATTGAATGAGGCTCAAAGTGTTTACATGTACTGTAATATATTTCAATATAATAAAACTGTATGGAAATTCAATTTTGCTACTGTTGTGGAACTAATGGAAAAGCATCTGCTTTTTTTTTAACCCCAGAATGAGAATTCCCATATCATGTTTGGCATCAAAATGACCAGTCTTCCCTGAGGAATAAAATAAAGCAGGCATCCTGAATCTTCTGGGGATAGGGTCAGAATTATGGGGTAACAGGCTTAAAGTGTTTGGGAAGTCTTTAGAAGTCAGACATGGAGGAGACAGAAAATGTCATCCAGGGGAGGGTGAGGAAGATCTAATTAGCCTTTATGGTCCCCTGGACAGCTAGCTTCCTGACAGGGGAAATTAAAAGTGTGTATCCCCCTAACCAGGAAGTTAGAAAGGCAGATATCAAGTGACTGTTGCTAAGAGGTGTGGCTATAAGTTTGTTGATTTTTTGACTAATAAACAGTGCTCAGGTGATCATACATAATTTAAGTGTGTGCTCATTATTGAGGCAATGGTTAACTCTGATCATAGAGGTTAATAATTCTACACCTGCCTAAAAGAAGAGTTATAGCCGATAACTCTGTTGCTCTGCCTGATAATTCCTGTGTCACTGTGATTTTCCTGATGGTTCAGTAATGGTCTGGTTCTACCTCTGCTAGCAGGGATAATAACAAGAACCATCACGTATAACTGGGTGGGTCAGAAATAGGTTCTCAGCAAGCCCAGTTTAAGAAGATGTTGTGACATATATTAAAGCAGTTTACAATGATTTTTACGATATCCCCACATGAAGATTTGGTTCAATCGAACTGTGTGATGCAATGATTAAAACCTATAAGCTAACATCCGTGCAACAGACAGCCAATACCTAGGTTGAGGAATCTATTCCAGGTAATCAATACACACACACCTTTCATACACAAGGGAGCTCCATTTGAATTGTGCCTCCAAGACTAACCACTTCAAGTTTGAGCTTCGCATACACACTTCACTAGCTGGTTATTGCTGGGTCCCAAGGTACCACTACAAGCATATTGGGCTACATAATCTACATGATATATAATATCACATGCAATAGCTGTGCATCACAAACAATTAAATAGTCTGACAGCAATCAGTCACCCATTTCCTATGCACATATCAGACAGCATGGGGGGACTGCTCATCAATTGCAGCTATTCAACACAGCACAGATGCACATGAGACCCCAAAATATACCTTATAACCACTAAGCTAGTGGCACCTCAACATTACTGATATAAGCAGAAGACCCACCATAGATCAGGGGGTCTTTTAAGAGGATTTTTTTTATCATATAACATACCAAGCTAGAGATGGCCACCAATATAATACATACGATAAGACACACCATATACGTGTTTCTATCTCCCATCTCTTACACATCACAGCAGTATGCTCAGACCGGTTATGAGCGCTTTGTTCACTCAGAGCAGCTGTTGGATCAAACATCTTGGTAGATTATTAAATATAGCCCCCAACACAGCTTAGAACTGCATCTTTTGGATTGATATAGATCGTGTATTTTTAATTTGCATTGCTTTTTTATCACATTTTATCTGCATAGTTTATATTGTGCTCTTTTCATTTATTTTAATTTATTTATATTTCATTTTATAGATTTATATATTAATTTCTGTAGGGCAGACATAAATCTAGGAACTTTCTCTTATCTATACCTATATGAATGCACCATTTTCTGATATCAGCATGCAAACTATTCTTGAGAATCCACCACCAAGTTTACGAAATATGTAATGTGTGTATTTTTGAATGTATATGCACATGTATTTGTTATTTCTGCATATGTCCCAACAGGGCATCGTTATCACTGAGGAAGCCATACAAAAACTACGAAATGCGTTTGATTTGTACACATTTTTTTCTAATAGTGCTAATGATAGCACCATGCGTGATTTTATGTCGAGAAAATACGTTTTTTTCCACCCATAGGGTGGGCCTTTTTTAAGTTTTAACTTTTGCATTTTACGAATAAAACATTTCTATACATCCACGTCTCCAAGCTCTGGTATTTCTTTGTATATTTTTTTTTACATATTGGAGGACCAGCTACACCTCCAATTAGAGACTCTCATTTTTTATTTCTCCTATACCAACTCCATATTGGGCAAGATGGGAATATGACAGACGCACAAAGAAGCGACTTACCAGTTGGATACTGTTCCATGGTCTTGTACTCTTATAATACTACACATACATTAGAGCCTACATTAGCAATCATATTGCCCCATTGGGGGTGTCCACCTGTCCCTCATTTATTTATTTTCACCAGGAGTATGTGGACTTTTCCCACTCCATAACCGTATCCTTTTCTACTCGAACATTGGGCTCTCAAGTAAACAGAGCCCCATTAAAAGCGCCACACCTCCGTCAACACTGAGGGAACTCTAGAGACACAGTTTTTCTAAGAAGCAACTGGACACCTTAACATTTAACTACCATCAAGATCCTGAATATCTAAGATTGGAATAGTTATAGGAAAATCTAGTCCACCACTCTATCCTAGGCCATCTGAAACATCACACCGACCCTGCGCTACACCATAGTTGGGGTTATCTACCCAACACCATCATCTAAAACCCATAAGTGCTTATGTTCACCTTAATATAAATTGTACCTGAGGTTACATAGCCAGTTTTAGGATATATGCTTAAGCACCAAGGATACATTTTAGAAAATGGTTTATATTTAATATTTTCTTACATGGTAATCCAATTTATCTAGAGGCTTATATATATATATATATATATATATATATATATATATATATATATATCCATGTATTTGAAAGGAATTGTTTACAGAACTTTACTATTTCATCCTACTGAATCGGCTTGTAGAAAATGTACAGATAATGCCTTCATTCTATTATATAATTTGTAAAGAATCCCAATGGCCCTCACATCACAGTGTATATACTCTTTAGGTGTTTTTTTTCTTGAGCTTAGGGACCCACTAGGATCTGATCTCTTATCTGTACTGCATATCAGTACCGAATATTATTGTTTATGCTTGTCAGCTTTTAATCCCTAATTTTACATTTTGTGCCCTCAAATTCTCAGGATTTAAAGTATAACCCATTTTTATCCAGGTCTGATGGCTTCACTTAATTTTTCACAATCTCTCAATAAAAGAATGCAATGTACATTTTTCAGTCTCTAGATCTAGGCATTAGTATATAATTGGCTCTTAAGTACATTCTAGTGCTTGAAGACAATTTAATACAAGACAGATTTCAGGATAACCCTACACGCTTAGCCTACAGGTAGGAAGTGAACTGACAATGAGTTGTGCTGGCTTATTTACTGGAAGACAAAGGTACACATTGCTTTAATAAGTTACTGCCTAGAGACAGGAGGCAGTTTGACTCAAATCCCACTTGTCTCTGCTTAGTGAAGAATTTGCAGTTTTAATATATGTCTCCTGATTTGTTTGTCTTGGCTCTATTCAATTTATGTGTCAATCCTGCTCTCCTGATCCTGGAGCTCTACTTGCCCTACGTTACACACACTTCTCTTTAAATTTTGTGTGACTTATCTCAATCCTGGGCAATCCTCAGTACATTTGCAGTTTCCTTGGGGCTATTGTAATTCTCAAGAAAACAGTGCTCTAACATAATAAAATACAGAGCTTTGAGACCTGCTCTAGACAAAATAGTTTTGAAACTAATTGTTAATATAGTCTAAACTAGAGATTAATTCACAATTACTCTAAATGTACTCAGTACTGGGCAGGGTTAGTTGCATTTTAATGTAAAAATACAACTAAAGTTAGAGAAAACTTCCCTTTTTTTGAAGTATATAACAAAGTAACAATATTAGTTGCTATGTAAACTAAGTGTTGAAAAAAAAAGGTTTAAACATTGTTATATGTATAGGAAAGGTATCAAAGTGGCTACCATGGCAAATTACTCTTTATGATTCTAGCCAACCCTAATAGACTTGAATATTGAGGTTAATAATACCTACAATTATCAGTATCACTTCTGTTTAAAACAGATTTTAAGAACTATAATCAATAATTCAGGTCCTTTAGAGTATCCAGGTAGTAAACTGTCTTGGGCTCAAAGATATCTCACGGCGTAGGATATTTAGGGGTTAACAAGAGCATGGAAGTGGTAACATCAGCACCAAGGCCTCGTTGCTAAAATTAACAAGGAGGGAAAAGATAGAGTTCCAGACCATATATGAATAGGGTTGGGAAACATAACTATCAGCCTATGGAATCATACCTTTTTAACCCCTTCCTCTCCAATTTAGTGTATCTTTCTCTGGAACTTCTTATTCTCCTAAACCTCTGTCTGTTGGCGTACCCCAAGGTTCAGATCTAGGTCTCCTCACTTGGTACCCTAATACAATCAATTAGACTTCAATATTATCTATATGCTGATGACACTCAAATCTACCTCTCAGCACCTGATATATCCCCCTCTCTATTCTAGCATGTATTTCCAACTGCCTCTCTAGCATATCCTCTTGGATGTCCACCCACCATCTCAATCTCATCATATCTAAGACCGAACTTATAATCTTCCCACCATCTACTACAGCGCCAATTCCTCATAAATCTCTCACTGTCAACAATGCCATAATCACTCCCACCTCCCAAGCCTGTTGTCTTGGGGGGTTTATTGGACCCTGCCCTCTCATCCATTCCTCACATACAGACACTAACAAATGCTTGTCTTTTTAATTTAAAAAACATTTCCAAAATACGTCACTACCTTACACAAGATACAACTAAGATTCTAATACTCTCTCTCATCATATCTCGTCTTGACTATTGCAACTCGCTTCTTGCTGGCCTACTCATCTACCGTCTATCCCCACTTCAATCCATTATGAATGCCTCTGCTAGACTCATCACATTTACTAAATGTTCAGTGTCTGCATCACCTCTCTGTCAATCACTCAACTGGCTTCCTGTAGACTGCAGAATAAAATATTAAATCATGACCCTAACTTACCAAGCCCTCAACTACAGTGCACTCCCTTATATTAGTGCTTTCATCTCCAAATATTCCTCCAAGTGCCCTCTTCGCTCTGCAAATGACCTTTCCAATCTTGCAAGGTGCTTTGGGATTCACTTTGGATACTGGATTCTTAGCTCAAAGACAGGGACCTCCATTTCTTGCAATGTGTTAATATTGTTTTGCTTTGAACACAATCCATGTTTAGCGCTACGGAATATGTTGGTGCGTTACAAATTAACTTTAAAAATAATAATGCAGGTTCCCATCTGAGCGACAGTACCAGTAGGAATAGTAAAGCAAAGAACTTGCTTTCAATTTGTTACTCCCATGGTAGGAAGCAAAGTAAAAGTCTGCACAACCAGTTGTACTGTTTCATCCATGTTGCTGCCTAGGTCACTTGGCATATTGAGGAATGCTGGAGCACCTCTAGGATCCCCAAAGAACAAAGATGAACAAAGCTGTGGCTGACCATTTTCAGGGGGGAGTACAAGCCCACATCACCTTGTAGAGATGTATTCAGGGCCATCTGACTGACCCCTGGTTCATAATCCAGTTGATCCACATTCATACTATTAATACTGTATCTGGCTCCATATTTATATCATGTTGCTCCATGTGAGTTTCACTGTCAGGGGAGCTTGGGCTGTTAGTAGAGAGATGCTTCTGTTCATCAAGCCAACTGACAAGGATTCTCTAATGATGGTCCTAAGTGCCGCTATCAGGATGGCAGCTCTCATTATCTTATTTTTCTGCCATGCTGGGAGAGATTTCTTGCTAGGTCTTTACTCTGACACTGGTCTCTAAACCAGAACTGTCTCTGTATTTGAGAAATATTGATATGATTCAGTTCTAAACAGTATCAGAATACCTCCTGTGCCATTACGTTATGAACGCCACTCATAGAGCTCAATGAATACACAGCCTTGCAGAATGGCTGGCAGCCCCCACCCTCCACAGATACAATGTCAAGTTGATTTAATTTTAAAGAGCTGTTTAATCTGGATATACATTGACCTGGCCTTTTTTTCTCTGTAGTAAATCACTGCTGACTTAAAGCATTGTTTTGCAGCTAATGTGTGGCTCAATGTTAATTTAAATCCCAAAGTACTGGATAATGGAGGAGGGGTTCTAACAAAATTACAACATTGGCGGTCATTGTTTTGGCAACCACAGAGGCAGACAGACAGACTGTTATTCTAGTTAGTATTTAGTAGCTGATCATTTGCATATAAATACAGAATACACAATTATCAATTATTCAGGGACGATTCACATAAAAAAAATGCACTGTATAGCCAGTTTTTCATGCTCTTTTTAATGTGTTTATATAGCAGTGGTCATGTATACATAGACACAATCTCCTATACATATTCCTACATTTTGTCCACAATCCATTAGTTTAATGCTACAAAGCATGTTGAGCATATTATGCATATTAATTTCAATTCACATTCAATAATTTACAAGTTAAAATCAAACTGCTAAACAAACAGCTTCAGTGGATGGTCTTAGGGTGAAGTACAAATTTTCAAATAGCTACTATTAATTCCAATCCTGACAGCAATTTACAGTGATGACATTGCTATTCCCTAAAAGTAGAACTCCCGGGTTCTGCATTTAGGGAATAGAGGAGCCATGTAAAAGTGCTAAAGTAATTATTTATGTAATACTGACCAGTTTTGCATGACAGTAGCAATTTAAATCCATCCGAGATTTTATTAGGTGAAAATTGCCCAGATGATGCTGGTAAGTGATTTATCATATTTTGCAAATGATCGGTATTGCATATGTGGGTATCTTTCACATATTTTTTTCACATTTTAAATCTCAAGTGTACATATAATATTCAAGGAAATTTCATAAAATTAAACATTTACTTATACTGTTTCATATTAAAAAATAAGAAAACACACATACAAATAAATCTAAGGACCCATATATTACACACCAATATAGCAAATGTAACTAAATATATTCTGACATAATCAAAAAAGATGAATGAATATGTTCTGTATTTATTAGGGGTTCTACGATCATAAAGAAAAGGGAAGTTCATATATTCTTTGTTGTCATTGGCTTTCACTTTTGGACTTACCAATTTTAATGGTTGGTTTTAGTTATTTGGAAACTGAGATCATGCCAATAAACAAATGCTTCAGAATTTTTCATGGCATTGTGGTGCTTTGTTTGGCCAATGGTTTCTCACTGAAATTAGTTGCTTGCATTTTATCTGTTTTATTCCTTAGTAACCATATATTAATTTCGATTTTACTTAGCTTTTTCTATATAGTAGTTCTTAGAATAAAACTAAAGTATTATTCATGGGAAGTATTAATAGATTTTCCAGACACCGACTACAGTGGGTAAAAAAGTGACACATTTTCTCCACTATAAAAATACAGCAAAATTAGAAAACTCAAGATATGTGTATTTAAGCTAACGACCCATGCACCTTACTTCATTCAGTTCATGAACACATCATATACGTTTTAGATGACTGTCATGACTGACTTATGGGGGCCAGTATGGGGGACCCCTGAACCCCACCAGCAAGGGCCTGCATTGCCCAAGATCGAACTTTCATCGCCCTGAACTCAAAGACTATTTTGTTATGACCGTAATAACCTGTATAATGTTAGGCCTCAGGTGTTGATCAGGTACCCAAGATCCCCAAGGAGCATGGCCTGTGAGTATTTAGGCCTAAAAAGAACTGGATATAATGTTTAGTGTTCAGGTTGTGGTCAGGTCATGACACTGTTATGACAAGTCCCTTTTCAAAGTACCTTTTAAAAGTAATGCTATAATGTTAAGAATATTTGATCTAAAACCATGATTTGGGTCAATGAATAAAGTTTAAATAATGTAGTTGTGCTAAAAGCAGGCCCTAGGGAAAACTAATATTATATAAAGTTACTTCAGTCACTTTGGGACAAAGGGTAGTTTATGACCTATTGGAATGTTGTTTAAAACATATATATAAAACATATCAGATCAGATATCTCAAGGGAAGGACAATATGGAGGTTGGTAACCGTAGTTTCAGGGTGGGGGAAAAGGGCATATGGTAACTTTATTGTTTTGGTTTAAAAATGTATCTGAAGCAAGAATAAAGTCAGAGTCTGCGTTGGACATTCTAAGAAAAGGAATGCTTGTCTTTGATGGATGTTATGATTTATTCCTAATCAACGGGATGTAAAAGAGTATTATTTTTAATAAGCAGTATCTTTGGGGCTGAGTTTGCAACCTGGGAGGTCCTGAGTTCTCCTAAGACGTGTTTTGGCTGGGTGCTAGATCTTAAACACAAAACAGGCCAGAGGGAGACAATTTTGGTGCACAAGGCCCCTCAAATCTGGGTTGTAACAGCGACAAACAACATTATTTATTGGTAGTAACAAACAGAATACGTTTTGTTTTGGAATTACAATAGTAACATTCCACAAATGTGTGATACTGTTGTATTTATATTGTTTCACACGTTAAAAGGGTAAAATGATACCGCAGTTCTTTTTTATATAATTCCAATACATAATGAATTTTGTCACTTAATTTCCTTTTTTTTTCTATGGCAAATGGTGAATTGGCTTAATAAAATATTTGATTGAAACATTGAAGTAAATGGCAGATACTGTTGCAAAATGTTGAAAAAGAACTTAGTACATTTTTGTTGGAATCCTGAACATTATTGCCTTAAGAAAACTATGTCATGCTAAAGTATGATGAGAGCATTGTAGAGATCATAATCTAGGTTCATTAACAGTAATATTTAAATTTCTTGTTTATTCTTTGGTGCCTTTATATCAAAGTGGAAAAGGCCATCATACTTTAAAGACATGTTGCTGTTCAGTTGCTCAGTCAAGTCTAACCCTCCGTGACCCTAGTCTGTGAACACATTTTTGAGTATCATGCACCAGGAAAATACAAACAGTATGTAAGCATAAAGTTCATGGTGAGTATTACAAAATAGTAGCATGGAGACTAGACTAACAAAATTGAACAGAAAATACACACAAAATGGCTGAATGCATACAAAATATATACCATTAGCTACTTGCCCACCTAAATGACGGGAATTAAATTTACAAGCCTGGCAATGCTGTTTGCCACACAATGCGAGGGTATTGGCCCTCTGAGCGCCTTCGGTGCTCATTGTGAACCCCTCGCTGAGCACCTTTGGAGCTCATCAAGTGGCTTGCAATGAGCGTCTCTGGCGCTCATTGTGAATCTCCCCCCTGTGTACTTTACAGGCCTCACTCGTGAGAACCTTCAGCGCTCATTGCGAGCCTTTACCCCTGTGTAGTTTAGGGGCCTTGCGATCAGTGTTACTGCCTTGGGTTAAGTGTTACTGCCTTGGTTTTAAAGTTACTGTCTTGGATTAAATGTTACTCTCTTGGATTAAATGCTACTGTCTTGGATTAAATGTTACTGTCTTGGATTAGGTGTTACTGTCTTGCGTTAAGTGTTACTGGCTTAGGGCTCTTTTTTACTGCCTTCAGCCTAGTTTTCATCCTGTTACGTTTTTTCGGACGCCATTTTTTTTCTCGCTTAGCTGATTTTCAATCGTGAAAAAATGCCAAATATGCCTCGAATTTACTTGCAACCTCACTCACAGGCTCTCTGACTCTCCCCCTGTGCTGTGTGTCCTGTGCTGTGTTTGAGGCATATTTGTTTTTGTTTTTTTGGTGCTATTTTCAGTTCGGTGGTTCGCCATTTAAATCATATTTTTGCGCAACCGCCTTCGGCACTCATTGCAACCTAAGTCCCGTGAGCCTTGTGATGAGCGCTTGCGGCGCTCATTGCAGCCTAAGTTGTGAGTGCCTTGCAATGAGCTCCTGTGGCGCTCATCGCAAGGCTGCAATGAGCGCCTTTGGTGCTCATTGCAGCCCAGCATCTGCTGCGCGAGGCCCGCAATATTTAACATTGCGTGACCAAGATTCGTAAGATCCACAACTATTATATGTGATATATATCTTCATAGATAGAAGACTTTATTGAAAATTTTGAAAAATTGTCCTGGAAGATCAAGAATAATGGCAGTTTTCAGAATGAATTATGTTTGAGAAGTGATACCACAGTTATATAGTAATTCAGCCACAGTACCCAGAGAACCTTCACCATGTGCCAGGAGAGGTTTTAAAGCTGAACGAGTTAATTGTAAGGATGATAAACAAAGAGATCATATGGCACGTAGAGTACTTTTGCCAAAGCGACTACTCTTTTTAAGGAAATCCTGGACTTAATCCTAATTAGTGGTGTTTGCTATTACATATGATCAAACATATACTCTTGGCAACAAAATCTAAAAGAGCATCATAAACAGTATTCTGCCATTTCAGAATAAATTCAAGAAAGGTGCACAGTTAATTGAACGTATGTGTCTTGGGTTTTACTTTTGTTCTCATAGTGCAGTGGCATAATTCTTTATGACTGATAATTCAAAGCTACTGTGTCTCTGCCAGTATGCATTCAAATTCAGTTTTTGCAGATTAGTTTCCAAACCCATTGCCAAGTAATTCTAAATTGGTTTATGTTCATTTAATGGTGAAAGTAACAGGATGCCATAAAATGGAGCTGAAAAACCTATTTTTGTCATTTAACCAAAATATTAGTCTTATAAATACTTTGTTATAGTTTATAGAAACCTTAATAGACTAGTTTATTTAAAATTAGTGACGTATTAATAAGTCAATAAAATGTATTTTGTAAAGATAAATTATAATATTAGGGCCATGATATAAGGAGACAGGATAAAATAAATGCTGCAGTGCCTGTGGATAATATTTATGGAATAGTATCACATTTTAGGGAAACATAGCATTAGCCAAGGTGAGCTGTCATTCAGGTACTATTAGACCTCAAAGCAAAGGAAGAACAAGCTTAACTCCAGGAACTGTCCTCTGTTCTACATTGCTGTAGCCATCTCAATCATAACAGTTCTCCTTTAACCAGTCTGGTGATTGTGCTACGAACACCATGCTACAAATCAATATTTACTTACAGTGGGAGAAAAGAGTATTTGATCCCCTGATGATTTTAAATGTTTGTCCACTGACAAAGAAATGATCAGTCTATAATTTTAGTTGTAGGTGTATTTTAACAGTGAGAGACAGAATAACAAAAAAAGAACAGGAAAGACGCATGTCAAAAAAGTTATAAATTGATTCTCAGGTCAAAGAGGGAAATAAGTATTTGACCCCTTTGTTGGCAATCACAGAGGTCAGAGGTTTCTTGTAGTTGGCCACCAGGTATGCACACATCTCAAGAGGGATTTTGTCCCACTCCTCTTTGTAGATCCTCTCCAAGTCTTTAAGGTTTCAAGGCTGATGTTTGGCAACTCGAACCTTCAACTCCTTTCACAGATTTTCTATGGGATTAAGGTCTGGAGACTGGCTAGGCCACTCCAGGACTGTAATGTGCTTTTTCTTGAGCCACTCATTTGTTGCCTTGGCTGTGTGTTTTGGGTCATTGTCATGCTGGAATACCCATCCACGACCCATTTTCAATGCCCTGGCTAAAGGGAAGGAGGTTCTCACCCAAGATTTTACAATACTTGGCCCTTTGGTCCTTTTGATATGGGGCAGTTGTCCTGTCCTCTAGCAGAAATCTCCCCCAAAGCATAATGTTTGCACCTTCATGTTTGATGGTGGGGATGACGTTCTTGGGGTCATAGGCAGCATTCCTCCTCCTCCAAACACAGCGAGTTGAGTTGTTGCCAAAGAGCATGATTCTGGTCTCAGATGACCACAACACTTTCACCCAATTTCTCCTCTGAATCATTCAGATGTTCATTGGCAAACTTCAAACAGGCCTGTACATGTGCTTTCTTGAGCAGGGGGACCTTGCGCGCACTGCCGGATTTCAATCCTTCACAGTGTAGTTTGTTACCAATTGTTTTCTTGGTGACTATGGTCCCAGCTGCCTTGTGATCCTTAACAAGATCCTCCCGTGTAGTTCTGGGCTGATTCCTCACCATTCTCATGTTTATTGAAACTCCATGAGGTGAGATCTTGCATGGAGCATCAGACAGAGGGAGACTGGCAGTTAATTTGTGTTTCTTCTATTTGCAAATAATCGCACCAACTGTTGTCACCTTCTCACCAGGCTGCTTGGCGATGGTCTTGTAGCCCATTCCAGCCTTGTGTAGGTCTACAATCTTGTGCCTGACATCCTTGGACAGCTCTTTGGTCTTGGCCATGGTGGAGAGTTTGGAATCTGATTGATTGATTGCTTTTGTGGACAGGTGTCTTTTACACAGGTAACAAGCTGAGATTAGGAGCACTCCCTTTAAGAGAGTGCTCCTAATCTTAGCTTGCTACCTGTATAAAAGACACCTGGGAGACAGAAATCTTACTGATTAATAGGGGATCAAATACTTATTTCCCTCATTGGCCTGCAAATAAATGTATAACTTTTTTGACATGCGTTTTTCTTGATTTTTTATTTTTTTGTTATTCTGTCTCTCACTATTAAAAAACACCTACCATTAAAATTATAGACTGATTATTTATTTGTCAGTGGACAAACGTTCAAAATCAGCAGGGGATCAAATACTTTTTCATCCCACTGTAATATTGGTAGATATGCTGTTGAACATTTATAATTAGCACTTGTTCTCTTCTTCAATGAAAGTATGTGAAACAGTGTACTAGATATATTGTTTTTCCTGTATCTCTGTATTTAATGAGGTTTTATGTTCATGGTTTATATACATGTTTTTTTAATTGAATGCATAGTAACTAATTGTGAAAGCTATACACTTTTAGAAAAAATGGTGGTGGTGACATTTGCTGTCAGGGATAGTCTGTCTCTGGTGTGTCTGTAGTTTGTGTTTTTGGTTCAATAAATCAATAATATAGTATGAGCTCTTGACATTTTCATATACATGTTTGTTATAAATATATGTTTAACTATATACATTTGTATTTGTTATAAATATATGTTTAACTATATACATTTGTATATACCAGTGCACTTTGGGTATGTGTAATCAGTTTAACATTCAGTAATAGAATTGATTGCATCAAGAATGCAAAATAAAAAATGATATAAAAAAAAGCTTTTTTTTGTACATTACTCATATTGTTTCCATTATGTTTTGGTCATGACACATAATCTAAATGCCAAAAATCCCAATAGAAAGATGAACGTTTGCCGAAAATAACAATAGGTCGTTTTCATTAGTACATGGGAATTAATTCACATAACTCATTTCTAAGCAGATGCATAAGGAAATGTTTGAGGATTGTCAAGTTCACGGTCACAAAAGCACTTGGAAATCCCTGGCACTAAATGTATTATGAAGCACTGCTTACGTTTGCAAAACAGCATCTAAATGAATCCTAAAAGCCTGGAAGAATGTCCTCTACACTAATGAGATCACTGTAGATATGTTTGGACATAATGCACAGTGATATATTTGGTGTAAACCAAACACTGAATATCACCACAAGAATGTCATACTATTCATCAAGCATGGTGGTCTAAGATGATTTGGCCTGTTATGCCACCTCAGGACCTAGAATTCTTATAACTGAGATCTATCATCTATTTATCCATATTCTGTACATATATATGTGTAGCAAGAGGAAAGGAGGAGTAGCAATTGGGAATTGGTAGGGTGGAGAGCACTTATCTGAATAAGGGTAGGGTACCCTAAAACACTAAATATGTCTCTAGTTTAGAGAATACTTATTTAAGGATGCTTCAGCTGCAAGGAAGCATAATTAAAACACATTATATATTATAATTTGTTTATATAATTTGTTCTTATAATCCATATATTTTAACTTGTTATTCTTATACAGAACCACTAAACAGTTGGCTGCTGAGAAGTGCTGGTTTTGTGAATCACTCACATTAGAACCTTATGTTCCAACTGCACGATTCACTGAAAATAGTGTCTGTCAAAATGTTCTTGTGTGCCCTTTTTGTTATTCAAAGCATGTCTCTTCCAAGAAAAGCTGTTTAAAATAGATGTTTGTTTCTCAGTTCAATACTATTTTTTACTTGTAAAAGGCTATTTTAGGTAAAATTGTGCTGGTATAAATACTTTAGTGCCATTGACTGTAAATTTTTTGATAAATGATTTATTTTCTAACTTCTCTATCTACACCCCTAAATATAACATATAGAGCACTAGGAACATCATTCCCCTTACTTATAATGCCCCTTTTTTGAGTAGAAGTACATATGATATTACTTTGGAATTTGTTCTTTTTACATTTTCTTGAGATTTTTTTAATTCTACTTGCATTGTAATGTAAAAGCCCACACGCTCCAATTGTCAGTAATTATTGGCCTGCATACTCAGTATTGTAAATGTAATGTATAACAACCACCCCCACTTCTGGATCGGTACGTTGCTGTGGTGAAGAGGCTTGTGTACCCCAGTGAAGCTGTGAACTAAACCATGTAGGATCACCCAAGATGGGCAGGTCATAGATGAGAGGTCAGACAAATTGTGGTCCAGTTGAGAAGGAACTGCCAGCCCACACCAGTATCTTTGCCAAGAAAACCACATGGATAGGAACAACCAGAAACACAGATGTGCCTGGTGTGCTGCATCCATATGGTTGCGGTGGGTCGGTAGCACCTGAAGAACTGAACAACAACATAAAAACCACCATTTAGAATGAATTGTACTTATGTGCAATGTATTGAATGTTTATTACAATTAACCTACACATGGTTGAAAAGGGCCATCCACATACCCAATACAAAACGTACTCTAGAATAACACAACTCTTGTTTGTGGTAAAAACAGGCCACAAATGGAAACACTATAGCAAAAGGAAATACTAATGGAAATGGAAACATTAGAGTAAAAGCATGCACGCCAAAGAAGAATGACTAGGATCACCCTTTTCATAAACATGTGTATGGGAACCACCAAGGAATTTGTCCTGCACTCAAACCTAGACCAGGCCAATAATCGTCCAGGCCTACCCCACCACCACAGCAGGGTTACATCTATATGACTCTTCACCTCATCTGCCGCTAAGCCTACTTAACTCTTTAAAACCATATAACATTTAAAGGCAGACTAAATTGTGATGGATGCCTTTGCCCAGAAATAGACAATCAGCACTCCTAGCCTAAAATTCCCCATTTTACAGAGATATCACCCAAATTCTGAACAAAGCTAGCTTGCTCACTTTCAATTTAGCTTTGTCTAGCCAAGTGACATTTATGGATTCCCCACCACTCATTGACTAATCTTTTTGTACTAAATTGTTACCATATGAGGGAAGGCTTCTAGAAAAAGCAGGAAATCCCTATGTATTTTCCTGACGGGCCTTTTAATGGGGATGAAGACAAGGTATGCAGGACAAGGATCTCTGGTGTACCAAAGTGACATGCATAGTCCATTACATTCTCCAAGATATGGCATCACAAAAGCCTCCAGAACCTCAGTCAGCTTACTGCCACCTGATCCCTAGGAATGCCCACCTGGAAGGAACTGATGCAATTATTTGGGAAGAATGGAAGAAAGCCCCAACATCCAGGAATTTGTGTGAAAAAGCAGTTAACCATAGCCCTATCTATCAATGTAAAAGTTCAGGCTTTATGTAAGAACAGAAACTGTGCAATTCAAATCTAACTATAGACAGAAAACTAGAACAACACACAGTCCCGGCTGGTTAGTCTTGGAGCAACAAAGCCAAATCAATATACTATTACACTGTTCAGCAACATCCTGAATACCCACAGCTCTTGTTAGTTGCGGCCAATAACTGAGATTAATAAATGGAGGTACATCTGATTATTCCAAGCTCCCATGGCTCTAGTGGTAAGCCCATGATTGCCTCGTCTGCTATAGGGGCCAGTGCCCTGAAGCCCTGAGAGCATCAGCACATTAGGACAAATGTCTCACCAAACTAACTTCCTGGAGGAAGCAGACACATGATAAATGTTATGCATTATTCCTAGGTTGTCAGAATGGAAGTAGATACTCTTGTCTCTAAGGTCATGACCTTAGATTTTCAGGAGTTCCTAGTCAGTCTCACAGCAGGGCAGCTGGACAACCATGTCACCATGAACCAATGTCTTTATGCCCATAATGACTACCCAGGGGACTATATAAGCAGATTTTGATTGAAAGACAACAGAAAAAAGACCAAGATCCTTAGGTCCTGTCGCAGGAGCCAGAACAGAGAGGCAGGAACACTTAAGCAAGCTGCTACTTTCTGAAAGGTAGATAACAAAAAAAGTTAAAAAGAAAACACAAAAAAAGTAAGGAAAAAGTATCTTTCATCAACTTGTTCTGCATTGCACTACCAGGAAGATGCTGAAAGTAAAACTAAATAAATGGAACAACTCATAGGCAGACAGAGGTCCGCAGAAAAATTCTCCTTCAAAACAACAGCCCAGCAAGTTTTGGCTGTCAGTGGGAACAAGCAGCAATATCCACAGTTGCTAGGAGGCTCCTCTGCCATACTAAGGCCACTGCATGATCAAAGGACACATTACAGAGATCACACATTTAGAGATATTTAAATCACAGATGAACCCTGAAGAGAGAGGTGATGAATCAGGCAAAACTTATCTGGTTCCCTTTTACGGGCAACAACTGGAGTATAGACAGGTAATGTTTCCAAAGGAGGAAGAGAAGTCAAAGACAGTTAAATTAGGAGGACATCCCACAAATGAAGCTCCATATAAAGGGTTTTCAAAAACAGCATGAAAACTGCTACTTCATAAGCTTGATGTTCTTACTATTATCTTGCATATTATCACAGCATTTGAGCCACGGCAGAAGTACATGAAGCTGCACTGGCATCTGGACTATTGGCAGCTATCTCAGATGACTTGGTGGGATCATTGAGCAATTAGAAACATTGGGCCACCTGCCCACCCCTTGACAGGACCCAGGCATGCTTGGTTATGATCCAAATCACATTATGTCACTGCAATAGAGACAACATGCCTCTAGCAACATTTTGAGAATGAACCCCAGTGCCTGAGGAGATCCAACTGTCTGGGGGAAATGTGAAGCTCTGTGAACCCTAGAGAGAAGCAATTGACTCATAGTCATAGTAGTCGCTGAAACTGGAGGAACAACAGCAATTGATGTCATAGCTATGATTTCTGTATGATGTATGGAGGCTGAAATCACCCTTTTTTCATGCTTTTGTTCGCTGGCAGGAGCAACAGTGACCCCATCTACATCTTGTTGGATAGGAAGATGCCCTGCTGAGGTAAAAAAGGAAGAGTTGTCAAGTCTATGTATGCCTTACTCATTCTGTACCTGAGATACCAGTCAGACTTGAGGAGTCCGACCATTGTAGAATCATCAATATGACCAGAAAAACTACTCTCAGAAGAGGCGGATCAAAAGGACAGATGACTAGTGGAATCACAAATGCTGTGTGATCACTTAAAGGTGTATCAGGATTGACTACATGCAAAAATGTGTATAAACTGTGCGGCAAGGTTGCTGCTAGCACTTTGTGAAAGCATGGTGAAAGAAATTCATACATACTTAAAACCTGTATAGTTTTTTTATTTTTTATATATTGTATATTTAGCATATTATCAATATGGATAATTTTTTATCTTTTTGTTTAAAAAGAACTACAGAAGCAATCATACATAAATCTGCTTATACAATGTGACACATTTTCAGGAGCTTACTCACCTTGAGTGAGGTTAAAAAGTGTGTTATCTGTCTTAAATAGGTTTCCCTGACTAAACCCAACCTTTTGTTTCTATGTGTTAAACAGTGTAATTACCCATTTTACACTACATATTTTATTTAGTCTTAATAGTAACCTTAATTTCTATATTTTAGACAAACTATTAAGTTCTGTTCAGCCTACTACATTATTCATTGACTCCTTACTCCTGTCACCCTTCTGTCTCACACCCACCCTTACCTTCTACAGATTCTGTTGTATCAAGCTATCTGTTCACCCATTTGTATCACATTTGAATTCAATTGTACCTATACTTGTACTTTCCTATTTGTACCCACTTTACTCTATTTTGTAAATAGCGCAAAAAAAAATGCTGGAACTTTATAAATAAATAGTAACAATAAAAACAATAATAAAGATTTTTTTTTAAAGGACAAATGGAGAAAAGACCAACAGAAATGTTGGAAAAGAGATGAACAAGAGTGAAGCAAGAAATACCATAGTGGGGTGGAGGAGAGCCGGAAAGAAGAGGAGGAAGCAAGACCGAAAGAGGGGTGGAAGAGACACTAAAACAGGATATGAAAGAAAGAAGAGAAATATGTCACATATAAGAGAAGTATAGATAGGGATAAAGGAGAGAGATCATTTAGGGGAGAGAAAATACCTTGGAGTGGAGAGAGAATAGAGGTCATAGATGGGAGAAAGATGAGGAAAGGAAAGAATAAGGTGAAGAGACAGAAGAGGACATGGAAATGCGTTTGTGGAAAGAGAAAACTAGGAAGAGGAAATGTGAAGGAAATAGAGGGTACAAACAGCAAGTAAATATATAATGTAATAAATAAAAAAGTTGCAATATGCAAAAATCTAAGTTAATTGCCATCAAAGCACTATGACATGACAATAACAGTCTTAGCTACAGTTCATCAAAGAAATATCGCATTAAAGCCATCCACTGTGGTCATTTTTTTATCTAGATGATATTTGAAATAACAAAACTTGATAATGGATAAATTATTTTTAGAATGCAATTATTCTTTACTGCTGGTCCCCATTTTCTTTGCTGTGTCTGCTTCTTGAAGCTTTTATGTCAGCAGGGTGTGTGCTTGTAAACTAATGCACATTTAATTAGATCCAATGAATGCCCTGGTAGTTGTATAAGCCAAATTCCTATTTTGCAGATACTGTATACAGCCTTATTCGATGCGATTCAGCCAATTCAATATGGCTCTATATAAGCACACAGCATATTTTTTTTACCGAAGTTTTTAGTTAGTGAAGACCTTGCTTTTGGATAGAAGTTCACAAACTAAAAACGTCTGTAAAAAAAATATGCTGTGTGCTTATATAGAGCCCTATTCAATTGGCCGAATCGCAATTGGCAGAATTGAAAATCTTCCTGCATATTCAATGCCTTATACCAGCCCAGGAAGTAGATCACTGGTAACTAAAATGGTAAATCCCACAAGCATAATTGCATATAAAATTGCATAAAAAAGTAATTAGGTTGTATTTTTTTACATTTTAAAAGCAAATTATATTTATAGCATACTTTGTAAACACTATTACACCATAACTATACATTATATTCTTGAAATCGACAACAACCCAAACACTACAATTCTTATGATTATCTGCCCATAATTGTCTACATTTAATAATTTCAGATATCTATTGTTTCATTTAGATATTCAACATTTCCCCTCAGCATTAATCATTTAGTAAATATTGATGTATTACAGAGCAAAAGTTGGATTTTCTGCCACGCTATATGAAAGACTGTATGGTCGAAAAATAACTTTCTTTCTACCTTCTACTGGCAATAATTATTGAGCCTCACTTAAATATTACAGAGATGTGTTCAATCTTGCTGTACCAATATGTGCATTATAATATTAAACATCTTTCACTCATCAAATGACAAGTGAAAGTGCATTGTCTTTCTGACATTCTAAACTGAATGATTTTATTGTGTTTTATATCTGATCTAATTAAATACATTCTGTTCCTTTTTACAAGCAAACATAGTTTGTCTTGGAGGGTTTTCTCATAATAATCAGCTAGCTGTACAATGTGCTAATGTTTAAGAACAGTGTGTCTGATAAACTGAATTGAATTAATTTGATAAGATCAGTATTATTTTGGATTGAAGTTTATCAGATTTATTAATACATTCTTTATTATGCCAGCGTGTACAATTAATAGTTTACAATGTTGTTTAGGTATTTTATTTTGATCAAATACACATACAAATTGTAGTGAGTAGGTATAATGGTTTGATTTAAAAACATAATGAGATAGAGCTTAGAGTTTGTGTTATAAATTACTTCTGTTGCCACTACTCACTTTAAGAGTATGTTGGCATTTTTTGTTTTTTGATTTCAACATGGTCACTTGAATTATATATGGGTTTTGATTTGGTATTCATTATTATGATTTGGCCCAATATTGTCTAAGCAGTCCACTGTTGCTTGCAGCAAATATAGTACAAGATGACTTACTTGTCCACAGTGTGCTTCCTCAGATGTATTGCTAAAGTGTTATAAGTATATGTAACGATCCAGAGACAAGGGGCTCAGTACACCCCTAATTCTTATGCTTTAGTTTACAGGAGCAATTTGCAGGTTGGGACTTTATATTCTTCTCAGCACCCAGCAATTCAGATCAGGACATCATTCATGGAGAAGCAGAGAAATCAGATGAGCAACACCTTTTAATTTAGTTCAGAAATAGACTGGCAACTTTATTCTTCTTACACAAACACAAAAAGATTTTCCCACACTCCTTCCTAACTCCCCTCCCTGTAAGAGGGGGTCTGAATTCTTAGTATGACCTCCTCACCCGTCACTAGGCCATAAACCCCACTCCCGTCGCCAGATAAACCAGAGCCTGGGTATTATATGGCTAGGTCACTTCATATCCCAAACCTGTGTTTTGCTGTTAGGTGAAGTGTATCACTTTATGACTATCTAAGGCAAGAGAGTGGATGCTTAGCCATTCTGGAAACCATATCAATTCTTGCAGAAACCTTGGGTTTAATCCTTTGCTGTCCCACTAACACAATATGGCATCAAGAGTATCTCTGTTGGTAACCGATAAAATAACAATATTACAGTGCATATAACATTATATAGTAACCCCAACATTCATTATTGTGGCCCACACTACACTACACACACAAACATCATGTGATAGTCCTTACAACAAGTATCATGTCCATTTTGATAGCCTTTGATATTAGCAACCTAGTGTGCCAAAGTACCAAATAACAGGGATGCTTGTGGGGTTCAAGGGAGTCCCAAAATCAGTTATGACAGTATAGCTTACACTTTCTAATGCATTTTATAAGGACATAAAAACAAGCCCACACTTATGTGTAATTGGTAAGCCTGGAATGAGGATGTAGCAAGCGGTAGCGAAGATGAAGGCAGATAAACTCTAAATACATTTTTGAGAAAGTGCTAGAAAAACAGAGAGAGAGAATGAGGGAGGAAGATTGGAAATGCTGTGATGGGCTCTCCGTTTACTATCTCCACCACTATTAGAGCATATCACTGCATTACTACGGTTTATACAATATTTGTAGTTGACATTAGGGAGCCATGTATTATGCATTTTCTCAGTATATAAATATTAATAACAGCTGTGCCTTTAGGTTCATGAAATCCTAAGTCAACTTTTTTTAAAATATGATGCATAGCCAATAAAATAACTTATGATATTATGCATACAAATTATAGAAACAACTGAGTGTGCATTTCTGATAAAAAATATCACCCCAATAAAAAATACTTTTGCTAATATTATTAGCAGCTCTTCTGTGAAATACAATTGTATTATATAAATCTAAAAAACACACTATTCACTTATTCATAACAAAGGTGTGAAGAGTCCCCTGAGGGCATCAAACTAAATGAGAGAATGTTCTCAGAGCTTCCCTCAGTGACATTTCTAACCTGACACTATACAATACTCAAAGCTCTAGTTTAAAAGTCAAGTCTTTTTCCACACTTTGAAGGCGTATCTGGATTTATTTTCACATGCTGAATTATATTTGCTAACTGGGGTTTATGGCACCATAATGCATTTATCATATTCACAGGACCACAATCACATCGTTGTGTAAAGTCAGACTCTTCTTGATACAAGCAACCTGGTTTCCAAATGTTTAGTATATTTGCACATCACATCTATACAAAACATAGGGAATATTACATTTACTAAGAAGGCATAAATCTCTCGTATTTTCACTTGAACAAATAGAGTTCAAGATGGGTATTTCAATGACTCTTGTAATGAGCCCCTGTGGGATAGAGGAACATAGCAGAACTTCAACAAACAGTCTTCAAAAGTACACAGTAAAAAGTCTCTTTGACCCTTTGATACATTTGTCTAAAGATTTTTTTTCATGCTTTCTTGACTAATCTCAGATAAATTTACTGCAGGTCTCTGCTGACCACTAAATATTGAGTAAAGTATACCAAGGAGTCAATAGTCTCTTTTAATTGTGCACAACAACAAAAAAGTAGTGAAACTGATCCTGCTCATGATGCAGCTCGTTACAGGGACAGCGACTGAACATATTGTAACAGCCAGCTCAAACCAAAGGACAGTAATAAAAAAGAAATTGCTTTTCTGTGGTTTAATGTGCAATCTTGTGTTTTGTAAATTAAAATAAATGACTTGTTAAGGACTGTATTGTCTTTCGACACTTGGTGGGTGTAACAGAGTGTAGGTCTGAATGCTGACAGAAGCTCTGATGTCAGTCCCACAGGCAGTGCTGACATCTTTGTCCCACTGAGTACAGAGCTGTCAGCACTGCCTTTAGAAGTTACATCAGTGCTTCTGACTGAGCTCTGGGATTGCATTATGCTCCGCCCATGAAGTCATTAGCTTTGAAACTGGAGTAGATCACATTTATTGCCAGTACTTGCTGCATCAAATAATTACATTTAATAAGCTAAAGAAGATACACAAAACTAATATATATATATATATATATATATATATATATATATATATATATATATATATCAATTGTTTCGCATATGGTGGGCTAAGAGTGATAGAAGCCTTCCACCGTACAAAGTACAGTAGTACAAATAAGGAATAGTACATTAGTGATTCTATTTGAATGTCTAAAAAATAAGTTAATAAAAACTTACTTCCTGCTCAAATTTCTCAGAAATACAGTATATGCACCGCACTCTGGGAAAACTGGGCGGGACATGCAAATGAGACCACATAATGCACTGTCACTCCGTCAATCCAAAACATTTTAAACATTGCTCCTTTTAAGCATATGCTTACTGTATTTCATAGTTTTAGGCATAGCAATGCATGAATTTTTCACAAACATCAAAATATGTGAAACAATTGCTGTATAGAACTACTCTCTACAACAATCACCACACAAACCAGGCACTCACACCACACTGAGGATCGTCAGTAACTGTGAAACAGTGCTGTATGTGGGTAAGTGACCTGGTTTGTAAAAAATCCATCCGTTGCTATGCCTAAAACTGTGAAATACAGTAAGCATATGCTTAAAAGGAGCCATGTTTAAAATGGTTTGGATTGACAGAGTAACGGCGCATTATGTGGTCTTATTTGCCCAGTTTTCCCAGAGTGCAGTGCATATACTGTATTTCTGAGAAATTTGAGCAGGAAATACATTTTTATTAACTTATTTTTTAGACATTCAAATAGAATCACTAATGTACTATTCCTTATTTGTACTATATATATATATATATATATATATATACACAGTGGGGGGGGAAAAGTATTTGATCCCCTGCTGATTTTGAAAGTTTGTCCACTGACAAAGTAATGATCAGTCTATAATTTTAATAGTAGGTGTATTCTAACAGTGAGAGACAGAATAACAAAAAACAAACAAGAAAAACGCATGTTAAAAAAGTAATAAATTGATTTGCAGGTCAAAGAGGGAAATGAGTATTTTACCCCCTCAACTTAGTACTTGCTGGCAAAAGCCTTTTTGGCAATCACAGAGATCAGACGTTTCTTGTAGTTGGCCACCAGGTTTGCACACATCTCTGGAGGGATTTTGTCCCACTCCTCTTTGCAGATCCTCTCCAAGTCATTAAGGTTTCAAGGCTGATGTTTGGCAACTCGAACCTTCAGCTCCCTCCACAGATTTTCTATAGGATTAAGGTCTGGAGATAGGCTATGCCACTCCAGGACCTTAATGTGCTTCTTCTTGAGACACTCCTTTGTTGCCTTTGCTGTGTGTTTTGCATCATTGTCATGGTGGAATATCCATCTACGACCCATTTTCAATGCCCTGGCTGATGGAAGGAGGTTCTCACACATGATTTGATGGTACATGGCCCCGTCCATCGTCCCTTTGATGCGGTGCAGTTGTCCTGTCCCCTTAGCAGAAAAACACCCCCAAAGCATAATGTTTCCACCTCCATGTTTAACGGTGGGGATGGTGTTCTTGGGGTCATAGGCAGCATTCCTCCTCCTCCAAACACGGTGAGCTGAGCTGATGCTAAAGAGCGTGATTTTGGTCTCATCTGACCACAACACTTTCACCCGGTTCTCCTCTGAATCTTTCAGATGTTAATTGGCAAGCTTCAGACAAGCCTGTACATGTGTACAAGTGCTCTTAATCTCAGCTCGTTACCTGTATAAAAGACACCTAAGAGCCAGTAATCTTGCTGATTGATGGGGGATCAAATACTTATTTCCCTCACTGACCTGCAAATCAATTTATAACTTTTTTGACATGCGTTTTTCTTGTTTTTTTTGTTTTGTTATTCTGTCTCTCTCTGTTATATTATATTATTATTATTAATATTAATTATAGACTGATAATTTCTTTGTCAGTGGACAAACGTTCAAAATCAGCAGGGGACCAAATACTTTCCCCCCACTGTGTGTATATATATATATATATATATATATATATATATATATATATATATATATATATATATTACAGTGAACAATACATACATGTTTTGACAATTGTATTAGCCCTACTCTATGTGAAAAATAATTTATACAATGAACATTTAAACGCATTGTCATGTATGATTATTGGTTAAGTGATAACAATCTCACATATTTAAGCATAGTAACACATGTTTTTATTGCACTATCTTTGTTGAATAGGATAACATAGTATATTCTGGCAACTGACTTTCTCTTAAATAAAATCTAGTGTGAGGCTAAACCCTGAAGGCTAAAACTCCAAACATCAGTTAGGGCTGAGTTGAGCATTTAAACAAGGTAGGAAAATGTCAGATTAGATTAACAAAAAAAACTTTATTAACTGTCTATGCTTGCATTGAAGAATCATCACTCTTTTCTGTTTTAACCATTGTTTACAATATCATATTCATTGCTTTGTGGTTATTCACTATATATTAAACAATATACAGTCTGATATCCCAGGTATCTGCCCAGTACATAATCCCTCAGTATTTGACTCCTTTCAGACCTTAAAACCTGGCAATCAGCAGGCCATGGCTTTGTTCATAACATCTTGCAGTTGTATATAGTATTCTCATTGTAACAAACATGCAGGAAATGTTTTTACAATCTTTTTACAGTGGGTATCAAATTGATCCTAAAAAGGTGTAACATGAATGTGAGTAAATAGCTTTTTTTTAAACTTTTTTATTAATTTGTAAGTAGTATATTTGTGTTAAGTCTAATATATATTGTATGTGACAATATAACAAGAGTTGTCTTATTACTATCACATATATAGCAATATGTCAAACAAATTCCATTTGATCGCTGTTTTTGAAATGTTTTAATGTAACCAGAAATTGCAACCCACAGAATGGACTCTGAGACTAGTGATCCCATATTTTACCAGCAAACTTATATTCTTTCCACCATGGTTATATAGTATTTTAATATCAAATTACAAAAATAATATATAGGATTCTAGAAATTCTGTTTTGGTTTTAAAATTAAAAAAGTGTAGAATTTGTTTAATTAAACATACTCAGAAAATACCAAGAAAAGTTGTAAGATATGAAAGAAATATGATATGACTGTGATTTTACAGTGTTTATAGGATAAACTTGTAAGATACATTTCAGATATTTATATACTTTATAGGTACTGATTTATTGTAATTTAAACATTCACTGCAGTCCCATATTTATAATACTGTTGTTTCAATGACTAAACCTGATAATGAACAAAGTAAAAAAAAAAAAACAGTTGTTACTTTATTTTATGTACTTCTGTACTCTCTACAATGGGATGCATTGCACTTTTGGACCTATTTGGTTGCTTAGGGTGGCTACATTTCCATTGTTGCAGCACCTGCAGAAGCAGATCAGAATAAACAAACATGGCGGCTTCCGCTGCAGCATATTTACATGTAATATATTAAATTAAAGATTGTATTGTATTTTTATTAACAACACATATTGTTCATTATCAAGTACAGGTACTGCTGTATTTTTTTCCTTTTTGATTGCAATTGTGAATAATTATTTTACATAGATTAGTAGAAACACTGAAATTGACAGTGGAGACTAATTAACTCCTTGTCATTTTCCTACCAATTTCAAGTAATCAGACCTTAAGTGATCTTTGAACCGTTTAACCATAATGGCTTATGTCTTCAATTATCCTGCTTTTTGTATCTTATTTCTTCAAATATATAGAAATCTCAGCAAAAAAAAAGTATTCTGCTGTACATTTAAAACTGAATTTAAATTAAAGCAATTGCTGCACCGAAATGGTTAACACAGTCATGCCAATGTACAGTAAATCGGAGCAAGAGCAACTTCTGGAAATCCTATTCCTTGGCACCCAATGATGTCTATTTTCATAGAGGCTTCCCATTAATTTACTACAGCTGCTGATCTTTTGAAATTCACAACCCTAACTGAAACTTCATCTGTGCCGGACTATTCCCCAGATACCACAATGCAAGAAGTAATCATTTGGAGTTTTTAAATTGTTTATCCTTTAAGTTCCACAAATGCACAAATATATTTGTTCATAAGAAGCCCTAGATAATGTTAATATGCAGAGTAAAAAAGAGTTCTGGCTTAAAAATGTGCAAAAAAGTAAATACTCAAACAACAATTTCCACGCTGTGTAAATGTCCCAGTGGACTGTTCTTAAGAGGAGGAAAGTGTTTGATCTATAACATTGTATTAGATTTTACTCAAATGTTCTGTGGACCTAATGAATCACTGTGTAATAGACAAATTGAAGTAATTACACTAAGATGGAATTCGGATAACCATCCAATTTGTTAGAAACCATCTGGTGTCTTAAAGTTGGAAAGACCATACGATTATATGGATTGAACCACATGAAAACTAAACAGCACTTGAAAACTACATTTTTTTTATTTTTAAAATATTTGTGCAATTAGCAATCATGTGTGGTTTTGCTACATAATGGTAAAGTATCAGAATTTTGAAACTCGTGTCATTTTTTCAGAAAGATCGGTTTTATAAGTCTAAATTGTGTTTTGTTGCAAATTATGCTGTCATCCATTGTTGTAATGATTTATGCAATGGATTTTTAGAACACTGATAATAACTAAAGCTAAATGTTAATCTGTATTTATCAGTGTCTGAACCTAATATATGTACAGCGCTACAGAATATGTTGGCACGTTATGAATAAACTATAATAATAATTTAAGTCACTGGACCTTCATATCACATCAACATTGCAGACAACACACAGAGTAAGCTTTGACCCACCCATACCATAATTTCCTCATAACTACCATAAATATCACCCACTATCCTCCATCATCCATTCTTCTCTATCATCCTTTATAGTTGATTGTCTTCTCAAAGGGCAGCTATAATAATAAAACAACAAGATATCAATGCATAACATGTGAAAGATAATACTAATCACTGATGGTTAACACTTCTCTAAAAAGAGTGACAATTTTCAAGTACAGTATCACATTAAAATTATTAACTGCAGTGAAAAACACAACTTTCGGTGTTAATTCCTAATTAATAACATAATGAAGATTTAACAAAAATATGTGATTAAGTTTGGCTTGTAGGAATGCTACTGTAAAGACCAATATTGACAATTTAATACCATGCCTGGTGAAAGATGTTTGGGTCATTTTACCATTGTCCTCTGCTGTGTGTTCTACCGTTTGGTAATTACCATCTCCAACACCAAATTTCCACTTTAGTGCTAACATGTATTCTCTTACAGCTTGACATTAAAATTGGATGGTTAGCAAATTCACTGTATTATTATATATGGCAGAAAAAAAAACTTTAACTGGAAAATCCTATGCTACTGGCTTTAAAATCTAATACCTTTGTGCAGCAGTGGTCTGTATCAGCTCACAGGATGCTAATGAAACTTAAATGACACACCTTCTTACTCATTTTCCAATACTTGTCACTGTAATAGTGCAGGTACTAGTCCTTCTGTACATTAAATTGTACATAATATTAATGGGTTGTATATTTGTATTAAAATAGTGTCACCCTATTCCAAGTCTCCAGCTTGTGATGTTGGCAGAGTTTAGACATTAGGTTTCCAAAACTTTAAATGGTCCCTGAGCATTGAAGGGTGTGTGCTTCTTGTAAAAATTGTGTGACTCTGTTCACACCATTTCACTATATTGGCATCAACTGGCAAGTTTGATTATTTCATTGTACAGCTTCGATGGGAAAATGCATGCAATAGGGAAAGGTCCATCTCACTTTAATGGGATGAATTACCTCAGAGTGGTAAGATCCAAGGCTCAAATTAATCTAAGTAGATTTCTAATTACATCTGAGTCTCAGCTCAAACAATGTTATTTTATAATGAGCTAATACGTTTCTGTGTCCTGTTCAACCTTCTTCTTTTTCTTTACAATATGGCCTCCTGTATGACAAGTGCCTCTATGGCTAGATTCATAGATGCTATGTGGCCTATCCTTTCTTCTGCTTTGGAAATTTGAATATGACAATGTCACATACAGTGTTTGTGCTCAATTCTGCACTACAAGACAATAGCATTCTTTGTGAGGCTTTAACTGAGAGAAGCAACATTTAGCATTTCAATATCTGAGGTCTGTAGATGGCTGGAGTTAGCTAATGAAACATGGGATTCAACTATTAATATGTAAATCATAAAAAAATGTTAATGGTTAATTTATAGGAACATTAAAGTTGAACTAAACATACAAATATGATCTGTTTACACTGATACTATCCCATTGTTCCTCTGTATAGTGACATCTTTGTGCAATTTCTGCCTAATTATCTGTTTCAATAGATATACACATACTGTATGTGTGATTTTTCTCTCCAGTTAGTTGTTTGGGAAAATGGATTATTGGAGTTGCATTATCTTTCATTGTTTTAACCATAATAATCTGAAATTCTATGTTTGTGTCTTCATGAATTCCTTTATTACTCCTTTGTGAACAATATATATATATATATATATATATATATATATATATACCTGTATATATATATATATATATATATATATATAGTATGATTAATTTATAAATTGCTGTGTATTATCTGTCTGATAAACAAATGACTTGTTCATCTTCACAGAAGTTCATGAAAATAGGATTTAGTCTATAAACTATAAAGAACTAAAGTTAATTTCAGGCACTAAACGCCACTAACAAACTGTATAGTAATATGGAGAAGAGGGAATTAAAAAATTAACCTTTAATGAAATATTTACAAAAATCCATAAACCAGCTACCAACAATAGTACAGTCCATTAAAGCACCACATTAAATCATTGCCAGGCTCGCTGAACCCACAAAAATAGGTAACACAGAGGTAAACCCAAAGTCGGTAACTGTTCCTTAAGACATATATAAGTAACAGTCCCTGCGTTATAGTGAGACTGTGCAAAGGATCAAACTAAGAACGATTGCCACAACAGTCACTATGTATAAACCGTAAAAATATACCTGCAGTGAATCAAAGTCCTTCTGTATAAGGACAATAGTATGTAAAAGAAAAGGTAACAGACCTGGATTGAGACACGCTCAAGCACTGCTGATGACGTCAGACTCCCACTAACAAAATGTGCGTCGAGGCTGTTATAGGTCTGAGGAGCCGTAGTGAAGTGCTATGGGCCAGTTTCGCTTGAGTGTGTCTCAATCCAGGTCTGTTACCTTTTCTTTTACATACTATTGTCCTTATAGACAATATTTTAATCCAAGTCTGTTACCTTTTCTATGCATATTTATGCTTAATTTGTAATTCATATACTATGATCCAATTATTGTTTGTGCGGATAGATCTGGGAGGCCCATTGTGAAACTGAAATTACAGCATTCATCAATGAAACCTCCTGCTGAGTGATTAGTTTGGCTGACCTTCCTATCTTAAGTTCATTAACTTTTGTTACTCTGCAACCAGACACATAAAATTGCAGGGACCTTTTTGTGCTCCCATATATATAAGTTCCTTTGTATTTCAAGTGCATTACCCCGTTTGAAAATATATAAGCATGTCAGCTGTATTACTGAGGGGTGGAAAATACCATATATACTCGAGTATAAGCCGAGCTTTTCAGCCCTTTTTTAAGGCTAAAAAGGGCCCCCTCAGCTTATACTCGAGTCACTCTCCCCCCCATGTCTCTCTAAGCCCCCCCCGTGTCTCTCTACCCCCCCGTCTCTCTAACCCCCCTGTGTCTCTCTACCCCCCCTGTGTCTCTCTAACCCCCTGTGTCTGTTTCCCTCCCCCCACCTCATCCTCAACCCCCCCTCCTCAACCTAAACCCCCCTCCTCATTCTAACCCCCCTTAAATACCTCCCCCTCTCCCCTCACTTACCTGCTTCTGCTTCGGCCTCCGCTCCTTGACCCGGAGCGCATGTGACATCACATGCGCGCCGCGTCATTAGCATATACTGGGTGCCGGCAACCGGTATATGCTAATGACGTGACGTCACATGCGCGCCACGCCATTAGCATACACGGGAGAGAGAGGGGGACTGCCACAAAGACACAAGAGGAGCTGTGATAAGCCAGATTCCAACTGGAAAAAGGTTAGGGCCATGGGCAGAACGGATTTAGTTCAAACAAGGGGTGAAGAAGGATCCTGCTTTAGAGGGGGTTAAGGCTAGGACACTGACTGAGAAGCCAGGACACAAGTGGACCAGGGCAATTGATGAACTAATTAACGCCAGACTTAGGGCTTTTATCGGCCCGGTCTGCAGATGTCACTAGTTTAAGGTTATGCCTGTTGGGATAGCATGGGTGCCAGGAGTTTGCCCATGCATATCTGGATGACATTGCCGTACTTGGCAGTGCCATGTTGACCACCTAGCAGCAAACCTGGGTCAGATCCAGCAAGCAGGATTGACCATTTGCCCTGACAAGTGGAAATTTGAAGGTGCAGTACTTAGGACAGAGAGTAGAGAGCAGGAGGGTCCATCAGAGCCAGCCAAGTTAGCTCATCCCAGTGAGTGTTGGTATTCTGGATACCGCAGGATATTATTGCAGGTTCCCCATTACAGTACCCTGGCACTGCCACTGATGGACCTCACCAGAACGAAGATGTTCCACCTGGTACAGTGGACCCCAGAATGCTTTGATCCCTAGGGAGAGGAGCATTTGCATGCCTGAGCTGCAAGCTGTCGCAGAGCCATAGCATGCTTAAGCTGCAAGCTGTTGCCCTGAGATGTCAGCTATGTCTACCTTTTTGGGTGAGAGTTTGTTGTTGTTACAGACCACACCCCATTGCGCTAGCTCGACAGAGTGACCAAGCACAGTGGTCTCCTGTTGAGATGGAACTTAGCCCTGCAAACTCATAATTTTTCTATGCAATACAGGCAAGGTAGGGTTCATCAGAACACTGATGGTGTCTCCAGGCATTTGGACACTTCAGATCTCCAGTCACCCGTGACCTGTTTGGTGCCGATGGACAGGAAGCCTGTAATAAATAAAGTACTGTAGTATCTGCTTATTTTTTCTTCCCAAAGGACCTTAGTCCAGTGTTCTGACAGCACTGAGCTTTGGCGTTTACATCCCAGGGCTCTCCCCGTGGGGTTACCACATTGCAGAATCACCATTCCAAGGAGAAAGCACTAATATCTAATTTTCAGGCCTTACAAGTGGGAAAAAAATCCCTTCCTCCTTTTACTTCTCTGTGACGAAATGCCCTGCCTCATCTTTATCGATAAACACCTATCCCCCCATATGTCACTCTCCATTGCATAATTTACTTTTATGATTAAGATAACTATTTGGACACATATTCTTGCATATTTAATATAGATAACATGTTTGCAGTTCCGTCTTTTCTATTATATTTGTTTGTTATGGATTCACAAATCACTGACCCACAGGAACTTCTCTAATAAAAACAATATCAAAAATTAGGGGGAATAGAAATCTTCAAGGCATGAATAGCTAAAGTATAACAACTGTTTAACCCTTAAATGGCCATAATGTGACCACGGCATAAACCTTCGAGTCTTCCATTTGCCATCCGTGGTAACTCAGGCATTATTCTGCTATCTTTTTTATGATCTTTACAAAATTCCAAGGAAAACAATCTAAGCCTCAGATAACCCTCTTTCAACTTTAATTAATAAAAAAATTAAAGAGTTTATGAATGCATTTCCATCTTGATAATAGAGTTTCAAGATACCAGAAAGCCACAAGGTACAAAAGAAAGGTATTTTTTAACCACTATTACAAAAGGGGCAACAATATCACCTCATAAACAAGTAAAAGTATGAAAATATTATCAGAATAATGGTTTGAAATATACTTTCTAGATCTTCACTGAATGCCCTATCCAATGAAAAGGAACCAATGGTGTTAAAATAACCAGTGTTTATTTTGTTCAAAATATCTATTATTCGAGAATTTCTAAATCTAAAGTCTAAAATATGGTTAGAAGGTGTAGAAAGAAAAAAAAATAATACTAAATAATACTAAGTAGTAGTAAGTCAAAACTTAGTGATCAAAATGAGTAACGAGTAACACCCTTCAAACGCTGGAGGGAGCCAGTCCAGTAAATTGTTTATGTGCTTAAGCCTTTCATCTAGAAACACATTATGTCCATACCAATAGTAGCATATGGCAGTCAACATCTAAATAAATGCCTAAATGTTACATTGTAAGGAGGTAAAAATAGTAGTTTACTGATATATGTGTATATCACCAAACTACCAACACTATATTATGCTAATGTTACTGTTGTTGATGTAAAGTTTGCAGCTGTAAGTGCTGTCGATCATGTAGAAAATGTGGCCGTTGTGTGTCAGACTTCCATGTCCTTTTGGAAAAAAAATACTGCTAATAATATTTGTATATAAAATATATTTGAAAATAATACAGTGCTCAGAAATTCATACAGGTAAGTAAACTGAAGGCACCACAACTAGGGCTGAACCCAATCAGTTTATATATGAAAATACTTCACCTATTACTAGAACCACTCCAGATTAAAGGCATGGTAAACACTAAACAGCACTCAGTCCTGAGCTCTGACCGACTTATATGTATGAAACCACATTGATGTGGAAGATAGTACAGCAATATCCTGTTTAGCGCTCAACAGGTGTTCCTGCATGCAGGAGTGTTATGTGAAAAAAACGCTAAAGGGGGCATTATATCGCCATAGTGCTCAGACAGCACTATGGTGAATCGGAGAGTGGCTAAACAGGGTTTGGTGGTCAAAACAACTCTATAGCCGGGTTTAGTGTTAAGGGAAGAGAGAAATATAGCATATACCTGTATATTGTTTCCCACTTGTTGTGCAATGAAGGGGGTTGATGGTAGATGAGGACAGATGGCTTAGTAGATACATAAAGGTGAGAATGGGAATAGATAAAGACTTTAATGAAAATAAGGGAAAAGTAAAAAGAAAGAAAAAGAAGTAGAGAAGCAAATCTAGGTCAGAATGGAATATTTTATTCTATTTACTATTTATTTAATGACAATTTTAATTAACTTTTCATTAGTCCTGTTGAAAGCATTTGCAGTTTTAGCTGTTATTTTGCCATTGTGCAAAAGGAAACTTTCTCAGATTTTCTAAGATTTTCTATCAGTAGTCGATTCCATTGAATCATAATTGTATATGAAATGTATTATATTCTTATATTGCTATCTTGTTTTTTTTACAACATCTAAAAACAATTTGCCTATTTTTAAGTGCAGTTCTTACAATTAGAATATTTTAAAAACAGGACTACATTGGTCCTTTAATAATATAGTGACATATAAATGAATCGTAACTTTAGACATTTCACGGACCTGTAAACTGGTCTTACCATCTGTGGATTTTTGCCTGTGTATAATTTGGGCACCACACATTTAGTATTTAGTCATGTTGCGGATTTGAACATTTAAGAAGTATTTTATATGAAAGTAATTTTCAATAACTTCAATAATGCATTGCCAAACATAACATATCCTTAAATTCATATTTCCTTTTGAGTGGAATTATATAACTTATCATCTTGACCAATGAATTGAAGCATGATCTGAAAATAGACAAAAAAAAATCATAGTATATATTTCAAAGTGACTTAAAATGCTTTCCTGTGATAAATTCTATAATTGACAACAGAGTTACAAGAGCTTCCAAATAATTTTTTTTTAGTGTGAACGAATTAAAATATATTATACTGCATTTGAATGTATGCTTCCATATTAATGTTGTATATTATATATATATGTATCAATTATTCACACATAGTAATAAATCTAGAGTTTGAAAATGAATATAATTTATGCACTTCCTCAAATCATATGCTCATATCTTGTTTATAAACAAACAAAAAACTTGTAATTGTCTATTTCCTAGTATTTCTCTGATGAAGAGCTAATCAGAGGTGATGTCATCCATCTCCAATCATTTAGAGTTGGGATTCAGTGAGCAGAGAATATGTTTTATTCTGCTCCACATGCTATCTGTATATGTGTCCCTTCACTCATGTTTTAGCTAATTTTTCTCCTCCTGCTCCTCAGTTTCTATTTCTCCATCTTCTTTTTCACTCTTTTCTTCTATTTCTTCGAAACTCTTTACAGATTCAACTTTTCTGTTACTTTCTCTCTTGCTCCCCTTTTATGCAAATTATGAAAAAGTTAATCGCTTAATGATTGGCCCTTAAAATGTGCCTTATTAGGACTGGATCTTGTTGGCACGATGAAAACTTCCCTGCTGGACATAGACATAGCAACTTGCCTTTTTTATTCCATTTCACCATAGACAAGATACATTTTTCATTTGCATGGGTACAGGTTACGGTTTTGCATATTTTATATGGTTTTAGTATTTAAACACATATGATAAATATTATATGTTAATACATTTAGTTTCCTCCCTACCACTCACAATTCATTTGAGGGCTCATCTACTATGCCTAGCCTTGTACTCTATTGAAAGTGCATACTGTGCCATGCGTGGCATGTGATCACAGTGTTTGCTCAATTTGCACAGGAAGATGAAATATACAGCCTTATTAAATTGGGATTCGGCCAATTGAATAGGGCTCTATAAAAGCACACATCATATTTTTTTACAGAAGTTTTTAGTTAGTGAACCTCTATCCAAAAGCAAAGTCTTCACTAACTAAAAACCTCTGTAAACAAAATATGCTCTGTGCTTATATAGAGCCCTATTCAATTGGCCGAATCACAATTTAATAACATCTGGATGAAATCTTCATAGTGTACGACTTTCACACCTGAACTACCATTGTACCTCACTCTCATCCATTTACTAAGTATGGCACTGTATCATCCCTTTTCAGGTAGCAGATACTAGACTTGAAATACAGTGAAAAATGAATGTCATAGACCACACTGCAAAACAGTGTGTGGACCTCATTTAATTGAAATGGAAACCATTTCCAATACTTTTGTATGGCAAGTGTTTGTCTTTCATTTATACATGTAATAAATATTTAAAGGGCGCACAAGCAAATTACAACACTGTTTAATTTAGGGTTTGGCAAAAATGATCAATCTATGAGCTGTAAATAAAACTAGCTTGAGGAGAGGTTTTTCAGATCAGGAGTAACAACCTTACCTTGCCAGAACTAAAATAAAGTCTTTGTGGTGGTATTTTGTGCTTTTTAGTTGTTTTTGTAATTTCTACGCTCTGAACTAAGTGTGGCTTATCAATATTATATGTGATCATGTGGCTTATCAATATTCAACCTTTAAGACACATCATATGCATAGCAATAGGGTGTAAATGAGAATAAAAATATACATTTCTTAAGGGATGACCAAAACTAATGCATAGCAAAACATTGTTATTAAATATGTTTTAATATATATATATATATATATATATATATATATATATATATATATATATATATATATATATATATATTATAAACTCTGCCAGGTAAATATATCCAAGCACTTAATTATGCTTTCTAACTGTTGTTAAAGTGATCAGTGCAGGTGTTTTCAAAGAGCCAGAGAGGTTACATTCTGAAACATTAACATATTCTTTCAATAACACAATGCTGCTCTTTTTTGACCTAGAAGCTTTTAACTTTAATAATTTCCAGGTTATTCAATAGCCAGTCACTGTTTTTCCTTCGTATTTTCACACTGGTGTGCTTTCTTTAATATAAAGTACTGATCTAATGAACAAAATTCAATCCAGATGAAAGGTTGCAATATGATATCCCATCTCTGGATCGTGGCTGCAAGCTTTAAAGCAAACATTCCTCAACAATGTGCAGCCTGTGTGTGGGACAGAGACCTGAAATCCACTCAGTGAGCCCACTGGGCAAGGGAAGCTAGTGACGGAGCAAGGAAATAATTCACTATGACAGAAGGTCAACGTTCAATCTTGTTTGGGTGATAGGGTCTCTTTTGGACACTTTATGATTAAAAATGAACATTTTAAATTAGTATTGTGTCTTTAACGTAATTGAAGGGATTTGGATGAAATTGCATGGTATGCAAGCATTATGAGAAACCCTCAGTTTTTTGTGATGGAGGAACTTGGGTATATATATTTTCCTTAGTCAATGCAATCTGATTTGCAGTGATATCACTATTTTCTATGAGAAGAAATATAGGTCCACTTTGACATCACTAATATAGTTTCCGTAGTGTGTAACGCTTTAGCGTGCACTACGGAAACTATTGTACGTATTCCGTATATGGCGCACAGTGCGGAGCACAGTGCAGCGCAAGGGGAGGGGGGAGGAAAGACACAGGAGAGGGGGAAGAAAAAGACACGGGGGGAGACACAGGGGAGGGAGAGAGGGGGAAAAGACACAGGGCAAGGGGGAAAGAGACACAGGGAAGGGAGAGGGGGGAGGAGACACAGGAGAGGGAGATGGGGAGGAGACAAAGAGAAGGGAGAGGGGGGAAAAGACACAGGGGAGGCAGAGCGGGGATAGAGACAAAGGGGAGGGCGAGGGCGGGAAAGAGACACATGGGAGAGGAGGGGGAGAGATACATCTAATATTATACAGTCATTTAGTAGTATGCACTAGTATGCATATAAAATATTTAATTATTAAGCTTTTAATAATTAAAAAGGGTAACCGCGTTCTCAGAGTGATGACTTCAAATGTTTGTTTATCTCTAGACAATCTAATAATGTGTAGGCTTAATTACCTTTTATGTTCAGACTGAATCTCTATCTGTATATTGTTGATATAGCCATCCATGTATAATACTGTATAAAGTACTATATTGTAATTTTATAAAATATCTTTCCACCTACAGTATATATCATTCTACCTATGTATGTATCTATCTATGGATAATGTATAATGAATCTCTGTGAAGGGACTCATTCCAGGCTTCTGACTGGCTCCTATAAAATATTCATACATGTAAAATGTTACATACATGTATATACTGTAGATATATATATATATATATATATATATATATATATATATATATATATATATTTATATATAAAGAGTGAGGTAGCAGTGAATATCCAGTAATCTAGATGAATAATCAGAGTTGCATATATATTGCAGTATATAGTGATACCTTTTTTATTGGCCAGACATATTCATAGTTTTCATGACAAGCAATACTGATAAGATATGAGGGAAGTATACAAAGTGGACAGAATAGAAGAAAAAAAAAATCATTGGGCAGAGATAAGTGAGAAACACACCAGCATAGCAAATATTGTCCTGATAGGTCAGTATGTAAGTCTGTAGATCAGGTTTTAGATAAAAAAGCAAAAGCTTATCATGAAACCTATGAATATGTCTGTCCAATTAAAAAAGGTATCACTATATACTGCAATACTCTGATTATTAATCTATAGAATTTTTTATATATATATATATATATATATATATATATATATATATATATATATATAATTTTTGTCCAACCCAATCAAATGTTTATGTATTTATCAGGACAGATTTTTCCTTTCTGTCTCCATCAGTCCTAATCCTCTTAGAAATATTTTTGAATACATAGAAAATGCTTTATTATATAAAAATATATCCATATATCCAGCATAGTTCCTTTATACTCAGTTCAGTTTGTGTGTATTATGTTGTTTAAAAAAAAATGTATACAGTACCAGTCAATTTATTCATCTTTATGTTACTGAGTTTATTTATTATATAATCAATACAAAAAAGCTGTTGTATAAAATAGTAGTTACAGAGGTTATTTCCATCAGGTGATCTTCATAATGTTTTTACTATTTTTCTTGGAAATTTTAATAGGCGTTATGGGTCCTTTCCATGATGTATAAATTGTAATGGAATATAATTAAATATGCACATCTGTGTTTTGTTTTTCTTATGCTAATCCACTACAAAAGCTCTGCCAGGTTGTAGGTGGTGTAACTCTTCCTGCTGAAGAATCTGAGCTAAATGTATTAGCACATTTGTGAAATGTGATGCAGCTGCTCCTTAGACTGGTGCACTTCACCAAGGATCTGTTTTCTGTCCATAGTAACAAAGATCACATTGAGGGCTTTGGAAAGATTATGCTGGGACCTACAGGTATAGCAAGAGAGGATTGTCTGGGGCACCGACAGGTATATGTCCATTAGTAGGTTTACACATCCGTTTATTAGAAGACATTGCTGAGTATTAGGGTAATTAATGAAGCATTAGTATATAAACAATTACTAACTAGATGGTAAAGAAAAAGATTGGATACAATGAGCCTATTGTTTAAATATACAGTGGAAAATCAAAGCCAATGGATCAGCAACTGTGTATAAAGGAACTCTTTACTGGTCTATTAAAGTTCTCTCTAAATATATGTTGTGTAGGGTCTGATAAGAAATAAAAACTTTATTAGACTAATACTGTGTATTTAAACAATGAATTACTTTTTTTTACATCATGTCCCCAGGCAAGCTCCAAATCTCTCCACTCTTAATGATGTATTGTCCCTAGAATGGGACCCGCCTAGTGGGAAGTACCAAATTGAAAACCTTTTGAGACCACTTTGTAAAGCACACACTAGTAGCAGCCATAAGTGCAACATGAACTGCTACCAATGTGCACAAACACATTTTCTAGTCACCTCCTACTATCATACTGCAGGTACAGTATGCTTCTTCATAGGGCTTTGTGGGAGTGGCTCGCTCTCCAGATATAATACATCATTCAGGGGGTGGAGAGATAAGGAGCTAATACAGCCCGGGCATCATCTCAAAAATAGTAAATATTATTAAAACAATTTAGTTAACAGGTCCTACCTAACTATCATTTAGAGAGCACTCTACAAGAACACTAACCTGACAATTTAAATCGCATCTCTTATACTATGTTCATAAATCAAGATTCTAACTTGCATTAGATAGAGCTCATAGTAGCGCAAATACAAAATTAAATTAATGCAAAATAAGTAATGTATGTGTTATCTTGAAAGCTTTAAATAAATAATTTAAAAAGACATGTGATCACATTTTTACTTCAACATACATGCTCATGGTAGTGTTCACAAGCATTTTTAAATGTATTACTTTTGCACTTCTCTCCCTTGAATCATTAATACACTTCAAACATGCTAAAACCAATATTTTACCATGGACTGTTGGTTTAGTTGTGTCTGATACCATAAGCTAATTTCCTTATGTGGTCTGTGTCAGCCTATTCATGTCCATTTTATGGGGCAGCAATGGAATTTTGCCATTACCAGTACAGAAAAAAGTAGATTATTGATTATTAGTAACAAACTTGTGTGAAAGTATTGGATAATTGAGCTTGAAAGTCAGATATTTAAAAAAAATAAAAAAACTGTGGGCACATTTTTGTAAATTAATAAATAAATAAATAAATACATAAATAAACACAACCTTTACTTTTTCTTCTTTTATATGACATTACTGTGTAACTACATTTTCTTTTCTCAGTGGAGTCTGTCTACTACTTTTTCAGGAGGGTGTGTTCAAGCTTTCAATTAGTCCTGTTGAACTCACTGGAAGTCTTATCTGTCACATTCCATTGTGCAGAACCTTTCTTGGCATTGAAAATGTAGTAACTGATGAAAATTGCTAAGAGAGTCAGAGAGGAAAAATATATCTTGGTGAGCAAACATACATTGTATTGTTTGATTTGGGGCTCTAGGTCAACCACCAAAACACAGGAGTTTGGGCAATTTTGATTATTTATTATAAAATTACAATAGCGGTTATGTTGGAATGGCAGCTTAAATGTGATTTTTCCAAATTACAGGCCAGGTCTTAAGAGTATCTCTGCTGAAGAAATTGGTGGACAGTAAAACTAATGGAGCCAGAGGCTCCCTCATCGTTACATACACTGGGATATTATTTTTACCTGCCCTCTATTTGACCACAGTTCAGTAGATGCATAAAAGCAAATAGAAGCCTACTAGCGCTAACATCCTGTTACTGCCTTATATTCTCATTTTCAATTTTTTATGGTGTGCTGATTTGGGACCCCATGGGTTGCTGTACCTATAATATTATTTTCCTTACTGGATTCCTGAGTGAGTCACGGTCTACGAAGCCTAATGTAAAACTGGAACAATGTGGAAGACTAGGCTATTTGTTTGGTCTGTGGAATACACAGTACATATATATGCAACTTAGGTAATATGAAAGCTCCCTTCATTTGTATACAAGCATCTTATTTACAAACTTGTTTTCACATTTGTTTATGAGTAGTCAAATTATAAATTTGCATTTTCAAGCTTTCATTAATCTAGCCACTAGCAAAACAGTTTTTGTTACCTTTATTTTTATGGATGTCAAAGGTCAAGTGGCAAAAGAAATAAGAACATATTATATATCACTTGACAAGTCAGCTGATCAATCATGCTTTGAGTGAGTAAAAATAAAATGCAATATAGAAGAAGTTATGTAACATTCTTCTTATAATATGTGTCAATGTTTTACTACCTAATAGACAACATCTGAAAAATGTGCGTTCTACTTGGCATTTCCTGCCATTTACTGTTATGTCACTTACTGATCATAGCAGCTTTAGTTATCCATCAAATAGACTACAGAAGAAGAGCTACACAGTGTGAAATACTAAACTAAACCAGTGAACATTAAGATTTTCATTACTATAAACTGTCTAGATTTAGTTTTGAATTTGTGGGATCACTAGTTGAGCAACTCCAATAATTCTTGTTTCTGTCTTATAATTGGTAATTTAAAATGATGCATGAAACCAATTATATGTTTGAATGATAGTTTAAACTTTTGGACACACAACTTTTCTGCACCACCAACAACAGCACTGAAAATTATATATATATATATATATATATATATATATATATATATATATATATATATATAAACCAGTAAATCCTGAAACATTTCTAGTTAAAAGCTATGTTGGGCTTCCTAGTTATGGCACATTTTGCAAGTGCCAAAAAAGTAAGCACCCTGCAAATGTTAATACCATCTCCTTGAGGTTATCAAAATGTTAAGCTTATTGCTTTCGGTTCTTAAGATATTCTACTATGAAAAGTGAAATATCAAAAGGGCTATGCACCATTTAACGCTTCCCCTTATAGCGCTGATTCGCTATATCACTGTTTTTCCTGTAATGCCCCGCTTTGAGCTATAGTGCTGTTTTTCCCATTTAACACTGTGCCCCACTATAACACTCTTTTTTCCTCATTTAGCACTGCACTCAAAAGCTTTAAAAGAGACACCAGTTCCTACAACACAGAGACCGATTCTTACAACAACCATTCAGAGAGGAGCTACAGAATATTTTTCATGTTCCCTTGATTCTCATCATGTGCTTGTTAATTGTCCAATTGTTTTCCTGCCACCCAATACTACTTCACTAATCCAGCCAATGGATCAGGAGGTCATTACGAGCTTTAAGTCTTTTTATATTCGCCGCACATTTTGCCAGCTCATTTCCAAAACAGACACCAAGAGAATCCATGATGGATTTTTGGAAACAGTATACCATCATGCAGGCCATAACTAACATTGATTCGTCCTGTAAGGAAGTGACACAGCTATGTCTCAACGCTGTATGGAGGAAGATTTGGCCAGAGTTGTTTGGGAATGTGGAACCAGAACAACCCATCATTAAAGAGATTGTAGACCTGGTCAATATAGCTGGACTGGGAGATGCCAACACATTGAGGAGTTGCTGCAAGCTTCAGACGAGAGTTTGACAAACGAGGACCTCCAACAGCTGGCAGAGCAGGGCATTCAGGAAGCAGCGACTGAGACACTGAGGAACCAAAACAACTTTCCAATTAGTTCATCACCAATAGTTTGAGGTCTATTCTGGATGATTATTTGTTGCCAATGATCCAGACAGTGGGCAGGGTCTTGCTACCAACATCTGCTTGATGGCCGTAAAAAACAAAGACAGATGTCCTTGCATGAGTTTGTGTCCAAAAAATCTAGAATGTAGGATGAGTCTGAAGCTTGCACATCTGCCATTTAAAGTGGACTGTTTAGTGTATGTTTTTGTGTATTTTTTTAAAGAAAGGTTAAGTTTGTGTTGTTGCAATGTTTGCTGTTTATATAAAGCCATTTTTTTTTTTAAATTTCAATTGATTTTGTATATTTTGCCATGAGTTTCCTTATCCCTCCCTATGTTAAAATGATCGAGTTTAGCACTGTTTTGATTAGAACTCCTAAAAACTTATAGAGCCTCATTCTATTACCGGCCGTAAATCGGCCGTAAGGCTGCGATTCCTTGCGGGGGTTCTGTTAACTTGCGATTCTATTATACGGCCCCGCAAGGATCTCCCCTTACGGCCGTCCGCATATCTTGAAACCGTCCGTAAGCTGTGAAATATAAAAACTCCAAAATAAATTCAAGCCTGCACTGTACAGCTCTGTAAATGCTAGGGATCATATTGGGGGACACGAGGATTAAAAGTAACCCACTCTCAAGCTTGCACATCAGCCCAAACCCGAGTTCAAATTAACTGTTTATTTTCCGGCTGCGGCGTGGGCGTGTCTGAGGTGCTCCAAGCCCTATGGACTTTTTACATGTATATTTTACTTATATTAAAAAAAAAATATTTTACGGATTTGAGTATAGGGTAATTATGTGCTATTTTTGCGAACACTGAATATCACTTTATAGACTCCGCAAAGTGCAGGATGGCTTTATTTGAGCTATTTTATGTGCTTAATTGGTGCTAGCGGGACCTGTTTGCTGCAAGTAAGCTGCGGCTCGTTTTTAGCCTTGCAGAGAGGGTTCCCGGAGCAATAGAATAGCAACCGGGCTTTTCTTACGGCCGGTCCTTGCGGCCCCGCAGCGGCTGCGGCCGATAATAGAATGAGGCCCTTAGTGAGCCGAAGAGTGGTACTAGCCCTCCACCATGCAGACTACAGTAGTACAGACAATAAATAATACATTTGTGATTCCATCTGAATGTTTAAAAAATAAGTTAATAAACTTATCTCCTGCTCACGTTTCTCAGAAATACAGTTGATGCACTGCATTCTGGGAAACTGGGCAGGGAAATGCAAATGAGAGTACAATGCACTCTCACTCTATAAATCCAAAAATATTTTAGTCAAATGCTCGCTGTACTACAGAGCTTTAAGCATAGCACAGGATGGATTAGGCACAAACCAGGAGACCTACTCACAGACAGCACTTTTTTGATCTTAATGGATCTCATCAGTATGGGGCTAAATTCTGGTTTGTGCAGTACAATTTTGTAGAGTCGTAGTTAACTACAACAACCATTAAACTTATGGTGGGCTGAAGAGCGATAGAAGCCCTCCACCATACAGAGCACAGTAGTACAGAAAATGAATAGTACATTTGTGATTCCATTTAAAGGTCTAAAAAATAAGTTAATAAACTTATTTCCTGCTCATGTTTCTCAGAAATACAGTGGTTGCACTGCACTCTGGGAAACTTGGCGGGGACATGCAAATGAGATCACAATGCATTGTCACTGTATTAATCCCCAATTTTTTTTTATATTGCTCCTTTCAGGCATATGCACGCTGTATTACACAGCTTTGAGCTTAGCCCAGGATGGATTATGCACAAACTAGGAGACCTACCCACCGAGACAGCACTGTTTCAATCTTAATGGAGTTCATCAGTGTGGGGGCTGGTTCCTGGTTTGTGTGGTAGATTTAAATGTATGATGGGCTCAAGAGTGATAGAAGCCCTCCACCATACAGGGTACAGTAGTACAGAAAATGAATAGTACATTTGTATGCAGTGCAACAACTGTATTTCTGAGAAACTTATATATATATATATATATATATATATATATATATGTACACACAAATATATATATATATATATATATATATATATATATACATATATATATATATATATATATATATATATATACATATATATATATATATATATATACCTGTATTGTACCATATTATCTCAAAGGGTAAAGGTTACATACTTTTAGTGCCATGTCTTCCATGCCATGCCTGGTTCTTGCAGACACCTTTGCGTGTTGCTACTTCTGTCCTGACTCCAGTGCTTATACAAAACTCTGTATTAGAGAATAAAAGAAGAGGATTGGAAAGGGAGGCGAGGGAAAGAGAGTGGGGGACAAGAGGAGGAGAAGTGGAAAGGGAGAGAAAAGAGAGAAGTGAAGAAGAGAAAAGCAGAAGAGGGGGAAAGGAGTAAGTGTTAGAGAAGAGAGGAGGAGGAAAAAGAGAGAGCAGGATGAGAGGGGAAGAAGGGAGAAAAGGGCCTTGGAAGAAGAGAGGGAAGGAGAAGATATATAAAAAGAGGAGGAGAATACAGGAGAAGGAGAGGGAGAGAGGAGAGGGGGAAATATGGGTAAGAGGAGGAGATGGGAGGAGAAGGGCAAGAGGAGAGAGATAAATGGGCATAGGAAAGTGAGACAGAAGGAGAAAAGAAGAGAAGAAAGGATTGGGAGAGAGGCATGATTGAGAGACATGGATTGGGAAAAGGGAATTGGAGGCAGCTGGGGAGAGAGATCAGAGGGAGGTAGAGAGAGAAAATGATAGCACGTAGAGAGCAAAAGAGATCAGAGAAAGAGAGAGGGAAGGGTGTGAGTTGGGTTCGAGGGGAATACAGAAGGGGATGAGCTGCTGGCAGTTAAAGAGAGGGAAGGCAGAGGGAATGAGATAGCAGAAAGGCAGATGAGAGAAAAAGAGATGAAGGAGAGGGAAGAGAGGGGATTGAGGCATGGGAGAGATGTATGGGAGTATGAAAGGAAAGAAGGGATGGGGATGTGTGGTAGAGAGGGAGACATTTTTGGGAGAACGATGAAGGTGAGAGAGAAGTTTGAGTGATGGAGAGAAAGACGGAGGAAAGAGGCCGATGAGAGAAGGATGGAAAGTACAAAGAATGAGAAAGGTGGCAGGTACAGAGAGGGATGTGTGTGACAGGAATTCAGAGGGGACGAGAGAGAAGGAAGGCAGAAGGGGAGGAGGGAAGGCCAATGTGGTTAAAGAGGGGGAAAGCAGAGGTGATGAGAGAGGGGAAGGCGTAAGGGCAAGAGAGCAAGAAGCCAGATGAGGGAAAGAAACAGGGTAAATCAGAGTTGTGAGAGAGAGAGAGAGAGAGAGAGAGAGAGAGAGAGAAGGAGGGATTATGGAGAGATGACGAAGAAAGGCAAATGGAGAAAGCGTGGGGAAAGGGTCAGAGAGAAGGAAGAGGAGGGAAAGGAAGAGAGAAGGAAGGGTAGAAAAGAGAAGGAGGGGAAGAGAGATGAGAGGAGGAAAGAAAGAGGGAGAATGAATAGAAATAAGGAGGGAAGAGAGGGGAGAAAGAAAAGGGGAAAAGACAGGGAAATAGAAAAGAGAGAGGAGGAGAGAGAAGGAGGTGAGAAAAAGGAAAAGAATTGCGGCAAAGGGAAGGAGGGAAGACCGAAGGAATTAGAAGGATAGAGAAAAGGAAAAGGAGGAAGAAAAAGAGGGAGAAGAGAGGCAAGAAGAGGAAATGAGACAGGACAGAAGGATTAAAGAGAGAGGGAAGAAGGGAAGGCATATGGAAGGGCAGAGAGAGAGAGAGAGAATGCTGGAAGAGAGCGGGAATGAAAGAATAGAGAGGATGGAAGAAAAAAAGGAGAGAGAGAAGTATGGAAGAGAGATAGAAAGAGTGAAAGAGAGGACGGAAGAAAAAAAAGGGGAAAAGAGAGGGAAGAAAAAGAAGAAAGAAAAAGGAAGGAGAAAGAAAGGGAACAAGTGAAGAAAGAAGAGGATAGAAAAAAGAGGGAAAAATGGGGAAAAGAGAGAGGGGGCAAGGGAAAAGGAAAAGAAATGGGAAAAAGGGAAGAGAGAGAAGAAATGAGGAACACAAATTAAAGAATGGGGAGGGAGTAGGAAAGGGTAAAGTGGAAGAGAAAGGGTAAGATGGAAGAGCGATGGAAAAAGGTAGAGAAAGAATGGGGCAGAAAAGGGAAAATGTGGTAAAGAGAGGGAAACAAATGGAAAAGAAGGTGGAAAGAGAAAAAGGGAAATAAAGGGGAGCAAGATGAAGGAAGGATATAGAGAAGGAATGAGGGTGGAGAGAGGAAATAGGAAGAAAGAGAATAAGGGAAGAGAGGAAAAGGGGAAAGAAAGGGGGAAGCGAGAAGGAAGGAATGGAAGAAGGAGGAAAAGAGTGCAGAGACAGGGAACAAGGATGAAAGAGAATGGGGAATGGAGAAAAAGGAGAACAAATGGGAAAAGAGAGGGAAGGAGGGTAGAGAGAGAATGCAGGAAGAAATGTAATAGAAAGGAAAATATAGCTGGAAGAGGGAGTGACTGAGAAAAGTGACAGGGAAGGAGGTCAAAGACAGGGTAGGGGGAGAGGAGTGCATGGGAAGGAGAGGGGAAGGTAGAGATATAGAGAGAACTTCCCATCCCTCCTCCCCAACCAGCTATATCTCTCAGTGCAGTGCCATTTGCAACACGATGCAATCCACTTGTGCGCTCAATCATTTAAAGGGACCACACCAAATAAAAAAAATAATAACTAAAGGAATGTTGGTCCAAAAAATGTTTGCAGTTTTTATGATACATATAGAGTTTGTCCAGCCCTCTGTTGTAATTCAGTATTGTATAATGCCTAGCTAAAATAGATGTAACATGTGTGAATTAAACATCAGAATAAAATCTGTACTAACTTATATTTAATTTTAAATCACAGATTCTGAGAATGTTTTGTCCACTGCCTTTTCTCATAGAGAAAAAAAATATATTATTATTATTTCCGCTCATTAAGTGTAGACCTGCAATACACTCTAACAATTACTCTTTAGTCCAAGTTCAGTCACATGGTGGCCATAATCAAGGGAGTTTACTGCAGTCAATTTTTTTTTTAAATTGTGCATTGTGTTATGTATTGAAAGACCTACCTGGTAAAGCCTATAAAAAATAACGGCTGAAATGAATGCATTGGGGTGATACAGTCCTCTCATCTTCCATGCCAGATATTTCAAAAAAGTAATAAATATGTTTGCTTTGTTAAACAGATTATGTATGCTGTTTATCAGCCACCCGTGAGTACTAAATATTAATTTATAATACAAACACTTATTTAATTTAATTTGTATTGCTTTAAAATTAAATGTTAGCCCGTGACATAGATAAAAAATAATCAATCAGTTTAACAAGATTTGGCTGCCAGTTTATAATACAGATTCTCAAATTTAAAGGAAAGTGTTTTTTTAACACAAAAAATGAATATTCTACCTTATTTTATAAATATAAGACTAAAGGGATTTTACAAGATATGTCTTAAAATATTAAGCATCTTTACAGACCCTGATCAATTTTAATCAGTAGTTGGCCTATGCGTCAAGTGTCCATCTCTAACTCTAACTGTACAAAGAGCCACATAATATAATACATATTTTATTATACATTATATACATTTCCAATACATTTGCATCCTTATGGAAAACCCCCAGATGTAACTTCTTACTCTACAACCCCTCAAACATAACACATTTTCAATAAAATATATTTCATGGGAAAATAATCCAGCATGGTCAGGGTGGTCATTTTTATATCTGCAATCTTGCTATGCTGTAATGTAACTACTCTTCATGGACATCTTTAATAAACCTGGCCCATGGTGTACTTAATACAGTAACATTTAAGATAACTATGATAATAATGCAATAAAACTGCTTATAATGTTGTATTAAATTAAGAAATTAACGTTAGTTTTCCATTTTAATGATGGTTATCATTGCAGAAGTGGACACATAAAAATAATAATAAATTAGTGCAGCTGTTGGCGAAGCTTGTTGTCATTGTGAGGTTTAGCGAATATGATAAAAACATTCATAAAAAGATGAAGGAGAGCAGAGGGTTCTACTAATGAAAAAATATTTTAATGAATACAGTGAGGCTTGTCTCTCTCTCCACTCAATCTTTATGGGACAGAGCCCTCACTACCCCAATCTACCAACTGACCATTAGTAAACCTGGGACTGTGACATTATTATCAGAACTTTTTTTTTATATTCATTATGTTGTTAAATACCAGCTGCAAATATCAACCATATTTATCCAAAAAGGTAATAAATGTGTTATAAAACGAGATTATTTCGTAGTATTTAAACTGTATATTTTTATTCATTTACAATACATGCTTTTCCAAAAGGCATTGTATGTAATTCAAATCAGCATGCTGTAATTTAGGTTTGTGCATGCATTCTTTAAGAGAAACATAGCCAACTATAAAATCCACATACATTAACCACAATACGGTACCTGCAAACATGTTTTCATTATTATCGAGTTAGCTCATTTAAGTTAAAATGAGTAGTGAAACAAGCATATTCCAACTATTAAAATATAAATTCACAATTGACCACTAATAATATAATAGAAGAGACTGTGGATCAAACTAATTGAGAAGGACAGTAGAAGAGTGGTTTACTTCTTACTAACAATAAAGCCATGCAAATCATGTAACAACTATTGCTTGATGTTAAACGTTATAACAGAGAGAATTAAAGTGAAAAAGATTATAACACAGAGAAGAAATTATCAATGGACTTTCAGTAGGATGTTTTCTTTGTAACGTCTGATGTATCTGTTTGCCCCAGAATTGCTCCAGATTTCCATGTTGAAATGCTGATAGATAACCCCTAGTGAATTTCAGTATCTCGATTGCTAAGTAATATACATATGTATGACATGATTATAATAAAAAAGGGCTATTGAATTTCACACACCCCAACAAAATAGCTCATTTTAAATATCATGGAATGCTTGATTGTGAATAACAGCCCCGCAATACACATACGTTTATACATATGGAGTAGCGATACACTGAAAAACTCAAATAAAGTACCATATTTAAATAAATTGAAATACATACATATTTTAATGATACTTTCATAGTTTTCCAGAGTATAAATATGGAATAAGGAAAATCTCCATTATGACATTATTTCGGATGTAGCACACAGAGAACACTGTTGAGCTACTGTAATGTGATCTCAAACCAGGAAATGTAAATATTGTTGTTTTCATTATTTCTCTTGGGAAAAAGCAACATACTTTAGTATCCCTGGGCTACTAACTACAGGCCAAGTATCAGTGTGTATGTATGGATGTGTGGATTACTGAACATCTCAAAATAGTTTACAGAGAAGATCATTTTTTACAAATTGCTCTAAAAGTCTAGTCAATTTTATAATCAAGAAAAAAATCAGAAAGGTGTCTCTGTATATAACATACAGTAATACCTTGTGATGCCTGTATGATTATAATTAAACCATAAAATCATTAGTATGTTGTTCATTTCATCTAGATACTGTAGAACAGGGGTAGGCAAGTTCAGTCCTGCAGAGCCCCACACATGCCAGGATTTGATTATATCCCTGCTGCATACAGGTGGGTGAATTGTTTCTTCAGTCGTCCTGATTGTGCACAGAAAGGATATCCGCAAATTCAGGCCTGTGTGGGACTCACCTGGACCAGACTTGGACAGCTCTGCTGTAGAACAATGGCTTACAAATAGAGATGTCGCGAACAGTTCGCCCGCGGACTATTCGCAGCGATTTTGGCATGTTCTCGTTCGCAGCGGACGGCGAACACATGCGCTTTTCGGTTCGCCCCCTATACTTTATCATTGAGGAAACTTTGACCCTGCACCTCACAGTCAGCAGACACATTCCAGCCAATCGGCAGCATACACTCCCTTCCAGAGCCTTCCATCTGAAGGACAGGCTTATATTCTGCCCTGTTTCACCAGTCATAGTTGGTGTACCATACATTGAAAAAAAACAACCCTTTTTTCCTTTAATCTAATTTCAGTTGCCTGCCTGTGTCAGGCTCACAGCTTATATTGTGCTCAGTGAAATAAAACAACACTTTTTTGACTGTAATAGATTGAATAGCAATTGCCTGCCTACAGGCGTGTGTGTGAAGCCTATTGCATCTACTCTGCCAACTTTTGCCAGTGCACAGTGATACGTCATATCTGGTGCAACCGTAGTGTACAGTGACATAAAACAACACTTTTTTGACTGTAATAGATTGAATAGCAATTGCCTGCCTACAGGCGTGTGTGTGAAGCCTATTGCATCTACTCTGCCAACTTTTGCCAGTGCACAGTGATACTTCATATCTGGTGCAACCGTAGTGTACAGTGACAAAAACAACACTTTTTTGACTGTAATCGATTTAATATCAGTTGACTGCCTACAGGCGTGTGTGTGTGAGGCCTACAGTGCCTACTCTGCCAACTTTTGCCAGTGCACAGTGACACTCATATCTGGTGGCACCTTAGATTGCACTCGCAGTGCCCCAAATTTGAAGTAGGAGCTCCGACCAAGCATCTTTTTCCATCTCCCTGTTCCAAAAATCAATGCCATATACACGTCCCCTAATAGTGGACATAACAGGGATTAAACCGATTGGAATAGTACTACTTAACAGTACACACCTTATAATAACGCAGACAGAGGCAATGCAGAGAGAGGAGTCTGAAGAAGAGGAGGAAGGTGGCTTTGAGGAGGTGGAAACCAAACACAGCAGGTGTCCCAGGGGGCTTGTTGTCACCTTTCGGGGACCCTTGGTGGCTGGGTGGAGAAAGAGACCTTCAATGACATCAGTGAGGACAAGGGACGGGACATGGCTAGCTTGGTATCCAACCTTGTGCAAATGGGGAGTTTGCGGTTGTGTAAAGGAACTGTTTGCAGTTGTTTGCGGTGCATTAAACGGGGAGATTGGTCTGTTACTGTGAAGCGGGTGTAACCCTTACACTACCTGATCGATACAACATCATACCTGATGTTTTTAAGCATGTTAATCCAAACAATTTAGGAATGTTAGGTGATTTATGCCCTTTATGGCTTAAAACCAGACTCTGCATCAACTATGTAATTTTCCGTAGGAGTTTTGCCATGGATCCCCCTGCGGCATGCCACAGTCCAGGTGTTAGTCCCCTTGAAACAACTTTCCCATCACTATTGTGGCCAGAAAGAGTCCCTGTGGGTTTTGAAATTCGTCTGCCCATTGAAGTCTATGGCGGTTCGCCGGGTTCGCCCGTTTGCGAACATTTGCTGGAAGTTCGCGTTCGCTGTTCGCGAACTGAAAATGTGATGTTCGCGGTATCACTACTTACAAATAGTGAATGTATGCTGTAAAGTTATATAAAAATATATCAGTATGATATGTTTGTTTAGTAACATAATATCAATGTATGGCTTTATGAACACTGGCTGAAAGAGGTACATCATCACATATGGTTCACATAAGAATATCTTTATAGTTATAGTAGGATTTTTCTGAATTATTCTGATCTATGCACTGAATACAGACCAATGACCACAGTGCTTATTATTTATAGTCATTTGAAGAGGAATAGTTGAAATTAAATACCGTATTGGTTCGAATATAAGCCGCACCCGCATATAAGCCGCACCCGTAAAGTTCAAGGGGAAAAAATAGAAAAAAGATAGTACTCAAATATAAGCCGCACCCGTAAAATTGGAGAGAAAAAGACTCTCAAAGTGATCAGCCATTGCAAGAAACAGGCTTTCTAATTAGCACTGTAGCTTTTTTTTGCAGGTTACAGGCCTTACAGGATGTTAGAATCACTAAAACCGTAAATCGCTATTCAATACCGCACTCTCAAGCACAAAAATCGGCACCCTTAATTCGCAATCGCGCAAATCTGCAGTAATTTTGCGTTTGCGAATAGAAGCCGCACACGTAACAAGCAAATCGGAAAAAAGGTGCAGCTTATATTCGGACCAATACGGTATATAAAGAGAGCAACACTTATCCTTCAAGTCAGCAGATTAGACTTCATTCCTGCTACTGTAGATTGCTAATTCAAGACCGGAATTATATTCTGTGTAAGTGACATGTGGAAATATGATGTGGTAAAATGATTTTCTTGGATCATTAGGAATAACAAAAAGTCTCTTTAGACTTACGTCATGACTGAGTTATCTGTATGCTCTTAAACAGATGACTACATCAATGTTCCGATCTTGATAAAAAAAGTAAGGTGCCATAATTGGAGAAAGTTCCTTTAGAAGACTTTTGCTTCTTGTACCTCGTTAGTGATTTTTATAAGCAGCGGCTACCTTGTTTTTGTTCTTACATTTTTAGGTAAAACTTTCTTTTGTTCTGGGAAGAAGGACTTTTTAAGTAATGTCTTCTGAGATCTACTATTAAGCATACCAGAATCTTCATAAATGTCTATAGAGGTGTAGCAACGTCAAATGGTAGGTATGTGAACTGCCAATGACAATCCTCTAGTAGGAACTGACAAATCTTCTGTACTTTTGAAATAAAGGGATATGATGATAACCATCCTTTAAGTTTACTTACACTGCCCAGCTCCTGGGATCACAAAGGAAAGTATGGAGGCTAGATTTTCTATTTTCAATGTTCTTATGTGCAAGTTTTTGTTGAGAAGCTTTAGATCTGTAATTGCTCTCCTTTCCTCCCTAGACATTGGGGTCCTAGAAATGTTTGAATAGTATCCTCTGATCCATGAACAATTTTAAGTTGAAATACACTTTTTTGCTCAGTAACGTCTTTGTGGCACTGTATCAAAAGTCTTTGGAGAACCTAAGTAGACTATATGAATTCATTTTCTTTGCTAAAAGTAATTCTTACTTTTAAGAAACTGTTAGAGTTGGTTTGGCAGAAACTATCGCTCATAAATCCATAGTCACTATTACTAATAATTGTGTTTTCTAGCCTTCCTTTATGCTAAATAAGGAAATGAATAGTTATTTTACTTGTGGCTATACTTTTTTTTATTATTTTGAAAAAAATAATTGATTGATTTTTCATTACATACAGCTTTAAAATAAGTTTATCTATCAAGTGAATGTCAAACAATAAAAAGATTGAATGCCCATGGTACAAAAAATCTTCATAATATTCCATAGCAATGCAATCTTTTCGTTCAACAAAAAGATACATCACAGAGGTACATACATAAAATATCTATATTATAATTTTAGGATTTAAGCCTTAATATAAGAACTTGTATTGTATCATCAAATACACTTTCCCAAAACACACATTAAATGGTATTGTAATACATTCTTGAAAACAATCTTACTTATCACTGGAAAGTATTCAGCAAGATTTTGTTACTAGCGACTTGTTTCTTCTCCCCCTCCCCTGTGTCTCTCCCCCTCCCCTGTGTCTCTTTCCCCCTCCCCTGTGTCTCTTTCCCTCCCCTGTGTCTCTTCCCCCCGTGTCTCTTCTCCCCCTTCCCTGTGTCTCTTTCCCCACCCCTCCCCTGTGTCTCTTTCCCTCCCCTGTGTCTCTTTCCCCCTCCCCTGTGTCTCTCCCCCCCTCCCCTGTGTCTCTCTTCCCCCCTCCCCTGTTTCTCTTCCCCCCTCCCCTGTGTCTCTTTCCCTCCCCTCACCTGTGTCTCTTTCCCCCCTCCCCTGTGTCTCTCCCCCCTCCCCTGTGTCTCCTCCCCCTCCCCTGTGTCTCTTTCCCTCTCCTCACCTGTGTCTCTTTCCCCCTCCCCTGTGTCTCCCCCCCTCCCCTGTGTCTCCACCCCTGCCCCTGCATTTCTTTCCCTTCACTCTCCTGTGTCTCTTTCCCCTGCCCTGCGTCTCTCCCCCCTCCCCTGTGTCTCTTCCCCCCCTCCCCTGTGTCTCATTCCCTCCCCTCCCCTGTGTCTCTTTGCCCCCTCCCCTGTGCCTCTTCCCCCTCCCCTGTGTCTCTTTCCCACTCTCCTGTGTCTCTTCTCCCCTGTGTCTATTCCCCCTTCTCTGTGTCTCTTTCCCCCCTCCCCTGTCTTTCTCCCCCCCCGTGTCTCTTTCCCCCTCCACTGTGTCTCTTCCCCCTCCTCTGTGTCTCTTTCCACCCTCCCCTGTGTCTCTTCTTCCCCTGTGTCTCTTCCCCCCCCTCCCCTGTGTCTCATTCCCTCCCCTCCCCTGTGTCTCTTTGCCCCCTCCCCTGTGCCTCTTCCCCCTCCCCCGTGTCTCTTTCCCCCTCCCCTGTGTCTCTTCTCCCCTGTGTCTATTCCCCCTTCTCTGTGTCTCTTTCTCCCCTCCCCTGTCTTTCTTCCCCCCGTGTCTCTTTCCCCCTCCCCCGTGTCTCTTCCCCCCTCCTCTGTGTCTCTTTCCACCCTCCCCTGTGTCTCTTCTTCCCCTGTGTCTCTTCCCCCCCTCCCATGTGTCTCTTCCCCCCTTCCTCTGTGTCTCTTCCCCCCTCCCCTGTGTCTCTTTCCTCCTTCCCCTGTGCCTCTTCCCCCTCCCCTGTGTCTCTTTCCCCCTCCCCTGTGTCTCTTCTCCCCTGTGTCTATTCCCCCTTCTCTGTGTCTCTTTCCCCCCTCCCCTGTCTTTCTTTCCCTCCCCTGTGTCTCTTTCCCCCTCCCCTGTGTCTCTTCCCCCCTCCTCTGTGTCTCTTCCCCCCCCTCCCCTGTGTCTCTTTGCTCCCTCCCCTGTGACTCTTCCCCCCTCCCCTGTGTCTCTTTCCCCCTCCCCTGTGTCTCTTCTCCCCTGTGTCGATTCCCCCTTCTCTGTGTCTCTTTCCCCCCTCCCCTGTCTTTCTTTCCCTCCCCTGTGTCTCTTTCCCCCTCCCCTATGTCTCTTCCCCCCTCCCCTGTGTCTCTTCTTCCCCTGTGTCTCTTCCCCCTCCCATGAGTCTCTTTCCCTCCCTCCCCTGTGTCTCTTCTTCCCCTGTGTCTCTTCCCCCTCCCATGAGTCTCTTTCCCTCCCTCCCCTGTGTCTCTTTCTCCCCTCGACCTGTGTCTCTTTTCCCCCTCCCCTGTGTCTCTTTCCACCTCCCCTGTGTCTCTTTCCTTCCCCTCCCCTGTGCCCTTCCCCCCTCCCCTGTGTCTCTTTCCTCCCCCTCCCCTGTGTCTCTTCCCTCCCCCTCCCATGTGTCTGTTCCCCCCTCCCATGAGTCTCTCCCCCGTATCTGTTTCCCTCCCCCTTTTCATCCTCCTCCCTCTCCTCATCCTACTCCCTTCCCTCATCCTCTGCCTCCCCTCATCCTCTCCCTCCCCTCATCCTCTCTCTCGTCCTCCTCCTCCCTCCCTCCCCTCAACCTCCATCCTCCCTCCCCTCATCCTCTCTCCCCTCATCCTCTCTTTCCCCCTCTCCAATTAACCCTCCCTCCTCTCCCCTCACGTACCTGCATTGCGCTGCTCCTGCTGCTGTCCAGCGCATCTTCTGTGTCGGGACCCAGCATATGCTAATGACGTAATGTGCGTCACGTTATTAGCATACACTGGGTCCCGTCACAGAAGATGCGATGGACAGCAGCAGGAGCAGCGTAATGCAGGTAAGTGAGCGGAGGGGGGTGGGGGTGGTTAATTGGAGAGGGGGAAAGTTATGAGGGAGGATGAGGGGAGGGAGGAGGGAGGATGAAGGGAGGGAGGGAGGAGGAAGCTGAGGGGAGGGGAGGATGAGGGGAGGGAGAGGATGAGGAGAGGGAGAGGATGAGGGGAGAGAGAGGATGAGGAGAGGGAGAGGATGAGGGGAGAGAGAGGATGAGGGGAGAGAGAGGATGAGGGGAGAGAGAGGATGAGGGGAGAGAGAGCATGAGGGGAGGGAGAGGATGAGGGGAGGGAGAAGATGTGGAGAGGGAGAACATGAGGGGAGGGGGAGGATGAGGAGAGGGAGGAGGGGGTGATGGGAGTCCTGGGACTCCTGCTGATGTCCATTGGGTGTTTGGGACCCGACATATGGTAATGACGTGACTCGCATGTGACGTCACATCATTAGCACAGAAGATGCGCTGGACAGCAGCAGGAGTAGTGCAATGCAGGAAAGTGAGGGGAGGGAGGGGGTTAATTGGAGAGGGGGAAAGTTAGAAGGGAGGAGGAGGGGAGGGAGGAGGAGGATGAAGGGAGGGAGGGAGGGAGCAGGAAGATGAGGGGAGGAGAGGATGAGGGGAGGGAGAGGATGAGGGCAGGGAGAGAGGAGGGAGAGGATGAGGGCAGGGAGAGGGGAGAGAGAGGATGACGACAGGGAGAGGGGAGAGAGAGGATGAGGGGAGAGAGAGGATGAGGGGAGGGAAAGGATGAGGAGAGGAAGAGGTTGAGGGGAGGGAGAGGATGAGGGGAGGGAGAGGATGAGGAGAGGGAGGAGGGGGTGATGGGAGTCCTGGGACTCCTACTGCTGTCCATTTGATGTTTGGGACCCGGCATATGGTAAGGACGTGACGCGCATGTGACGTCGCGTCATTAGCATATGCCGGTTCCCGACACAGAAGACGCGATGGAAAACAGCAGCGCAATGAAGGTAAGTGAGGGGAGAGGGGGCTTGAGTGGAAGGAGGGGGAGGCACTGGGGGTGCTGCGAGACTTCGCGATGAGTGCCTCCAGCGCTCATTACGAGTTCTCCCCTGGCAGGAACCAGGTAGAGCCGCGGGCCTCGTGGTTACGGGCTGCAAACAGCTGACATTGCAGTGGCGGCCCGTACTGCCTGTCCCGCGGGACGTAGGGATGAGCGCCTACGGCGCTCATCTCCACCAGCGCAAGGAGCGCCTTCATCGCTCCTTGCCTGCAACTGCGGCCCTCACTTCGCTGGGGCCGCAGTTGCTGCGGGCTCGCTGCGCAAACCCACAACATTAGCGACAACCTGTATTGCTGACAACTATATATGTGATAAATAAAAATCACCAGACCAGAGGTGAACACTGGTCCCAGTCCATTCATGACAATTTACAATCCAGGCATCATCCGGGGGCTCAGAGAAGCAAACAGCCAGACCGAGGAGTCAAACATTTGACCATGTTTATTGAACGGATAGTTTAGGATACACCATAGAAATGTTCTAATATATATCTTACGTAGGTTTAAGATTAATATGATATGCTCTAATAGATGAAAACAAAAATGATTAGAGCCATGAAATTGTTAAAAGGCTATCTATTTGTCTTTCTATCACTCAATTTCTATATTTATTTATAAGGGAGTTTTTTCAGATAAGTGTTCTGCTCCTTAATACCTTGAATTGGCTGTAATGGCTTACATGACATTACACTCGGCTCACAGCACTGAGTAGACTCAACGGTACTGTAGCAAATAACATTTTTCTGACATGAGAATGTTGAAATCTGATTTTAGTTATGATTGCATCGGTCATTGCATAGCAAACACATTCCTAAAAAGGAGTCAAACAGAAAATACCACACTTATACACAGCTAGCATGCCTGTTAGCAGCCAGCGTTTACTTGAACAAATGTGCATTGTTGTTACAATTGAAACCACATGCTGACTGCTGAATATTTTGACATATTGTAGGTGCAGCTTCATTGGCAAATATATAGACCACTGAAAACAAGAACATAATCTTTCTTTGGATTCTGTTTTAAAGTTCTGATTCTTCTGTTTGTCTCCATGTCCCCTCTTGTTGACAGTTGTTAGCTATTGTACAGAGTAAAGAATGCACATTAATTTAGTCTGGCTCCTAAGAGGCCTCTACAGATTGGAATGCCTTATGTCGATTGTAAAAGCAAGCATTTTTGTACTATAACTAGCCGCCAGTGAGTTTTTCTGTGAAACCCACGTGAAACCCAAGCTTACCTATGGTGATTAAGCCCAGGTCTATATTACAACAGCTGCACTTTTCCTGCGCTAAGAACAAAGTCATCCAGTGGTTGTTTATTACCTTGTGGAAAATTCAAGTGCATAATAGTATTTTAAACAGTTTTGGACCAAAGCAGCATTTTCTAAGACTTATTTTGTTTTTAAAAAAAAGTCTTCTGACTCCCTCATGTCTTCATTCCAACAAGCTCAATTTCTAGGTATTGATAAACAGATTGTGGCCACATAAGACATGTTTTAATGTTTTTCCCTAGGCCAACTGGAGAAGGAAAGAGTTTTTATTAGATTACTTTTCATTCTGTAAACAATTAACTGCCTGTGGCTGTAAAAATATTTACTATGTGCCTTAACCTTTATAATATTATGCAAAATAATCTTGATAAAACAGTTGATTTTTGAAGCCACAGTCCAACTAATGTAAAGTGGGGAAGAACCTCTTACTATAAACTTGGTTTTAATTACAGATTTATTTCATTGCATAATGTACTCATTCATGAATATATTTACATTAAATAGCTACAGCAGTTTTAGTTGTGAATGAATTTCTAACTCTATCCCATATGGACCTAGAGTTGATTGGATCCCAGTGGGTTTGAAATGCAATGTCTATGTTCCCTGGATTTTACTTCTATTATATGCCTCAGAAAACGCCTCAAAAGCCTCAGGGCCTCATTCTATTAGCGGCCGCAGCCGATGCGGGGCCGCAAGGACCGGCCGCAAGCTATTCGGCTATTCTATTCCCTTACGGCCGGGGATTCCGGCAGGCTTGCGGCCGGTGCCTTGCTATCTCTTGCGGCCGCTCGCGCCGGAGGTAAGCCTTTGATCTAAAACGGCCGCAAGAGATTTGCAATTCAATTGCTCCGGGAAACCTCTCTGCAAGGCTAAAAGCGAGCCGCAGCTTACTTGCAGGAAAGAGGTCCCGCTAGCACCAATTAAGCACATAAAATAGCTAAAATAAAGCCATCCTGCACTTTGAGAAGACTATAAAGGGATTTTAGGTGTTAGAAAAAATAGCACATAATTATCCTGTACTCAAATCCGTAAAATATTTAATTTTTAATATCCGTAAAATATCCATGTAAAAAGTCCAGAGTGCTTGGAGCACCTCAGACACACCCACGCCGCAGCCGGAAAATAAACAGTTAATTTGAACTCGGGTTTGGGCTGATGTGCAAGCTTGAGAGTGGGTTCCTTTTAATCCTCATGTCCCCCAATATGATCCCTAGCATTTACAGAGCTGTACAGTGCAGGCTTGAATTTATATTTGAGTTTTTATATTTCACAGATTACGACCGGTTCCAAGATATGCGGCCGGCCGTAAGAGGAGATCCTTGCGGAGCCGTGTAGCGGAACCCATCCCTGTTTTACCCTGTTTTATGATTATTTAATTCTTGGTTAAAATATGATCCTACAATATGTTTGCTGTTTGATGCTCTGCAGAATATTAGCCAGACTTTTGCAGACCTAGGCTAATAGATAATCCTATTACAGAGATTCAAGAGATAAGAAAGTTGTAAAGGATCCTTGCATTTGACAAAGTGTTTTAATTCTCTGATAAGAACAAAGAGGTGTAATTGAATCAATGTCTGATTGTATCAAAGTTGCCAGGGAGGTGTGACCCACCTATTGTTCTCTTTATGGGTATTGTGCAGCCAAATATGGGGGATGTGGATTGCCTGTGGGAAGAGATGTATAAATATTTCTGCAATAACAAAATAAAGTCAGTATTCATTTGACTCCCAAATTGTGTGTCGTCCAATATGGGAGGTCGGGAATGGTGAAACTGTAGTGCCTCGTGGGTATTTTATCGTATACCAGCGGAGATTTTGGACTGCGTGTTCCAGCTCCGTTACATTTGTTGGCAAGTGGTGGGATTGTTCCCACGGTCAGAAGGACAGCTACAGGAGACACCATTCCGTGGAGTACAAATTGAGGGCAACGCTAGTATCCGTACAGCGCCCCTGGCTACAGCAGGATGGAACCGGCTAGTTTTTGGACAGCGTTCCATGATGAGGATGAGAAGGAGGCCGCAGACTACAGGGAGACAGACAGAAAGGAACTCTGGTATGATGCCCTGCAAGATGCCCAATGGCGGCGAGGTGAGAGTCTCCCCAGTGATGAGCAGCGGCTACAGAAGCGTGTGGCGATGCGGATGTATCTATTGGGAGAGCAGCCCCTGGATGAGTGGGTGACAAGACTAGAGACCCTGGTATGGCGAGAGATCTGGCTAGACAACGCATACCAGGCCCTCTGGTGGTATACCGTTCGACTTACCCCCTGGACGGCTGAACACGACTTACCGGAGGGGGATGATTATGATGGCCCGGGTTTATTATGGGATGCCTTGGAGGACGATATTGATCTTGGCAGCACGGAGGGGTCTAGGTTTTGGGACATCTACGACTACCGGATGGGCATGTATGTCTGGGATGACGAAGGCGAGGTGAGCAAAGACATGACCCACCTGGTAACGAGAGAGTGGGAGCTGGAGCAGGACTACCAACACCTGCTCAGCCTTGTGCAGCCCCAACCTACTCGACAAGCAGAACCAGACTTCATTGACTGGTCCTGGGATGACCTCCAGATGGCAGGTAGAGATGGGACCGAGGTCTCTCTACCGGCCCTCCAGGGGGCAGAAGGTGTCGTCCTTTCCCCCCAGCGGCAGTGTGAACCCCAGGGGGCAGAAGGTGTCGTCCTTCCCCCTCAGCGGCAGTGTGAACCCCAGGGGGCAGAAGGTGCCGTCCTTTCCCCCCAGCGGCAGTGTGAACCCCAGGGGGCAGAAGGTGTCGTCCTTCCCCCTCAGCGGCAGTGTGTACCCCAGGGGTCTGAAGGTGTCGTCCTTCCCCCCCAGCGGCAGTGTGTACCCCAGGGAGCTGAAGGTGTCGTCCTTCCTCCCCAGCGGCAGTGTGTTCCCCAGGGAGCCGAAGGTGTCGTCCTTCCCCCTCAGCGGCAGTGTGAACCCCAGGGGGCAGAAGGTGTCGTCCTTCCCCCTCAGCGGCAGTGTGAACCCCAGGGGGCAGAAGGTGTCGTCCTTCCTCCCCAGCGGCAGTGTGTTCCCCAGGGAGCCGAAGGTGTCGTCCTTCCTCCCCAGCGGCTGTGTGAACCCCAGGGGGCAGAAGGTGTCGTCCTTTCCCCCCAGCGGCAGTGTGAACCCCAGGGGGCAGAAGGTGTCGTCCTTTCCCCCCAGCGGCAGTGTGAACCCCAGGGGGCAGAAGGTGTCGTCCTTCCCCCTCAGCGGCAGTGTGAACCCCAGGGGGCAGAAGGTGTCGTCCTTTCCCCCCAGCGGCAGTGTGAACCCCAGGGGGCAGAAGGTGTCGTCCTTTCCCCCCAGCGGCAGTGTGAACCCCAGGGGGCAGAAGGTGTCGTCCTTCCCCCTCAGCGGCAGTGTGAACCCCAGGGGGCAGAAGGTGTCGTCCTTCCCCCTCAGCGGCAGTGTGAACCCCAGGGGGCAGAAGGTGTCGTCCTTTCCCCCCAGCGGCAGTGTGAACCCCAGGGGGCAGAAGGTGTCGTCCTTCCCCCCCAGCGGCAGTGTGAACCCCAGGGGGCAGAAGGTGTCGTCCTTTCCCCCCAGCGGCAGTGTGTACCCCAGGGAGCAGAAGGTGTCGACCTTCCTCCACAGCGGCAGTGTGAACCCCAGGGGGCAGAAGGTGTCGTCCTTCCTCCTCAGCGGCAGTGTGAACCCCAGGGGGCAGAAGGTGTCGTCCTTCCCCCCCAGCGGCAGTGTGTACCCCAGGGAGCAGAAGGTGTCGACCTTCCTCCAGAGCGTCAGTGGGTACTCCAGGGGGCCAAAGGTGTCGTCCTTCCCCCCCAGCGGCAGTGTGAAACACAGGGGGCAGAAGGTGTCGTCCTTCCCCCCCAGCGACAGTTTACCCTAACCAGGGGAGACACCGATCTCCCAGACGGCGCAGATGGGACCGTGGTCTCTGTGCCCACAGCTTGTCCAGATCCCCAACTACCGTCACTGGGACAACCGGAGGAGGGGGTTTCCCTGGCTACTGAGCCGGAATATGTTCCAAGTACCCCAGCAGAAGAGCTGACAGCGGGGCAGAGTGCAGTCGGCCTCTGCCCTCCCTTTGTCCCTGGTACAGAGCAGGAGGTCCTGCAGGTTATACCAGCAGAAGAGCTGGCATCAGGGCAGAGTGCCGCTGGCCTCTGCCCCTCAAGTCCCCTCAGCGTGTTGCCCCCTCACCACAGCAAAATATCCAGGTGCCTGGTTAGACTTCCCCCCAAAGGAGAGATGTGTGACGAAGTGCCCTTCGCCACCTTGGCTTGGAGAGGACTGTTTGCCAGCCTCCTGCCCTGCGACTATGGCCCTGGTACATATTGCCCTTTGGAACCAGTGTTCGGCCATACCAGAGTGTAAGTCACTCATTCTGGCCCTTTACATACAGGGGGGGCATTCTGTACTTGCCCTGTGTGAACCATGATACCCCAGATAACTGTGCCATGGAGCCCATTCATATAATGAAAGACTATGGGAAAGACTTTAGCTACATGGCAATTGAACTGTGTGAAGAGGATCTGAGCGCTATTCGGTGGTTTTGTGCGCGCAGATCCCAGCTATCTGGGGATATGGGAAATGTGAATAAATGTGAATTGCAGTAATGCTGATGGGTTGTCAAACTAGAGAATTGACCAACAAATACTTTTGTCCGGACATCCCCAGGCCGATCCGTTGGGATCAGACCGTGTATGCCGGCTTATGGTCACGGGGGAGGTGTGTAGCGGAACCCATCCCTGTTTTACCCTGTTTTATGATTATTTAATTCTTGGTTAAAATATGATCCTACAATATGTTTGCTGTTTGATGCTCTGCAGAATATTAGCCAGACTTTTGCAGACCTAGGCTAATAGATAATCCTATTACAGAGATTCAAGAGATAAGAAAGTTGTAAAGGATCCTTGCATTTGACAAAGTGTTTTAATTCTCTGATAAGAACAAAGAGGTGTAATTGAATCAATGTCTGATTGTATCAAAGTTGCCAGGGAGGTGTGACCCACCTATTGTTCTCTTTATGGGTATTGTGCAGCCAAATATGGGGGATGTGGATTGCCTGTGGGAAGAGATGTATAAATATTTCTGCAATAACAAAATAAAGTCAGTATTCATTTGACTCCCAAATTGTGTGTCGTCCAATATGGGAGGTCGGGAATGGTGAAACTGTAGTGCCTCGTGGGTATTTTATCGTATACCAGCGGAGATTTTGGACTGCGTGTTCCAGCTCCGTTACAAGCCGTATAATAGAATCGCGAGTTAACTGAACCCTCGCAAGGAATCGCAGCCTTACGGCCGATTTACGGCCGATAATAGAATGAGGCCCTCAGTATGTATGTAGCTGCTATGCAATACTTTTGCATTATAATGATATCTACATAGTCTTTATTTTATGAGTTTGGCTTTCTTACAGTAGAGCTCTATCTTCCATTCCTAAAGGACCTTTAGTGGTCTTTTTTTCTATATGGTCCTTTGAACAACTACATTTTATAATGGACACAATTTTTTTTTAAAGTAATAAATAAACATCCTTTGCATTTTTATCTTTTACACCAAAATATTTTTTACAGAAGGCATTTTTTTTTGCCAGTTGTTATTTTCTCAGGAGCGTATGTCATTACATACTAAGGAGCAGTGCAGTAGCTACGCTAATTGAATGGACTTCTGCTCTATAAAATGGTGATGACTGCCTTAAATGTCAAAAATGCCAGCAATTGCTGGTAACTTAATGGCAAAGTAATGTTAGTGTTAAACTCTATACCATCATTTACCTGAATTAAAGAAACTAACAAATTTGAATATTGTTCATAAGGTCTACAGCAACAAAACACAGAAATTAGCTTTTCATATTACACAAGATGGTAAACCAAAGTAAACTACATAGGTACACAGAAACTTGAGTTAAACTAGCGGACAATTGTTTAAAAGACCACAAAAGTCCCCTATTTGTGCCCTACACCATTTGACAGAGGGTGAAAAAGCATGTGGGAAAAGTGTTTTAATTTTGAAAATTGATGCTCAATACATGGAGTTATAATCAATTGAAGTTGGGGTATTTCACTGTGTTGCCTCTGCCGGAATGAGCCATGAGCTCTGTACTGCGTGGAACAATGAATAATTAATTAGAATCAGGTGTAGAAGGTTTGAATGATGCAGTGACAGGGTCATTGTAACAACTTCAATTATAGCAGATAGTGTGATAGCATAACTAGTTTACATCATTTTACCATATAAAAAAATTAGTTTGCTAAAAAAGTTGGAGTTTGTTCGTGTGTGGTCAGTCTGTTCCATTTAATGTTTTCATTAGTAAGTATTTGGTTCTAAATCAATTCCACTTTTAAAAAAAAAATAACTAATGTATTTATTAGCACACATATTATTATATATAAATAAGTAAATGTTTTATTTAAAAGAAAACAAAACAAGTGGAAGGTAGGGGAATTGAACCTGTAACTTATCAATGAAAATATATATATATATTTAAAACAGATTGACAGATTGCTTACTACTGCACCACCATAGTCCACTTATAACATGAGTATAAATCCATAATTCGATGTATAACAGTTACAGACTCAAACTTTCTTATTTATGCAGTCTTGTGGGATGGCTTCAAGGGCTAAACTAAAATGACAATATTAATTCTTAATTAATTTTAAAAGTGTAAACAAGTTTTGCACATGATTTTACACCTTCTAGCTGATGAGAACATATGGCAAATTTTGTGGTCCTTTAACAATCAATGTTTATTGACTTCTACCATGGTATACAAAATAAAATAATAATATAAGATAAGAAATTGAGCAGTGGGAAAAGGGTTTGTTTTCCAAAGATAAGACGTTTCCGACTAGTGAATTGAAGTCTCTTCGGTTCTTGTTATTTTATGAAGTGTTTTTCCTTAAAATGTGAAGTTGTCCCAACAATATGAAAAATAGACTACATAGAAGAAGTGAGAGAGCTGTTTATGCCAAAATGAAAGCAAAATGAAAAATGTTTTGTAATTAACAAAAACAAACATAAATACTCAAATATACCTAAGTAAAAAGTTTAAAACACAAAGAGAAAGAAAGTTTTGCAGGAATGGTTTTGCTTATACCACAGATATTAAAATGTTCTTGCCACAAATATCCACAATAATAATGTTTGACTCTTTTAGTACAATTTATTTATAATGAAGCATTTTATTGAAAATGTGTTGTTATATTTATCTGTGTTGAGGGATATCTACAAGTTGACCAGAAAAGAGCAGGTCCATTTCCCCAATTCTTTGTTCTCTGAACTCATGATAACATCATATTACCTCACCAGCTGACGTCTAAATCAAGATGAATGTCTGGATTGCAAAATACTGATAAACATCAGGGAGTTGTGAAATGTCTTTAATTATGTCACAACTCTGCATGATACCCCCCTTTCTGTCCATCTAATATACCATAACAATTCAATGCATATAAAAAAGTTTATACTGTATTACTTCCTGTTAGGCTACACAATTTCTATAGAAAACTATTTTAGGATATTCTGAAATATTGTTTTGTGTAATTTATCTGACCCTAATAGAAATACCCTAATACATTAAAGGGCCACAGTAATGTATCAGATTTCATGACTATTTAGTAGTAAATATCATTATTATCATATATATATATATATATATATATATATATATATATATATATATATATATATTGTGATTTAAAAAATCTGCAGTGACAACTGTCTGTTTTCTCACAATCTTATGACTAGATATACTACTTGACAGACAAAATAACATTGTTGCAGTGGTCCTTTAATGGCTGCAGGATTAGATCATTCATGGCATTGCACTTGCATTGCGATCTTGCTAGATGTCAAATGTGTACACATAGGAGAATACAAGTAAAAAAAAACTTAATCTCCATGGAATTATCTAAAAGCATCAGCCCCCCATTCCCAACACCTTCTTGTGCTTTGGATTGGGGGCCCATTAACCCGTAAATACCCTCTTACTTCCACTTCCAACATACCCTATCTAACCCTAATGAACCACTAACTCCCATGTAGGTCCCTATAGACCCCCATAGTCCCTAATCATATGGCGACAATAATAACCCCCTTTATAATTGACATGGGATTTCTTAAGGATTCCAATGATCACTAACAGAAGTACTTAATATTAAAGTCAGTGGCGGAGCTAGTGAATGGAGGGCCCCGGTGCAGAAAAAAAAGATTGGGCCCCACCCTGTTGAAGAAAGAAGTCACATTTTTTTTACACTGTCCCTGTACCAATTCACACACTTTAAATATTTATATACAAATATATGCATGCGTATATCTATATATACAGTGGATATAAAAAGTCTACACACCACTGTTAAAATGTCAGGTTTCTGTGCTGTAAAAAAATGAGACAAAGATAAATCATTTCAGAACTTTTTCCACCTTTAATGTGACCTAAAAACTGTACAACTCAATTGAAAAACAAACTGAAATATTTTAGGTATATATATATATATATATATATATATATATATGTATGTGTGTATATATCCAACCCGGTGCTTTGCTTAAAAGCTGTTTAATACAGCGGGCATATGCTTTAAGGGAGCAATGTATGCCTTAGGGAGTTCAGCTGCACCTCACTGACGAGGCCCATAAAGGCCGAAATGCGTCTGAGGTTTGCTGTTTCTCCTGTTCAGGGTAGAATTGCCTGGTATTTCGGGGCTGGGTCACTCTTTTGAGTGGGACCAGACTGATTTACTACAGGAGATTTCTCCCTGTGAAGGGCACAAGTGAGCTAAAAGAGGTTGCTCTCAGAGTAGCTTATCATGGCTATAGAACCAACCTATTAAGGTTGGTTCGTTCTCTGATGAGCACCTCTGACTTTGTTGTTTTCCAGAAAACATATATACACATATAGACATATGTGTATATATGTTTGGTCTTCGCTTGCATGAGTGCTGCCGGCACTGCGGAGCTACAGTTCATTGAGGGAACCATGAATGCCAACATGTACTGTGACATACGGAAGCATGATCCCCTCCCTTCTGAGACTGGGCCACAGGGAAGTATTCCAACATGATAACGACCCCAAACACATCTCCAAGATGACCACTGCCTTACTAAAGAAGCTGAAGGAAAAGGTGATGGACTGGCCAAGCATGTAACCAGACCTAAACCCTATTGAGCATCTGTGGGGCATCCTCAAACAAAAAGTGGGGGAGTGCAAGGTCTCTAACATCCACCAGCTCCGTGAGGTCATTATGGAGGAGTGGAAGAGGATCCCAGTGGCCACCTGTGAAGCTCTGGTGAACTCCATGTCCATGAGGGTTAAGGCAGTGCTGAAAAATAATGGTGGCCAAACAAAATATTGACACTTTGGGGCCACTTTGGACATTTCCACTTAGGGGCGTTCTCACTTTTGTTGCCAACAGTTTAGATATTAATGGATGTGTGTTGAGTTATTTTGAGGGGACAGCACATTTACACTGTTATACAGGCTGTACACTTACTACTTTACATTGTAGCAGATTGTCATTTCTTCAGTGTTGTCACATAAAAAGATATAATAAAAAATTTAAGGGGCGTACTACCTTTTGTGAGATACTGTATGTGTATATATATATATATATATATATATATATAAATCTATACTGATTTAGTAATTATTTATCTACTAGCGAATTGCACGTCAAAAAATGACGGCAATGAAATTGTAAGTGAGCTAATGCTATTTGGTGTATAATAATAAAATAAGTAATAGATTAATAAAGTAATATACTTTACCTATTGTGAAGTAATATATGCAGGAAGCATTGTGTTGAAGAGCTGGCAATCTGTTTTGATGTTGCTGCAGCATTAGTGGTGTGGAGCTGCTGTGTAAGCGTGATGAATGTGTGCAGTGTAATAGTCCACGTGCGCGAGACCAAACCGTTAGCGTAGTGGTGTACTTCCGCATTGTACTAAAATGGCGGGTAATGTGTGGTATACGTCTGTATCGGAATATCCGTAGGTGTTTTGTGGTGTTTTGTGTGTTTCTTGTGGTGTTTTGCGTGTTAAGAGTGCTGTAGCCTCGTTTTTGTTTTGTTCGGCGGCCATTTTTTCTCTTGCTTAGAGAATTTTTGAGTGTCTAAACTTTTATTTTGAGGTAAATTGAGATGTAACTTCATTTTTTGAGGTCCTGGATGCTCCCTCTTGCTGTAGGTAAGCTTTTTATGTATGTGTTGTGTGCATTTATTGTGTTTTTCATTTTTTCATGTCTGCGGGTTGCGTCCGATTTTTGCGAGGTCGTAATGAGTGCCAGCAACTGTGGCCCATGCTTCTTGCCAGCAACTGCGGCCCTCGAGCCCGCAAGCGTTAGCAACAATTCGTATGCTCACAACTATATATGTGACTAGCGAATTGCCAAAAAATGACGGCAATGAAATTGTAAGGTAGCTAATGCTGTTTAGTGTGTAATAATGAAATATATAATACATTAATAAATAAATATACTTTACCTATTTTAAAGCATTGTGTGGAAGAGCTGTGAATGTGTTTTGATGTTGCTGCAGCATTAGTGGTGTGGATCTGCTGTGTAAGCGTGCTGAATGTGTGCAGTGTAACACTGTGCGTGCGTGAGATCAAGCCGTTAGCGTAGTCGTGTACTTCCGCATTGGCGTAAAATGGCTAGTAATGTGTGGTATACGTCTGTATCGGAATATCCGTAGGTGTTTTGTGGTGTTTTGCGAGTTTCTTGTGGTGTTTTGCGAGTTTAGAGTGCTGTAGCCTCGTTTTCGTTTTGTTCGGCGGCCATTTTTTCTGTCGCTTCGATTTTTTTTTAGTCTCTAAACTGTTTTATTTTGAGTAAAATCGAGGTGTAAGTTGTATTTTTGAGGTCCTGGGTGCTCCCTCTTGGTGTAGGTAAGTTTTTTATGTATGTGCTGTGTGTATGTATTGTGTTTTACATTTTGTAATGTTCGCGAGTTGCGTCCGAGTGTTGCGAGGCCGTAATGTGTGTGAACGTGTGTCGTATGTTGTTTGCGAGTGTCGTAATGTGTGTGTCGTGCTGTTTGGTTTGCGAGGTAAAGTTTGCGAGGGTCGCAGTTGCTGGCATGGAGCGCCTTCGGCGCTCCATGCCAGCAACTGCGGCCCTCGCTTTGCGAGGTCCTCAGGTGCTGGCATGGAGCGCCTACGGCGCTCCATGCCAGCAACTGAGACCCTCGGCCACTGCCCTCGCTTCGCGAGCCCGCAGCGTTAGCAACAACTCGTACGCTCACAACTATATATGTGATATATATATATATAGATAAATAATGAATATTGCAGTATATTATAATACCTTTTGTATTGCTCAAACATCTTATTTATAGTGACAAATGGCAAACAAGAGAATAGAAGGGGAATGAAACTAATAAAAGATGATTGAATATTATAATATTGATTAAGGAGAGAAATGAAATAAAGATGAAGAATACATCTTTGAAAAAGAGGGAGAGATCTAGAAAAATATGACACATTGGAGACTCTATACCCTACTTTGGCTCCTACTATTTGCTATAAATGAAAAGCCATACAGTTGTAATACTACTGGGTATACAGTGTAATCTCAAAGTTAAGGTCTGTATCCCTTTTCTATCTCTAAAACAAAATAACGGACCCCTTTTCCTTAGCAGCAGCTTGTGGTAGAAGCTTGCTCCTTCAGTGACTTTGGTTGCTCCATCCTGATGAGGAATTCATAAGTGTTTTTGGAAGTACTTAATTTCTTTAGTTATTAATATGGAATGCAGTGGAGAAATGACAATTTATGCATACTATAAAACTGATTCAAGCCATAATAATCAGGAAAAGTGTTTTTCTTTGGAATTCATATTCTCTTTACCGAAATCCCAAAATGCATGGTTAGACAATTGGGGAAATATCACGCTGCAGAAGAAAAGAACACAGCACACAAAGGGTTTACCGGGTACCAGTGAGAGACACAAAATAAAACACATTGGTTTTCGTGATTAAAATGGTCTCTGTTTAATAATCATTTCTTACACAATTTTATCTCATAAGTGTACATGCAAGTTTGCCTTTACCGTCCTGTTGGCCAGCAATCAAGAACACAAAAAAGGAAACTGTGGTTGTCTGTCGCAGATGTGAGCCAACAGTATATTTTGCAAATAAAAAAGTTATTTTTGCAATCCCAACAATTACAAGGATAAACTCTTAAATAGTTTATTTTAACATGTGGATGTAATCCAAGTACAGAACATTCTGCAAAATTAATATATTAGCAGATGGTTAAACTCTAGGCATATATGAAATTTTCCCTTTCAATGCTGATCTTATGCACATGACTTCGCTACCATATAAAATCCTACAGCCTTATTAAATTACAATTCGTCAAATTGAATAGGGCTCTATATAAGCACAGAGCATATTTTTTTTACAGAAGTTTTTTAGTTAGTGAACTTCTATGCAAAAGCAAGGTTTTCACTATCTAAAAACTTCAGTAAAAAAATATGCTATGTGCTTAAACAGAGCCCTTTTCAATTTGCCAAATCGCAATTTAATAAGGCTGCTTATGTTTACCTGCCTCCTAATGCATATAACCATAGAGTTCAAAATGGTTTTAGATCCCTACACATTCATAGTATCAGGGAAAAACATTTCCATGTTAATGATCTATTTCTTGTATAGCATGAATCATAGATTTATTTGATTTATTTTGGATAATGAAAAGACCCTTTATGTAATATCAGTTTTTTTCTGTGTACATTTTGCTATGGAAACAATGCATACCTCCAAGAGATGATATATCTGCACTAGGTGAAATAATAAATTGCTCTTAGACAAACATAAACACAAAATATTAATTTATTTTATCTTTAACATTTCCTGACCAGCACATGGAAGAATAATAAAAGGCTTTTTTCAGTTTCCTGAACTCAAACTTTACAACTTATCCATTTACAAAATTAATGAAACAAGGCCAACAGTGGCTCCAAAGAGTTTAATCAAACCTAGAAACATAGAATTTGACAGAAGATATGAACCAGATGAACCATCTATTCTGCCCATTTTCCTGTCTCTTCAAAAGTCTATTTGATCCTTGGCTTGATATTATGTCTAGGATAGCTTGGTTCCTATCCCAAGTACTTTTGGATTCCCCTAATACGTTGGCTTTTTCCAGTAATTTTAGGATGTTATTCACCACAGCATAACTTCTAAGAATTTTAGCTATAACTTAATATTTTTAACATTTTCCTCTAACCATCCTTTACATCCTTATGTTAAATATCCTTATGTTAAATATGTTGAGCTATGTTAAAATTTCCTGTTTTTCAGTTATTAAAAACAAACTGGTAATTATGGCTGACTGTATTAGATCTGTATTTCATTGGGCAAGGCATGTGACATTGGCAGATTCTACACAGTAAAACAGTTAAGCCGTGCCGCGGAGGGTACTCCATGTACCCCCGGCACCTAAAATGAATCCCCCGATGCTGCGGGTACCCATCAGGATCCCCGGAGTGTCTCCACATTAACCCTTGCAGCGGGGTCCCGATGAGGATCCCCGCTGCATTTAAAATCTAAAATTACCCGCCGCGCTATCCCTGCGGCACCTAAAATTACCCCCCCCAATGCTGGGGGTCCCCAATGGCACCCCTGCAGTGTCCCTACATTAACCATCGCAGATGGGGTCCCTATGGGGACCCTGACTGCATTAAAAAAAATTAATTTCCTGCTTTGAGTCCGTAAGGGTCCTTGAAGGACCAACAATAACTAAAAAATGGGGGTACCATAAGTGCCCCAGCGGCACCTAAAATTTACCCCATCACTCATGGGGGTCTATATAGACCCTCATGAGCCTCTAATTAACCCTATCAGTCCCATAAGAGACAATGCTTAACGCATATATTAACACTAAAGGACTCAAGGACCCTCATGACACAAAGTCTAAACACTACACTATTAACCCTTTCCTACTCTATCCCATTCAGTTAATCCTCCTCTACCCTATGCTTTTAGGACCCCTCTACCCTGTTAACCCCCTCCACCCTGTTAACCCCCCTCTACCCTATTATCCCCATCAACCCTATTAACTCCTTTCTACCTACTAACACCCTCTACCCTGTTAACCCTCCCTCTACTCTATTAACCCCCCTCTAATAGGGTAGAGGGGGTTATTAACCCCTACACTACCCATCATTGCACCTTATTATTTGCTGAAATATGATTGACAGAGGTTTCTAAATGTTAGCAGAGCATGCGTGAGAACCCTCATTTGTGGCTGGGAGCTCCTCAGGGCTCCATATGAATGTTAAGGGTTATCTCAAGGGGGACATCGTAGGAATTTAATAACGTAGCGGGTACAGGCTTGATAGATCAAAGGGTTGCGTGCTGCGCTGTTCCACGTTCCACAAAATGTAGGCATTTTTCGGCCGTCCTGCGCTCTAACACGCAGGTCGGCAACGTAGAGGTTTGCAAGGCTAATTTAATAGCCGTAAGCACTACGTTTTTCACTACGGGCTACTTTTACAAATGTAGCTCCAATTTAATGAATCTGTTAATCGGCAGTGTGTGAGTGGGTTTCTGACACTGTACCCTACTCCATGTTCTTAAGCCTACCTGAGAGCACAACCCATTTTAAGTGGGCTAGAGGCAAAAATGATGGTACATTTTGAGCCTCATTTGCATAGCACTACTAAGAATTCTTAGTTACGGTGGAAATACATTTTACTGAGAAGTTCTGTGAGAAAAACAGGTCTCATGACCTGATTGAATAAGGGAGCTCAAAATTATATTCTCTTTTGTTACTGGTTATAAAGTGGGAGGTATTTCAATCACCTTTTTACCCACCAGTGTATACTTAGGGCCTCATTCTATTAACGGCCGTAGGAGATGCGGGGCCGCAAGGACTATTCTGCTATTCTATTCCCTTACGGCCGGGGATTCTGGCAGGCTTGCGCCCGGCTCCTTGCTATCCCTTGCGGCCGCACACGCCGGAGGAAAGCCTTTGATCTAAAACGGGCGCAAGAGTTTCGGCCGCAAGAAAAGCCTGGTTGCTATTCTATTGCTCCGGGAACCCTCTCTGCAAGGCTAAAAGCGAGCCTCAGCTTACTTGCAGGAAAAAGGTCCCGCTAGCACCAATTAAGCACATTATAAAGCCATAATAAAGCCATCCTGCACTCTGAGGAGACTATAAAGTGATTTTAGGTGTTAGCAAAAATAGCACAACATTCCCCTACACTCAAATCCGTAAATAAATTATTTTTTTATATATGTCAAATATCCATGTAAAAAGTCCAGATTGCTTGGAGCACCTCAGACCCGCCCACGCTGCGGCCGGAAAATAAACAGTTAATGTAAACTCGGATTTGGGCTGATGTGCAAGCTTGAGAGTGGGTTTCTATTAATCCTCATGTCCCCCAATATGATCCCTAGCATTTACAGAGCTGTACAGTGCAGGCTTGAATTTATTTTTGACTTTAAAGATTTCTGAGCTTACGGCCGATTGCAAGATATACGGCCGGCCGTGAGAGGAGATCCTTGCGGCCTTGCGGCCGATAATAGAATGAGGCCCTTAGAGTCTGGTCATTGAAGGACCACTATATATCAATTAAAAAGACACTTGTTTGTCAATTATGCATCAAACTAAAAATATTAGCAGCTGTATAAGCTATGGTCATAAATAATGTATTTGGAAAATTTACATTTTTGAAGACTCTCAGTACAGGAATAATCAATTTTGTGTTTGTTACATTACTTCCTCAGTGCTGAAACACGAGGGGTGTGTTTTGGCTATCAGAGAAGGCAGAGAACAAAGGAACAGAGATCCATTGTTAAGATAATTGAATAACCTTAAAATAGGCACAATGTTCATTCCCTCTCACTGGCCCAGAAGCAGACCCCTTGTATCATTCACTGCAACAATAGCTCTCCAGAAATGTAAACTCCCCTCTCGCATACACAACTTCCACCAATGTCTCACAGATTGCGTCAGGGTTATTTAAAAAATAGATGTATGTCCTTTTTTCAGTTTAATTATGCTCGGATTCAAACTTAAAGTTATTTTAAACAAATATTTTTATTTTCACATTGTGCTGTGTTCCTTTAATCTTACTTAGACTCTCATTGGTATCTATTTCTAATTGTTCTCTATCAATTCTCTGTATATACTAACATATATTGTATATATACTACTGTATATATTTACCTAATTTTATATACTACTGTATATATTTACCTAATTTTATTTAATTGTAACAATGTAAATCATGAATTAATTGATTGTAAGCAAATATCTTATTGTTGTTTTGTACATATATATGATGAAGGAAAGTAAGCTGTAGGCTTTTGCATGTCTTTTCTCAACTGAATAATTATGGACTTGCTATTGTGTGTTTCTTCTTCATTATATAACAATTCTTGGATTTTGTGTAGCATACATAATATTGCACCAGACTGAGCTGCTTGATCATGATTAAGAAGTACTTATTTATAGTAGTTGAGATAGAAAAAAACAATAAGTCAAACCGTATTAATTAATTATGCTTCTTGAGCCATTCAATACTATATTTTTAAGGGTGTAGTGGTTGCACCTGATGAAACGATGCATAGCCATCCTAAATAAGCAGAATGCACTGTTTTGCGACATGAGAGCATTAAAATAAGAGTTTTTAGCAAAACCAACAACATAGATGCAAATTAGTAAAGCGTTACAACATTACATTTTCAGAATTAATATGTTTAACCTTGATATATATAGAAGTAGCCCTGCAGCTATTGATAGGTTTCCAACTGCTACATATAAAAAATCCGTCCTTAGTGCTGGTAAAACAGTCCCACTGTCTACTCTACTGCAATAGACATATCTATGTTTAAAAACGCTGCAAACAATCGCAACATGGAAACAATCTCGAATAGCTCTTGTAGTTCGGTAGGTAGCTTGCAATCTCATATTTTGTAAGACATCAACAAGTAGCTCAAAATTAAATAAAACTGTTGGACTGACAGCAACTTGGTTTCTAAATAATTTTGCAGAAGAACAATTTATGTATTCACAAGGGGAATTTTGAGTTCAAAATGGCAGTGTTCTGACATTTACCAAACAAATTCCTATTCACTAGAAAATCAACTGGATGCCATCATGTAAAGAAGGTATTCTATTTATATTCTGGAACAGGAAATATATATATATTTTATGTGCTTCTGACTCAACCATCATAGGGTTCTTAGCAACAAATAGCCCTATTAAACTCAAGCCCCATAAGTGCAACTTGAAGCTCGCAGCGGCTGCGGGCTTGAAATTCCCCTGTGTTACTGTGCTATTAAATTGCGAGTTACGGGTTTGAGATTCAAACCCGTACAAGAGTTGTCGGCATTTGGACTTGCGTTTTTGCTGGCGATCAATTAAGCAAACCCATAGTTATGGGTTTAGATGGAGCCAATGGAAACAGAGATCATCATCATTGCATCACAGCGGTTGGATTTCAAAGTTCTACAGGCTTCAATTAAAAGTTACGATCTGACCCACATTCCATTCATTATGCAATATTAATAAAGCCGCAAATATTCTATTCTATTACATGTGGGTTACATTATATGTATTAACACATTGATTGCAGGGATCGATCTAACACATAAAATATACATGAAATAAAGGATTTTTCGGGGCCGATTTGCGACCTTGACAATGTTATGCTATTAATTCTAAGACCTAACATCACTTTCACTTTTAATAATTGTACAGTAGTGTGTTTTTATCCACAGTACAAATGCTACGTATTGGACTTTACCCCCCATGCGAGCCTTCCCCATCACTTGTAGGGCTTTGGGATACATTTGTGTGTTATGGGCTTGCTTGCAAGTGACTTTGTTGCAATTTAATAGCATGATTGGAATTGTAGGGGTTACGGGCTTGACGGATCAAAGGATTTGCAGCCGTTAAGCTCAACGTTGCTCAGCCCGTATGTTTTTTTTGCAGCTAACCCGCAGATTGGCAACGACCTACATTACGGGGCTAATTTAATAACTGTAGGCCTTACTTTCTACAATGAGAGATACGTTTTTAAACGTAGCTCAAATTTAATAGGGCTAAAAATAAGTTAACCAATAGGAAATGGTAAACAAAAAACCTAGACTTTTAACATACCATATATTTATATATTTCAAGTATAGCTGCGGGGAATTTCATTTATCTTAATCGACTGGACACATCACATTCCAACTATAATAAAAATATTGGGAATGTTTTGTGAACACAATAAATCTCATTATTTTTGATACATAATATTTGTGTTGCTATGTTACAGATTATAGTATTTAAGGAAAACCTTGAAGAAGGTGAATGTAAACCATTCATTGTAATTATCACATCTAAGCAGGTTTGCCAAAATTGCTGTACCTTATATATTTTATAAAATGTATGGGTATTTCCTTCTTACATTTCTATTTGCTAAGCAAAGTAAAAAAAGCACGAAAAATCAGTTAAGACTTTGTAAAAATAAAAATAAAAATATGTAACGTTTCCTGTGGAGTAGTTATGTTAGGCATTATACCTTGTCTCCAGCTCATATTATCTATAAAATAAACCGCTAAGTGAAAGTACTGTATATAAAGCCTTTGTTTAATGAATTCTGGGCCTGATCTCAACAATGCACTGCTGCTAGGCTTACAAAAGGAGCAATCTGTGTCTATACTGAAGTCATTCCCATTTTTTTCATCGTGTGGTCAGAAGCATCTGGTCAATTTCCAGAATAAACACAGCGTTTTCCATTTTCCCAAACTATAACATTGAGGTACGTTTTGTTTAAAGATATACAAAACCAAAGAAAAAAAGGTTCTCTTCAGCAGCCTACAAATTTTAACTAGTATATAGGGGCACCGATCCAACTAGTTTTAATGTTGCTTCGTGTAATAAGATTGATATCTTGGACTCAGGTTCAAATCTCTCTTATACTTAAACATTAACTAAACCAGGAATGAATGCTATTTTTATTGGTTATCATTTATTACTCAGATAAATGTATGCAATTGCAAAATCCATATTTTTTATGAAAGCGCTCAACTTGATAACTTTATTTATGGAGACAAAAGTGAGTATTTGTGTGTTTTTGACAAATTAAAAACAAAAAAAATTACACAACTATAGCCTGAAAATATAAAATTGTAATAATAATGTGATCAATCTATCAATCTATCCATCTATCTATCTATTTATCTATCTATCGTGTATGCGTGCACACATATATATTTGCCTCCCAGATATACAGCCCCTGGAGACAGAATGTAGTGAAGGGCAATTTGACTGTGCAAGTGCTATTGAAGTAGGATGGGTTCATGGGGATGAGTGTAAAGGGTAGGAAGCTGGGGTTTCCCACCCAGTGGGTTAGTTGGAGGAAGCCTTTTGAAGAGTGTGTAACAACATGCTGCACAAATCCAGAAGCACACTGCTCAACACAGTGCAGAATGGCTGCAGCAGTTACTGCGAGCTTTGAGCAGTGCTGCCACCGCAACTGATGTGGGTCGCCCCATGCGCCAGTCCAGGCCGCCCGACACGCTCAGCCCAACAATAACGCAAGGGAGGAGAGGCAGGGTTAACGACAGGCCTGCTCCAAGGAAGAGATGTGGAAGAAAGAAGCCCCCTAGTACTCCTATAATTGCTGTCGTTGGACCTGATGACCCCCTTGATAGAAGCCCCAGTGAACCCCTCCACTTAACAGCAGTGTGGAAGAGTGAGAAGACCCGAAGGAGCTCCATAGGCGTTGGACGGCGTGGGGCATTATGGGAGTAAATCAATGGCGGCAGCGGGAACCTCAGTGATGCCATCGCGGGACCGGATGGAGTTGGATCCTCCTTGCCTGACAGCTGGGGATGACGTTGCATAGCAATGGAGCAGCGGGGACCCCTGACATGACGTCCAAAGAAGAGGAGGCATCCAGGGATGGGAGTAGAGCAGAGGACGTCAGCGGTGATGGATCAGGAGAGAGGCCTAGTCAGACGGGGCCGGCAGATGCAGATGAGCGGCGCGGAAGGATCTCAGAGATGCGGGCAGGGGCGCACGGAAGAAGATCCAGCTGGAGAAAGGAGGGGGGTAGCAGCAGCTTGGGCTTAGCACAGTTTAGGGACATGGGATTCACTGTGTTAGGGTGGCAGGGGTTTGGGAATTGTTAACAAAAGTTTGGCCTTGCCTGGGGGAATAGGCATGGAGCTATGCAGTATAGGGAGCAGGCTAGCTATTGGGGGGCTAGTGAAAAGCCTGTAGCTCTGGATTACATGCTCCATGTCCATATGCTCTGCAGGTCCTACTGCCAGAAAACAGGCATCTTCACAACATTGTGAGAAGCTGGGTAAAGGAAGGAGTGAACAGCGCGGCAGAACCCAGGAGGTACGGAGTTGGGTGTCCTTTGCATAGGTATAGAAGTGATAATTATGTACTGATGAGACGCATGCAGGAAGGAGGAGCAGGTGATAGGGCAAGCACACTGCCTCCTTACCATAACCCTAGGGGACAGCACACCTTAAGGTCACGGTCACCAAGACTGGAAGGGAGAACCGTTCGGGTGCCAAGGCACCAGGCCTGTAGCTTTGGTGATAGGTCAAAGTCTGCATCTCTTGCTAGCAGAATGGGGGATGCCTCCCCAGGTAGGAGAGGGGTCAGACAAAGGAGTGTGCACAGCCGGGCTGGCCAGAAGAGGGATGTTGGTTTATTTAATTCCAGATGCCAGGTGACTTCGCCACACAAGGAGCAGAGCAGCGATGCCAGGAGTGCTGATAACGGCCAGCGAGAAAATTTGGCTCAGGCCAGGGACCCAGAAACAACCGGCGGGCAATATAACAGTGGGTTTTAAAGTGGCAGACACGGCCCACAAAAAGACTTCCCTTTGCTCTATAGGCCCCATTGGTGACCATGTGTCACAGGATATTAAAGAAAAGATATGGCGTAGGGAATTTATTGAGTTGTACTCTTTGCTCCCTCTAGATAGCTTTATTGAATTCAAGGTTGATGAAAAAAAAGATGACACAAAGAAAGAGGAGGATGAAAGAAAAAAATGGTATAGGAAAATCCCCAAAACGTTTAGTAGTTGGCTGCAGGCCTTTGTAATTTTTGCAAGTATCATTGGTGAAAAATCCCCCCAGTGTTGCTCATCACTTTTCTGTTATTTGAATGAGATAGATGGGATTCATAGAACCTATGGTGGACTTGCATGGTGGGATTATGATGTTAAGTTCCATCAGAGGTACTCAGTTATGCCGGATATGCAGTGGGATGATAGAGATATGGGGAGGTGGCTCTGAGTGGTGCAAAACAGGTATCCGCCACCTCAGGAAATAAAGGTTGCTGCTTAGCGTTCCACAAGAGCGTGTACAAGTGGGAGGCATTATGATAATACCGGCATGATTGTTCAGAGTGCGGCCTTCGGCATCCTCTTTTTCGTTGCTACAAGAAGATGAAGCCCCAAAAGCCAGAGGGTCCAACTTAGAAAAGGGAAGACACCAGTGTTGTTAGAAAAGATGCACCAATGGCTAAAGGGATAGGGTAAGCTTCGTCCACGGATGGGTTTGTGATTCCATCTACAGCGGGAAACAACCTACGTCACCGCCCTAACATGAAGTCTGCAAGAGAGAATCCGGGTTTGGTGTTGGAGAAGCTTCAGGGTGAAGTGGAGAAGGGCCGAATGGCTGGTCCTTTCAAGATGCTACCGATGGAGAATTTGTGGGTTTCACCTCTGGGCCTGGTGTTGACTTGTGTTTACCGATGGGTTGTTCGATTTCCTGTTCTTATTTCGAAAAGTTTAGTTCATTTATACATTGGGTGGTTGTAAGGAGGTCAGGGTTAATGTCGCTGGTTCATTACCTCAACGATTTTTTGTTTGTGGGTCCTTCCGGGTCAGAGGATTGCGCTTTCCTGCTGAAAGAATTTTCGGAGATTGCGGCTGACTTCAGGATACCTCTTGCAGCAGAGAAGACGGTGGGTCCCACAAATGTTTTGAGTTTTTTGGGTATTCAGATCGATTTATTAACCATGGAGTGTAGCCTCCCGCCGGACAAAGTGACAGACTTGATTGATACCGTCAAGCGCATGCTGGTAGTGAAGAAGGTGACGTTCCGGGAAATGCAGTAGTTGCTTGGAAAATTTAATTTTGCTTGTCGGATTATGCAGATGGGAAGAATATTTTCTAGGCGTCTGTCACTTGCCACGACCAGTGTAGTAAGTGCACACCATCACATAAGATTGTCAGTGGAACACAAAGAAGACCTCAGAGTTTGGTTGATGTTTCGTTCTCATTTCAATAGGCGGTCGGGCAGCATGAATTAAATATTTTCACGAATGCGGACGGTTCTCGGGGTTTCTGTGCTTTTTTCAGAGGGCATTGGTGTGCAGAGGAGTGTCCACAGGATTGGGATTATAGCCTCTTAAAAAACTTGGCTTTCTTAGAGCTTTTCCCGATTGTGGTTTTGTTGTATTTATGGAGTGATAGCCTGCGGAATCTCCATCTGGTTTTTCATTGCGATAACTTTGGGGTGGTCCAAGCTATCAATTCTATTTCAGTGTCATCGCTCCCAGTGGTAAGGTTACTCAGGAAGTTGGTTTTGCAATGTTTATTGTTGAATGTATTTTGCAGGGCAGTTCATATCCCTGGGGAGTGTAACATTATAGTCGATTCTCTTTCTCGGTTTCAGTGGGATAGATTCCAGAAGCAGTATCAACGGCGGATGTGCACAAAACTCAATTGCCATTGGAGTTGTGGAATCTAGCTTTCCAGGTATAACTGCCTTGGAACAGAATTCATTGGCAAAGATTACTTGGGAGGTCTATAACAGAGTTTGGGCGGAATGGGTAAGTTTTTGCAACAATGAACAACAGCAAGGGTTGCAGGGTACTAAGATTCAGTTTCTGTTTGCTTTCATAGTTAAAAAGCATGTACAGGGTATCTCATTTACTGCCCTTACAAAACTGTTAGCGCCATTAGCGTTTTATTTTAAACTTCGGGGGGAGGGAGATCTTCCAAATATTTTTTTAGTTAGATAAGTGGTAAGGGAGTGCGTAAAAGGGTAAAAAGGAAGGTGGAGGATAAGAGAAGGCCAGTTTTCTACTCGTTGTTAGAAAAGATAGTACATTTATTAAGCACGGTTTGCACATCACAGTATAAGGTTTTACTGTTTAAAACGGCTTTTGTGTTAGCTTTCTTTGGAGCTTTTCGAATTTTAGAATTAGTGGCTCCATCTAGATCAGTAATATGGTGTCTTTTGTTGATAGTATTTACTGCCCCATTTCATGTACAGTTAGTTATTTGGGCTACCGTCCGGTGGGGGAGGGTTCCTTTTGGTACACAGGGTTGGATCCAGCTTGTCTAGGTTTCAGTTTACTTCAGGATTTAAGTTATGCATTTTAGCTTTACATTTGGATCCTGGCCAATATGGCACACATTCTTTTAGAATTGGGGCTGCCACAGAAGCGGCTAAATTAGGTCTAGATGTAGACACTGTAAAAAAGATTGGAAGGTGGGAGTCGCATAGTTTTCGTTCTTATATTCGCCCACGTTTGCTGGTCTAATTTTATTGTTTTTCAGGCTCTCCCCTTTGGATCTTCGGCCACTCTTTCATTTATTGGGCTAGAGGAACAGCAGCAGTCAAGGCAGTTGGAACTCAATTGTGTTTTTGCCCATCCTTATTAGACATAAAGTGGTTGGGGGTTAGGGGTATGCGGTGGAATCAGTTGCTTCCCAACATTGAGTCCTACGTCAGAGTTTTTGGATCCCCTGGGGGGTATTGATTCATTTAGGGGGCAATGACTTAGGGGTGGTTCCTTTAAAGGATTTAATTAGGATCATGAAGATTGCTGATTCTATTCCCCGGTTTGGTTATTATTTGCTCTGGTATTGCTCCGCGTCAGAAGTGGAGAGTAGCAATGGATCCAATTAGGCTCAATTTTGCTAGGATCAGACTGAATAAGATAATTGGTTCTTTCCTTAGATGTTTAGGTGGGGTTGTTATTAGACACAGGGATTTAGAAAATGCTGATGCTCCTTTGTATTAGGGTGCATCTTAACAAAGTGGGGCTTAGATTGTTTAATAATGTGCTTCAGGAAGGTGTGGAACTGGCCTTGCCTTTGCTGGTTAGCAGGGCTAGCCGTTTGCGGCTGGCTTGTGGCAGGGGTTAGTGCTCTCTCTAGGTGGGAGCAGATTGTGGTGTAGAGGATACACCTGGTGTTGGTTAAAAGTCTCCCAGGCGCGATGGTTAGACTCCCACTGGTAGGCGTGAGCATTCACCTCTGTATTTGTTAATTTGTTTATTTGTTATACAAATAAAGCCTGTGGCCTGTTTATAGCACATTGGTGTCTGTTTTTTATTTACTGGGGTTCGTAGGTATTTGGGGATTACGCAATGTGTCACTTATGCTTAGGTCAATGTTAAAGAAGAGTGAACTGTCTTGATAACTAGCACATTTCAGCCAATCAGAGAGGAATTTTACTTTTCACACCCCCAACGCATGGCAATGAACACTGTGTAAAGCATAAAGATTTTTTCAGAAGAAAATCACAGCGCCCACTCCAGGTAGGTGCCCTAGTGCCTACCTACTTTGCTTAATTTTAAATCCAGCCCTGATAACAACACTGAAAAACTATTAGTACAGTTCCCTGTCTCCACAAAGAAGGAGCGAAATAGACATGGAGCCCTATTAAATTCGCCAAATCGCAGTTCCAGAAAACAGTAAAGGAGCCCACAAAAGTTACGACTATTAAATTTGGAATTTAATAGGGCCAACGGTTCAGAACTTTAGCATGCATATTCAAATGCATTTATGTGTGCAATGTCATATGAATCTAACTTTTGTTAATATGGAGCTTACTGTTTATGATAATATTTGTAGATTATTTACAGATAGCAAATGTATTTGTACAATTTATATCAACTAGATGACATGTTTAAGGGGAGGTTGAAGGCAGGCACTGAATATGAGGTAGAGTGAGTAGTGTAATCAGTGTGGGAGTTCCACAAAAAAAAGAAGCAGACTGTGTTACATTTAAGCATATCAGATCACTGAATTAGTATTTGAGAGGAGCTCAATAGCATAATAATGTTATACAAACAATAGGGAACATATCAGGAATGTTAAGCTTTAGAAAAATGGCTAGTACAATTTATAGACTCTTTTAGAATAATTTACAAGCTATTTTAGGTGAGAGACTGTCTATAAACCAATAGCACATCTTGGAAAACATTGTTTCTATAATGGAATGCATATAAGGGAATAGAAGGATTAGATGATCTGTGTATATTAAGGCTGAAGAGAAGACGCTGGACAGAGTATAGAAAGTATTAATTCACTATTAATTTAATTTTCTTATTTAATTATTTTCTTATTGTAATTAATTTAATATAAATATATTTTTTATTTTAATGTAATGATTTTTTTACATAGTGGTCATGGGAGTCTTTATGGATCTCCATTGGGGGTAGTGTTTAGACCCATGGTGGTTCATCTGGAACCCTATGGTGAGGGGAGTGTTGTGGACTGCGAGTTAATGTAGGTAGGGTTAGAAACTGTTGATGATCTATCCTAGCACACATTAAATGATAAGGGCTACGAAAAATGATGTATAGTGTGTGAGGTAGATCATTTCTGATGGACTCAAGTGCGGTCAGTTGGGTAACTGTAAGACCAATTAGTAAGGGATTTAGTACTAAGGAAGTTACTAGTGATTGTAGTAAACTGACATAGGAACAGGAAAAACAGTGTTTCTGAAAGTGTTAAAAGATTTGGATGAAAGTGAGATAATGCATCGACTCCGCTCAAGAAAACTGCAAATGTAAATATAATCCTAAAGCAGATCATAATCAGTAATCACTCATCCCTAATATAGTTTCTGAAGTGTATGTAATGCTCCAGAAAAAGATTTTTATGGAATTTCAGTACACGATGCAGTGAGCACTGAGCAGCACCAGCCGCGCTGCACAGGGAAAGTGTGTGTGTGTGTGTGGGGGGGCGGAGGTATAGAGGGGGAAAGAGACAGAGGGGGAAAGGGACACTGGGGAGGGAGGAGGGGGGAAAGAGACAGAGGGGGAAAGAGACATGGGGAGGGGGAGAGACAGAGGGGGCAAGGGACACAGGGGAGGGATGGGGGGAGAGAGACAGGGGAAAGAGACACAGGGGGAAAGAGACACAGGGGAAAGGGGGAAAGAAACACAGGGGAAAGGGACACGGGGATGGGAGGAGGGGGGGAAACACACAGAGGATAGGGGGAAAAGACAGAGGGGGAATGAGACACAGGGGAGGGAGAAGGGAGAATTAGACACAGGGGAGGGAGGGGGGAGAAGAGACACAGGGGAGGGGGAAAGGAGACACATGGGAGGGAGATGGGGAAGAGACAAAGAGGAGGGAGAAGGGGGTAGACACAGGGGAGGGAGGGGGAAAAGAGACACAGGGGAGGGAGAGGGGTGGACAAGGCACAGGGGAGGGAGAGGGCAGGAAAAAGACACAGGGGAGGGAGGGGGAAGAGACACATCTAATATTATTCTGTAATAAACGACTAGTTTCAATATAAATATGAAGTTAAATATATTCATAATATAGTTGTACATGGTGTTTCAGTGTTACATGTCAAAATGTTTTCATACTATCATAAATACACTAGTTCTTGACCAAAGGATTACATATCTATTGCATTTTAGGTCTGAATGCTACGGACCAGTGAGTTAGTGAATGGAGGGCCCTGGTGCAAACAAATAAAACTTGGACCCCCCTAGGTGACGGTGGCTTAAATTATTTTTTTAGATTGGGCCCTCCGCACCCCACTCTGGTGCCAATAATACCATTATATATATATATATATATATATATATATATATATATACATACATATCCACCGTCTCCTTCTCTCCCCTTCTCTTCCTCTTCTCTCCCTCTCTCTCCTTCGACCCCCTCTCTCCTTCTCTCCCCATCTCTCTCTCCTCCTCCCTCTCCTTTTCTCCTCCTCTTTCTCCTCACACCTCTCCCTCCTTCTCACCCCTCTCTCCCTTCCCTCTCCATCTCTCTCCCCCTCTCTCCCTTCCCTCTCCTTCTTTCTCCCCTCTCTCTTTCTCTCCCCCTCTATCCCCCTGTTATCTCCCCCTCTTTCCTTTTCTACCCTCCCTTTTCCCCCTCCCCTCTCCTTCTCTCTCCTCCTCTTTCCTTCTCTCTCCCCCTCTTTCCTTCTTTCCCCGTCTTTCCTTCCCTGCCCCTCTCCTTCCCTCTCCTTCTCCCCTCCCCTCTCCCTCTCTTTCCTTCTCTCCCCTCTCCTCTCTCATTCTCCCCTCTCCTCTCTCCTCTTTCCTCCGTTCCCCCTCTCCTTCTCTCTCATTCTCCCCCTCCTCTCTCCTTCTCTCTCCTCGTCTTTCATTCTCTCCCTCTCCCTCTCCTTATCTCCCTCTTTTTCCTTATCTCCCCCTCTTTCCCTCTCTCTCCCCCTCTCCTTCTCTCTCATTCTCCCCTTCCCTCCCATTCTCTCTCCCCCTCTCTTTCCTTCTCTCCCATCCCTTCTCCCCCTCCCCTCTCCTTCTGTCTCCTCCTCTTTCCTTCTCTCTCCCCCTCTTTCCTTCTTTCCCCTCTCATTCACTCTCCTTCTCCCCCCCTCTCTTTCCTTCTCTCCCCTCTCCTCTCTCATTCCCCCCCCTCCCCTCTCCTTCTCTCTCCTCTTTCCTCCTCTCCCCCTCTCCTTCTCTCTCATTCTCCCCCTCCTCTCTCCTTCTCTCTCCTCGTCTTTCATTATCTCCCTCTCCTTATCTCCCCCTTTTTCCTTATCTCCCCCTCTTTCCTTCTCTCTCCCCCTCTCCTTCTCTCTCCTTCTCCCCTTCCCTCCCCTTCTCTCTCCCACTCTCTTTCCTTCTCTCCCCTCTCCTTCTCTCCCTCCCCTCTCCTTCTCTCTCATTCTCTCCCTCCCCTCTCCTTCTCTCCATCTCTTTCCTTCTCTCCCCTCTACTTCTCCCCCTCCCCTCTCCTTCTCTCTCATTCTCCCCCTCCCCTCTCATTCTCTCTCATTCTCCCCCTCCCCTCTCCTTCTTTCTCCCCTCTTTCCTTTTCTCCACCTATCCTTCTCTCTCATTCTCCCCCTCCCCTCTCCTTCTTTCCTCATCTCCATCTCTCTCATTCTCCCCCTCCCCTCTCATTCTCTCTACTTCTCCCCCTCCTCTCTCCTTCTCTCCCCCTCTTTCCTTCTCTTCCCTTCTTTCCTTCTCTCCCCTTCTTTCCTTCTCTCCCCCTTTCCTTCTCTCTTATTCTCCCCCTACCCTCTCATTCTCTACCCCTCTTTCTTTCTCTCTTCTATTTCATTCCCCCATCCTTCTCTCCCCATTTCCTCCTATCCCCCTACCCTCTGCTTCTCTCTGCCCCTCTCTCATTCTCTCCCTCCCCTCTCATTCTCTCTCATTCTCCCCTCTCCTTCTCTTTCCCCTCTTTCCTTCTCTCCCCCTTTTTCCTTCATCCCCTTCCCTCCTCCCCCTCCTCTCTCCCCCTCCCCTCTCTTTCTCTCTCCCACTCTCTCATATTCTCCTTCTCTTTCATATTCTCCCTCCCCTCTCCTTCTCTCTCATTCTACCCCTCCCCTCTCCTTCTCTCTCATTGTCCCCCTCCACTTCTCTCTCACCCTCTTTCCTTCTCTCCCCTCTTCTCCCCTTATCCTTCTCTCCCCCTATCCTTCTCTCCCCTCTCCTCCTCTCCCCCACCTTCTCTCTCCCCATCACCTCTAATTCTCTCTCCCCCCTCTCATTCTCCCCCTCCACTCTCTTCCCCTCCCCTCTACTTCTCTCTTCCTCCCCTCTCCTTCTCTCCCCCTCTCCTTCTCTATACCCCTCTTTCCTTCTCTCCCTCTTCTTTCCTTCTCTCTCCCTCCCCTCCTTCTCTCCCCTCCCCTCTCCTTCTCTCTCCCTCCCATCTCCTTCTCTCTCCCTCCCATCTCCTTCTCTCTCCCTCCCATCTCCTTCTCTCTCCCCCCCATCTCCTTCTCTCTCCCTCCCCTGTATTTCTCTCTCCCCCTCCATCTTTCTCCACACTCTCCTATCTATCACTTACCTGTGTTTTGCATGCTCCACCCCCCACGCTTGTAGCTCAGCCTCCCTTGGAGCCTGGCTCCTCCCCCAGGGTTTGCACTGTGGAAGACAGGCAACAGGAGGGACGCCATCAGGATGGGGGAGGATGTCAGGGGACCTAGGGCCGAATCACTTCTTGTTTCAGTGTTAAACAACTACATCACCCAGTTCGGCCAAGACTGATATGAAAACTCAGCTTGTCTAATGTATTTAGAGACTGGCATTGATTGCCTGAATTGCTGAATAAATTGCAGCCTATAATTGCAAAAAATGCAATAAAATATATGATTTTATATCACATTGACATTGTTATTCTGGTATCAACATATTACCTTTCTCATAGGCCTGTATATGACTGTAAATCTGTCCAATTTTGCAACTATTATGTCTCTAATATCAGTTATTGATACAGCATCTGAATAGCTATTTTAGTTTATACCCAATAGTATACCTCTCATTACACTTCATTAAAGAAACATATCAGAAACAAGTAGTCACTCTATTTATATGTATATTTAAAAAAAAAAGTGTTTTCTGAAATCCCACTGAAACAACAAATGCATTTAAACACTATTTAATACATGTAATTTCATCATGCCAAAGTTGTATTTCAGATCTAGTAGACTTGCATGAATTTTATGTATTCATTTAAATTGATTCCTCACATGAACATCCTGTTTTAGTACATTGGAAGCTGTGAAACCCAACATTTTATTAAAACATTATATCTACATTTATTGGATATAGTGGTGTACTTGGTTAAAATACAACTGCCATTACACACCAAGAACCATTTATGGAAATCTGTAAAACATAGTAAAACTACTGAACTGCACAGTGCAGCAACCATAGTCCTTAGGGAGAAACGAATGGCCGTCTCTGAAGTCTAGTGTAATTAAAGTAGACAAACCAAGTAGTATCCAATATTTTTAATATTCAGCTATACTATTCATCATATTTTCTTCTTCACAAATATTACTCATCCCATTATTGACATCTATTAACTCCTTGTTATCATTCTAGAGAGAACCAAAAAAAAACTTTTTGGAAAGGCAATTTTACATTACGGAGCTCCATTACTCGACTGGTGCAGTGCCCTCACACATCCTAATAAGAGTTAGTCAGAACGAAGTCTGAGTATTGATGAAATTATATAAAGCATCTACATTAGCTTTTTCTACCATGGCTGTTTTGAAAACTATTGTTACCTGATATGATAGCATTCATTAAGTATCATCTTTGAAAAGTGATGGAATTGCTTGGGTAATGGTAGTTGGGACACACATAAAAATGCCAATGTGTGTGTGTGTCACCGAACTCCATCCGTAGACTTCAAAAAGTCATAATACAAAATGGAAGGCAACATTTTTCTAGCATGCATTTAAAAGGGTATATTTTAAATACTACAGAAGTTACTTTTTAAATAAAAAATATTAAGTAAAACTTGTTTAAACTTTCTTGCAAAAAGCAAGAAGTGTCTCTATGTGAACAAAGAATATGGAAAGCTCTAGATACAGCAATAACCCATACAGCAATAACCCATACAGCAATAACCTTACACATTGACTGTCAGGGATAAACCACCACAGACATTCAAAAATATCAGTTATTTTCTGCACCTTCAAAAATAAATATGCTGTAAAACATTTCCAAATTACCTCTTTCCGATGTAAGAAAGAAAAAAATTGCTGTATGTGGTTCTTTAACTTTGATGTAATTGTACTCTGCATGGGTATTACAACTTGAGTTTGCTAAACTTTGCAGTGCTCATTTTTCATGCAAAAAAGCATTTGCAACTATAAAACCTGCTCTTTCAAAGCAATTTAGATAAATTCACGAGTTTCATGTCCTTTTAAAGTTCCAAGAATTATATATTTTCTTGTATTTCAAAACCTCACTGGAGAGAGCTGAAAAATGATGGCTGAGCTGGGAAGCATACCCTGAAACTGCAAAGAACTGAAAGTCTCAAATTGCAACACAGCATTTGTTATGGTGATTTAGAATAATTTTTATAACCAAACTGGGGAAAGAAGGCAGCATTGTGAGAACGCAGTGAGCATGACTTAGTTATTAAACATAAAAAATGTAAATAAAAGACATACATTATGTGCAATTCAGTGGGCTCTAGAGAAAATAAATTTGCAGTATTAACCATTAATGTCACAGATTTAGGGATGAAAAATGGAAAATGAGACTATACAATATAAAAATGATTACAAGGGACTGCCCAGTTGGTATGGTTTAGTACTGAACATATTAGCAGTGCCAGATACCTGTAGTTTTCCATCCATGCAAGTGAAGTGTGACAGACTGTTTAATAAACTGTAATATTTGTTGACCACCCAGAATTAAGATTTGTTGTCATCAGAACTCACTTAGCATATGATTCCATCATGAACAACTCTTAAGCAGAAATTGTGACTTTCCCTACAGAGATTAGTTTTTAGGGTGGGAGTTTCCTGCCAAAAAAAAAAAAAAAGAAAATCTATTTTTGGCTTGGGTCGTTCTTTCTGCAAAGCACACAAAGATTTTAATCTTGTAAGATATTATTTCTTATAAAAGTTACATTAAAACAAAAAATAATTATATCAAGGGTGGATTGAGAAAATAAAACAAAATTGCAGGCGCCTACAGTAAGGTGAGATTAGTGTTATGAATGTAAAATATGAGAACACAATGGGAAAGTAAGGTTATGTATATAGAGTTTTACTAAGTATTTCTTGGAGAACAAGTCTATTCTTAAAGCCATTCCAGATGCCCAGGGCAGCCACTGCTTTTGTAATCAGAAGAGGAAAATCTATTGGTTTTAGGGGTGTAAATGTATATCTAAAGATGATGAATGTTTATAGTTTGTGGCTGTAGTGGAAAACACACGAAAACAAACATAGAAGCTATGAGTTACAATACTGGTCATTTACTGAACTGTGGTTTCAAATGCCATTGTACACAAAGTACACGGCTTTGTACAGATGCACTGTACTGGAGTAAATCTATATTATTTTAAGGGCCACTGAGAGTATATATTTTTGCTACTTCAATAGACATGGTATTCAAAAATGTTTTTATCCTATTTAAAACACTAGGGGCCTCATTCTATTAGCGGCCGCAGCCGTTGCGGGGCCGCAAGGACCGGCCGCAAGCTATTCGGCTATTCTATTCCCTTACGTCCGGGGGCTCCGGCAGGCTTGCGGCCGGCGCCTTGCTATCTCTTGCGGCCGAGGAAAGCCTTTGATCTAAAACGGCCGCAAGAGTTTCGGCCGTAAGAAATTCCTATTTGCAATTCAATTGCTCCGGGAACCCTCTCTGCAAGGCTAAAAGCGAGCCGCAGCTTACTTGCAGGAAAGAGGTCTCGCTAGCACCAATTAAGCACATAAAATAGCTCAAATAAAGCCATCCTGCACTTTGAGAAGACTATAAAGGGATTTTAGGTGTTAGAAAAAATAGCACATAATTATCCTATACTCAAATCCGTAAAATATTTTATTTTTACTATCCGTAAAATATCCATGTAAAAAGTCCAGAGTGCTTGGAGCACCTCAGACACACCCACGCCGCTGCCGGAAAATAAACAGTTAATTCGAACTCGGGTTTGGGCTGATGTGCAAGCATGAGAGGGGGTTCCTTTTAATCCTCATGTCCCCCAATATGATCCCTAGCATTTACAGAGCTGTACTGTGCAGGCTTGAATTTATTTTTGAGTTTTTAGATTTCACAGCTTACGGCCGGTTTCAAGATATGCGGCCGTCCGTAAAAGGAGATCCTAGCGGGGCCGTATAATAGAATCGCGAGTTAACTGAACCCTTGCAAGGAATCGCAGCCTTACGGCCGATTTACGGCCGCTAATAGAATGAGGCCCTAGATCTTTATTATTACAAGTTTTTTTTCCAGCATTTAAAAATATTAAAGGAATAAGGGCCTCATTCTATTATCGGCCGTTAACCGGCCGCAAGGCTGCGATTCCTCTTACGGCCGGCCGTAAATCTCAAAAATAAATTCAAGACAGCTCTGTAAAGCTCTGTAAATGCTAGGGATCATATTGGGGGACATGAGGATTAAAAGTAACCCACTCTCAAGCTTGCACATCAGCCCAAACCCGAGTTTAAATTAACTGTTTATTTTCCGGCTGCGGCGTGGGCGGGTCTGAGGTGCTCCAAGCCCTATGGACTTTTTACATGGATATTTGACGTATATTAAAAAATATATATTTTACGGATTTAAGTATAGGGGAATTTTGTGCTATCTTTGCTAACACCGAAAATCACTTTATAGTCTTCTCAAAGTGCAGGATGGCTTTATTTGGGCTATATTTCATGCTTAATTGGTGCTAGCGGGACCTCTTTCCTGCAAGTAAGCTGCGGCTCGGTTTTAGCCTTGCAGAGAGGGTTCCCGGAGCAATTGAATTGCAAATAGGATTTTCTTACGGCCGATTTCCTTGCGGCCGTTTTAGATCAAAGGATTTCCTCCGGCGCGAGCGGCCGCAAGAGATAGCAAGGCGCCGGCCGCAAGCCAGCCGGAATCCCCGGCCGGAGGGGAATAGAATAGCAGAATAGCTTGCGGCCGGTCCTTGCGGCCCCGCAAATGCTGCGGCCGATAATAGAATGAGGCCCTATGTTTGCTGGATTATAAATTCATCTGATAGAGGAGAATTTGTTGTATATGAAAAAAAAAATTGCATGAAAAAATAAACATTTAAACACTTACTGTACATTGAAGTTAGCAAAATGTCTTGTAATTTCTGACGTGTGAAAAGTATGATTAACACCCTCCAAACCCAGGCTAAATTAGCATCAAATCAAAAAAAATTTTTTTTTGCCAATCAGGTTAGCTGACTCATTTGAATTAACTCTGGGGTTCCTGATTGTGCTGCAAAGCAGCCTGGGATATGTAGTGTATCACTATGTCAGCAGCAGCACATAGCACACGTTACAGACAGGAAGTTGCAAGGAGATTAGCTGAGCAAGCAACAGCAGGACAATAATGGGTTAATATTGACCCCCATGATGCTGCATGCTGATTGGGGAGGATCAGATGCCTGTGTATACACACCTGGAGGTGTCAACATAATCATTAGAGGGATTTTTAAATATTAATAAAAATAAAAAGTTTTATGAAATATGCTGTATACATATTGGATGCTTTTTGCCTAAGGAGTGCAGAAATGTATTAATCCATGAAAATGTCATATCCCTTATATGTAATGGCCTTTCATGAAGTGTAAGTAATACAAATCAGTATAAAATTGAAGCCACACTCTTGGGATAACTACCTTGGATACCTAAAGGGTTAATAACCACTTCAATTCCCTCTAACCCAATGAAATAGCTAACGTTAACCTCCTGGAATTGGGCCAAATCCAGTGGAATTGGGCCAAATCCAGATGACAATTTGCCCCACACTTAACTCCTCTATTATCAGTATTATCTTTTCCACAAATACTAGGAGACATTGGTGGATCTCTAGGAACCTAGATAGAATTGGATCTTGGTATATCAATGGAACCCTTTTGACATATGATAAAATTCACGCTATACACAATATTCTAAGCTCTGAATTGTATAACTATCTAAAAATCAGGGACTTGGTCACTAAGGGGTCTAAAGATATGGGAGCCCCAAAGACATCCTGGTTCTCCCTCATATGTCAAAGGGGATCATAGGAACACCCTATGACACTTTCAATAGGTCTAAAATGATTGAAAAACCCAAATTCATGATAGAATGGGAGGAAGGTCTGAGTTGTGAATGGGAAATAACTATATGGTCAGAAGCCTACTCAAATTTACATAGGGGATTTGAATTATAGCATGTTGGAGACTTCGATCAAAGTCTTACATAGACTCTACTGCACACCAGATAAACTACATAAAATTAACCCCCTAGAGAGTAACCAATGCTTTAGAGGCTGCAAAAGTATGGGAGACCATATACATACATGGTGGCTTTGCCCAACAGCTCAAAATATTTGGAGACAGCTAATTCAACTCGCTACTGTACTTTTTAACACCCCAACTCCTTTGGAAATGGAATCATGCCTATTGGGGAAACACGTTAATAGCTTAACCTCTTCCCAAAATAAATTACTCCAACATATGGCATTGGTGACCAAAACTCATATAGCCAGTAACTGGAAGCTACCGACCTTAAACTTTTTAGAAGTTGTACGAAAAATTAACCATATACTAATAAATGAGCCTTTAACCCATAGTATATATAGTATATATACTGTAGTAGTATAGTACTCTCCCCCAGTTTTTAAAAACATGGGAACCTTGGATAATTAATCCAATTAGTATATCCCTCATATAACTTTTACTTGCTAATAACCATATTTATAATCTGGCATGTGAGGCAGAGGGAATCCGAGTCGGGACGTCTCCCGGAGGCACCGAAAGAGAATTCAAGGTAAAGGGATAGCAGATTTTTTTCTCCATTACCCTTCTTGTTAATTTTCCCTTATTGGGAGGAAGTATTTCACATATATATTACAATGAGTTACATACCTTACACTCATAATTCTCTCAGTATCATATTCTGATTTACTGCTTTTACTCTTATAGTTACGTTTATTGTTACAATAAAAATGTGGGAAAAAAAGGCAAGACGCAGAAAATATACATGTACCTAATGTTTTATTTACAAAGTACAATACGACTTAGAAAGTACTGTTAAAAACGTACACTGTACCACTTACAGATACTTATGTAACGCATGTATGTGAAAGGTGACGATGTAATACCATATGCCTTTAATAAATATATATTTAAAAAAAAAGACTGTGGTTTTGCCTTAATGTTTAAGCGCTAGCTTCTCCTATATTTTCTTCAGGCTATGGTACATATAGCATCGGAAAATTAAAAAGCACACAGTTTTAAGGCCTAGTACAAAACTGGGTGAGAACCAGAGAGTGTTAGCCACACTATTTCAAATACTACAAGAGGTAGAAAAATCTATTGTCCCACCCCCAATAATTACCAAAACCAAAAACAGAAGACTACCGATATCATTAAAACATCACTTTTAGTCAAACCATGATAAAAAAAACTTTCCACAAAGAAAAACCAACCAACACCGGTGATTAAAATATAAAAACACAAACCTCCTGTCACTAGTGGTGGGAAAAGCTAAATGACTAGGGTCCTCATTCAATTGCAATTTTGCCAATTGAAGAGGGCTCTATATAAGCACATAACATATTTTTTGACGGAAGTTTTTAGTTAGTGAAGACCTTGATTTTGGATAGAAGTTCAGTAACTAAAAAGTTCTGTATAAAAAATATGTTATGTGCTTATATAGAGCCCTATTCAATTGGCCAACTCGCAATTGAATGAGGCTCTAGGAATCCAGGGACAATTCACAATGTGAATTAATTCAAATAATATCATACAGTGGAACATAATACAAATAATCAAAACAAACAAAGAAAAAAAACATCCTTACCAACACACTGGCTAGGAACTCGGTTGGTGTGTCATACCCCAGTTCTGACTAGAAAGACCTGGTCAACAGCTAGACTCCTTCTACAGAAACAAAAATAATAAAATGAAAAATCACCAAATATACACAAGTAAGTAAATCACCAAGAACCACCTAATAGTGAAGCCTCCAAAATACTAAATATATATATATATATATATATATATATACTAGCGACTTGCCAGTCAAAAATGACGGCAATACAATTTGAAGCCATGGCAATGCTGTTTGCCACACAATGCAAGGCTTTTGCTCCTCTGAGGACCTTTGGCGCTCATTGCGAGCCTCTCCCCTCGTGTACTTCAATGATCACCATCGGCGCTCATCGCGAAGACAGATATATAAGTACAGTGTAAAATATACTATTTATTTTATTACAGTGAATTAATAAATTAATATGAATTAATAAATGAATACACTTTAATATATATACAGTAACATATACTTTAAAATATAATTAATATACTATCCTGAAGAGCTAACAATCTCTTTGAATTTTCCTGCATCAGAAAATGTACAGTTGGACTGTTGATCACCTGAGGAGAAAGTGTCAGCAATGTGCCAATTGTGTATTGTAAATAGGCTGCGTGCACAAGGCCAAACTGTTTGTGTAGGCGGGTAAAGCGCCATTTTAGAATCATAATGTTTTCTTTGCAAGTTAGTGTTGTAAAACTGCAGCTTTTTTCTATGTGTTACTTGACTCGCAAGCATTTTCCATCCGTTGTAATGGTATATTTTGCATCTCCTACGTTCCTGGCTAACTCGTTCCTGCCTGGCGTTGATTTGGTCTCCTTTAGCCTCGTTTTCATTTTTTTCGGACATTTTTTTTGTGCTTAGCCGAATTATGATTGGCGAAACTCAGCAAATTCTGCTTAAATTTGCGTGCAGCCTCACTCCCAGGTGTCCTGGCGTTCCCCCCATGCCGTACCATGCAGTTTAGTCGTTAAAGTTATATTTTTGCTTGCAGGCTTAGTCCCGCACGTGTTTCAATGCCTAAACGGCTCGCCTCACTTTGCGAGGCTCGCAGGAACGCCTTCAGTGTTCATTTCAGTCTAAGTCCAGAGTGTTTCAATGCCTCAACTGCTCGCCTCGCTTTGAAAGGCTCGCAGGACGATGAGCGCATTAAGCACTCATCACCTAAGTGCTCCGAGCTCAATGCCTCAACTGCTCGCCTCTCTTCACGAGGCGCGCAGGACGAAGAGGGCCTTTGGCGCTCATCACCTAAGTGCCTCAACTGCTTGCCTCTCTTCACGAGGCTCGCAGGACGAAAAATCCCAAAATTGCAAAAGCATAAATGTGTATAGTGAAATACATTCATACATAATTCCCAAGTAAAAGGATCAAGGGAATTGTGTAGAGTAAAGATTAAGTTATAGAGCCTCATTCAAATGAGCAATAGTAAATTACTGGAGCCTGTAATGGAGCTCGTTAGCTAATTTGCTATTCAATTGGCATTTTTTTGCGAGCCGCAAACGGTCTACGTGTTATGGGCTTGAAATCCTTACGATTGTTAAAACCGGAACTTACAGCCCATCTAAGCCTTTGATCTTTCAAGTCCGCAAGAGTTACAATCGCTAAAATCGAGAATCGCTATTCAATTGCTGCAATTCCTCAAGACCACAAACGCATTCAAGCCCGCAAACAGCAAATGTCGGCCAGAATCTTACAGTTCCAAATAAGACCCGAAAAGGGTTTACAGACTAGTTTGTAACACTGCAAAAGACAATAAAAACACACCAATAAACTTTAAAATATGGGCAAAGCGATGAAAGGCATTAGAATTCATTGCACAACAATTCCCAATTAACAAATATGCCTTAAAAAAAACCTCACATGTTGGAATGGTCATTCATATGCCAATATGAAAAGACATGCTGCAAGATGCTACCTTATTAAATTACAATACAAAAACATGAAAATGGCTGCCATAATATCCCCTTCTTACTCACTGAGGCTCTAAAGTGGACCCTAACAATACAAAGATCATTTTATATACATCTCACTCATCACATCTACATTGGGAAAACAAATAGTGGCCAAATTACACCGCCACATCACATATATCAAGTACCAGGGAAACATTTTAGATTTTTTTGTTCAGTCCCTCAGTTATGTCCGACTCTCTGTGACCCTATGGAGTGCAGCACACTTACTTATGTCTCTGTCTGTGCTTATTCACAAGGTTTGCATGGCAAACATACTGGAGTGGGTTGCCAGTTCTTTCTCCAGTGGACTGTGATTTGTCTGACCTCTCTGCTATGACCTATCCACCAACAGTGACCCTACATGGTATAGCTCACAGCTTCATTGAGGTACATAAGCCCCTTCACCCCCACAAGGTAGCGATCCAGAAGGGGACCACTGGAACATACACCACACTAATCTACTCTAACCCATCAGGAAGGACCTCAAACAAACATGGAGGCAGTGCAGAGGCACGTGGGCAACAGCCAACTCACCTCCATCTCCGCTGCGCCTATCTTGGAAAGTCCCATGCCATTGCTGGTGGCCAAGTGCCAAGATGTATACTCATTATTATTTGGTGACATCCTATCAAGTGTTTTGCTATCAATCAATTGACATTATCACCTGTCATATTGTTATCAGGCCTTCAGTATAATGTTGGTACTCCACAGTATCACAAATTGGACTTTGCATGTGTATTAACCATTTATTGTTATATATTATATATAGTATTATATGATATCTTATGATAGTTATATTAATATTATTATTATATGTATTAACATATTGCATAGTAACTAGGGCTCATTAGTTTACTGATATAGGAATGTGACACAAATGTGATGTATGTGGATGCCCCAAAACCCCAACCATTGAAAACACACTGACATGGTGATAACAGTAAAACAAAGCTTTATTCCATACACAGAGCACAATTAGAAATGTACAAGACTGTGCATTAATGTCATGGTTGTGATGTGGGTGGATCCCAGAAGGGCAAGAGGCTTTTTAGAGAAAAAGGGGATACATAAAGTAGGTAATGTCATTGTCTAGAAAAAGTATGATGCATAGCACCTACCTGGGTCACATGTGGTCACTACACCACTGCAACCAGAATATGATGAAAAAAAGGATTATCAGAAATCACTCCATTTAATTGAAGAAACATTTAATGTGCATAGAACTTACAACTTGTCTATATCTGCTTAATGAAACAAATGCAAAAGTCTCTGGACTGTGTAATCCAATCTAGTTTCACACATACAGTGTGTTCCCAAAACAAAAATCTGAAAAGAAGAGGGTAAAAAAAAAAAGGCGGAGGAGATTAATAAAAAGAAAAACATGCATGTACAGTACAGTGCTAAATACTGTAACTGTAACAATATACTAACTCACTTGATTCCCATCTGTAAGCATTACTAACCATTAGCTAGTCCTCAGGATAACTCACTGACCATGACCATTAATAATGATGTTTCACCTCACAATAAATGCTTAGCTGTGACCAGCGTCAGTGGTCCAGGTGTACTATCACCTTTGCAATATGATATTGTTCATCAACATTGATATCACATCCATCAGCTATACAGGTGTTAGCAGATGTTACAGGATACTCATGATATAATCAATAGGGGAAAATACCCATTAATACGGAGAGGACACAAAGGTCAGGAGCCAGATTCAATGTTACTTACATCAGACCCAAGGATCTGTTCTCAGACTGATATTGAGGTCAGGATCACAAGCATCACTAGTGCATATATATAAGGCTGGCAGTCATTAACATGCCATTGTTCAAGTTCACTGCCATAGCAGTATAAGTCTACATTTAAGCTAACAACAATCATGTCTTACATATCTGGATATATGATAGCTTTTATATTGTGGGAGCTACATGTTAAGGGGGGCTGTCATTGAAGGAATGTCTACCTGAGAGGCACTGGGAAAATCTTACACATAATACATTTCCTTCACAATGCTTGCAGATGCAGAAGATGCCTTCATGGACCCGAATAGTACCTAAAACAAAAAAATGTAATAAAATATCACCTGCAAATAAGGCCTTAAAAATATAGGGACTGTAGCATCTCTTTTCAACAGCATTCCTCAGTGACCATCAATTAGTGAAATGTTAGACAGAACCCTGCATGTCCAAAGAGAAGAGGATCATAGACCATGTGATGGGAGGTAGCCATCTGTGTACAAAATATTACCATCACATAGGCCATGATCCTATACTCTGTAGCCAGGCTAGATTATGTTAACATTTGGACACATAGATTGTCACTGAGGAGTGCTGTTGAGAAGGCACAAAACATGTGATGGTGGTGATGCGGGGCTGCAGGGGGAGGCATTCCCCCAGGAGGCAGTGGAATCAGCAGTGGCGGTGCTGGTGGCAGTGGTCGTGGCGAAGGCATGGGGAGAGAAGAGGAGCGGCCGGGCTATGGGTGTACGGGGAGGCGGGTCTGGGGACCATAGCGCTGCACATGGCTTCTGCAGTCACTTGCTTGATTGCACTCTAGTCCACCCCCATCCTGTATTTATCCAGTCTGGCCTTAGGCATAATGTACTCTGCATATAAGTTGAAGAGCAAATATATTTAATAAAAAATACTACTTAAATGATAATTAGTGGTAGTCTTTTCCTCATTTTCACAATGTAATACCTATAAGTACTCAATATTAACTTATAAAAGTGTTAAAAGTTATGCAATTTTCATGGCCTTTCAAGGCCCCATCTGTGAACATCAACTATAATAATAATACCCTTCAATATAACATATATCAAATGCAATGGTAACACAGATTCCAGTACTCAAGAGTTTAATACAAATCAGGAAACCCACAAGGCCTTCAATAAGTACCTGTATGTATTGCCAATTAAAGGGCTAGCAACATCCCTAAAAATAGTCATCAACAGCATGGATCTGAATACTGAGAAAGATCACGTATATCACATGCATGGGAAAGTATGTCATGTACAGAATACTGTTGCATGTTATACACAGGTGTGTGAAAAGTGTCATAATGGAAAGCCGAAGGCCTTATAGAGAGGAGAGGTTGACAGTGATAGTGTAATTGTCTAAAAAAACTGCACTGGATTAGATGAGCAGGAAGGGACAAGGTTTTATAAACACAAGGGCCAAATTATGACAAGGGGTATTGCATTATGGTGTTTTAGCTTTTGAGGAAGTCCATCAACAGCACAAGGAGACTGTGGAGAGGCAGATGGAGCCCCAGGAAACTTACAGCCATCAACAGGATTTTTGGGTACACCTGTCATGTGAGGTCCTCTGCCATTGCTGTTGTGCATGTGACAATATGTATACATATAATATATATGTTAAATTATATCTTGTATATTAATTCATCATGAAAATGACATGTGATTTGTTACAAACTGCTTCAGTGGAATGGTGAACCAGGGCAGTATAATAATGTAATGATTTAGTAGTATTACTTACACAATTAAATATTAATGTTGTTCATGCATAATGTAGAAATATGTGCTAACATACTTTGGTCACATTAATTCAGGCAATATCTTAATAACTATGCCAGTGTCAATATTATGGCCTATACTGTTCACATGAAAATCTCTTTGAGAGCAAATAAGTCTAAATATTCTGTCATGATGTTACACTTAATGCATATTTCAAGTGTTGGGTGCACCAATAATTATGATTACATCATATTTAACATGGCAAGTGTAATCACTTGACCATAACAACATTATTTTTGAATTGACATAACATTATTATTATTGTTTATTTGTAACGCGTCAACATATTCCGTATAGGCATGGAAACATAAGTTTATAGTAATAAAATAGACATAGAGGTATCCAGACACATTTTACCATCTACCATATGAATATGATTATGCTGTAATGCATATATTATTAATTTTGGCATGCAGAAGATTTCTGAATATATGATTTATACACATCCACTATACCTTTACACAGGTACATTTACTGAAATATAATATGGATACAAATATCAGGCCATTAACTAAATGTAATGTATGTATATGCTGCAAATCAGTAACCATTATAAATACATGGACACATCGATAATGATATAATAAGAATGTAGGTTTATTATATCCACAAAGCACAGTCTTAAATGTAGCCGATATAATAATTGGTATGGCGCAAACGAAACCCTAGAGGACAGAGGGCTGTTTAAAATGTGAGCATGTGATGGCATAAAGGTAATACTGTATAATAATAATGATGATGCATACCATCTACTAGAGTCACATGTGGTCATTACACAACAATAATGATAAATAGATGAACATAAATCTCATCATTCATCACTTCATATAATAGAACTAACCAGTAACGTGCATAGAACTTACATTGTGTCTTCATCTGCTCAATTAGACAGATTAAATAACTCGTTGACTATGTAATCCAAATCAACTACACACATATGTTGTGATTTAAAAAAACATGGAAATAATATTGAAATGATCAGTGTATGGTCCTATTCTGAAAAATCAAGGGGGAGAAAAATCTGCATGTACAGTGTAGTGCTTTATATTGTTACTGTAACAATAAACCAACTTACCTGATGTTAATCTACAAAGAGTACAAACCATGCTGTATCTGTCATGAGAAATCAGTTGTCCTGACCAACTGCAGATATTTAGCAATTATGTGGGATCTCACAAGGAATTGCTATCTCTAGATGATATTGTTTCGTCACACTGATATCACATGTTAAAGGTATACAGGTGTTATGATATCATGATGGCTAAACACTTAGACATGATTATGACTTGTATCAAAACCTTAATTTGTCCTGAACATTCCATATCTGCAACAAGCTGCGCCCAAACAACCTAGAAAATAACACTACCCACCATTTTATGGTGCTAAAAGTGCTAAAATGTTTTATTGTTTACTCATTTGCGGGAACTGGCTGAAAATTGGCTTCTCTATCAAAGGTTATATGGAGAAGGAGGGGGAGAGAGAAGGAGAGGGGAGGGGGAGAATGGGAGAGAAGGAGAGGGGAAAAGGAGGGGGAGAGAGAAGTAGAGGGGATGGGGAGAATGAGAGAGAAGGAGAGGGGAGACGGAGGGGGAGAGAGAAGGAGAAGAGAGGGGAGGAGAGAAGGAGAGGGGGAAAAGGAAGGGGGGAGAGAAGGAGAGGGGAGAAGGAGGGTGAGAGAGAAGGAGAGGTGGAGAAGGAGGAGGAGAGAGAAGTTGAGGGGATGGGGAGAATGAGAGAGAAGGAGAGGGGAGAAGAAGGGGGAGAGAGAATGAGAGGGAAGGGGGAAATGAGAGAGAAGGAGAGGGGGGGAAGGTGGGGAGACTGGAGACGGCGAATGACAGGGGGAGAAGGAGGGGGTGAGAGAGGAAGAGGGTAGGCGGAGGATGAAAGGGGGAGAAGGAGGGGGAGAGAGAAGGAGAGGGAAGAAGGGGAGAAGGAGACAGAAATGGGAGAATGAGAGAGAAGGGGAGGGGAGAGAGAAGGAGAGGGGGAAAATGAGAGAGAAGAAGAGGGGAGGGGGATAATGAGAGAGAAGGAGAGGGGAGGGGGAGGAGAGAGAAGGAGAGATAAGGAGAGGGGAGGGGAGAGGAGGAGAGAAAATGAGAGGGGAAGGGGAGAATGAGAGAGAAGAAGGGGAGAATGAAGGAGAGGGTAGATGGAGAATGAGAGAGGGGAAGAGAGAAGAAGAGGGGGAGAATGAGAGAGAAGGAGAGGGGAGAATGATAGAGAAGGAGAGGGAAAGAGATGGGGAAATGAGAGAGAATGAGAGGGGGAGAATGAGAGAGAAAGAGAGGGGAGGGAGAGAATGAGAGAGAAGGATAAGGAAGATAGAAGCAGAGGGGAGGGGGAGAATGAGAGATGATGAGAGGGGGAGAGAAGGAAAGAGGGGTAGTGAGAAGGAGAGGGAGGGAGAGAGAAGGAGAGGGGCAGAGAGAAGGGGACGGGGGAGAAGGAAAGAGGGGAAGAGAAAAGGAGATGGGAGGGGGAGAATGAGAGAGAATGGGAGAGGGGGGAGAGAAGCAAACAATGGGGAGAGAAGGAGAGAAAGGCGTAGAGAGGGGGAGATATAGGTAAGGGAGAGAGGGGTTAGAGAAAGAAAGGGGTTAGAAGTGGGGGAAGAAGGAGAGAGTGGAAGAGGGGGAGGGAGGAGAAGGAGAGAGAGACAGGGAAGGAGAGAGAGGGGGAGAAGGGGGGAGAGAAGGAGACGGTGGAGAGAGGTGGGAGAGAGAAGGGGAGAGGGAGGAGAGTGGAGGGAGAGATGGAGTAGAGGTGAGAGAGGGATATATGTATATATATATATATATATATAAATATATATATATATTATATATATAATGTTATTGTTATTGTTGGCACCAGAGTGGGGCATTGAGGGCCCAATCTAAAAAAATTATTTAGACTACCTCACCTGGCTGGGGCCGGGGGCAAACTAGTTTTTTTTGCACCAGGGCCGCCACTGATTGAATCATTTATAATTCTGATTACATAGATCAAAATCCTTATCACAGGATAACAAATGTACCATGGCACTGTAAGACATACTGTAACTGCAGGGCTACAAGACAACTATATTTAGATGAGTATAGCAGATGAACATTAAATACCCATTTTATTTCTGCTGATGTCCATGTCAGTATATGATATGTGTTAGCCAAGTTTCTCACATGCACTGCAAATATGTATTTCCCAGAGACATATACCACCTCAGACTTGGTTTAGTGTATTGATGCAAGAAATAGAGGAAACATATGGTGGCTACGACCTAAAATGTGAAACTGCAGGCAGTAAGTAGATATGCACTCACAGCGCATGCTGTGCTTTATAAGCTGTGTCATACAACTGGCATATGCAAAAAATGATCCAAGCCAAAGAAGAAGCAGAAACTGATATGCTATTAAAGCTCCTCATTTACACTTCACTTCCCAGAATCTCTGGCTACAGTGGAAGTACTGAACACCATGGGATCGTTTGATAGAACAGGTTTTTGGGCCTGCAAATGTACTTATGTGCATTTTTCATTTTATTGTTCTTTTTTTAATCTACCACAAAGGTTTTATGCATCTGTTTACTATCTGGAATATGCAATACATAGTAAAACACATGATAATTGTATGCAAACGTTTAATTATATTGAACAATTTGGGTATAAGTACATAACTAGTGAATTGCCTGTCAAAAAATGACGGCAATGAAATTGTAAGGTAGCTAATGCTGTTTGGTGTGTAATAATGAAATATATAATACAATTAATAAATGAATATACTTTACCTATGTTGAAGCATTGTGTTGAAGAGCTGGCAATCTGTTTTGATGTTGCTGCACCATCAGTGCTGTGGAGCTGCTGTGGAAGCGTGATGAATGTGTGCAGTGTAATAGTGTGCGTGCGCGAGACCAAACCGTTAGCGTAGTTGTGTACTTCCGCATTGGCGTAAAATGGCAGGTAATGTGTGGGTATGCATGTTAGCAGAATATCCGTAGGTCGTTTGTGGTATTTTGCGAGTTTCTTGTGGTGTTTTGCGTGTTTAGAGTGCTGTAGCCTCGTTTTCGTTTTGTTCGGCGGCCATTTTTTCTCTCGCTTAGATAATTTTTTTTAGTGTCTAAAATCTTTTATTTTTATTTAAATGAAGGCGTAAGTTGTTTTTTTGAGGTCCTGGATGCTTCCTCTTGTACCATTATAAAATGTATGTAACATCTGGTTGCTGGTACTCCAAGGGGACATTTTGAGTGCTCCCTATATGTGCACAATTGTCAGTAAAATAAAGTGCAACTGGTACTTGCTCACTGAGGCCCTCATTCAATTGCGATTTGGCCAATTGAATAGGGCTCTAAATAAGCACATAGCATACTTTTTTTAAAGAAGTTATTAGTTAGTAAAGATGTTGATTTTGGATAGAAGTTCACTAACTAAAAATGTCTTTAAAAAAAATATGCTATGTGCTTATTTAGAGGTCTATTCAATTGGCAAAATTGCAATTGAATGAGGCCCTCAGTGATTTGTTCATTCAAACAATATCTTAACAGTCTATAATATAAGGCAAGAGAAGCCAAAAAAACAATTACAAATCACTCCTATTAAAGAAGAAGCCTTCCTGGAGATGTTTAGCAGTTTACTTCATTTGCATATTTATCACAATATTTACAGGAGTTGACCCATCATATTATTGGCTTAAAAGTTGTTTGAAGTACAAAGTAATTTTCTTCTGTTTCTTCTATTTTGGTGACAGGTGTCAATTCCCTCCTCAAGAACTCATTTTCAACAGGTCTTTAAATTATATTAAGCTGTTACAAATTTGTGATCTTTAATTTGCACAGAAGCAGTGGTGCAGCAGAGAATATAGGGCCATGGCGCCAACTCATGTATATGAGCTGGACCAGGGTGGGGCACTGTGGGTGCCCCTTAGACTACAGAACTTTTTTTTAAATGCAAACAAAAGAAATACACAGGACTGGGCCCCCTGGAGGAGGACCGTGGTGCATTGCACCACCTGCACCACTGATAGCTCCACTCTTGCACAGAAGTATGATATCCTGTTCATTGATTTTAATAGTCTCTTGTTTTTAAACTATGAAACTTCTACCTTTTTAAGTTGATTACAAACTATCTATCCAGATGTTCATCTAAGCCCTATACTCATAATTAAACACTGATTTGTCTCTTCTTATGAATTATGTAAATTGGGGACCCATCTCTTTATTTATTTCTACTATGCAACCCAAAATATCACTTTTTGAATCTTAAACAGTATTGTTCCTTTCAAATTAATTTATTATGAGAGCGTATCTTGATGTTTTTATGTTACTCCTTGGTGTTATGGAAACAGAATATAAGAATTATCTAAAGTGACTGACTGACAGAATTGATGTATTTTGTTTAAAAAGGATCCTCCCATTTGAGTTTAGGGTCAATATGACTATTACTCCCACTGATTTATAAAGAAGCCAAAGATAATTTGATTTTGGGGAAATTAATTATTTTTTGACTGCAGGAATGGAAATATTCAGATAAAATAAATAATATATTTGGAAATAAAATACACATTTTACGGGAGAAATTTAAAACTTGAATTACAGAACAAGATGGCTTGTAACAAAATACGGGAAATGAAGTGTAAGTGATTGTAAAGACTACTGAAGAGGGAAAATCTATAGACTGGCCCTAAAGCAAGATGCAAATTATTTCCACTTGTTGGAATTGATTCTGTCCTACTATGCCGTGGAGTAATGGAGATGAGATTTGGTTAGCCTGCCAGAAAGGTCTAGTAGTGCTAGTGAACACAGATCAGTTGGAATTCTATATGTGAAGACATAGATTCTTAATTTATGTATGGGATTGTGAATACATTTCTGCTTATATTCTGGAGAAGTGGCCTGTCAAGACCAGCAAAATCTGGTCCCTCAATATTGTATTTGTTTCTACAATTTTGCTATATAAAATTGTTGGCATTGTTACTGCAATGGAAATTGCATTGGAATAGTGTTCTAAGTAATGACAGCCAAAGAATACTCTTTATTTTAAACTCAACAGAAAATTATTCTTGTACTGGCATTGTGACCTAATCGTGGAATAGGCTACACTAATAACCTGTGTTTAACAGCTCTGGCAAAATGCTTCAGTTAAAAAGTGTTTTAAAAGCAATGGGCACCATACCTTTCAATACTAACCTAAATCTTTACTCATAAACTTCTATTTTCATATACCTTCACATTTTCTGTTAAACTAATTATCTTTGTTTATTGTCCTAACATTTTATAGTACAGGACTCATTAGTAGACCATGAGCTATTTTTGGATCTCCTAAATGACTAAATTGTTCTACCATTCAGAGGAAAAACATCCAAAAGAGTAAAGCAGACACAACAAGGAAATCAGACTAGGAACAGAAATCAGACTACCAACATACAATATGAGGACACAACAAGGGAGTCAGACTAGGAACAGAAATCAGACTAGGAACATACAATCTGAGGACACAACAAGGGAGTCAGACTAGAAACAGAAATCAGACTAGGAACATACAATCTGAGGACACAACAAGGGAGTGAGACTAGAAACAGAAATCAGACTAGGAACATACAATCTGAGGACACAACAAGGGAGTGAGACTAGAAACAGAAATCAGACTAGGAACATACAATCTGAGGACACAACAAGGGAGTGAGACTAGAAACAGAAATCAGACTAGGAACATACAATCTGAGGACACAACAAGGGAGTCAGACTAGAAACAGAAATCAGACTAGGAACATACAATCTGAGGACACAACAAGGGAGTGAGACTAGAAACAGAAATCAGACTACTAACATACAATCTGAGGACACAACAAGGGAGTGAGACTAGAAACAGAAATCAGACTAGGAACATACAATCTGAGGACACAACAAGGGAGTCAGACTAGAAACAGAAAGCAGACTACTAACATACAATCTGAGGACACAACAAGGGAGTGAGACTAGAAACAGAAATCAGACTAGGAACATACAATTTGAGGACACAACAAGGGAGTGAGACTAGAAACAGAAATCAGACTAGGAACATACAATCTGAGGACACAACAAGGGAGTGAGACTAGAAACAGAAATCAGACTAGGAACATACAATCTGAGGACACAAGGGAGTGAGACTAGAAACAGAAATCAGACTAGGAACATACAATCTGAGGACACAACAAGGGAGTGAGACTAGAAACAGAAATCAGACTAGGAACATACAATCTGAGGACACAACAAGGGAGTGAGACTAGAAACAGAAAGCAGACTACTAACATACAATCTGAGGACACAACAAGGGAGTGAGACTAGAAACAGAAATCAGACTAGGAACATACAATCTGAGGACACAACAAGGGAGTGAGACTAGAAACAGAAATCAGACTAGGAACATACAATCTGAGGACACAACAAGGGAGTCAGAAAAGAAACAGAAATCAGACTAGGAACATACAATCTGAGGACACAACAAGGGAGTGAGACTAGAAACAGAAATCAGACTAGGAACATACAATCTGAGGACACAACAAGGGAGTGAGACTAGAAACAGAAATCAGACTAGGAACATACAATCTGAGGACACAACAAGGGAGTGAGACTAGAAACAGAAATCAGACTAGGAACATACAATCTGAGGACACAACAAGGGAGTGAGACTAGAAACAGAAATCAGACTAGGAACATACAATCTGAGGACACAACAAGGGAGTGATACTAGAAACAGAAATCAGACTAGGAACATACAATCTGAGGACACAACAAGGGAGTCAGACTAAAAACAGAAATTAGACTAGGAACATACAATCTGAGGACACAACAAGGGAGTCAGACTAGAAACAGAAATCAGACTAGGAACATACAATCTGAGGACACAACAAGGGAGTCAGACTAGAAACAGAAATCAGACTAGGAACATACAATCTGAGGACACAACAAGGGAGTCAGACTAGAAACAGAAATCAGACTAGGAACATACAATCTGAGGACACAACAAGGGAGTCAGACTAGAAACAGAAATCAGACTAGGAACATACAATCTGAGGACACAACAAGGGAGTCAGACTAGAAACAGAAATCAGACTAGGAACATACAATCTGAGGACACAACAAGGGAGTCAGACTAGAAACAAAAATCAGACTAGGAACATACAAACTGAAGACAAGAAGCACTAGGCTGCTGTTTATTTAAGAGATCCCGGCATAAGCTAGTATTATTTGTTATCTCTTGTGGAAGGTTTGTTCAGGAATACAGTACTTTTGTATTGCACATAAGTCTTCAGGAGACCCTATTTTCTTCAAACTTTGTGAGGTTTCCACCAAATATTCTTCACTGCATTTACTGTTGCTGGCTATATGTGTTTTGTGCATTACATAGGAAGTGTTTTTCCTGATATCCATGAGAAAAGAAACAAATGCCAACTGCTGCCCCAGTGTCCATAGGGGCTTTTCAAGAAAGAGATTGTTATTCATGTTAAAGGTATAACTAAGTTTCCCTGTGTTTACATTTATTCTTATCTAACACATTCCTCTTATATCAGAAACACATACAGATGTATTTTATTTATAAATCAAACTTGTTATGCACACCCCAGAGCTGCCTACATAGGCACTGTGTACCTACCTATAGAAACACTGCAGTTGGCTATGGATTTTAATCCTTTACTAAACTTCAAGTAGTAGTTCAATTCAGAGATCTACACAGCATGACTCCTCCTGCTTCCTGTTCCCGGGGGGAAACAGGACTACACATCCCATGATTCTTTGGTGCACAAACTGCCATCACAGATTGAAACAAATGTATTAGCTTCCTGTGATTGGCCAAAACAAATTATGAATATTATGCTAATTTTAGCAGGGATTTCAATGGGTGTTAACTCTGAAAACCAACTGCTTACAAACTCAAGAGATTTAGCAAACATCAGAGTGAGTTTGTTAATGTTTTTTTGGTATTTTTTTATGCAAAAAATGTTTGTATACACTGCTGACTCTTCTCTATCAGACGTGTTCAAAATCCAGGAAATATGTCTTTAAGTAAAGGATGGGAGTATGTTAACAGTGGGATAACAGACACAAAGTGAAGAAAAAAGTACCCATTAAAATTTTTCAAATGCCTGTATAATGAATTTATGCAGTTCCTGAGATACATCTTTTAAAAGAAATATTATGAAAATTGACTTCCTTGCTTATGGAGACTTCCATTTCTACGTTATTATATGGGATTTTTAAATATAAACTATGTTCTTTCACTCACTGACTCACACATAGCACTCACTATAGTCATGACCAAAAATTCTGAAACTAGAAAAACATCTGTTTGATGGAGCGTATAAATTATAAAAGTTCAGAATATTACATTTGGAGAAAAGCACATTTTCTGTAATATAAGATACATTCTAAGCTAATTGCTTCCAGTAGAATGAGTTTTATAATGGAATATGTAACCTGTACCAAATAAACCTACTTGATTCAAAGTCATCTGTACCATTGTTTTAGCAATTTTGATTACTACCTCCTAAAATACTACTGGATGATTATTCAGATAAAATGGAATCATGCTACTTAATGTAGAACAAGTTCCAAATTGATGGATGATTCATCTCCAGCTGCAATGAGCATTTGTCAGATTTAATTCCTTCCACCTGAATGGGTGCAGATACTGAGGAAAGAATTTTATTACAATTTGGGTATTTTATGTTTTAACTTCTCTTATCCCTGCTTGTCCTGCTTGATAAGTAAATATCTTGGACTACGTGTAGTAAGTTTAGCAAGTGTAATAAAAATAGTGATAAGCAGAGTTAAGAAGAGTTAACCTTCTGGATGCCAAGAGGTATGAGTGATCTAGAAATTCCAACCTCATACTTTGTGACCAGCTTGTAGGAGTAATAATCTTAGGTATCATCATCATTGTATCCAGCCAGAGAAGGGGAGCAAATGCAACATAACAGAGTGGTTCCTGTTGGATATGCTGCAGTATATAGTGGATGACGCATGCTCACTACCTGGAAATCATCCTGAACCTATGCATTATTATTGCTCCCTTACCACAAAAGAACCATAGATAACAACACAAGTTGGCAAGTTCTTAAAGTGGTCGGTGTATCAGACCATCTTCTCAACCTCCTGAGGAATCTGTATGTGGAACAAGAAGCCACAGTCAGAACGGAACATGGAACAACCAATTGGTTCAAGATCAGGAAAGGAGTGTTACAAGTTTGTATATCGCCATTCTATTTATTCAACTTCTTTGCAGAATACATCATGAATAAGGCTGGGCTGGACAAATCTAAAGCTGGAATCTGTATTGCTGAGAGAAATATCAACAACCTCAGATATGCAGATGATACTATGCTGATGGCTGAAAGTGAGGAGGAACTAAATGCCTATTGACAAGGTTGAAAGAAGAGCAAGAGCTAATCTGATGTTTAACTTTGAGAAGATGAAGATCATGGCAAACAGCAATCTCAGTTCATGGCAAATAGATGGGGAAGAAGTGGAGGCAGTGACAGATTTTATTTTTCTAGGCTCCAAGATCCCTGCAGCTGGTGACTGCAGCCATGAAATTAAAAGACATTTGCTTTTGGGGAGGATAGCTATGGCAGCTATGAATACACTATTAAAAGTAGATATTACACAAAGGTCCACATAAATATAACTATGGAATTCCCAGTAACAAGCATATGAGAACTGGACTGTAAAGAAGCTTGAGTGACCGTAGAATTGATACCTTTGAATTGTGATACTGAAGAAAATAGCTTAGAGTCCCTTGGACTGCAAGAAGATCAAACCAACTAATACTACAATAAATCAAGTCAAAATGTTCACTGGAAGGTATGATTAAGAGGTTAAAGTTCAAATATTTTGGCCATATCGTGAGAAGTCAGGATTCCATAGAGTAGACTCTGAAGCTTGGAAATATTGAAGCCATATGAAGAAGTGTAGAGCAGAGATGTATAGATGAGGTAATTGAAACAATGAACATGAGCTTGAGGAAGCTCATAAGTGCAGTAGCTGACAGATGTGCGTGGCGTGCTATGGTCCATAGGGTAATGGAGAGTCAGATATGACTAAACAATGAAACAACAAGAAGTGTCTGATTGCCACTGGAACCAGTATGTAACTCGCCCGTGTAATGTAACACATGGTCTTCCTTAATGGGGTTAGGCGGCTAAACATTTAAATTTACTTTACAGTACATTTAAAGGTGCTTTAGATGGACTTAGATTGCTCTTATGAAGCATCAGATACCATCAAAAGATTTTATGAAAGTTGCCAATTTCGTAGTAATAACTCTTGTACTAGTTGGTATCTTTTATATTAGCTTCTGGTTGGATTTGATGCACCCAGGCATTCAAGCCCCATGTAAAGCACAGCAATATGTCCCCTAATAAAAATGATGTATAATTGTTTAAATGTTGTATAAGCATTATATAAATATAGGACAAAATCATAGGTCTTCAAAGCGAGCAAGGAGAGTAAGGAAAGTAAGAGTAAATCCAGTTATTTCCCTTAATATATAATTCTATAGATTTATTTTGACGATAAAAAATATGGGTCCCATTCAGTGCTACACAACTCGTAGGCTCGTAGGTTTGTAAATTTACAATGTGGCTATTCAATTAAGTGTTTTCATGTATGCGAAAATGTGGTGCAAATTACTTAAGAATGACCATTTACACAAAATTACGGGTGGATGTACCCATTGATTTTCACTCAAAGGCTATTCAATTCTTATTTTACTCAGCACTTGCATATTACCTCAACTCATGAAATGAGAAGATTTTTTAAGCAAAAACGATGTGTACTGAAGAGCACCCATGAAAGCTTTAAAGGCCTTGCTCACTATGCCAAAAGCAGTTAAAGATAAAGTACAGTACTAAAAAATGACGAAAAAGCATATATGTGCATTTAAAACCAATATCCAATATTTCCATAAGCATATATGTTGAATATAACATTTTTATATATTATAAATATGTCTGGGAACATCAACTATTGGCAATAATATACCTCCACATAATACATATAAACTTCAGGGGTAATATAGACCACTATTACTCAAGAGGTTAATACAAATCAAGAAACCCACATGGCCTTCAACAGGTGCTCTAATGCACTGACTATTAAAGGGCAAGGTAACACCCAAACAATGCTCAACAACAGTATTCATCCTGACCACATCATGTATCACATGAGCAATCATGCATGTCACATCCATGGGAAGTAATGTAATTTATACAATAACCTTGAATATTATACATTGGGGTTTGAGATATATCATCATAGCCAGTTTGAGGCCTTAAAGGGATATGAAACTTTCCTGGATTATGAATGCATCTGATAGTGGAGAGTTAATTGTATATGAAAATAACCTTTGCATGAAAAAATATGAAAATAAACATTTAAACGCTTACCTTTAAGTCAGCAAAATCTATTGTAATTTCTGACAGTTTAAAATTAAGGTTAACACCCCTCCATAATTTGTTTTGGCCAATTCGGTTAGATGAAAGATTTGAGACATAGCACTATGTTAGTTGCTATGGCAACAGTACACAGAATAGACAGGAAGCAGGGATGAGTCATATCCCAGCAGTGACTGGAAGGCTGACAACACTGTTCTACTATTGGCTGAGCAAGCAAGAGCAGATAAATAGTGACTTAATATTTCTCCCCGGATGCTGCATGCTGATTGGGTGCCGATTATGAGATGTTCTGCATATACATAGGCTGCTTTTTGCCTATAGAGTGCAGAAATGTATTAATCCATGAAACTTAGATATACCTTTAAAGAGAGGAGTGGCTAAATGGGGCCTCTAATACATTCTGGAGGAGAATGCAACAGGTTTATCACTATAGAATAACTAAGTCAGGTATATCACTATATACCACAGCCCATTCACTGTATTGTCATAGGGAATAGGTAAGGTACAGGTTGTAATAAGCACAGGGACATGGAGATATAGGGACAAATCATGAAAAGGGATATTGTATTAATGTGTATTAGCTTATGAGGAAGGCCAGCCACAGCACAAGGAGGCTGTGGAGAGGAAGATGGAGCCCTAGGAAACTTACCTCAATCAATGTGAATCTCAGGTACAACAGTCATGTGAAGTCCCAAGCCACTTCTGGTATGCATGTGACAATATGTATACCAAATATAAATATGTTAAATGCTATCTAGTGTTATTGTATTTTTATTATTAAAATCACATGTGTTGTATAAAACCACTTGAGCCTAATGGTGATCTGGAAGAGAGTTATAATGTTATTATTGGGTAGTATTACCTAAAAAAAAAAACAGTATTACTGTTTTTCATGCGTAATGTAGAAATATGTGTGTATGACGTATGAAATACTGCTTGAACATACATTGAGCATATTAATACAGGCCACATCTGTGTCACTGTCATGGCTTGCACTGTTCACATGAAAATGTTTTTAAAAGTAATTAGTAATTAAATATGTAATCATTATGTCACACTTAATGTTAGGTGGTGGGTGCACCAATATGTGAATTGATGTTAAATTATGATTATATTAACATCAGATTTAACATGAAAAGTGTTGGCTATAACAATATCAATATTCATTTAACATGAGATAATTTAGGATTACATTGATCAAATGCATGAAGACATAGGTGTCAAGACATGTATTACCATGGTTATTCATGTCTTGACACCTATGTCTTCATGCATTTAATCTATGTACAGAGGCATTATTGTTATATAAAATGATTATAATGTTATCCATATGTTATCAATCTATACATGCAGATAATTACTAAAAATATCAATTATACACATCCACCATAACTTAAAACAGGATGCAAAAGCTGAAAGATGATCTATGTATACAAATCTGCAGGGCTAGCGATGAGCGCCGTAGGCACGCATAGTGAGGGCCGCAGGGCTCTCATCACCCCCAGCCGAGGCTTGTACCTGGTTGAAACCTTGCCAGTAGCTCAGACATATGTGCAATGAGCGGCAAAGCCACGGGGCCCACAATGTTTCGGCCTGAAAGGCTCAATACTCAGCGCAATGACTCTGCTCTCCCTGTGCTTTGATTGGCCGAGCTGTCCTCCCCTCTACTGCTCACATGGTGATGCTGTTGAGCTGTGGTTGGCTGAGCAGGACCGTGGCCACTCTCCTGGACACATGGTGGTGTCGCTTTCCTGGACACAGAGCTGAAGCTGAGCAGGATCTACACGGTGAGTCTGACACTGGATCCCCTCATACAGACACAGTAACAGCAGATAATAGCAGCTTAGGGTAAATCTGAAAAATTACTTGCCATGATGTAATGATGTGGTATCTCATAAGCAATGCTTAGCCGTGATCACATTCAGTGGTGCAAGAATACTATCACCATCTCTGTATGATATACATAGCCACATTGATATCACATTTAATAGGTATAAAGGTGTTATCAGTTTATTACTGTTTGTTATGATATTATGATGTTTAAACACATACCCATTATCAGTGATGGAAAACAAAGGTCATCAGTCTTAATGTTTGTTAATTAGCTAGGACAAAAGTATCTGCTCTCATATTATAAAGTTTATGACATGCTTAACTAAAGCATGTATTACTGCTGGGTTTGATTAACATAGTATTGTGGGACAATGAAACTCTACAGCCATTTGTGCATTGGTACAACTTAATCAACAATCATGGGTATTAAAATATGATATATGTGTTTATTTATGGAATGTGAAAACATTCTGCTGGGGGGTGTCATTGATGGAATGGCTATCTGAAAACCACTGTATATATTTAAAAAAACTATTTTGTAGCATTACTTGCAGATTAACAAAATGCCTTAATGGGTGTGAAATGTGCCCAAAACAAACACACAAAAAAACGGATTATTCAGTAAGGGAAATTATGGGGAAAAAAAGAAGACTACACCATCTCTTCTCCACTGCATTCCTTGGTGATCATCAATTGTGAAATATCAACCATAACCATATGGTAGTTAGCCACTTGGTTACAAAATATTAACATCACATAGACCTTGATCATCTACTCTGAAGACAGACATGATTATGTTAACATTTGAACCGATTGTTGGTCACTGAGGAGTGCTTTTGAGAAGGTAAATAATTAATGCAGTCCCTATCTCTTCCCCTGTCTTGGCACATTCCACCACCTTATCTCCTATACCTAGGTGAACTATACAACTGGGGGATGGCATTACAGCACTGGGAGTAGGAGACATGGAGGAAGACGAGGGCGGCCAAAGCTGTGGATGTGTTGAGGAGAGCTCACTGGATGATGTCCATTTTCAACTGTATTAGCATGCTCTGGTTCTGAACCTCCTGGGGGAGCCTGGTCATGTAGCTTTCCATCTGTAGATTGTGTCACCATGTCTACCTGCTCCTAATGCTGCGGCCCACCATTGCCTAGAGGGTGGAGACGTCAAGCGTCACTCCATATTGTCCTCGTACCTCTGCACATTAGCATCTCATCCAGTGTAGCTACCAACGGTGGACGAGGGGATTGAGGTGTACCTCTGGCAGGGCCCATCTGTGGGAGGAAGCAGTGGTGGTGTCATTGTGGAGAGGTGCTGAGGATTTGTGGTGGTGGTAGGCCTGGTGGTATTTGGGGTTAGGAGTTGCTTGTGGTGGGAGGAGTAGGTGGTGATGGTTGATGTGGTGGTACTAGTATTGATCTGATGTCAGTTCAATAAAAGGATCGAGAGTCCATCTGGGGGAGGAGGGGGCAGTGGTTCCCCCACTGACCACATGAAGCTGGCATCCGCTTCCTCCTCCTTTTATCCAAGTCTCCATGGATGAACCAGACCATGTGGCTGCTGAAATTAGAGAAATATTTTATATGTGTTAATAACATTGTATGGTCATTTGATCTCTGTATGTTCCTTTATATCTGACATCATTATGTTTAACCTGGATGCTTCAATTATTTGCCATTGTGTAGAGTTATTATTTTCTACACATAATCATTGCTTTTTATTATGACCTTGGTTATGGATAGCTCATAACAAAATATTGAACCCTGCTGCCGTCTGCCCACTGCAACTCATGCAGATACATACTCTGCTGAAATTGCTGCACAGTGTGTCATACTAACCAATCTGTGACCATCTCTCAGCAATAGTTACTAACATGCTGCTGAGACTTGGTCCCTGATAGGCTAGTACACTACACTGCACATCCAGCTCTAAAAAGTCTGTATCTGAATATGCTACAGTGGGCACACCCATTAATGGAATGATACTCATTGTAAAGTATTATCTCTATCTCAATAAGATAATTGGCAAAATGGCGATAACTAGATGAGGGTCAGATATATCTTAAAACCATCGAAATGTAAGGAGGTGAACTTTCATTTGACAACATTGTATGTGCCCAATATGTTATGAGAACAGTCATAAAAGAAAACAGAAATTTTGTTTTTTTTCTTACTTTTTACTTTAGAGCAAGAAGGACGATTTGAAATCTACTAACTTATACCCTACCATTTAATAACAAAAACTCATGTATTAGAGCAGATCAGTAATATACCATGTTCATGAGAAGCCTTATTTGAAAGACATTCTCCCTTGTGGATCTCTAGATGGCAAGTTGGGAAATGTTGCCTTGCTAATGTCACGTACAATTTTTTATGTTCAACTGTGTGTTTCTATAAGAAATTGTAGCAAGAGCTAAACTTTTTTAGAACCTCTTTCTTGAGAGTGACTTCTGATTCACCCTTTTAATCTGCAGTTTAGGCTATTAAAAGCACAAATGAGTGATGAAAACACAATGCAAGGCCAATTACCTTTACATTTTTATTATTGGGTAACAATGTTTAATTCTTATTTTTAGTGAAAATTTGTAACCACCTTGGGGTCATTCTGTTTTTTTTTTTTTTTTGCTGACATTACACTGACTAATTTTGGATCCTAATAATTAGTAAATGGCCTATGGCAGCATTATGGATGGTGGAAAAGAATAAGGGAGTATCCTAGTCGTCCAAGGGAATCAAAAGATAAAGCTTTGGATAAAATGTCCATCATAGACTTCAATGTAGTAGGAAAAAAGTGTTGACAAACGTATCCACTCAGACTTAGTATTTGCTAATAACCTTCATTGCATGATCATATTCAATTTTGTATATTTTGTTTCTCTATTTTTAATCAAGTAAATAGCATCATACGAACCATGTTGTTGTTCGGTGTCCATTTGATTAAAGGAAAGTTATTTCATGTGTAAACATAAAAACTTTTACTTAACTAACCTCCAGGATAGCTAATGACATTTCAAAGACAAGCTTTAAGTCATTTACAGTTGTACGTATCTACCACCCATTCTGTAATGTAGTACTATAGCTGGCACAGTTTTGTTTCCGTATTGTTTATATACCAGTACGTGAAACTTTATACAAAAACACAGTCGCCGAGTTTTCTTGTGTAAAAGTGGTAGAAACCAATTAAGATTTCCAATTATAGTACAGAAAAGCATTGCAGAGTGCCAGGTTTCCCATGTACACTGGCGGTCACTTCCGCTTGGTTCTCGTTTTGCGCACATCAGTGTATATATTTTGCAAGCAGCATCAAGTTTTGTAGCAATTTTCTGATGTTTACTCAGGCAGTGCTGTCAGACATCCCCTGCTACATATCAAGTTAATATTTTATAGGGCTGTCACTACTGCCTTTGTAACTAACTAATTAAGTGTTACCTGCAATACAAAAGCACAATTTAGAGCCACTTAGACTGCTTTCAGAAAAGATGTGATCCTGACAGCCTTTCCTCAGACTTGCAGTTAGACGGACTATTTGGAGACTAATAAAGTCTTCAGCCCCTCAATATAGAATGGAATTACTTACTGCTGTAACTGGCCACACATCATGTGTCTCTCTATTGCACAAGAAGGACTTTCATACCCATGGAAAACATATCACTGACTATAATGGTTGATTTTTTTCAAATGTTATCCTCTTGCAAATACATTTACAAATGTAGAGTTATTTTTTGCACACATAAATGGCCATTGTAGTGGTCATGCAATACGATTTCATTTTTTATTTAGTTAGTGATTAACAATACAATACCAGTTTGACACATGATAGGGGGCGGAGAGCAGCAGATCTGTTAAAGCCTAATAACAAAATGACTTAAAAGCTTTATTGATTTTCCCCTACAAATACTGATTTTATTATTAATCAGTAACTAAATAAACAAATGAAACAATGTTATATAAGCACTACAGAAGGCGCTCAAATACACAATTCACAGTGCGAGACCCGTAGCAGTTCCAAAAAATACGAGGTCATAAAAATACAAAGTTAACGGCCGAATTTAACACCAAAAACATCACACACAGCATGGGGGGACAGCCAGGATGTCTGGAAGTGAGGTTGCACGCAAATTTAAATAAAGTTTGAAGAATTTTGTCACTCGAAAATCACCTAAGCGACAAAAAAAAACATGCCCCTAACCATGCAAAACACCGCCAGGCACATACGACTTTTAACCAGGAACGTACAAGGTACACAATACACTATTAGGAAGGACGGAAAATGTTCCTGACCCATGTAACACATAGACAATCGCCACCATTTTACAACACTAACTTCAAACTAATAACATTACTATTATAAAATGGCACTTTACACTACACAAACGGTTTAGCCTCGCGCACGCAGCCTATTTATTCTGCACACTTGGCACATTGCTGACACTTTCTCCTCAGCTCAGCAACAGTCAACTGTACATTGCATGCTGCAGGAAAATCAAAAGTGATAGTTAGCTCTTCAGGATATTCATTGTTGGATATATTAATTACAAATAGGTAAAGTACATTCATTTATTGAATAATTATTTTATTAAATATTATTTTAAAAAAATATTTATCAAAAATACAAATAGCAGAAGAGAGCCTCGCAATGAGTGCTGCCGAAGGCACTCAGCGTGGGGCTCACAATGAACACACAGGATGCGCAGAGAACCAAAAGTACACGTGGGGAAAGGCTTGCAATGAGCACCAAAGGAGTTTACAAGACCAAAAATACACCATGGAGAGAGCCTCGCAATGAGGGCTGAAGGCGCTCAGCGCGAGGCTCACAATGAGCGCCCAAGGTACTCAGAGGACCAAAAGCCATTTTTTGACAGGCAAGTCGCTAGTCACATCATAAATTCCCAAAATGTTATAGATAATCTTAAACTGAATATTTTGATAAGGTCCACGTATAAAGTTTGGCAGAGAGGTACAAAACCTAAAAAGGTAAGTGGCTTAATTTCCATATTCTTACCTCTAGTATATAATCCCACTTTAAATAAAGGTTTCCCTCACTCTATTTTTGATTAATTGATAAGATCTGGTTCAACATAAATGTAAGATTTGATTAATCTAAAAGACAAGTCATTTCCTTTGATAACGTAGCAGAAAAGTCCCCACGTTTCACCACCAAGTTTAATCTATTTTCAATGTAAGCATTCTGCTGAAAACATTCTATCACAACTTAAAGGTATTTGGAATTTTCCCGGTTTTTACTTTTTCTAATCTAATACATGCTGCTTAGATAAGAAACACACATTACATTGAGTCATTCCATACACATACAGATTTATTTTATTTAAAAAGGAATGTGGTTTCCACACCCCTAGAGTTGCCTACATAGGCATCTGGTAGTAACCAATAGAAACACTGCATTCAAGTATGTTTTTCTTAACCCTATACTAAACTTCAAGCCAACAGCAGCACATTGCAGCGATCCAGAGCAGCAACGCTTTAAGCTTTGATGCATTGTAGTGGGAACAAGGACTAGCATCCCATGATGATTTGCTGCAGAGACTAATCCCCAGACATTCCATAAACAAATGGATTTAGAAAGCATAATGCAGAATTGCAGACATTTCCCAGTTACTTTTAGTGATTATTATTTATTTTGACCTTGTGTTGCTTTTACGTAGTCTTTCAGCGTTAGTTCAGAAAAAAATGTGTTTTCTATTGAGCTACAGTGGATATAAAAAGTCTACACACCCCCGTTAAAATGTCAGGTTTCTGTGCTGTAAAAAACATGAGACAAAGATAAATCATTTCAGAACTTTTTTCACCTTTAATGTGACCTATAAACTGTACAACTCAATTGAAAAACAAACTGAAATCTTTTAGTTAAAGGGAAGAAAAAAATATAAAAATAAAATAATATGGTTGCATAAGTATGCACACACTTAAACTAATACTTTGTTGAAGCACCTTTTGATTTTATTACAGCACTCAGTCTTTTTGGGTATGAGTCTATCAGCATGGCACATTTTGACTTGGCAAGATTTGCCCACTCTTTTTTGCAAAAACACTCCAAATCTGTCAGATTGCGAGGGCATTTCCTGTGCACAACCCTCTTCAGATCACCCCACAGATTTTCAATCGGATTCAGGTCTGGGTTCTGGCTGGGCCATTCCAAAACTTTAATCTTCTTCTGGTGAAGCCATTCCTTTGTTGATTTGGATGTATGCTTTGGGTCGTTGTCATGCTGAAAGATGAAGTTCCTCTTCATGTTCAGCTTTCTAGCAGAAGCCTGAAGGTTCTGTGCCAATATTTTTTTGTATTTGAAACTGTTCATAATTCCCTCTATCTTAACTAAGGGCCCAGTTCCAGCTGAAGAAAAACAGCCCCAGAGCATGATGCTGCCACCACCATGCTTCACTGTGGGTATGGTGTTCTTTTGGTAATGTGTAGGTTGTTTTTGTGCCAAACATATCTTTTGGAATTATGGCCAAAAAGTTCAACCTTGGTTTCATCAGACCATAACACCTTTTCCCACATGCTTTTGGGAGACTTCAGATGTGTTTTTGCAAAATTTAGCCTTGTTTGGATGTTTTTCTTCGTAAGAAAAGGCTTTCGTCTTGCCACTCTACCCCATAGCCCAGACATATGAAGAATACAGAAGATTGTTGTCACATGTACCACACAGCCAGTACTTGCCAGATATTCCTGCAGCTCCTTTAATGTTGCTGTAGGCCTCTTGGTAGCCTCCCAGACCAGTTTTCTTCTTGTCTTTTCATCAAATTTGGAGGGAGCTCCAGTTCTTGGTAATGTCACTGTTGTGCCATATTTTCTTTACTGTGTTACATGGTATATCTAATGCCTTGGAAATTATTTTGTACCCTTCTCCTGACTGATACCTTTAACAATGAGATCCCTCTGATGTTTTTGAAGCTCTTTGTGGACCATGGCTTTTGCTGGGGGATGCGACTAAGAACATTTCAGGAAAGACCAACTAGAGCAGCTGAACTTTATTTGGGGTTAATCAGAGGCACTTTAAATGATGGCAGGTGTATGCTGACTCCTATTTAACTTGATTTGAAATGTGATTGCTTAATTCTGAACACAGCTACATCCCCAGTTATAAGAGGGTGTGCAGACTTATGCAACCACAATATTGTTCTTTTTTTTTTTTCTTCCCTCCACCTAAAAGATTTCAGTTTGTTTTTCAATTGAGTTGTACAGTTTATAGGTCACATTAAAGGTGAAAAAAGTTCTGAAATGATTTATCTTTGTCTCATGTTTTTTACAGCACAGAAACCTGACATTTTAACGGGGGTGTGTAGACTTTTTATATCCACTGTAGCTCAATAGAAAACACATTTTTTTCTGAACTAACGCTGAAGGACTACGTAAAAGCAACACAAGGTCAAAATAAATAATAATCACTAAAAGTAACTGGGAAATGTCTGCAATTCTGCATTATGCTTTCTAAATCCATTTGTTAGCATAAAAAATGTAATACTTGGGTTTCTTCTAAATGTCACAAATATGATAAGGTAGTGGCAAATTTATATGATTGTTTGATTGCCCAGACATACAAGTTGTTTTGAGAACAGATAAGATAATATTACACAAATCAATTAAACCACAATAATGACTTGACTCCTGTATGGACAATCTTGGTATTTTAACTAAAAAACTAAAACCATGCTCAAGGGTCGTAAATATTGGTGCCAACGATCAGCTGGTCCCACGTGTAAAACAATCTGGATGGAGATACAAATATACAAAGAAAAACTATTTTTTTAAAATGCCTGGAACCCCTATATTAACACATTATTTAGAAACTAGACATCAAATAATAAAGTATTACTAATGCACTTCTTGGTACATTCATGGTAGACCTCAATTGCTTCAGGTAGACCTCAATTGCTAATTAAAGATCCAGACTTGTCTACTGAGATTTACTTTTATTAATGTTTAACTTTGTTGATATGTCAATTTTATTGATCTACTAGTTAAGCCATCTGATAAGGTTTTAAGAAAGACATAAACTTAATATGTAATTATTAAGTATTTTTGTAATGTTTACTTCATGAGTATAATTTTTATGTATTCTGACCATTTTATGTCTGAATATCAAATACAATTTTGAATATCATATGAGTTTGTATGTAGCAAAATTAAAACATATAATTTTGGAAACTACAATGTGACCACAAGATGTCACTGTTACTGTATATGAAAAAATGAAAATGATATTTTGCACATGTATTTAGAAAAAGTTTCATGACAAATGCTCACGAGATGTGAGTTTTGGTTTTGACTTAAACTGTTTTGAATTTTGGTTTTTGCCTAATGTTCATTTGTTTGCCTTTTAGATTATGGGAAATGTGAACTTGAAGAAAACATCATAAAATCATGCAATGTGAAGGAGCCTTTTGCTTCCAATGTAAATATTTATGAACTTTGCAATGTATTTAGCAGAACTAATGATAATTGTAACAATGTGGTTTACAAAGACTAACAATATCATGGGCTCCACCATGTACCTATTCTTACCCCCTTTTTTTCCCTTTTCTATCTCATTCACTCCCCTCTTCATCACTTCTTGCCTGCATCTCATTTTCTTCTCATTGCATATTCACCTCCTCCCATAACTTTCTTCCTCCATCACTTACCCTCTCAATCTTTCCCAATGCTCACCTTCTCATCCATTTTTCTTTAAGCATTCACCCAACTCACATCACTCTCCTCCATCACTGCCATCTCTATTGCTAGGTGGCTAAGTGTCTTAAATGGACATAGAAACAAATGTCATCTCAGTTCATTCAAGTAGAATACTACTTTTTTTGTTCAAGTTGGAGTAGGTTATAATAAACTTACTTTTAGAAGAAAATTAGCTTTTATACTGCTAGCATACTTGATTAAATGCTCCCCAATATCTCTGCCTAATATGAATAAATGTAATAAAATTAAGCTGATACATTTGTCATCTTTCCTGAAAGTTAAGTTTAGCATATATTGATTGTATTTAGCAACATATATGTTTGCAGTTATAAGTTGGTTATAACATTTATGCGAAACCGATTTTAATAATACACCACATGTAATCAATACAACTGTAGCATAAGTATGGATTCCATGAGAGCTGTTATTGTGGTGGCATTATAGTGGGTCCCAATAAAGTCTATGAAGACAGCACTGAATTTGTGGCAGGTTAGGTGAGAAGAGATAACAAGAGATGAAGAAAAAGGGAGGAAGGCAATGAAAATCATAGAAACCTAGATTTGATAGATAAAAATATTTGTCAAATGTAATCTGCCCATTGTCTACCTTAACGAACTTTGGCTTAATTGATCTGAGGAGGCATGCTGAATTCCATTACTGTATTTGTCCTAACAGGAACCTCCATTGGAATATTTATTCACTTTTCTACCACTCTCCTGTAAAATATTACTTCCACACATTAATCCTAAATACTTCTACCCTAGAAATATAATATTGAGAGAGAGAGAGATGTAAGATAGAGGTTTAGACAAGGAAGAGAACAAAAGTAAAAAGTATCTTTACATCACTTAATATTTAAATTAAGGATGGATTTGTGACATCAGCTGTGCTTCTATTTCAACACATGCGTTAACAAGTGTAACTATTGAAAGTATTTCAGCTTAAGCAATATTATATCATAGACTCTAAGTCTGTTGCCCACTATCTAATAGCTACAATTATATGTCGATTTTATTGTAGTTTTATTTATCATTTCTTTAGAAGCACAAACAACCGCGTCCCTGGAGAGGAAGAAAATGGTAATAGATAAAAAGGGTTTATATATTCCCTACAAACACTTATAATATTCGGTGGTACATTTTCTCTTATTAGTCGTATAGTCTGCAGACCCATACGTACTGGTTAGATCCAAGGATCCAGAGGCAAAAGAATGGTCAGGTAGGCTGGGTCAGGGCAGACATCAAAGGTCAACATGGAGGTCAGTCTAAAAATTCCAGAAGGCTGGTAATGCTAGAGCAGATTAGGATCGAGTAGACTTCAGGTGTATATAAAGACTGGAGGGGATGGAACATGTCAGATTGTTGAAATTGTAAAATTGGAACACTGTCCCTTTAAATCTTTAGCATTTAAAGTTAGCATTAATTGCACTGGAAGGCTGCTAGAGGCAGGTTTGCTGCAGTTCAGTTAAGTGCTGTCTGATGTCTCAGGGGTGCGGGGTCATGGCCTTAAGCCACAAAATCAAGGTGAATTGTGCTATGGAAAACATACTGTATGGATAAATGGCATATTATAGACATATTGGTATAACATGTTTTGCGATGCTTATTAATGATGTCATAGGTCTAACAGAACTACACAAACAAACAACCTTGTTGGACAGCATCTGCTAATGCATTTAACAAGCAAGCTTTAATATTCTCAAGTACCATTTATTTTTTCAGTGAACTGTAAAGGAAATTAGACTGACTGTCACAATCAGTAGGTCTTGTTGAATGTACCTGTCGCCAGTGCTGATGTACAGCTCTATTTTTAGCTTGCTTGCTTATATTGCTAATTTATATTTCAATTGTAGTTGGTGTTATATTCATAGACCAAGAAAGAAGTCTTCACAGACAAATCTCCTAATAGTTTTCCAGAATTTGCTCTTTCTTTTTTGAAAATGCTGCTATGTCGCCTATGAAAACTCAGGTATCAGCATTTACAATACACTTACTTATTGACAACATCGAAATAGTAATCAATATATTGTCTGCCTTTGTAGGAAACAGCTTTCTCTAATAAATGGAAAATTGGTTATATAATGCAAGAGCAAATCCAATAACATTACATTGCTGTAGTTTTCCTTTTCTGAGAATTTTGACACAGACGCTTAGAGAACATGCTAGATTTTGATGTACACCACAAATTTTAGAGAAACTAAAAATAAATAGTTGTTTACCTTTGGAAATGGTCCCAAAAAGAAAAGCAACAAAAGTAATCACTGCACCAGAAAACTTTCCAGATGGTTTAATTTTAAAAACAGACTGGAGATTTTACATCGGTAACATGAGAAAATTAGAAAGCAAAGTTGTCCTGAGGTTACTGATTCAGACCTGCATACCTATTGTATTCCAATATAGATTGCCCAGAATTTGGCATTGATTTTACAAAGCTTGGCAATATTTACTTCTATAGCAGTTGAATGTCACGGTATTTGTGCCCGCACTCTTTCAGCATAATCCTCTTTGATTCCTATAAAAAATTTGGCTCATGCGGAAAAAACATTTTTAATTAATTATGGAATATGAATAAGTCCCTGTTTATATCTTCTATGGTCATAAAATCCAGATACCAGAATCTGCCTTATGATTACATTATGGCGTTAAGGCAGAGTGGAAGAAATAGAAAACTGGTTACCAAGGGTGGTTCAATACCGAATATGTATGAGGCATAAAAAAAAATAAAAAAAACATGCCAGTCTATTGGTATACATAATTGCTTATGTCAGTGAACTATTCATAATAATATATAATTTCACCTATACAACAACAACAGTAATAATAATAATCATAATAATAATAATATACTAATAATTTCTCTCAATAGGGACTCAAAGCACTTATCATGGTCTTATTAATAATAAATGAAAAAAATGATCCATGCTTAATCCAAGTTTGGTCTGTTTCATGCAACTGTTACTAATGTGCAGGGAATTCAAGTTATGAATTAGGATGCGTGAAGTGTCGTAACTCCAAATATGGTAAGGAAAGGCCGACTTTGGAAAGGCAGGCGCGAATAATTAATTTTCCTTTATTGAATTAGTCATTTGATTTTATTCTACTCTGATTAGTTAAATAAAGCTATAGAGATGGAAATAGAAGCATTATCTGCTAATAGTGAGCTTTTCTGCAAAAAATGTTTATGCATATGGCCTACGTAGCTGTTAATGTTGCTAGTTTGTTACATATGTCAAAGTTTTTACCAAACTGCAGTGGACTCTTTTTAAGAGTATGTTTTTTGGTAATGTATTCCTAGAGATAGAAAGAAGGAGCAAATTATGCTTAAATTAAAACTATTGACATAGATGGGAGGGGGATACAGTGTTTTGAAGATCTTTCATAGCACTACTAATGCCTACTAATCTAAATATGCATACTAATCTAAAGCGCAACATTATTAAATAAAACACAATGTTTATTCAGTTTAAAGTTCTCAATTAAAAGAAGACACAGTTAAGAAAAACTGTAGGGAAATCTAAACACATTCTAAACATATGGAGGTTCTAATAAAGTCTTGATATCTATGACATGGTGCCTTTAGTAGGAGTAGATATAATCTAAATGAGAGTATGCATCTGCCTGCTGTGAAACATACATCATATACATTAAGGAGATAGGATGATAATCAGAATCAGAAAATTGTAATATGTTGATAGCGGTTAATATGCTGGGCCTGGGCAAGATTATCTAGCAGTTCTCTCATTGTAAAAATGTATCTAGCAGTTCTCTTATTGTGAAAAGGGAGTGTACATGGTTAAAAAAATATTCAACCTACTTATCACTTCCTCATTGTACGACTCTACCATACATTCTGAGATAGTCCCTTGCCCCTGGTCAGACCATGCTCTGGTACTAGTTGAGCTGGATCTGGGTCCTAATCCTCGACTTCCCTATAAATGGGTTCTGAACGAATCCCTTCTGTCTAATCCGAGTAGTGTGGATTCCATATCCAAGGACATACAGCTGTTTTTTGAGACTAATGACTCCCACGAAACTGGGGCTGGATGGCTCTGGGCCGCCCATAAGGCTTTTGTTAGAGGAACTTGCATTAAGCTGTCCTCTATACATAAGAAACTTCTTAGGCAGAAGGAGACAGAGCTTTCAACCTCATTAAAGAGGTTAGAGGAGAAAAACCAACAGCGTCCCTCTCTTCAGGGGCGTAAGTTAATTGACCAGACTAGGCTGGAGCTGGACGCTATTTTGTCCCATCACACTGAACGGGCTATGAGAAAAATGAAGCACCTCTATTACTGGAAGGCAAACAAACCTGACTCCCTTTTGGCTAAAAGACTAAACAATAAATTTTCCCAAACCAGAACCACTCAAATCAGGATACCTGGCGGTCAAATCTCCTACAGCCCCAATGATATTCAAAAAACGTTTCAAAATTATTACCAAAAAATATACTCCTCGCAACCCTACTGCAGTGGATCAGATATAGACTCCTTCCTAAATTTATGCGATCTTCCTAAAATACCGGATTATCAACTGGATGATTTGAATTTAGAAATAACACAGGAGGAGGTTAAACTTACCATCCAGAATCTTAAGTTGGGCAAATCCCCAGGACCGGATGGTTTTACTAATTTGTATTATAAAAAATTTGAACCCCTTCTTACCCCCCACTTGACATCCCTTTTTAATGCCATATTAAACGGAGAGCCTATGCCCCCGGAGCTGAACCGGGCTGATTTAGTGATTTTCCCAAAAGACGGCAGGGACCCTCTAGAGGTGAAAAATTACCGCCCTATATCCCTAATTAATGGGGATGTCAAAATCTTGGCGAAAATTATGGCCACCCGCATTTCAAAATTTTTACCAGATTTGATCCACAAGGACCAAACTGGGTTTGTTCCCTTTAGAGAGGCCGGGGACAATGTTAGGAGGGTCATGAACGCTCATTTCATGGCTCAGAAGTCTAATATACCTTTCTGTCTCTTAGCTTTAGATATAGGGAAAGTTTTTGACACGGTAGAATGGCCATATTTATATAAGATTCTGGACAAATTTGGATTCGAGGGACGCTTTATTAATTTACTTAAGAGATATTATGACTCCCCAGTAGCCAACCTAAAACTTCCAGGGGATCACAAAGCCGACATTCACATTCAAAGAGGGACCAGGCAGGGGTGTCCGCTCTCCCCACTGTTATTTGCTCTTGCCATAGAACCCCTTGCGCAAGCGATTAGGGCCAACCCAGGCATCCAGGGGGTACAGGTAGGCCTCCAGCATTTTAAATGCTCTCTCTTTGCGGATGACATGCTTTGCACCCTGACCAATCCCCTTACATCCATACCTGCACTCATGTCCACTGTTCAGGACTTTGGCAGAATCTCGGGTCTCAAGCTGAATGTTGAGAAGACTGAGGCGATGGGGATAAGATTGCCGCAGGGGGAGACTGACATTCTCAAAGCTAATCACCAGTTTACTTGGCCCGCACAGTCTATAAAATACTTGGGTGTCAGACTTACCTGCAAGTTCGGGGATATGTACGGGGCAAATTTTCCCCCCTTGTATAGATCTCTGACATTGGATATGCAGAAATGGAGGAGCTTTAAGATCTCATGGACAGGCCGCATTGCGGCTGTGAAAATGAATATCTTACCTAAATTACTATACTTATTTAGATCCCTTCCTATCCCTCTCTCCCTTAAAGATCTAGACAAATTCCAGAATAGCATTTCCCGGTTCATATGGGACGATAAACGTCCTCGCATTCCCAGGCAGGTGATGTCTCGCTCCAAGAATAGAGGTGGCCTCGCGACGCCGAATTTAAGACTTAATCTTAAAGCTGCAATTCTGGCCCCTTTGCCTAGAACTCACTCTACGAAACACCATCCATCTTGGGTGTTTATGGAAAATTATCAAATGTCTCCACATAGTTGGGATAAGTTGGTTTGGATTCCTGAGGATTCTGCCCCTTTTATAACTCATCAAAACCCCATGATCTCCTTAACGCTTCAGGCCTGGAGATGGGCTAACTCTAGGCATCGACTTAGCACGGAATTATCACCTCTTCTCTCAGTTATGTCCTTTCCACAAATTCTAGCAGACTCAAGCTCTATGTCTAAATTCTGGTGGACCTCCAGACGCTTGGATCGCATAGGGAACTGGTTCGCCAATGACAAACTACTGACCTATGACCAATTTTGCACGACTCACGACTTGCCAACTACGGAACTCTATAATTACTTAAAAATTAGAAGTTGGGTCACCAAGATGGTTAAGGATTCCGGACCCCCCAGAGCCTCCTGGCTATCGGTTATCTGTAAGAATCTCCCACTTGCCAAGGGTAATCTGAGTTCTCTGTATAACACTTTTCTGGGCACTACGGGGGGCCAGAAACCCAAGTTTATGCTGCATTGGGAAAATGATCTGGGGGTGGAGTGGGACTGGAACAAATGGACTGAATCTTGCTCCAATCTTTCAAAAGGATCACTTAATTCGGCTTTATTAGAAACATCAATCAAAGTCTTACACAGGGCCTATTGTACTCCCGATAAAATGCAGAAGTTTAGGCCGCAGGAGAGTAACAAATGCTTTAGGGGATGCCAGGATGTGGGGGATCATATACATGTATGGTGGGCCTGTCCACGCGCCCAGAATCTCTGGGAACGATTGACCCGTTTAGCCTCCACACTTTTTCAAAAAGAAGTAGCTTCTTCAATTGAATCCTGTTTACTGGGGGTTCATATTAAAAACTTGTCGCAATCCCAGAACAAGTTGTTTCAAATAATGGCATTAGCTTCAAAGATTCACATAGCCAGTAGATGGAAGGACATGAATCTAAACTTTCAAGAGGTAATCAGGAAGATTAATTATTTACTCATTAATGAGAGGCTAACCCATATTGTTTTAGATAGGATGCCCCAATTCCAGATAGTTTGGGACCCTTGGATAACATCCTCCTTTAGCGTTCCCCTAGTATAATGTCTGTAATTGCTTGAAGCGATTCTGAGGAGTGGACTGGAGTGGGGGAGCTTTGGAGATCTCTCAGTGGTGCCAGATGGCAAGGAGGATTTGAGGTAAGAGGGAGAAACCAGTCGGGATTGCTTCATGGCCGACATGAGGGGCCAATGATTATTATTTTTTTGTTTAATTTTTTATTTTATTTTTTCTCTTTTTTATTTTTATTTTATTCTTTTCCGGGGATATGGTTTATGATAGTTTAGTTCACATAGATAGGTAATACATTTTATATTGTATTCTCCTATCAACGGTGTACTTTAGAATTTAATTGGCTCATTTTGCCTTGTATTTTTTATATGGTTGAAAAAACCAGCTTAGATACTAGAAAATTTTCTCACTAGAAATTAAAAAAACAAGAAGGTTTAGTCAGTTACATGCTGCAAAATGATAATTTTATGACTTGATAAAACTGATATTTATGACTGTTAAGAATGTTTTATTTATGTTTGGATTTTGCATACCTTCTAATAAAAGAATATTTATTCAAAAAAATATTCAACTGCAGTACAACGGATAATATAATTTATTTCAGATACTGTAAGCAAGTGCACAAGAACCATCGTCAGGGGGTACAGGGGATAATGGTACATTGGGACCCATAAAATGTGTACCCCGGGGGCTCATGATTTGTTTCATGTTTGTCTAACTAATCTCAATATGCAAGTGTAACCTTCATACGTTACATGCTCAAGTTGATCCCTCCCTGTTTCCTGCCTGCACTTGATCAGGGTTGCAACAAATGCTTGTAAAAAAGTTTGACAATTAAATTTACACCCTTGAAGACTTTGTAGGAATGTTTAATCAAATCTAATAAAAGACAGTATCTGTCAGGCTTATGATATGATATGCACTATATCTATAGTTGTAGTACTCAAGTACAAAATTCCCAGATGCACATCTCAGTTCCTGTGTATTTGTAGCAAAGGTGTGGTATTGTTATTGTTAAACGGTTCAATTATTTAAAGGTTATATAAATAAATGAAAACAGTCTTAAGAAGACAAAATATAAAAAGATGTTGGGGTAATTACAGGCCCTTTGATCTGTTTGCCGCTCTGATGCCATGTGGGATTGGCACAGTGGTCCACCCCCCTGCGGTGGGCAAGCAAGCCCCCCAGTTGTCCAATTATATTATTGGGAGATGCTAATCTGGGCAGGAGATTTGAATGTGTTCAGCCAACTGTGATGTAACTGGGGGAGGGAAATCCTTTTATCTGTGTTCAGTTGCTGTTTGGTAATGCAGTGAGAGAGTCCATATTAAAACCATGGTGTCATTTCTTTAAGAGGGATTGATATGACTGCCGGTCACCGAGAGGCCCATTCGTTCTGAGAAGATTGCCTGCATCATCAGGGGAATTCCTGTAGATAAAAGTCAGGAAGTGTTGGGGCTGAATAGTGCCTCTATCTGGGATCTTCACATTAAAAACATTGGTTAATCATAGAACTCATAGTTTAGGTACCAGTATTAACATATAGAAAGGTTTCTTATATTTCCAAACCAACACTGAATGAAAGACAGAATCTTCAAAAATGTAGTTAGATGGAAATATTTTATTTTTAAAAATGTGTAGAGAGACACATTTGTGTGAGTAGTTTGGATAATTACACATGCTGCAGTATTATTGATTAAAGCTCTTATTTGCATATACGTACTATTCATAATGCTTTATGTGAAGTGTGAGAATTTTACATTTAAAGGAGCAAAGAGTAAGATTTATAGTATGTTATTTTGAAGAACTTGACCTAATAATGAGCAGATGTTTTAGAAATTATAAAATAAGTAAATTCATATTTTGATTTTTAATTATTTTATTCAGTTTTTTCCTTTAATGGCAGCAATCTAAATAGAAGAGTAAGCCTCCCTCAAGCTATAGGCAGACTAGCAGTCAAGATGGAGCCCCCATAAGACACGCAGAGTAAGCTAAATATAATATTTTCTGGAAATACCTTTATACTCCTAGTTTAATGATATTAGTTTGTTACATATTTAAAAAAAATTGAAGGTTTTCCCAAACTACAGTGATCCTTTAATTCTGGCCTGTAATTTAACATTAGCAGTGTGGACAACATAAGTGATAGAGAATGTGCCAAAAATACATGACAAAGTCCTTTTTTATAAAAAAAATGGAGGAACCTACAGTATATGAGAAAACGTTAAGAGGAGAATAAATACCACTTTGCTCCTTAAGATTAGTGCAACAGGTAGCTTTTTCCATCTTAGGGCCATGTACTATATTTTGATCATTGTGAAGAGGATAGATCACATGTAAAGTCATTATGATATATAACAGACAATCCGTTTAATATAATTTTATTATTAATCATTTTTTATTTTATATTTTAATAGTTTTTTGGAGAAAAAATTAAGGCCCGTTATTTTTTTTGGTTGAAAGAGTCAACGGAAACAGAACAAGTTGCAAAATTACCTATGTGTGTAAAAAATCTTCAAAACCTCAGCAACTTAAGCAATGTAAAAAATAAATAAAAGGTGTGCAAAAAAACGAATGGCTGCCACAACTGATATATATATATATATATATATATATATATATATATATATATATATATATATATATATATATATATATATACATATATTTATTTTGCAAATACGTCCCTGCTTAGGTTGCCAGAATGCAGTGAAATACCTTTATTTCTCGAAACTCTGAGCAGGAAACGTGTTTAGTTATTTTAGACATACAAATGTACTATTTATTAGGCCGTGGAGTACAAAATAAAGCAGGTGAGAGATTAGTAGAATTTTGTCAAGAAAATTTTCTGGTCATAAACACCCTCTTCCAACAGCCTCCCAGACGACTCTACATGTGGACATTATCAGATGGACAACATAGAAATCAGATTTACTATATACTTTGCAGCCAAAGATGGAGGAGCTCTATACAGTCATCAAAAACAAGACCTGGAGCTGACTGTGGCTAAGACCCATTGTTGGATCTACCTTTTTGGAGCCCCTGGGCAGTGAAGTAGAGGATCCCCTGCAAACGCGTGTACAAGGTGTGCACACACCCATTTTTTCCCTTTTCTTTGTGTGTATATCACTCTCTTGCTGTGTGAGCAAATATACATTTCAGCCATTTTTACATCATAGCTTCTCATACACACACCAAGCTATTACTTGTTTATTAAATGCATTTGATGGTGGGCCATATTATTTTTATTTTTCTATGGGAGGGCAGGGAGCATATGTTATACAAACACATATTATGATCACTTTAGTTAATTAGTTAAAGGGCCACTGCACAATAAGTAAAAAATAAAAATTGTCTGGAAAAATGTTGTCCAACTAAGAGCATAAGTGATTAGGGAGAAGTCATACAGCTAGTTTGTAATTAGATAAAATAGTTTTTGATGCCTCTGCTGGGCATCATTATATATATATATATATATATATATATAGAGAGAGAGTCAGACGAAAACTAAAAGAGTCAGACGAAACTAAAAGAGTAAACAACAACAGCAACACATACATACATCTAAAAGTGTCTGTTGTATGAATACTAGAAATATACTTTTATTGAAATATAAAATATGATACTTTTCAGAATTTGAAATCTTTAATGCTAATAATATAGCATCAAGAGTTTCTAACCCACAATAGCAGTGTAAACGTAGTAAAAAGCAGGACAAGAAGATGGATTTCCAGAGTAGCTGTACATTACATGCCCATAACACGTTCAATACACTTCCCATTCCTGATAACTTCTTATGAGCAGATATGAGCTAGCTATTACAGGGAAGAAGGGACTTTAGTAAATTGCACAATGAGCTGAGAAGCTGGATCGTTAGTTAAAGTGGGCTGTTGCGTATGCATTAGCACCTACTATGTATTAGTAAATACTCATTACAAAATATATAATTTTAATGAAAACTGTGGTAATTTTATTATCTATAATCTTTTGACATGGGCTGTAAGCATACCAAAGTTTTACATTACTGAAAAGGAATGAACAAATAAACAATAATTAGTGTATAGTTACCAGAAGCCTCGACAGTAATGGTATAAACAATATAACATGTTGATGAAATAGACAGATGATTTTGTGAAATGGTCTCTACAGTGACTCTGACATAATGGCATCCATAACACAACAGGCGCTTTACAATTTGTTAACATTTTGGATTTTTAAATGTCATTTATTCTTATAATGGAATACACTTATACATCCTAAATGATTTACAAATCCCTTCACAACTTACAAGCTTTAGTCTCCCACCAGTTTCCTGTGAAGATTTAATAGCCCATGAAGGTCTTATTTGTAAAGAGGAGTATATATTCAATGCACAATTGAGAACTTTGCACATTAAAAAATTGACAAGTCATTGCCTTCATGGTATTTGTTCATTCATTCTAAAGATACCTTATCTGAAACAGATATATTGCTTTCAGATCCAGAATTCCCATGGTCGGTTTCTACAGTATGTCCATTCTTATAGAGTGGAACCACGATGGCAGTTTTACAACTGTCTGGTATGTATTCTTCCTCCAAGGAGTCCTGAAATTCTCAGCTAGAGGATTGTGTTTATTTTAACTTGGTGGTGTATATTTTTACTGGTCTGTGGGATTCAGGTTCTAAATAACTAGACTTGGTAAGTTAATTTTTTGTAATGTATGTGAACTCAATATATTAATCTTAATACACTCATTTTCATACTTTTCTTCAAATTAATAGTAACTCATTTTCATTTACTTTTGTCTGTCCATATGTTAAGTATAACTGTTTGCTATAGCCTGATAAATAAATAAAATAGAAAAATAAAATTACTTAAAGTAATTCTTAACTATATATCAAGTATCTTAAAAAAATACACAAATGTATCTAAAAATACATCTAATGCATTAAATCAAATTACAACAAAAGAAAATAATAATTGGCAATAAACGTATAGACCTTTCAGTCCAAGGAAGAAAAGTATCAATGCAAATATGCATATACTTGATGATTTATTCTAAATATTGTATATTAGACTAGGATTATAATAATATTAGTATTATTATAAGTACTCAGTACTGATACTGAAATACTAATACATATATACTGACGGGCTTTCTATTGGCTGTTTCTGAATGGTTAGTTACAGCCTTGCTTAATTGATCATGTTCCTGCCCTGAACTGCTACGGATGAGTGCATGGTTTACAGTTTGGCCCGTAACTTGCGGGCTTGATCAATTGAACAGCACCGGATTTGTATCAGACTGTGAGCCTGCTGTATGCGCGCTGCACGCCCGCAGACATATGGCCTGTGTACCCTGAGATGGGGCCTTCAAATTGAATGAGGCTCTTGGTGATGATGGGGTACATTTCTGTTTCTTCAGTTTGTAAATATACATAGAATGCTGCACAGCAGGCATGATACTTAAATATACCAGCATCTCTAACCATAATTGGGCATCATAGACATTGCAGAGCATTAGCTGGATTAGCTAGCAATAGAAATCCTTTCCAAAACATAATTGAAAATCTTTACATTTTTAAATAATATTGTACCAGTGTAGACTCTTACTTGTGTGAAGGATTAATCACATTTAAGGTCCATGTTATGTCACTTTTTATATGATTTAATTTTTTTGTATCTAAATTACTTTATTAGTGCTAGAGCCAAATATTTTGCTTCACAGAATTCATGTTCAAAAGAAACAGCATACATTGCAGATTGGGCACATGTATGACAAGTATTAAACACCTTAGCAACGTAGCAAAGTAATCCAAAATAATTTAAGCTTCCCAAGAATTGCAGGATGCCTAATCAGAAGAGATGACTACACAATGATTACTGAAATGTAAAAATTCATTAAACAGTATTTTTTTCTTTGTTGAATCTGAACGAGAGTATTGATATTGTATTTCTTTTTGTTTTTTTCTTTTTTCAAATGAGGCTCTCAAAGCAGAAATAATGTTTCAAATGTTGAACTTATCTGGAGGCTTGCCCCTTTCTGCCAGTAAATAGTAATATAGATGTATGAGTCTTGCCTGCCAGTGAAATCAATAGATGTATGTATGCTCTGTGCATTTCCTGTTAGTTTCAATGACATTTAAACAGGTTTTACTTAATATTTTTTCAAAACAAAACACGACTTTGGTAATGTTTAAATATGCTCTTGTAAGTGCACAAAAAAATAATAATCTGTACTTTATGCACTTTATTTCTTAATTATTTTCCTTAACATTGTTGAGCAATTGAAATTTAGCCAGACATTTTCAATTTTTTTCACCAATTTATTAATTATACAGATCCTTATCAGTCTGGCACAGTCACTCTTCACCATAACATGACAAGATCAGTTCTACCCATATTCCTATTACTCCATAAAGTCTGCTTTACTATAAAATAACTTACATAGAAATATAAAATATATCAGTATCATAATCATGCTCAACTGAATCAAGGATGTTGAGAGGATAATACTCTACTGCCGTAAATAAAAGTTCAAATGTTTTCAAAGATTACATTTTTTTACTAGACTACTTGGATTACATATTTGACCATATGCTTAAAAACCATGTAGAATGCTTACTTAAAGTGTTATTATGTCTTCAGGACCCTTAGATGGTAAGTTTGTGAGTTTTCAATCTTGTGTCAGTGCCTTGGAAACAAGCTCTATGTACATTTGATTTTATGCTCAAAAACAGGGCCCTCCATTCTTTACAAGGTGTTTAATTTGTTTTCTTCTATGTACTCAACCCCTGTACAGCGCTACGGAATATGTTGGCGCGATATAAATAAAGATAATAATAATAATAATGTGCACAAACATTCTTTCAGTAGCTTTCTTGGTCACTAGAAAAGCTCTCTGGAAAGATGCTCTTGTATTCCAGTATAACAGACATCAAAAATAAGTGAAAGAAAACTAAGACACCTTGGGTATTGAAATAACTTATTGACTATTGAGTTTACATATCCTGTGGGTATGTGTGATCCTATTGATGGAACACCAAACCTCAGCTCACCATCTCTGTGTGTATATTATCTTTCAGAATCCACAGGTGAGCACCAGAGCACAAGATGTTTATACATTTTATCCTACTTATAACAATCTTACCATTATCAGTATCCTAACAGCACATATATACCTTTATTGTTGTTGTTCAGTCATGCCAGACTCTCTGTGATCCTATGGACCACAGCACGCCAGTCCCATCTAGTGCCTGGTTGTGCTCATCCATAAGGTTTCCATGGCAAAGATACTGGAGTAGGTTGTTGCCACAAATTGGTGGACAGCTGGGCATTGTGTGCAAATAGATACTGTCATAGTTTCTTGGTTACAATGTATGTGCTCTTATTGATGTACAGTGGCAATATGGTTGATGTATATTTGGATTTGGCAAAGGCTTTGGATACAGTGCCACATGGGAGACTATTGAGCAAACTAAGGGATACAGGAATTGCCATAAATATTTGCTTATGGATTGAGAGCTGGCTAAAAGACAGGATTGTTGTAAATGGAACATACTCCGATTGGACTAATGTGATAAGTGGGGTTCCTCAGGGCTCAGTATTAGGTCCCCTCCTTTTTAACATATTTATTAATGACTTGGAAGTGGGATTGGAGTGTGGTGTCTCCATTTTGGCTGATGACAGAAAGTTGTGCAAGGTAATTAAATCAGAAAATTATGTACTTTCCCTCCAAAGGGATTTGCATAAATGAGAGGAATGGGCATCTACCGTAAATGACAGATTAGATTTAATACAAATAAATTGAAAGTTATGGGAAGGAAAAATAGCCATGCAATTTATAATCTTAATGCAGAAAATATAGGGGTATCAGATATTGAAAGGAATTTGGGAGTACTTGTGGACAACCGCCTAGGTAACATTGTTCAATGCAAGCTAATAAAGGGAATGGAGGGGCTAAGCTATGAAGAAAGACTAATACAATTAAACTTATTTACTCTAGAAAAAAGGCATCTAAGAGGGGATATGATTACCTTATATAAATATATCCAGGGTCAATACAAGGCTTTGTCCAGGGAACTTTTTGTGCCAAGAGTTTTTCAACTGACAAGGGGACATCCTTTGAGATTAGAAGTAAAAAGATTTCACCTCAAAGAAAGAAAATGGTTCTTCACACCTCAAAGAAGGTGGTGACAGTGGATTTGATAGATTACTTTAAAAAGGGATTGGATATATCTTTTTAAATAAAAAGGGCATTAAGGGCTATCCTGAATAAATAGAGAGGGAGTATTGATCCAGGGATGAATCCGATCGCCAGTATCTTGGGTCAGGAAGGAATTTTATATTTTTTTCCCTGTTGAGACAATTGGCAAAGTTTCATTGTTTTTTTTTTCTGTTTTCCTTCCATTGGATCAATTAACAATAAATCTGCGTATTACAGATCAGAGGAGATCATAATAGGTTGAACTTGATGGACTAAAGTATTTTTTCAACCCAAATTACTATGTAACTATGCAACACAGTAAAATGTGGCCCACAGGCTCTAAGTTATGTTATCTGGGCCTTACCAGTTACCCAGTCAGAATCATGTAGAGACCTGCTAGGCCCAAATTGTGGTTAATCCATTCCCCATTTTGTATGTGGTCAGCCATGTTGCCTCGCCTGGTGCCATCTTGACTTTTTCTTGACCCCGGGCTTCATAAACTCCAAGTTGTTTTAATTTGAATTCCTATACCACACCCAACATCCTCCCCCCTCCTATGCAGAGCAGATCACTGAACCCAAACTTAACCCCAGACCCTGGATAGTTTATTACCCTCTCCAGGGTTGTCAAGAGGTAACAATAATAATTAGACAAGAAATAAAGAGTATTGATAGAAAATGTGTAATCAATACAAGGGAATCTTCCAGACCTCCCCCATAAATCTGGAAATCGTGGGGGAGATCAACAAGCCTCTTTTCCCTCTCTAGGGAAAATAATAATTCTGAGCACTGGAATTATTGCTACGGATACTGCCTTCAATTCTGCTCCTAGCCATTGCTTCCTGGGTACCTATGGTGGTTACACGCTGTCCTGCTAACAGGGTTTCCCAAAGAACCCCACAACCTACTGCATGAGATTGATCTAGGACCTTTCTGAGCCTAAGCAAGTAGTGGGTCTTCAAAGTTAGTTCCTTCCCCGGTGGACTGCAATTTGTCTGACTTCTCTGCTATGACCTGCCCATCTTGGGTGACACTACATGGTATAGCTCATAGCTTTACCGAGGAGCACAAGCCCTTCACCACAACAAGGTAGCGATCCAGAAGTGGTGTATACCTTTACCCATACTCTAACAATGCATCATGTTGCACTGTGACACTATTAATGCTACACAACTTAAATGTATTTTAATCATTCCTTGCAGTACAATTGAAGAAACACTTTTTTTTTTTTTTTAAATGTAATAGCTTTGAGGCTCACATTGAATATATTAGCTGGGTTCCTATGTTGGAATGGTTGCAGAGCTCTGAAAAAGTAAATTATATGTCTCTAAAATCTATGTACCCCTGAAGTAAGATATTTAAAACTTAGATGCAAACTTCTTTGTGCATAAGTACCATTTAACTACTTTTGTTGTAATTGTTTTTATGATTAAACCCTTACATGTCCATAGACTGCGACAAATGTGCATGAGGACCTGTAAAAGCTATAAACACGTGTCAGCGCAAAAACTTGGGGTTAGAGGAGGTATCTATACAGGAACAAGATAAACTTGGCTCGATTAATTTAATTTTCTAAGCAGTTGTTTTTTTAAATATATTTTAACAATTTACATAACTTTGAAATATGAATATTGTTTCTGATAGGATTTTTACTAAAACCTTGATTGCACCTTTAAAAGGATATTTTAGAGCACTTCATGCATTTTTTATATAAATGTGAGGATTTATATAAAATCTTCATAGTATTGCTACAATAGCAATAATGATATCTACATACTTTAGATAATATATATCGATAACAAATAAAATGTAATTTTAGGGAATTGAGTAGGCACTGGACCATTGTTGTCTAAACAGTTTTCATGCTTTGTGTGGTGTCTGTATTTTACTTAAAGAAGAAAGAGTTTACATTTTTTTTAAAAAAAAGCTCAGCCAAAAACACCTTTTTTATATCTGAAACATCTGGAAAACCTATTTTCTGTAAAAGAATAAAAAGCAAATGCCATGAATAAGTTGCTGATAATATAGACTTCTGGAAAACTGCATTTCAAGATACTGTGCGTTGAAGTTACGGTAATTGCTTAAAAAGTGCATTTGTTCCTATTTTTCCATGGTTTATGGATCTAAGTAAAATAACAAAGTCTAGATGTATCCTGTTAAAATTACTATAACAAAACAGAGAACAGGAACAAGAGCATGTTACTACTGGCTCATAAACCAGTTATAAGTACATCAGTGAACACATTTTGCACTTTTAAATTGCATTTATTCTATAATTATTGCCAGTGTCAACAAAGGACAAAGCTCATGTACAGTGTTGCCTACATTATTCAAACACCTAGGACATCATTAACAAAATGCTTAAATCATTTGCCAAATCTATTCACCTCACTCTGGGTTCTCTATAATACTGAACTTTTATAGGCCTGTCTAGTATAGTTATAAATACCTAATCAATGTGGAAGATTCACTGAGCCATCACAAGGGCCACTATGGGCATGGCTATGATGACAAGTTTTCTCATAGCCCTTAGTGAAATACCTTGCCACTGCTGTGTTATTTACTGAATTTAAGGTGCCCAGATAATTTTCATGAATTTCAGATACAATGTAATCCTATATTTTAGCATTTAGTAACAAAGAGCCTGATTCATTTTGAAGCCCACAACTTGCAGTATACAGGCCATATGTCTGCGGGCCTGTAAACCCTGGATTCACACGTAAAGCTTCCGACTATCCAATTCGATGAAGCACGCCAAAATTAAGCAAGCCCGTACTTTGCGATTCCGTCACAGGTCAATTAACCACTAGGAACCGGAGAACGTCAATCAACTCCACGGAAACAGGTTTAAAAGACAGCGAAAAAACGTAAGTCCTTGACTGTGCTGTAGCTGAGAAAGTCAACATACAGGTCTAGGCATTGGTGGGTTTTTGAGAGAGCAATAGATAGCTAGAGAGAGAGAGAGAGAGAGAGAGAGAGAGAGATAGACTGAGAAAGAGATAAAGAGTACTAGAGAGAGAGATAGAGATCAACTGAGAGATAGATAGTGAGAACGAGTGAGAGAGAGAGAGACAGAAAGAGACAGAGAGAGAGTGCTAGAGAGAGCAAACAAGAGTAACTGAGAGATAGAGAGAGCGAGTGAGAGCTAGAAAGAATGATAGAGAGAGAGAGAGAGAGACAGATAGAGAGAAACACTGGAGGAGGAGGAGAGTGAGGAGAGGAGGAGAGTGAGGAGAGAGAGAGGGGAACACCGGAGGAGGAGTGAGGAGAGGAGGAGAGGTATAGGTATGGAGAGAGGAAGAAGGAGAGGAGGAAGCAGGTCAGGGAGGGGAGGTAGAGGTGTAGGAGAGCAAGAGGGGGGAAGGGGTGTGCCCCCAGTTGTAGGCACACAAGGCCTGATCCCGGGGGGGGAAGGTAGTGGGGATGAGGGGCAGGCCCCAGGGAGTGAACAAGGAGGCCAGAAACCCCAGGCTCGGTTGGTAGGGCATGAGGTTGTGCCAAGCAAAGGGTCCACAATTATAGCACAGAGGAGACAGAAACCCTCCTCAGGGAAGTAGAAGCCTACCGTAGCATCATCCATGGTGGGAGGGATGTGAGGCCTGGCGATAAGACACGTGCCTGGAATGCAGGCAGGCAGCTGTTGTATCACTAGGGGTTACAAAAAGGGATGTCAAATCTGTTAAACACCGATATGATGACTACTAGATGAAGGTCAAGAAGAAGATGGCAGCGGAGGCCAGAGCAGCCCGTGGAACTGGTAGTGGCCCGCAACTCAACATCACCAACTGTGGATGGGAGCATACTATTAAGGAGTCGTTGGAGCCAGCAGCAGTAGTGAGCCTTCCAGGACCGTTGGACACTGGCTTTCAGGAAACCCTGCAATGTGAGTATCACATACACCATCACACCATCATATGCACGCACATGAACCCCACAAACATAGATAACTGACATACAATAGCACTGTGAGATTTCTGGTTATGACTACACATATATGGGGCAGCAATAACCATGTACATCCAGGAAGCAAACATATTATTATCATAATTGTTATCAATACAATGTCTGTCCAATACCTGCAGTTAAAACAGATTCTGAATAGCAGTTGCAGTTTGTGTTAGTGTTATGATTGCTGTTTGTACAAAGTTCATATAAGACAAAACAGTTTTGTATTTTTGTCATGAGTTCCCCTATCCCTACCTTCCCCATTTTGAACACTCCTACTGCTTGGAACCTATTCCCAGTGTTAATTGGTTTTACATTCAAAAGAGAGTACATGTATGGGTGTGCACACTGCAGCATATGCGGATACTCAGAAGCATGTTAACAACCATTTCTTAGAATTGGTCACAGATTGTTTACTTCTCACACACCGCACAGCAGATTCAGATGAGTATGTGTTCTAATGAACTGCAGATGGCACATCGCACCATCATTACATATATTGATATGAGCCATGATCCACAATGCTCATGATACAGCTCAATGTTTATCTGCATAAAACAATCACCACGGCCAATTACAAGTGACCATGATGTCAGGGATATGGAAACACACAGCAAACAATTGTTTAGAAAATCAATACTCAAATACTATTGTCCTCTCATTTCAGTACCCAGGAGGCGTACGCTGGACACAGAGACCCAGGCCGTGGCTCCACAGGAGGAGGAACCACAATCACCAACGCAGGTGGGGGTGGAGGAAGCCGAGGGCCCGGGACCATCACAGGAGGCTGGCCCATCAGCAGCAAGACCAGTGTGGGGAACACTCCCCGGGCCCTCATATGCATCATGGGTATGTTCACAGCCCTTTCAACCAACAGACATGTCATTGAGCCAGCAACCACGTGCAGGGATGTAGAAGTCCTGGGGACCACTCTCAACAGGCCCACCACTGCCACTTGGTGAGATGCAATGGATGAGTTGGCCAGACCCCAATGCTCTTCCACTCCGTAACAAGCCCCAACAGATGTTGCCCCAACAAATGATGCCACAATAGTGGTTGTCCCAGCAGTTGTTGTCCCAGCAGATGCTGTCCCAGTGGGCAACACCATCGCCAATTGCAACAACATCCCAACGGTAACACCTCTGGCCTCACCACAGCACATCCACAGTCCAGCTTTGTCTGGTGACAGAACTCACAGGCCCTCACAAGGCACCTGGAGGGACATCTTGCGGCACATCCGCATGGATGATGAGCGTGACAAAATAGTAATGCAACAGCTGACAGCGCAGCTTCAAAGGCAGAATGATATTGGTACCAAGCAGGTCAACAGCATCATAGCAATATATGGTGAGTTGAGGAGGCATAGTCCAAGGAAATGGCTCATAGGGACAGACAAGCCCAGACACGGCTAGTGCAGTTGGCGGAAGCCCACGTCAACACTTTCAGCCTTCAGTTCCACAGGCTCCACCATTACTGCAACCAGAGCCTACTGCCTCCTCATCTCACCCCTTACCGCCAACTCCAGCTGCAATTTGCCAAGTTTCACATAAATCATGTCCTATCTGATGACTCCTGAGGAGAGGATTGTATACCACTGCCCTAAGTCCACCTCATCCACAATCCTCAATGAATATTGTTTTGTATTAATGTTGACAAGCTGTTGGCTGGCTACAGAGTGTGTACACGTATGGTTATGTTGAAAATGTCTGCAATTGATGTACAATGGAGATTACCATTGAGATGGGGTGTTGCAATCAATCCAAATAGGGTTCTGATTGATATCTTGTCTCTGTAGGCCTTAATAGCCCAATCTCATGACCATGAAGGCATGTTCCACAACCTCCTCGTTCTGTGTCACAGATTCTGCTTATCAATTTCAGATTATTCCTTAATATCTAAAAACACACTGTGTGTGGAATAGATTTGTATGACATATCCATGATTTCTGCTGATCCTTTTTTCCTCATATTCCGATTGCAGTGGTGTAGTGACCACATGCGACCCTGGTAGGTGCTATGCATCATGCTTATTTCTAGACTATGACATTACTCCCTTTGGGTAGTCCATTTTTCCCAAACACAAGCCTCTTGCCCTCCCAGGATCCGCCCACACCACACCCATGATATTAATGCACAGACTTGACCATTTCTGATTGTGCTCTGTGTATGAAATAACACTTTGTTATACTGTTCTCACAGTGTCAGTGTGTTTTCAGTGGTTGGGGTTTTGGGACATCCACAGACATCCCATTTGTGTCACATTACTATATCTGTAAACTAATGAGCCCTAGTTACTATGCAATAGGTTAATACATATACTACTACAACTACTAATAATAATAATAATAGTAATAATATCATGAGATATCATAATATATATTATATAATAATAATGGGTTATTGCACATGCAAAGTCCAATGTGGGATACTGAGGGTCTGATAACAATATGACAATGTGAATTGATTGATAGCAAAACACTTAATGGGATGTCACCAAATAATAATTGATATACATCTTGGCACATGGCCACCAGCAATGACGTGGGACTTTCCATGGGCCTAGCAGAGACTGTCCCTGATGGAGGTGAGTTGGCTGTTTTTCCACAGCCTCCATGTGTTTTTACTGCACTTCCTGATGGGTTAGAGAGAATTTGTGTGGTGTATGTTCCCCTGGTCCCCTCCTGGATTGCTATGGGGTGGTGGTGAAGGGGCTTGTTTACCTGAATGGAGCTGGGAGCTATACCATGTAGGGCCTCTGTAGGTGGGCAGGTCATAGCAGAGAGGTCAGATAAATCATGGTCCACTAGAGAAGGAACTGGCAACCCACTCCAGTATCTGTGGCATGCAAACCTTGTTGTTAAGAACAGACAGGGACATAAGTGTTTTGCAGTCCATAGGGTCACAGAGAGTCAGACACAACTGAGGGACTGAACAACAAAATGTCAAATGTTTCCCTGGTACTAGATATATGCCATGTGACAGTGTAGATTGTCCACTATTTGTTTTCCCAATGTAGATGTGATGAGTGAGATGTATAATAAATGATCTTTGTTTGTTTACGGTCCACATTTGAGCCTCTGTGAGTGAGAAAGGGTTAATATGGTAGCCATTTTCATGTATTTGTGTTGCAATTTGAAGAGGTAATGTGTCTTTAATAGCTTTCAGCATCTTGCAGCATGACTTTTCATATTGGCATATTGAATAGCAAATTAGCTTACGGGCTCCATTATCGGCTCCAGTAACTTACAATTGCTCAATTGAATCGGCCTCAAAGAGTGCAAATAATAAATATACAGAAAATTCAAAGTCCAAAACTGATAGGAATTACATGCAGACTGATCATTCTATGATTTGTGGATTAAAAACAATCTGGTTTCTGTAATATTATACTTATTTGTGCAAATCCACTGTCTCGTAATAGAATAATTAAAGCAAGTATTATGGCCAACATATTATGGACAACATTCATTTTTAGCTTTGTGCAGGGGTGGACAAAAATACATAACACTTAGGAGCCAGGAAAGTTTCATACATTGTATAGGTGCCAGACAGGTTACTTGTAGGAGCCTGGAATGAAGATCTTAAAAAAGGTACATTATACTTGGAAAAATAATTAGAATCCAGAAATGTATTTTTAGGTGCCCTGGACATGAAATGTCCAATCATAGCTGTAGCCTAGTTTCTATTTCGGAAGTCTGAATCTCAGTAGTTTCTATAGCAACTCAAAATAATGGTACCTACTAACTTGAACAAGGCACACTAGCCCTAACATTTTTCCTTATCTCTATATATCTATATAAACCCCTCCCCATAATATGGAAGGGATTAGATAATAATTGCAATAATTGCAGGGGGTTTATGACCTCTCCACCTATGACCCACTACCGTATGAGTCTGGGTTTCCCCCAAGATTTCCCTCTAAATATCTGCTGCTTCCTATGAGCCAGGGGATTATTATTATTATTATTATTATAGTTTATTTATAATGCGCCAACAAATTCTGTAGCGCTGTACATAAATTAGGTTAAGACAATGATAAATACAGATTAACATTTAGAAAAGGAAGGAGGGCCCTGTCTTTGAGCTAGGAATCCAATGTCCATGGTCCCTAGGATCCCCCTCAGTATCCACTACCCTCTATGATCAAAGGTATCCCCAAACTAAAATAGAACCACAGGAATCTTTATGGTCCCCCATGGCACAATATATTTACACCTACTGTATATCACAGGGGTCTTAAAAGGCCTTCATGGTATACTAAGCTATGACCATGGACCCTTGTGTTAATTAACACTAACCCCTATACCATGAGTGGACCTCCATGGTATACTAAGTTATGAACATGGGGGTCCTCATTGACTCCTCTGGCACAGACAATAAATGTCATTATGGATCCCAGTGGCACCTAATATCAACTCATATACCATGGGGTCCTTATAATCACATGTGGTACCTAATGGTATACTAAGCTATGACCATGGGGGTCCTCCATGGCACCTAAAGTTAACCCCTATACCATGGGGGTCCTCAAGGATCCCCATGGCACCCTTCCTCACACTATAGAAGTCTATATTGGAGCCCCATGCACCAAAAATCCCTCCAAGTGGTCCATAAGGAACCCATAATCCCTAACACTAAATACATAAACTACTACAAAAATTAACAACATTAAACCGGGTGGAAAATATACATTACCTATCTTTTTGACGCCCTTTAATAATGATCATCAATGCCCTTGTCCTCATTCTTCCATCCTGGATAAGCGGGCATTCCATGTTGATTGATGAATGTGTCCTCTTCTTTCTTTATTGAAGCCCTTAGTTCTCATCGTCAGCACATGGAACTGAGACTCTGCCTAAAAACTCCACCTCTCTATAAAAACTACACCTAAGCTCTTCCTCTGAGGAGCTCCCATACCAACTAATGGGTTTTTGAGTGCACCTTCATCTTTTATACTATTTTTTTGTGGTTTACAATTGGCTGAAATATGTGTCAATCATTGTTCAGCCAACCAGAATGGAGTATTTAAATTACTCCTGTTCCATATTTGATTTATGAACAGTCTAACCTATCAACATGCATAGATTGAAATCTGTGCATATTTTATCATCACTGGAGGGTGTCAAAAGAATAGGCAATGTATATTTTCCAATAATAAGCAAAAAAATACTAAAGTCTTTATTAGAGCAACTCGCTCAAACAACATTGTATAAAATCGGGAAAAAATCCTTGATATGAATGTAAATAGATATAGCCACATAAAAAATAATATATATACCAATATCAGCCAATACAATCCACGATAAACAGGAGACCACTTTTTGGAGAAAGCTAAATTTCAAAGTGCTCTAATGAGAAGCTTTTGCATCCATATACACTCTGGCGACTAGTTTCGTCCATACGGACTTCCTCAGGCCATGATATGTATATTTTCCATTTACAGGTTTTATTATAATTTTATGTAGTATTTATTGTTATGGATTTAGTGTTGGGGACTATGAGGGTCTTTAGCTCGGTAATGATTTATGAGTGACCTGCACTCGATTCAGTTTTTACCAGAGAAATTAAATGGATCTTCATGGATCACCATGGCGATGTTAGGATCCATTGGAGTCCAATATAGACCCTTCTGGTGGTAGGAAGGGTGATGTCGTGGACCTTGATCACTCCCTCCCATGGTATAGGGGTTAACTTTAGGTGCCTTGGTTAGATTTATTTGTGTGATGTGATAATGACTTACGAGTGATTTACGAGTGAACTGCACTCTGTTCAGGTTTTAAGGGAGCCATGAAATGAAAACCTATATGTTTAATTTATGAACCTGACTAATAGCATTATCCAATGTAATTTTAGGTAATAACAGTGTAATTCATAACTACAGTAGACTCTCAGTTATCCGGCACCAATGGGGATTGGTAGATGCTGAATAAATGTATTTTCTGGTTGCTTGAGAGTCACTATTAAATGAGAAATTAGTTGCACATAGGATGCTCTGCTAAGTATATTTGTCAGTGAAGGCTGTTCTAGCAGCAGCAGCTTTCATTCCTCACTTACACAAGTACGTTCAGCTGGATGGTGCGGTGTTGAACCCAGGGAATGTAACGCAAATACTGCACTAACTCAGTCACTCATGCCTGTCTGCTTCCAGGTAGTGATGTCGCGAACATCAAATTTTCAGTTCGCGAACATCGGACACGAACTTCAATCAAATGTTCGTGAACAGGCGAACCCTGCGAACCGCCATAGACTTCAATGGGCAGGCGAATTTCAAAACCCACAGGGACTCTTTCTGGCCACAATAGTGATGGGAAAGTTGTTTCAAGGGGACTAACACCTGGACTGTGGCATGCCGGAGGGGGATCCATGGCAAAACTCCCACGGAAAATTACATAGTTGATGCAGAGTCTGGTTTTAAGCCATAAAGGGCATAAATCACCTAACACTCCTAAATTGTTTGGAATAACATGCTTTAAAACATCAGGTATGATGTTGTATCGATCAGGTAGTGTAAGGGTTACACAAGCTTCACAGTAACAGACCAATCTCCCCGTTTAATGCACCGCAAACAACCGCAAACAGTCCCTTTGCACAACCGCAAACTCCCCATTTGCACAAGGTTGAATACCAAGCTAGCCATGTCCAGTTCCTTGTCCTCACTGATGTCATTGAAGGTCTCTTCCTCCACCCAGCCAACAAGGGTCCCCGAAGGGTGACAACTTGCCACCTGGGACGCCTGCTGTGTTTGGTCTTCCACCTCCTCAAAGCCACCTTCCTCCTCTGACTCCTCTTCTTCAGACTCCTCTCTCTGCGTTGCCTCTGTCTGCGTTATTATAAGGTGTGTACTGTTAAGTAGTACTATTCCTATCGGTTTAATCCCTGTTACGTCCACTATTAGGGGACGTGTATATGGCATTGATTTTTGGAACAGGAAGATGGAAAAAGATGCTTGGTCGGACCTCCTACTTCAAATTTGGGGCACTGCGCGTGCAATCTAAGGTGCCTCCAGATATGAGTGCCACTGTGCACTGGCAAAAGTTGGCAGAGTAGGCGCTGTAGGCCTCACACACACGCCTGTAAGCAGGCAACTGATATTCAATCGATTACAGTCAAAAAAGTTTTGTTTTATGTCACTGTACACTACGGTTGCACCAGATATGACGTATCACTGTGCACTGGCAAAAGTTGGCAGAGTAGATGCAATAGGCTTCACACACATGCCTGTAGGCAGACAATTGCTATTCAATCTATTACAGTCAAAAAAGTGTTGTTTTATGTCACTGAGCACAATATAAGCTGTGAGCCTGACACAGGCAGGCAACTGAAATTAGATTACAGGGAAAAAATGGTTGTTTTCAATGTATGTTACACCACCAGGTATGAGTAGTGAAAATAAGCACAATATAAGCTGTTAGGTGTTAGCCTGTCACACACACACGCTGGCAGGCAGACATAGATTACACACAAAAAATTATAAAATAAAATAAATGATGTTCAAAGTTTCCTCAATGATAAAGTATAGGGGGCGAACCGAAAAGCGCATGTGTTCGCCGTTCGTGGTGGACGCGAACATGCAAAAATCGCCGCGAATAGTTCTCCGGTGAACTTTTCGGGACATCACTACTTCCAGGTAAAATTGAATTGCAGAGACATACAGTGGATGCAATCTCAGTGCCTAAAAGCATTTTGTGGCATGGCAACCTGGCTTCTGGCATTTGTTGAGCCCTGTAAAAAAAATTTTTTTTTTTTTAAATACAGTATTCATGATTTTTTAAAAGTTGTTTAAGAGTTCTGGTTGCTATAGTTCTGGTTAACTGAGCGTCTACTGTATTTTGTTTCACACATATTTCTGAGTTTGACCTTCATTTATAAACTTGTTAAATATTTAATTAGAATAGATGTATATCCAGGAAAAAATTTAATTACAGGTATAATTATACTATAGAACAGTATAAAAACATGCCTATATCTATATATACTCCATATATACAATATAGATTTTTATTGCATATGTTATTAATTATTCTATTAATTTAATCTGTTCTATTTGGAGTCCATCCCAGCTAGTCAATATTTTTTTTTATTAACAAAAATGCTGCTGAACAAAGAAAACACAGCAAAACCTTTAAGAATTCATTTCCTCTGGAGTTGATAAATATATTTTCAACTGATAGGTCTTACAAACAACATAACTGAAAACTCAAAAAAACTAAGTATTGTCTGCATATCTGTAATCTTGAATTGTGATATCGCATTACTGAATGCGAAAGTAATTTTGCCCATTTTAGATCACTTTCTTTTAATGAAGGCAGTTATATGATTGCTCAACGTTATTAAGTACAATATGTGTTCAGGAATGTGAGTCATTTTATAAGAGCAATTTATTATGCATGGTCTCTATAATGGGCTTTAAAATATTTGGTAAAGGTTTAAATAGTATAACCTTTCTCTTTTTAAGTTCCAATTAAAATACTTAATTCTGAATGGTTTTATAAATGAAGGTATTCAAATGATATTGTTTAAAATAATTCTCAAGTACAAATTCCATAATCCCACAGAGGTTGTCATCACTTGTACAAACTGTGAGAAAAGCAATTTTAGGTATCAGTTTCTATTTGCCTCTGAAATTCCATGACATAATCTCATGAGGAAATCTTGTCAAATGAAATACAAGGTGTGAAGGAGAGCCCTTATTTATTTATACATCAGTAAAATTATAAAAAAAAAATATTCAGTGAGACCATACTCTATGAGACCTTTTTTAATTTTTAGTGATTAAATTGGTTGATAAAGTGACTAAATGGAATCAGCTATCACATATATAGTTGTGAGCATTGCAGGTTGTTGCTGTAAGGCCCGCAGTTGCAGGCAAGGAGCGCCAAAAGCGCTCATTGCTTTGGTGCAGATGAGTGCCATATGCGCTCACCCGTACGACCCCGCACGACTTAGGCAGTAAGCGCCGAAGCCGCTCACAGCGCTGGTGGTAATGAGCGCAGTACGAGACCCGTAGCAGTTTGAAAAAATTGCCTGCAAAAATTACGGCCTGTAAAACTTTGAAAAGGATAGCAGGACTTAGGAAAACAAATATGAGGTAGAAAAAATACAAAGTTAACGGCCAAACCAGGCACATCGAAAAACGTAAAAAAATAAAACCATTAAAAAAAAACATCACACACAGCATGGGGGGCAGCCAGGACGTCTGGGAGTTGCATGCAAATTTAATTCAAATTTGCCCATTTTCGGCACTCAAAATTCACCTCAGTGACAAAAAAAATGGCGGCCGAAAAACTGAAAACGAGGCTACGTGACCCATAGCCACGCAGAACACCGACAGGCACATAAGACTTTTACCCAGGAATGTACGAGGTACAAAATACACTATTAGGAAGGACGGAAAATGCTCAAGAGCCGCGTAACACATTTTACAACAATAACTTGCAACTAATAACATTACCTTTCTAAAAAACACGCAGCCTATTTATACTGCACACTTGACACATTGCTGACACTTTCTCCTCAGCTCAGCAACAGTTCAACTGTACATTGTATGCTGCAGGAAAATCAAAATAGATTGTTAGCTCTTCAGGATATTGAGTGCTGGATATATTAATTAGAAATAGGTAAAGTATATTAATTTATTATTTAATTCATTCATTCATTATTATAAAAAAAAAAATATATATATATATAAAAAAAAGAGAAAAATATCACAGGAGTTGCTCGCAAAGGTGCTGATTGCGAGCCACGCGGTGAGCGTCAAAGGCGCTCAGCGTGGGGCTCACAATGAACAACAGGGTGCTCAGAGGAGCAAAAGTACACGAGAGGAGAGGCTCGCAATGAGCACCAAAGGCGCTTAGCGCAGGGATTGCAATGAGCACCGAAGGTGCTCAGACGACCAAATGTACACCAGGGGATAGGCTCGCAATGAGCGCCGGTGGTACTCAGAGGACCAAAAGCCTTACATTGTGTGGAAAACAGCATTACCTGCCCTATAATTTTTTGTCCATCATTTTTTTCTGCTTCAGACACAAGAGACAATGCCTTTTTAATTAAAAAAAAATCGATTAATAAGCAGATAAAACTATTCAAAAATATATTTTAGTCAGCATTAAAATACAAAACAGAGTGTTAACAAAGTCAATAATACCAAAATGTTTTCATGCTACTGCCTTTTTATTGCCTGTTGCAAGATTGATTTACAAGGGTCACAACCTGGTTCCTACCCCATGCATTATTTTTGACAAAACGCATAAAATGACCTAATACTTTTTGAATATTAACCAATGGGAGTCATGCTCCCATCTCTCTTCTAACCAATTTACTATGTTTAATTATCTTCAATACAAATGCCTTGCCCTCCTTTATTTAATCCCTCTTGTTCCTTTTCTCTTTGGTTCACATTGTGTGCGTGCACTTCATACAGTTGTGTCCGCGTCTCCCTGACAGCAAATCACCATGCTGATCCACTTGGTATTCATGGTATTCCTAGTTTCACATTACCCTTTTACTTTTCTATAATCAATACTTGCAGCTGCTAGTGTCCTAACCAAAGTAATCTAAAAGTTGTATTGTTGGTAAGGTTAGTGTGATTTGGTAGTTCTGAATAAGTGTATATTATAAGCTCCTGAGGTCCGTGATTTTATTCAGATTTTTTATTACAATTGCAAAGTGTTTGTTGGCACTATGCAGTTAAAAGCACATATGTACATATAGGGTGAGATAAGTGAAGGGTTTGAGGGTATTTTTACAAGGTTTGCTTTAATTAGAATTTGTGCCTTATCTGTTGCTAGATGATCTAGTATTTCGAGATGTTTTGGTAGTTACCACCATTATGATATAGTACAGAATCCGGCAGCATAGAATAAATAATGGGTGTTCAGCACTGGGGGGAATTTACTAAGCATCTCAAGGGCATCTCACATCATCTCTTGATTTATTATTTACTATTTCCTGTGGGTGTCATTCTCACCTCATCGCAGAAGAGAACATGCTTAGTAAATTCCCTCCATTTTGCATTATATTTCATGTTTTGTAAATAACATATTTTTTTCTTTTGCTTAAAGCACATTTTTTCATCCTAGTTATTTTCTGGTTCACCACATCAGTTGTATTATGTTTTGAACAAAAATACAACTTTCTGGACTGGCTACTATTTGACTGACTGTCTGGCATGGATTGAATCACAAATAACATATTTTGACACAGACAAAAACAAACATCTGTGCATATGAAATGGTACAGCGAGATAAATTAGACCTAATGTATTTCATGGTTGTTGGGGGCACACAGTGCATGTTAAATGTCTGATTGATATAACAGCTCAAATCCAAAGAAGGCTAAATGGATTACTATTTTTTTACTATTATGGATTTTATTTTAATGCTATACATTTTGGGAACCCTATGGAAAAAAACATATACTTTTGGTACTTTATAATTACATTATAGGTTAAAGCCCTGACATTGTACTATCAGCTCAGTGCTTTTTATGCTTAATTACAGCTGAACAATACTTGAATGGTCCTTCAGTCTACTGCATTTACATGAAGTAATTCACCTACTAAATCAATGAATGTGACTCAGGGGAAAGAATTTTAAACAAATCCACATACTAGAAAAAAAGAAACTTGGAGTCACATCAGGAAACCAAGGGCGAGGATGAGTTTATATTGTCCAGATCATTTTATTTGAAGACCTGAGATTAAGTGCATAGATTATGGGATTTACTGAGATGAGAGCGCGTGTAATGCCTATAGAAAAGTACTTGATTTGTCTTTGTTTCTAAAGGCTGTCCAGACTCTAAATATCCAAAATAATATGTTTTTTTTTTAAATAAACAATTAAAACAAAAATGTATTCTTAATGAAGTTAAAATAAACTTGCACATCAGTATTTTACTTCAAGAAAAAAAGTATTATAGATTTTTTAATTTCTTCACATATTCATAAAATTATGTTATTATAATCTATATGAGACAGAATAATCTGAGACACAATTCAACCCCGCTATAAGTTAAATAATTTAAGTCTAAAATCATGGGACTAATTGATTGTAGTTTAAACTCCATGTTTTACTGAAATCATGTTGACGGCCTCATTTACTATTGGCTCTGTCTAAATTGTAATTTATGGGGTTCCTTAATTGATCATGATCATGCCCTGAAATGCTACATACGGGTTTATGGTTTGCATGTTGGGGCTGCGAGCCTGTTATTGCGCGCTTGAGTCAATTTAATACATCTATATATGTAAAGAATTAGTAACCAGCAGCCAAAATGTCGGGTTACATGTAATTACGGGCTTGGAATTAAATAGGGGCCATAATCTGTAATAGAAAAAAACGATGACATTTCTCTATGAAGTGATCAAAGATTTTGGATTAAGATTTCTGCTTTACATACATCAAAGATGGTATGAAATTAAAATGGACGTGGTAAACGCCACTGTTTAATCACTGTATACAATCATCATATAAAATAACAAACCAAAGCTTCTATAAAATACAAAATAATGTATATTAAATATTTATATTTATGATAAAACTATTACAGAGAAAATTGTGGGAATCCCATATTGGCTTCTCAGACAGTAAAAAAATGTACTAAAGGACCAAAGGTGCATATGCGCAATTAGCTAATATTCTCTTCTCTGATTGGCTGTTTTAAAAGCCAATCAGTGAAAGGCAGAATGAAATCCTATTCTTGTTGAAAACTTAACCAATCAGAAAAGGGTCAGTTGCCTTCTCTGGTTACTGAGTAACTAACCAGAGGGCCTATATTCAAATGCTCCATTCTGATTATATCTGAAATATAATTGACACATATTTTAGCCAATCAGAATCCATACCATTTAGTATATAATCAAAGAGTGTGGTCAGAAAGCTGTTAGTTGGCTGAGGGGTTCCTCAGAGGTGGAGCCCTGTTAGATTAATTATTTTTTCTTTAGAATGGCGGAGTTTTTTGGTTAGGTGGATGCTCTTTACCTGGGCTGAAGAGAGGAGGGAGCATCTTCAAGGTAGAAGAGAACTGATATCTTCAATCAAGATGGATGTGACCTCTTATCCAAGGGCTTCATGGATCATTGCTGGAGTACTGTCCAAGGAAGGGTTATGTATAATTCCCCCGCCCTCAGGTTTAGTTTTTTTTTTTCATTTTAGTAATTCATTTTTTTATTTATTTATTTTTTATTTATTTGTCATTTTTTATCTGTATATATAATATCTAAATGTTATCTAATTTTAATGTTCTGTGTTTTTTTTCCTTGTTTGGCCTAAAAAAAAAATTATTTAAGGAGTTAGGATGCCATGGGGACTCATAGCACCCCCCTCCGTGAACATAGATTAGTTTACCATGGGGTCCATAGGGATTTGGTAAATTTCCCCTGAAAATTGTGACATATACTGTGCAAATTGAGTTCTTATTCATTTTTTTTTCTATATATTTTCTTTTTAGGATTGACAGACTGACATTATAAACCAAAAAATATTAATATGGTGTGCTGATGACAATGGACGGGCATGTTATATTTTTTCATGTTTGTTGTTATTATATGTCAATAATGAGGTAATGCCAAGCATTGCATCTTTGCCGGCCACTATTGCGCCTTTGATGGTGAATGTGAAGAATCACATCCAAATTTAGCACTTATTTTTACATGCAAATGCTGCTGCACCAATAATAGCTGTTACATTACATTCTTAACTCCTAATACAGCTATACCTCTTTTAACACTGTAGATAAGTTCCAGGCAATAGGAGTGCTAAGCAACACAGCTCTAAACGGGTCAGTTCAACATGGGGAAGATAGGGATAGGGGAACTCATGAAAAAAACACAGCAGGCAAAAACAGAGTTATAGTTGGGTAATGCTAAAGAAAATCAGAGCGTTAAAAGGGGTCTCGCAGGCAAAAACAGTGCTATAGCAGGGTTTAGCATTAAAAGGGGTCTAGCAGGAAAAACAGCACTATAGTGAATCAGCTCTAAACAGGGTAGCTTTAAGCGGGGTATACCTGTACATGCATGCGCCACTCTTTTTGTCAGGTATAAAGGGGAGGCTAGGGGGTGGACATATAATGCTACATCAGGTATTTTTGAGCATTACCACTCTAAATCTTGAACCTAATTATAATACATTACATTACATTATTACATTATAATACATGAAGTTTAGTAAACCCTTTGTAGATCTGAGTGGCTCTTATGCATGATGTTCAGAGATAGATGACACATTAAAGTGCGTCCTCTTACTGAATTCCCCTCTCTCTTATCCTGGGATTTGTCTCGTGATCCCTTGTGATTGTTTGTGGAGCTAATGTGATTCTCATTACTGCTGAGAGGAGGCAACAAGTATTCAATTATTTAATTTGGTCACAGCCAGATTAAAACATTATAAAATGCTTTTATCTACGGTATTTTATACAGTTTTGAATGATAATTAATAAAAAAAAAACGATTTATCATATAATTTAATAAAATATCTGAATGTATAATTTCATATAAAATCTTGCTTTTAGTATTATACTAGCGACTTGCCCGTCAAAAAATGACGGCAATGAGATGTGTATGTTTGGAAAGTTGTTTAGTTATTAATATACGTATTTGACACTTGTAAGGTTTAAGTTATGATGACATTTTTACTATTGTGATATTAAACATGTTTATTTTTGTAAAATGTTCTTTTGTTCAAAAGTAACTGTTAAAGCATTTTGTATTAAAAGTATTAACATTTGAATGTAAGAACAGTTGAACTTTAAATTAATCAGTATTTTAAACTTGAGGTAATGGTTTTTTAACATGCAAGTTCTATGTGAAGAATTGTTAACTTAAATATACATTGAATCCAGAGGAAGGCAAACAGTAAAAACCCTCCTTGAAACGTAGCCAATTGTATCAGAGAGGTAAAAAAAAATAATTCCTTCCTGACTCCATTAACTGGCGATCAGATTACTCCCTGGATTAATGTGTAACTTAAAAGACAACATTTACATTGTGACTTAAAACGTGGTTGAGCTCTTAACATGAACTTTGTAATATGTCTAAGTAAGGAACTTGAAAGTATATTTTTTTAAACTTGAACTTTCTTATCTGTCTAAGTAAGTAACTTGAAAATATTTTTTTCAAACTTGTAACATTAGAAACAGTAATATAGTTAATTAACATTTGAACAGAATTTGTCAAAATAATGCAAGGCAAGTGTTTTGTGAGGCTAATCATGCAAAACAGTACTTCCATTAATTATGACTGAATTGTTTATTGATTTGTATTTTTCAATGGTTGACCTTTGTTTTTTGCTGCAGTAATTGTTGTAAATCGCACATATAGTTTCGTCTGTGGAAAAGTGGTTCTGTAAAAAGAGAAAGCAAGAACTTAAACTTGTTGTACACTGTGTAAGCAGTGTTCTGTATGTGTTTGACAATTTAATGTAGTTTAACAGGAAAATATTGTTTTTGTAAATGTAATTTCTGTTGCGTAATAATAACCATTTGAAGATAACAGACATTTATGTGTATTTGTTTTAAAATTTGGTGGTTATATTGTGTTTTTTTATATTTTTGCATTAGCTTTTAATTTGTTTTTGCATGGGTTTTGTTTGTTTAATGAAAAGTTAGAGTACTTCATAGTAGACAATGTTTTTAGTAAAAATACGTCCATCTTCTAATAAATCACCTTGACTTTAATTCTTTTCAATGTAAACTTTAATAGCCTGTGGATTTTTGCACCGTGATAAGGCAACGCACAATTGTCCATGTGCAAATACTGGTTGTTCTAAGAAAATACCCACAGATTTGAAAGTTTGTCCTTGTGATTTATTAATGGTCATGGGAAATTGTCTTTGAAGTATAAAAGGGAGACTACTTTCACTAGGTGCTAAATCTATTCTTGGTATGAAAACTCTCTCTCCTTTATGGGTACCAGTTAAAATTTCAGCATCTATGAAATGATCCTTTAATTGTTGAACAATTAATCTTGTACCATTGCATAGGCCTTTTTTGGGGTTCATATTTTGCAGTAACATGACAATTGCACCTTTCTTTAGCTGCAAAATATGTGGTGGCATTCCAGAAGGAGTTAGTGAGTTTATGAATTCAGTCGAAAAGTTTGCCTGACTTTCTTTGTCATCAGCAAGTACAGAATCAGCACTGTGATAATTTCTTTGTGGTGCATTAATTTTTTTTAAGATTTCATTTTTGAGGATTAATGCATCCTTATTTTTACAGGTTAGGATGACTTGGTTGGCAAGCTCTGAATATTCCTGGTTATTTATGCTACCTTCAAATATAGCCGATGTACAGTGTCCTCAGGTAAATTTGGTATTTTTTCTGTTCTGCCTTCTCCAATTTTAATAAGCCAATCATTGAAATCAGTTTGTCCTTCTGATCTCATATTTTGTTGCAGTTGAAGATGGGTAAAATGTTTACATAGTGTGCTTGACTTTATACAGGTTTCTATAATGTCAGTTCGATTTCCATGTACAACGACAGGTAATGTTTGTCTAAAATCGCCACCTAACAACATTACCTTTCCACCTAATGGAAAAGTATTACCCATGACTTCACGAAGCAAACGGTCAATACATTGGAGGGCATAGCATGACATCATTGTGGCCTCATCTATTATAATGAAATTACTTTTTTTTTATTTTTTGCTTGTAATGATGTCATGCGAATATCTGACACAGAGGTTTCTAAAATAGGCACTGGAAGTTTAAACCCACTATGTACAGTTCTTCCACCTTCTAACAAAAGTGCAGCAATTCCAGTAGTGGCAAACGGCAGTGCTATTTGACCTTGTGCTCGTACAAAACTCATTAATAAATTATATAGATATGTTTTTCCTGATCCGCCAGGTCCATCAAGATAGAAATAACATTTTTTGACGATGTCATCATCTATTGCATTTTTAATGGCATTAAATGCTTGCACATGTAATGTATTTAAAGTTGCAAGTCTTTCTTCTGTTCTTTGTACTTGTAGTTGAATGTCATAGTCTTCAAAGTTTATGTCATCTATAAGACCTGGATCAGGCAAATTAAAACTTGCACAACTTAATCCATGAGTTAAAAATACTTCTTGGATTTCCATTAATGCTTTTAAGTGTGCAATAGGTTCATTGTATCTTTGCATAAAGTCTTCAGACGTATTACTTTTAAATGTGTCCCACAAATCTAATGCATTTGGATCATTTGAAAAGATACAAAAAAAAATGCAAATTGTTCTCTCATCTGCCGTGGCATTTGACATAATGCTGCTTCTTCTAGACATCTTTCCCATTCTGTATCATCAGCTAGTAAGTTTCTTTGTCTTGCAGCTAAATGGAAGGATTCATATACTATGTCATTAACAGTTCTTAAGTGTTCAAAACTTTGTACTCCAGGAACATTTAAAAGTAATAGTCTTAAGCAGAAACGTTCAAGATCTCTTGGACTGACTGTATAAATTATTGGGATTATTTTATTTCCTCTGCTTTTTCTAGGTCTCCATAATCCATTCACAAAAACATAGTGATATGGAATTTCAATATATAAGAATTGTGTTGCTTTTGAATCTGTAGAATTATATTCAAACCATGCAGTTAGTGTAGTGTGACGATGCTCACTTTGGGCCAATGCATTACTTTCATTTCCAGCATTGAAATACACTAAATGTCTTTGTGGCAAATGTACTGCTAATCTATATACTGCATGTGATCTATCATGCATTTCAAATTTTAAAAGGCGCCACATTGCTTCTGGTGCACTTACATAGCGAGCATCTACATGAGATGCAAGTTCATCATGTACTAACTCAGTGCTTTCAGGGTTGTCTGCACTTTTGACGACTACAGTAGCTGCATTATAGCCTTTGTAAATATATTTGTACACATATTTAATGGATTTGATGGAAGTGCAGGCTTCTACATTAATGTGTGCATTATACTTCATGAGTAAATGTGGATTGTAGGGTACTACATTTCTATTGTCAACCTTTTTGCCACGAATAATGGCACTATATCCTTCTCTTCTTCTATTAAGTGGATAGCCATCACAATTGGCATACGTTTTGTCTCTATAATCTTTTGGAAAATCTTTGGCACATTTATTATTTTCCATACATGGTGATTGTGGATTAAGCTCGCCACAGGGTCCATGAATCATTCGATGAGTAACAATCTCATTTAGTCTACCATATAGTTCTGGATCTGGTAGTTCAGCAACAATGACTGAATCCACTTTCTTACCTGTATCTAATTTATCTTTTTCTTGAAGTATTATGAGAAGATGTGCATGTGGAAGGCCTCTTTTTTTAAAACAATGGTATATACATGAGCAAGACATTTGCCAAATAAGTGACTTATAGTGATGTCACATATTAATTTATTTAATTTAATTTTAAAAACTCCGGCTACTAAATCTGGTCTATCGGAAGGACTTTGGACAAGAAGTAAATTTTCTGTAATTTCTGGACATTGGGGATTACATGTAAATGTAATAAATAAATCAGGTTTGCCAAATTTTATGACAATAGCCAAAGCATCATTGTATCTTTATCTCATATTTCGAGGAGATCCTTGAAAAGAAGATGGTAAAATGATGGCTTTGCCAGCTGTCATGTCTCTGCTTGTAGCCACCTCAGCAACATAGTCCATTAGTCCACAATATTGTTCTACACATAGTTTATCTTGTTGATATTTTATAAAGTTTAAATTATTGGCCTCAACTTGCAAATATTGTTGTGTTAGTTTTCCACCACATAAAATTGGATTAAATGTATTTCAAATGGCAATTTGAGCTACTTTAAATTCAAGCATAGAAACATTATTTCAGATTCTGGCTTTAGCATTTTGGTAACTGGGAAGGGTTAATTTTGGTTGCCAACCTGCTTCTCCGTGTAGGAAAAAAATGGAATATATGTTATTGGATCTAAATTTGGACTTAAGATACTGATATTAATGAATGGTTGCTCCTCATTTCTGGGATATATTCTAATGTCTTTTTGAAATGGTGGTTCTCCATCATTTTGAAACACCATTGCAACCTCATTTGATGTTGGCAAGTTATAACGACGCTTATCAGTATGTCTATCTCTTTTAAGCACCATAATGACCTTTGGGATTGGTAATTGATGTCTTTGTGCATGAAGTTGTTGTTCATTTTCTACTTCTGCCTATATTTTATAAGCTTTAGTGTAGGGGTTATTGGCCATAATGTTATCTAGCTCTATAAAAACACTGGGTAAGCATTTTTTATTTTCTTCCAGCTGCATACGTTGGTCAACAGCTTCCATTGTATCTAGGACATATAGTTGAGCAAATTTTCTTTGCTCTCCTTCCTCTGGATGTAAATGTGACGTCCGATGGTAAATTTGTCCTTGGACTTTAAAACAGTAAGGACCATGTCCTGGTACATTAGCAGCTAATGTTGCCCCCATAGATGCAAAGGATATGGCACTATTATAGGATCTTATGTTTGTCTTAAAATTTTTGTAGTTTGGAAAAGTAGGTTCAGTCATAATATTTTGTAAATAGATTGAAAATTATTTTCTTTCTGGAAGTTTGACCTTGCCTTTTTGACAGCAACTAATAAATTGGCCATCTCTGGGTCTCTCCTGTTTAAAATGATAAGCCTCACAAAACTGACATTGAGTATTCATGTACCCACAATTGTGAACCTCTACTGCTAAAGACTTGAGTAAAGGACTATTTGCAAAGCATATATCAGTTTCATTTTTAAATTCATCAGGTGATGTTTCAGGAACAGGTTCTAAATGCTTTTTTTTTTTGGTGGCTTTTTTTGGTATATCTTTTATTTGTTCAGGTAAATGTCATGTAATGTTTCAGGAAGAGGTTCTAAATGCTTTGTTTTTTTGGTGGCTTTTTTTGGTATATCTTTTATTTGTTCAGGTAAAATGTCATGTAATGTTTCAGGAACAGGTTCTAAATGCTTTGTTTTCTTAGTAGCTCTTTTTGGTGTATCTTTAATTTTTGCAGGTGATAGTCTTTTGCTTGCAATTCTTTTGCGTTCTATTTCTTGTCGAATTTCCTTCTGCTCCAGTGTCTGCTGGTTGGCCAATCTCTGTTGTTGTTCTCTAGCTTGACGTCTTCTCTTTTCTTGTTTGCTGTCGTTATCAGCCATGTTAATCTGTAAAAGAAAATAATGTATCATTAGTTTAGTTTGAGATGTTATGTTTGTTTTTTAAATTTGTTATTATCAACAGTTTGTTTCTATGTGATTGTAGTTAATTGTAGCGGAACTTTCTTTGTATTGTTAAATAAGTGTTTTTTATTGTAATTTTTTGCTTACATGCATAGCACACTCGAGGTAATTACATTATAGCTTCTTCTAGATATAGGTGTATAGTGGTAATTGAAATGGATTTATTTATTTTTTTTTTTATTTTTTTTTTTGCTGTACTTTTGGCTCATAGGCATAGTAGAGGGGAAAAATTAGCCTTTGTAATTTGTCCTACAGGGGATTGTTGTAATAGTATTTTTATATTTTATTTAAAGGCTTATATGTTGGGGCTGTGTAAAGGGTTGTATTGTTTTTTCAGTGTTAGTAGTATTTGTTGCAGTATTCTATTTTTTGTGTGTGGTTTGGTTTTATGTTTAATATTGTACATTATGGCTGGTAATTGAGAATGAAATATGGTATTTAGTGTGTGTTTTGACACTTTTGTAGACTATGCTGTTTTATGTTGCTTTTTTTTGGGGGGGGGGCTAGATTGAAGTTTGGGTTTACTGTTAAACATTGTCCACAAAAGACAAATAATAGGTAAATGACAAATGTGTCAGTAATATTTTGGTAAAGGTTATAATTAGTGGTTCTTATTGTTGTTGGTGTTTATTTTTTTTCTGTTGACATGGATACAGAGCAAACATGTTTATTTTGTTTTCTCTTTTTTTACTTGTTATACTGTACCTTGCTTGAAGTGTGATTTCAAGCAGAATCTTTCTTGGTCCTCTGTTGTAAGTCTTCGTCCGATGCTCTTCATGCAGTCTCTGTTGTAAAGGAAAAAGTAAAATGTTATTTGATTTTAATGAATTTCTAATGAATAGCATATTTCATTGTTTTGCTCTATTCTATCTGTCATGGTGAATTTTTCTGCTATGCTGTTTTTTGTGCAACCATTTAAAATACTTTAATTGTATTTGTATATTACAGTTATCCTTTTTTTTTTACTGTAATTATTAATGTTTTTCCTATTTTGGATATGATCGCAATGTTTTTAGAATTATCCTGTTTTGTGTCCACCACTTTTGGTATGCTTATTTAGGCTTCTTAGTAAGGATTATAGGTTGTTAAAAAGTAAAGAAGAATATTAATTTACTTTTCTGTTTGTGTGATTTTTGGTACAATCCTGTTTTGTGTCCACCATATTTTGCATACTTTATTTACTTAATTAGTTTTCTTTATGAGGATTAAATGTTGTTGGACATTAAAAATGAATGTTAATTGCCTTTTCTATATCATGATAGGCTTTTTTGTTTTATCCTGTTTTGTGTTCACCACTTTTTGGTTGCTGCATTTGGCTTCTGAGTGATGGTTGGAGGTTATTTTACAGTTAAGAGGAGGAATACTTTTGTTTTATGTATGTTGCTAATGTTTCAGATGCTATCCTGTTTTGTGGCCACCTCTTTCTTTTTTTTTTTCTCTGAAACTGTCTTTCTTTGTAAATTGTATAGGTGTTTGTGAAGTTTGTTGAACTGTGTCTTTTTAAACTTTATTAAATTTGTATTATTTTTTTTTTTTACTTTTAATTTTTATATTGGCGGCCATTAAACATATATATTTACTTTTTTTTCCTACTTCTTATAATATACCTTGATTGAAGTGTTGTTCTTGTCCGAATGACAGAGGGTCCCCTCCTGCCAATCTTAATCCTCCAGTCTTCTTGTAGTGTCTGTTTGAAAAAGAAAGTTAAATGTATAATTGTAAATTTCTTCTTTTTGATTTTGCAAAGCATGGTCTTTTTCAGCATGTAATATATTTTTCTATCTTACCTCTTCCTCTTTCTTTGTGTTCTTTAAAAGCAATTCTCTTTGACAGTCCACGGTGCAAATTCTTGAGTGACGCTGTTGATGCAGAGTCTGTTTGAATAGTGAAAAAAAGGGGAAAGATTCAGCTTCAGGTTCCATATGTATTAGTGTCATATTATTTTTTGCTATGAGTTGCAGTAAATTAATGTCATTTAAATATACATGTTTCATTAGTTTCGGTTAACATTAGTTTGTTGTAGGGCCTATACACATAAATGTGCTTGTCACATGTCACTATACATGAATCACATTTTCATAGTTAAAGTTTGTTTTGCTGTCTTGGTAATAAAATTTTATATATTATAGCTTACCTCTCAGTTGTAATTTGCACAGTGTAAAGTAGGAAATTAGGAAATAATTCTCTTCTCAAGTAACAGCAGCAGTTAACTATCCAGTCACTCCGTTCATCACCTGAGTAGAAATGTAGAATTTTCTGGAAAGTAGGCAGTATTGATAAACTTTTAGGTGCCTGAGACCGTTAGAACGTAATACGCATGCGATATTTGCGTTCCAGCATACAATTTGCGTTCCATCCGCCATTTTATGCGTAGTAGTTGTCAAAATGGTGGTTAATATCAGTGTGCTACGTGCCGCATAGTGTGTGTTACGTACCTCGTAAAGTTGACTGTAGCGTTGTTTCAGTTTTGCGAGTCACTGTAGTATTGTTGCGTCTGTAGCTTCGTTTTCGTTTTGTTCGGCTGCCATTTTTTCTCTCGCTTAGGTGATTTTAGGCTGTTTAAATTCAGTTTTTTGGACTTAAATGGACGTGTAACTTCACTTTTCGAGGTGCTGGATGCCCCCCCTTGCTGTAAGTAAGCTTTTTATGTGTTTGTTGTGTTTATTTATTGTGTTACACATGTTTTCATGTGCGCCGTTTGCGGCCGTTTTTCTGCGTGTTCGGAATGGGTTGTAGCGCGTCTCATATTTTTTGCAAGAGACTCAGGCTCGCTGCGCGAGCGCGCAAGCGTGAGCAATGGCTCGCATGCTCACAACTATATATGTGATGTTTTTATATTACAGTTTACAGTAATGTGAAAATAGACAAATTTCAACCTTGTCAGTTTGTGTAATAGGCTATAAATAAACCTGAAATGTTTGAAAAATAACCAGTTTGATCGATGTTCAATTCAATTGGATTGAATATGATTTGTTTATTTACATCCTTTTAATTAGACCCTAAGGCAGAAAGTGAATGTATATGAAATAATTGTCCCTCAGTCCCTTTCCCACATGATAATGATGCAGAGAAACAATAAAATGGCCTCAGCCATTTTTTGTCCAGTTATTCTCGGGTAGGCCCTATAATATAAATATAAAATAATAAATAATATATTTAAATATACTGTAGACCAGAACTCAAGCAACTAGAACTCTCAAGCAACCAGAAAAAAAATGAAAGCTGTACTTTAAATAAAAATAAAACTTAACAGGGCTTAACAAATGCCAGAAGCCAGGTTGTCATGCCACAAAATGATTTTAGGCACCTAGATCAATCCACTGTATGTCTCTGCAATTCAGGCATGAGTGACTGAGCCAGTGAAGTGTTGGCGTTACATTCCCCGGCACTCAGCACTGCACTCTCCAACCGTATGTACCTGTGTGTAAGTGAGGAGTGAAAGCCGCTGCTGCTAGAATAGCCCTCATTGACAGATATACTTACCAGTGCATCCTATGTGCAGCTAATACAGGCCTCTTTTAATAGAAACTACATTTATCGAGTTTGTCCATATAATTGGTGAAAATGAACATAAACTAACACACTATACATAACATTGAAAATAAAATATTACTTTACATTTGTCATTAAACAACCTTCCTCGTATGATTAAAATTATTCCAAAAGGATACTTTAAAAAATTAAGAAATCTATTTACTGAGCAATCAGGCAATTTGTTGTTAGCAAAGAAGTTCACTGATTTACTTATCTGCGCTATCATGTAGATTTGCTTTCCAAGACAAAAAGTCAGGTTGTTTCTAAATCAGGAGCCAAGCAGCAAATATATAATATGAATATGTGGAACTGATGGATACATTTTTTCTTACTCCAAAGAATAAGCTTAAAAAAAAACCACTTAGATAAAGAAAAACTTTGATTTAATTCTAGATGTAGCAATGTGAGAGACATGTTATTAATAACAACATCATCACTGCCAAACCCTTCTGTGATACCCTATTGACTTGGACCCGGTGCATTCAAACTATGAAAAACATTATATATACAGATATGTGTAAATAACTGAAAATACATGTTTTCAAAATAATTGTTTGTTTCTCTGTAGGATATATACAGCCTTATTAAATTGTGATTTGGCCAATTAAATAGGGCTCTATATAAGCACACAGCATAATTTTTTTACAGAAGTTTTTAGTTAGTGAACTTCTATCCAAAAGCAAGGTCTTCACTAACTAAAAACTTCTGTAAAAATATATGCTCTGTGCTTATATAGAGCCCTATTCAATTGGCCGAATCCCAATTTAATAAGGCTGATAGTATGCATGTTTCTACTTGACTTATTTAGCCACAAATAAGAAAGCATACAAATGTTTTTTTCTATTTCCTGGATACTAATTAATAAAGATTAAATGCATGAGCCACATACAAGAGTATATTAAGGAGTGTCCAAGCTTATGTTTGCTTAATTTGCTTACTGTATATTCACTTAGGTGAGAGGAACTTCTCCAATGTATATATTAGTCAATATGTCTATTATCTCAAGTGGGGAGTGATAGATAACATAATTTATTGAATAGAATAACAGCTGGGGAGCTGTTCTCTCAGTGGAGAGAATGGTCTCAAGTATGTAATTGACATTAGGTAAAATTCTAAGGAAAGATAATTTTTACACTTTTTATACTATTCTTGCATTTTATACAATGCACTTGAATGTTAAATCTATGACTTAAAATATAATAATAACAAGTATAAACATATCACCATTGATTATACACAAAAACATAATGTCCATGGCATTAAATGTGCAGTATGGTATGCAAGACCCCCTAAACTTATGGTAAACAATTTTAATCTCCCATTCAATGTCTACATTTTCTGCTTTTACAGCTAGCTTTCATAAACTTCAGTAATCCAATGAAGTCTTACAGATAGTAAATATTTTTTGTATTGTGAGTAAACCATATGTTTTAAAGTAGTTGGGAAACAAATTCTCAGAAAGCAAATGTTGCGGAATGACAATCTTGGGAGCAGTCGTTGCTGATGACAGCAGTTGTATTGTGTTTTAGTGGAAAAATAATATTTGCTTGGTAGTAATGAAATATCAAAATGTATGAGAATCCCTATAGTCTGCATGTTTTTAATCTCAAATTACACAACAAAAGTTTTATCATGTGTAATGTACTCAAAAATCTTGTGAATGTCAACTTTTTTTTTTTTTTTGCATTACTTTAAATTGGGGGCACATGTGTAATATTGCACCTTTATGTTACATATAAACTATAAACAATTTGAGCAAGGAACCCATTGCAGTCTTGTGTGTTTGTATGTCAAAAAACTGTCATACCTTTCAACTTATTTTAGATTCTTTTGTTTGCGTTCTTTTACGTGTACGGAATGTTCTTTGTTTTTATCCAGTCACTCCAAGTGTTATTATTCAGAAATTCCTATAAGCATTTCATGGTTCTTGGTCCTAATGTTGTATCATCTTGCCAGGTACACTTGATTTTTCGCTTCAATTAAATTATTGGGCTAATATTGAACAAATGCATTATAGTACATATTATGGACCCAAAATACATTGTTCATTATACGCTATAACCTTACCAACTGGCTGCATGCTGTGTGTATCTACTGTTGAAATTTACATACAATTTGGGGGTTTATTTGTGTATCCTCTTTTTATTTTTTAAGAGCCTAATGATAAACACATGTCATTACTAGAATATTAAATAAAATGGTCTTCAGCTAATTTTATAGTGCCAGAAGACGTGCATTTCAGTGTAATTGCAATGTTTTCCTCATTGAGGTAGTTGGAGTTATTTTATATTCCTGGCTTCTGCTACATGTTAGTAGAAATGAGATGAAAGGAAAGTGTGTAGCGAATATGGTTAGCATCTCTTGGTTGTTGTTTCAGATTACATATTTTATGACCGAAAAACTTGTCTATAAGCCTGTGTTGGACTTGGTGGAAATATAAACAATGCAATTACTGTGTGACTGAGGCTGTATCTTGTAAATCCATCCTAACATTTAGTATCTTAGTTGGACACTATGGATGGAAAAACACATATTAATATTATTATACCATGAGATAAGAAAATAGTAAGGATTAGAAAAGGGGTATGTGATACAAAACATATGATAACTTGATAATCTCTTACAGGAAATGTTTGGTTCATTCTATCTATGTACGGTATCACATATATAGTTGTGAGCGTACGAGTTGTTGCTAACGCTGCGGGCTCGCGCAGCGAGCCGAGGCCCTCGCGAAGCGAGGGCACTGCCCGAGGGTCTCAGTTGCTGGCATGGAGCGCCGAAGGCGCTCCATGCCAGCAACTGAGGACCCTCGCGAAGCGAGGGCCTCAGTTGCTGGCATGGAGCGCCGTAGGCGCTCCATGCCAGCACCTGAGGACCTCGCAAAGCGAGGGCCGCAGTTGCTGGCATGGAGCGCCGAAGGCGCTCCTTGCCAGCAACTGCGACCCTCGCAAACTTCACGTCGCAACCCAAACACTACGACACACACATTACGACACTCGCAAACAACATACGACACACGTTCACACAGATTACGGACTCGCAACACTCGGACGCAACTCGCGAACATTACAAAATGTAAAACACAATACATACACACACCACATACATAAAAAACTTACCTACACCAAGAGGGAGCACCCAGCACCTCAAAAATACAACTTACACCTCGATTTTACTTCAAATAAAACAGTTTAGAGACTAAAAAAAAAACGAAGCGAGAGAAAAAATGGCCGCCGAACAAAACGAAAACGAGGCTACAGCACTCTAAACTCGCAAAACACCACAAGAAACTCGCAAAACACCACAAAACACCTACGGATATTCCGATACAAACGTATAACACACATTACTCGCCATTTGACGCCAATGCGGAAGTACACGACAACGGTTTCGGCTCGCGCACGCACAGTGTTACACTGCACACATTCAGCACGCTTACACAGCAGATCCACACCACTAATGCTGCAGCAACATCAAAACACATTCACAGCTCTTCCACACAATGCTTTAAAATAGGTAAAGTATATTCATTTATTAATGTATTATATATTTCATTATTACACACTAAACAGCATTAGCTACCTTACAATTTCATTGCCGTCATTTTTTGACGGGCAATTCGCTAGTATATATATAAAAATCAGAGTATTGCAGTATATAGTGATACCTTTTTTTGTCCAAACATATTCATAAATATTAGGACTGGCTTTTAAAAGTAACCTCTCTTTGTCAATTCAGGAGCAATAGTATTGTATGTACAATAAAAAAGGTATCACTATATACTGCTATACTCTGATTATCTATCTTGATTATTGGACACTCACGGCTACCTCACTCTTCATTATATATATATATATATATATATATATATATATATATATATATATATATATTGTCTTTACGCTGTCTATAAAGAAGATCCCATGTGTGCTCTCTCTCTCTCTCTCTTTATATTAATATATATATATATATATATATATATATATATATATATATATATAAAACTACTGCTTTTGGATATTCAAACATATAGCATGGCACAGTCAACAAAGTGAGAAAAGTCGATTATTAAAGAAAAAGCAGTTTTAGATCTATCCACGCTAATGTTAAATCCATTTGAGAGCACATGTCTCATATGGCAATAACATTGATATTAGAATTACCACGTGTCTTATAATAGCTGCCAAGAAAATAGGAGGATAACATTGATGAATATCTCAACTATCTGGTATGTGTTAAGAAGAAGAAAAATAGTGTAATATAATTTTCCATCCAAATAAATCTGTATTTCATTGCAGTTACCTGTTGCTAAGGTCAAAAGATATTCCAAAATAATAACGTTAAAGCAAGACGTTCCATATATTCATTGTAAAAAAAGACAATGAAATTACATAATGGTTAAGAGTACATCATGCACATTACATTCTGTATATATACATTATATACATTATATACATTAAAGCCTGATCAGTTCATAGTCATCACACCCCCTTTTCTGCTCAAAGTGAGTATGGTGAAATGGTTTTCTTGTAGACTTGGTAAATCAGGTATACAGTAAGTAAAAGCAATAAAGTGAATACTATTATCACACATATTTTAGTAAAATGTTAATTATTTGTTATTGATCTCAGGCATTTCATAAGATTATAAAATTGCATTTTTCTCTTATCATTCAAGAAATTGCTGGTATAAATTTAGAATAAAAATAAACCTGGACTGCAGCAGAAAAACACAGCTTATGAGAGCCTGATCATCTTACTTGAGCAATGAAGATCTTAAAAGTGACATTTATGTATGTATAAAATGAAAATAAACAAATTTCAAATAATAATGTAATCTGACCCCTCAATACATAAGTCTCTAGTGAGAACTTCTGGTGAGCATCTATACTAGATGGTTGCATGCAATAATAGTTTCAGGGGGAACGAGAAAATATTTGGATTATTTCAAAGGATTCAAACCACCAAGAGCTCCAAATTTGCAGGGCTAAAAGAATGTTGTTTTGATACCAGAACATTAGACCCATAAAAAATACAACTTCAATAGCTTAAGTATAGTGCAGACTTCTTGCCATTAACATATAAACTATGGCACATACAGTATGTGGAGCTATCAGTGGTGCAGCATGTGCAGTGCAGCAGGGTCCTCCTCCAGCGGGCCCAGTGCTTTGTAATTTTATTTTTTTGCATCTCATTTTTTCTGTAGCCTAGGGCCCCCTAGTGCCGCTCACACTGATCCAACCACCATACGCCCCCAGGCAATTCTTTGCTGCACAATCCTGTGCATTTCTACTGAAGCACCAGGAGGTAAGAGGTAAGTGTGCAGCCGTTCAGCACACTGGGGATGTGTATCAGGGAAGAAGCTAAGAGAGCGAGGCTGCAAAGTACAGAGACAATGAGTTATGTGAGGGTGAAGGGGTCTAATGGAGGGGAGCTGTTATGGGATGCACCTTAAGGAGTTGCACTGAGTGAATTGGTACTGGGTGGAGCCCAGTGCAAACATTTTTTACAACCCTCCGTTCCTAAATTGTATTTCAGAATGATCCCCGATAATGATGATCTTTGTGAATAGGTGTATATTGCGTGTTTGAAGGGATGACTGCAGCACTATTATGCTAAATATATCTTCCATATACAGCAACCTGCATTGCATTTAATGTGGAATCATTCTTACAGTTCTGTTGAAATGTTAATAACCTTCCTTGTTGCTGATGGATAACAAATATATTCTCCCTTTCAGCTAATCACTGTTTATTTTCTCTTCTTCAAACACATTAAACATTGTCGTTATTTAGGCAATTTGCATAATGGTCACATTATTTGGTCACATGCTTTATGTTATAAGCTTCTTAATAAAAATTATGTTTAAAAAAGTGATTTTAGTGGTATGCCATATCCATCTGCTCAAGTGTTCTCGTAATGAAACCAATTTAACAAATTGCTAGTTTTTATTTATTTATTTATTGTGCTTTTTAGCCTACCTCCTCATTTTATAAAATTTCTATACCTAGCAGTTTTAGGAAACCTTAAGTGCATTTACTTTAAAAACAAACTTCTGCCTTCCACATCATATTGCAGGGCTCTGTCGTAATTCTCATACCCATAGAGTTTGCTCCAATACATCATCGTCTTGTTAGACTAATTATGTTTCCATTGTATTTCCAAAGGAATACAAGGAGGGCAGACTTGGTGACACAAGCAGGATTCCCAGCTCTCGGCTCAGAGTATCCTCTATAGATTTGTTGAGAGAGTTCTTTGGTGCTCTTATCCAATTATCTTTTAAGAAATTCAAGAAAAGGCTTTCTAGATCTTGTTTGGTAGGGAGGTCTGTTAATAATGGTCTTATTTCTTCAGACAACACTGATTCTGGTTAATGTTGAGCATTCTGCTAGTCTCTGGTTTCGAGTGGACATGATGGTCTGCAGGTCTTTAGGGAGAGTCAGGATAAGTAGAGATTTTAGTGGTGATGAGATGGTTACATTTTCAGTCTCTTTGAAAAGGCTCTCTGTTTGTTATTTGTTAAAATGTTGTGCTTTATATTGTTGGTCAATGTCACAGCCCCAGTGCAAACATTTAATTTGAAAACCTCCTTATGTTTTTGGCTTGTTATAAAGTGATGTTGACATTTGAAAAGGCTGCTTAAATCTCTGTTTAGAGACAAGATTCCATAGAGTAATATTTGTAGGTGCAGGATATATTCCAAGATCTTTTGTTCTTTAATCAAGCGAATCAAGTGATTTGTTTTGATATAAAGAAAACAAAAAAAATGGATTATATTCAATTTGTATTCAATATGTCCAAAAGATGGAAGGGACCACCAACAGGTTACATTTTAGGTATATCCCTTCTTGAGCACAGGTGAGCTAAACAAAGGCTTAGCACGTGGTTAAACAGAATTACCGAGCCTCTGATTAGCTCACCTGTGTTTAAGCAGGGATATACCTAAAATGTGACCTGTCGGTGCTCCCTGAGGGCTGCAGTGGAAAAACACTGTATTAAACACTTTAAATTCAAGGCCTTTTGTTCTTTACTACAGTGAGTGAAGGTTCACCCATTGATTTGGTATAGAGAGAGCAAAGATTGTTTATATGAGGCCAAAGCCTCAATATTAATCTTACTTGTAAGAAGGTTTACTCTGTTGAGTTATTTCAGTGAATGGTTGTAGCAGGGCAATACAGATATATTTGATGATACATGATTTGATTTGAGTTATATTCAGTCTGTCCAATAGATGGCAGTGTAAGCTTATGCCACTTATTTTAAGGGCACATTTAGCCAAGACTTTTTGTTCTTTAATAAAGTGAATAAAACAGAAAAAAAATCATTTTTGTATTGATTTTATGTAAAGTTATCAAAAAGTATTTATATGAATCTTGAGGTTTGATACTGGTCTTGTATACAAGTAGATTTACCCAAATCCAGAAATCACAATGAATAGTTACACCTTTATACCATTATATTTCTATGGATTATATTATACAATATGTGCAAGCTTATGTCTCGGCACAACTTTCCAAGGTTTTTGTTCTTCAATCAGTTGAGTAAAGTAGAGTGAAGTAGATAAATGTTCACTTTTTGCACTTTTGCTTATTTGATATAGAAAGAGCAAATATTATTTATATCTTGAATTTTGAGAATAATCTTGCACACAAGTAGGTTTATCGGTCCTTTCCTGTTATGACTATGCAGCAGCAGTGACAGAGAGCATCAGATCTGAGCAGCACTTGCAATCTGTGCACAATTTTGTCAGTGCCATCTAGCAGCTCCTTGATGCAACTGCTGCTGCCACTGCAGTGCAGTCATAAAAGGAAATATCCAGATTATCCAGATTTGGTATTTTAGTGCATAGTTGTGACAGTGTTATATAATTATATTTTGCATTCAGCATGACCAATATATAGCCATCTAGGTTTATGTCATGTATTTTAAATGCACATTTATAATTAGTTCAGTAGGCTGTTCTTTTCTTGATGATCAATAGATATCCGTCAGAAAAACTCAATGTGATTTATTTTAACTGGGAGTAAAACAATGCATATGTCACAGTACTCAAGTATGTAAAAGCATCAGAATGATGTGTTCTGGGTAATATTCTTTACAATTGCATCAGCATACCCCAAAAATGGCAGTGTGGGTCACTGTTATATAATGTTTGATTAAATCAGAGGAGAGTTGTCCCACTGTGCTTATATGGAATATTGTCCTTGTAAAAATGAGCAGAGATTATTTATTCAAATCTTAAATTGTGACCAAAGATTCTGCAATTGGATAGGCAATTTATATAGAAGTGGTATCTCAGGAAAATATTTTTCTAAGACATCAATATATGGCAGAGTTTTCAGGATATGTTATTTTCTGAAAAGCCAACAGATGGCAGCGTAATCAATCTTCCGTTGTTTTTATTACACAATAGTAGAAGAAAATAAAAAACTAAACTTTGTCACTGTTGTTACATAGTTACATAGTAATTAAGGTTAAAAAAATACTTTTAGTCCATCAAGTTCAACCTTTTTAGATCTCCTCTGATCTGCAATATGCAGATTAATTGTTAATTGTTACTTGAACCAGAGGAAGGCAAACAGAAAAAAAACAGTAAAACTTTGTCAATTTTTTCAAAAGGGAAAAAAATCCTTCCTGACCCCAGATACTGGCAATTGGATACCTCCCTGGATCAATACTCCCTCTCTAATTATCCAGGATAATCCTGAATACCCTTTTTGTTTAAAAATATATCCAGTCCCTTTTTAAAGTTATCAATCGAATCTGCTGTCACCACCTTTTTTGGTAGAGAATTAAACAGATTAACCACTCTTACTTTGAAGAGCCATTTTGTTTCTTTAAGGTGGAATCTTTTTACTTCTTACCTCAAAGAATGTCCTCTTGTCAGTTGAAAACCTCTTGGCACAAAAAGCTCACTTGACAAAGCTTTATACTGACCCTGGATGTATTTATATAATGTAATCATATCTCCTCTTAGACGCCTTTTTTCTAGAGAAAATAGGTTTAATTTGGTTAGTCTTTCTTCATAACTTTCTCCCTCCATTCCCCTTATTAGTTTGGTAGCCCCTTTTCTGTACATTTTCCAGTTCTAAAATGTCCTTTTTATGAAGTGGTGCCCAAAATTGTACTCCATATTCCAAATGAGGGTGTACTAGAGATTTGTATAGTGGCAGAATTATATTTGCTTCCCTTGCTTCTATACCTTTCGTAATACATGCTAAAATTTTATTTGCCTTTGCAGCTGCTGCTTCGTTTTGAGCACTGTTACCTACGTGGTTGTCCACCTAGATTTGCTCCATTAAGATTATAAATTGCATGGCTATTTTCCTTCGCAGATGCATAACTTTACATTTTATATAAAAGTACATCATTATCTGATTTAATTACCTTGCACAACTTTGAGTCATCAGCAAAAATGAAGACACTACTTTCCAGTCCCACTTCAAAGTCAATAAATATGTTAAAAAGGAGAGGACCTAATAATGAACCCTGAGGAACCCCACTTACCACATTAGTCCAATCTGAGTATGTTCCATTTACCACAACCCTTTGCTTCCTGTCTTTCAGCCAGCTCTCGATCCATGAGCAGATATTTACTGCAATTCCTATATCCCTTAGTTTGCACAATAGTCTTCCATGTGGCACTGTATCACAAGCCTTTGCAACATCCAAAAAGATTACATTCACTGAGTTGCCTTGATCCAGGTTCCTACTAACCTCCTCATAGAAACAAATTAGATTTGTTTGACATGACCTATCCCTCAAAAATCCATGTTGATTCCTAATTACAATCCTGTTCAAATAGACATATTCTTGTATATTATCCGGCCACTAATTTTCTGGCCACTAATTATCAGATGGCCTGTTTAATTCTACCCACATTGTAATGTTCCTATAGCTTCTTTCCAATAATATGTGAAAAAAATATTTTAGGTTTAGTCTTAACCTCTTTTGCAACTATTTTATTTTCTATTTTAGCCAGTCTAATAGCCCTTTTGCAAGCCTTGTTGATTTCCATGTACTTATGCAAAGAAGTCTCTCTCCCCTCTTGTTTGTATAATTCAAATGCCTGTTTTTTACTTTGTTTCTTCATCTTTAAATCATTGTTAAGCCACATTGGATGGGATTTACTCCTTTTACTTTTATTTCCACATGGTGATAAGTATGTTTATTTAGTAGGGATTTGAATGTTGTCCATTTATGTTCAGTGTTTTTACCTATCAGTTCTCTGTCCCAGTCTATACTTTGTATTGCTGCACTTAGACCGTTAAATCTGCCCTTTTAACATTGAGAGTTTTTGTTGGCCCCTTACAGTTATGTTTTTGTAATTCAATCTCAAATCAGACTGTGTTGTGATCACTGTTTTCCAAAGGTTGCCCTATTTCAACATTGGATAACATATCAATATTATGTGTGATAACTAAATCCAAGATAGCCTCATTTCTAGTAGGTTCTTGTATAACCTGGGCCAGATAATGTTCCCTGAGTGTACTCAAGAACCTGCTCCCCTTCGCTGAAATGCTGGTCTCATTTATCCAGTTTATTTCAGGGTAGTTAAAATCTACCATTAATAGAACTTGCCCATGCTTAGCTGCATTTACAATCTGTAACAACAATTGCATTTCCTCACTTTATATTATATTTGGGGGGTGAAGCATACTCTAACCAATATTCTTTTAGAATTTTGTGCTCCGCTACTGCACTCTACCCACAAACATTCAACATTACACTAGTTCCAGCATTAATGTATTTTCTGACTATAGGCTTATTGTCAGGCCTAACATATAGACACATCCCTCCTCCTCTTTTACGATTGACCCTATCTTTCCTAAATAGTTTATTACCATCCAGATTAACAGTCCACTCATGAGAATTATTCCACCATGTTTCAGTAATGCCTATGAAATCCAATTTTTCATTAATTGCTAAAAACTCTAACTTGCTTCTGGCATTAGTGAGCATACACCTTATGTTCTGTGTTTTTAGTTTTGAAGTGCCTTCCTTTGTACTTGAATTACTTAATAATACCTTCCTATTGACTATACTAATCCTCTCCCCATCTCCTCCCCCATGAGTTGTTCATTCATCACTTATCCCCTCCACACTTTCTACTCCATTACATTCATCTAGTCCCTCCCCCCACCTACTAGTTTAAAAACTGCTTCAGCCTTTCTACCATCCTATCCCTTAGCACAAAGGCCCCCTCATAATTAAGGTGCAGTCCACACCTGCTATTGAAATTGTACTAAAGGAAAAGTCACCCCAGTGCTCTAAAACCCCAAACCCCTCCTTAGTGCACCACCTTTTTAGCCACACATTAACCTCCCTAATCTCCTTCTGTCTCCCTGGACTAGCACATGGTGCAGGTCTAGTGCCTTGCAAAAGTATTCCCGCCCTTGATTTTTTACCCATTTTGTTACATTACAGCCATAAGTTCAATGTTTTGTTAAGCTGAATTTTATGTGATGGATCAGAACACAATAGTCTAAGTTTAATGGTGAAGTGAAATGAGAAAAATATATACATCAAACTATTTTTTAGAAATAGAAACCAGAAAATTGGCATGTGCGTATGTATTCACCCCCTTTGTTATGAAGCCCATAAAATGCTCTGGTGCAACCAATTACCTTCAGAAGTCACATAATTAGTGAAATTATGTCCACCTGTGTGCAATCTAAGTGTCACATGATCTGTCATTATATATACACACCTTTTTTGAAAGGCCCCAGAGGCTGCAACACCTATGCAAGAGGCACCACTAACCAAACACTGCCATGAAGACCAAGGAACTCTCGAAACAAGTAACGGACAATCTTGTTGAGAAGTACCAGTCAGGGTTATGTTATAAAAAATATCCAAATCTTTTATTATCGCACCAAATCGATCATAATCAAATGGTAAGAACATGGCACAACAGTAAACCTGCCAAGAGTCGACCGCCCACCAAAACTCACAGCCCGGGCAAGGAGGGCATTAATCTGAGAGGTAGAACAGAGACCTAAGTTAACCCTGGAGGAGCTGCAGAGTTCCACAGCATAGACTGGAGTATCTGTACATAGAACAACAATAAGCCGTATGCTCCATAGAGTTGGCCCCTATGGCAGAGTGGCCAGAAGAAAGCCATTACTTTTTAGAAAAAAACAAAATGGCACCTTTTGAGTTTGCGAAAAGGCATGTGGCAAGCTCATAGAGACTTATCCAAAGCGACTTGAAGCTGTGATTGCCGCAAAAGGTGCCTCTACAAAGTATTGACTTTAGGGGGATGAATAGTTATGCACATTGACTTTTTCTGTTATTTTGTCCTATTTGTTGTTTGCTTCACAATAATAAAAAAAAAACTTCTTCAAAGTTGTGGGCATGTTCTGTAAATTAAATGATGCAAATCCTCAAACAATCCATGTTAATTCCAGGTTGTGAGGCAACAAAACACAAAAAATGCCAAGGGGGTGAATACTTTTGCAAGTCACTGTAGTATCTCAGAAATTACTACCTCAGAGGTCCTTGCCTTAAGCTAATTCCCTAGTTCTCTAAAATCATTCTTTAGGACACTCCATCTTCCACTAACTTTGTCTTTGGTACCAATATGTACCAAGACCTCCGGTTCATTTCCAGCCCCTCCCAATAATTTATCCACCTGATCCACAACATGCCGAACCCGAGCACCCGGTAGACAGCAAACTTTTCTATTGCTGGAATCTGGGTGCCAAATAACCCTTTCTACCTTCCTAATATTAGAGTACCCTACCACCAAAAACCTGTCTGTTGCTCTGCCAAATCTGCTCTCCCACTCCTCCAGTAGAACTGTTCTCCCGGCTGTTAGAGGGAACAGTTCTATCTGGCATTGACATTCCTGAATGGACATTCCCAACAGTTTCACTCAATTAGGCAAATCTGTTAGTGTTTTCTAACGCAGAACTGGCCTGCCTCCTCCTCCTGTTTCCCCTGCTTACCCTTCTAACTGTAACCCAGCCACCTCCCTGGACATCCTCACTAGAAGCATCTCCACCCTCCATGCTAGGCCAGCTAAACTGTGAGCACCAACCCCCTTTCCAGTGGAGCAATATCAGTAAGTGTTACAATTCTCCTCTCCAGTTCTCCAATTTGAGCTTCCAGAGAGGTGACATGGACCCTGTATCATCTGTTCCAGTAGTGCATACGTATGACAGGATATACACTGAGTGAGGTTGCCACTGGACTGACTCATAATTATCGTATACAAAAATTCAGTGGGAAAAATAAACAAGAATAAAAACAATATATTTGTGTAAAGCTTTTTTTCTTCCCTTTTCTGCACTATAAGTTTGCCCTCTTTTCTTTGAACTTTCTCCTTTAATTTAAACTCCTACACTTATACTAGAACTGCACTTGACACTAGAACTGTTCACAAGCTCACACGTTCGCTGCTTCCCCTGTTTAGATTATCTTCTGACAACTCACCTGGACAAAATCAGTACACACATCAAATAAACACACTTTACTTACAAGAAGTAAATCACAGTTGCAAACAGCCCCAAACAAGTCACAAACATATATGCAAGTCTAACACAGGGGCAAAACCACTCCTCTCTCACCTGGACAAAATCAGTGCACACAGCAAATAAACACACTTTACTTGCTAGAAGCAAAATATGTTGGTGTCATCAATTATTAATTGTAATTGTGCCAATTATCCCTGTTTGGTATATGCAAGTTGTATTTTTGAGGATTAATTTTATTATTGAACAACAACCATGTTCTCAATGAACCCAAAAAACTCATTAATATTAAAGCTGAATATTTTTGGAAGTAGTTTTTAGTTTGCTTTTAGTTTTAGCTATTTTAGGGGGATATCTGTGTGTGCAGGTGACTATTACTGTGCATAATTATTAGGCAACTTAACAAAAAACAAATATATACCCATTTCAATTATTTATTTTTACCAGTGAAACCAATATAACATCTCAACATTCACAAATATACATTTCTGACATTCAAAAACAAAACAAAAACAAATCAGTGACCAATATAGCCACCTTTCTTTGCAAGGACACTCAAAAGCTTGCCATCCATGGATTCTGTCAGTGTTTTGATCTGTTCACCACCAAGATTGCGTGCAGCAGCAACCACAGCCTCCCAGACACTGTTCAGAGAGGTGTACTGTTTTCCCTCCTTGTAAATCTCACATTTGATGATGGACCACAGGTTCTCAATGGGGTTCAGATCAGGTGAACAAGGAGGCCATGTCATTAGATTTTCTTCTTTTATACCCTTTCTTGCCAGCCACGCTGTGGAGTACTTGGGCGCGTGTGATGGAGCATTGTCCTGCATAAAAATCATGTTTTTCTTGAAGGATGCAGACTTCTTCCTGTACCACTGCTTGAAGAAGGTGTCTTCCAGGAACTGGCAGTAGGACTGGGAGTTGAGCTTGACTCCATCCTCAACCCGAAAAGGCCCCACAAGCTCATCTTTGATGATACCAGCCCAAACCAGTACTCCACCTCCACCTTGCTGGCGTCTGAGTCGGACTGGAGCTCTCTGCCCTTTACCAATCCAGCCACGGGCCCATCCATCTGGCCCATCAAGACTCACTCTCATTTCATCAGTCCATAAAACCTTAGAAAAATCAGTCTTGAGATATTTCTTGGCCCAGTCTTGACGTTTCAGCTTGTGTGTCTTGTTCAGTGGTGGTCGTCTTTCAGCCTTTCTTACCTTGGCCATGTCTCTGAGTATTGCACACCTTGTGCTTTTGGGCACTCCAGTGATGTTGCAGCTCTGAAATATGGCCAAACTGGTGGCAAGTGGCATCGTGGCAGGTGCACGCTTGTCTTTTCTCAGTTCATGGGCAGTTATTTTGCGCCTTGGTTTTTCCACACGCTTCTTGCGACCCTGTTGACTATTTTGAATGAAACGCTTGATTGTTCGATGATCACGCTTCAGAAGCTTTGCAATTTTAAGAGTGCTGCATCCCTCTGCAAGATATCTAACTATTTTTGACTTTTCTGAGCCTGTCAAGTCCTTCTTTTGACCCATTTTGCCAAAGGAAAGGAAGTTGCCTAATAATTATGCACACCTGATATAGGGTGTTGATGTCATTAGACCACACCCCTTCTCATTACAGAGATGTACATCACCTAATATGCTTAATTGGTAGTAGGCTTTCGAGCCAATACAGCTTGGAGTAAGACAACATGCATAAAGAGGATGATGTGGTCAAAATACTCATTTGCCTAATAATTCTGCACTCCCTGTATTGCCATGTTACAGCTGTAGCTGAAAATATTAAAGGGATAGGAAAGGTTCATGGATTAATACATTTCTGCACTCTATAGGCAAAAAGCTGCCTATTTGTATGCAGCACATCTCATAAAACATTTTATTTTTAGCAATACCTAAAAATCCCTTTAATGATTAAGTTCACACCTTCAGGGAGTGTCTAAACAGGCATCTGACCCCCCCCCCTCCCCCACAATTAGCATGCAGCATCAGGGAAGCAATGTTAACCCACCATTTATCTGCTGTTGCTTGCTCAGCCAATGTCCTTGCAGCAGCAATACATAGCACATATCAGTGATACACTACATATTCAAGGATGCTTTGCACCAAAAACATGAACCCAGAGTTAATTCAAGAGTTTCAGCTAACCTTATTGGCCAAAACATATCATTTTAAACTAACACTAATAACAAAAGCAAGACTTTGACTGCAGGCAACACAGAGAAAAATCAATGTATCATTTAAGTAAAGCACAGCTATGATATGAAATTTACTAGATGAGTTTTTAGTATTTATGCTACAATTAAGCCACATTAAAGACATATATGCAACATATTAAATATTACTTCTTATTTTTCATTGCTAAAGTACATCCTGTCTCCAATTTTAGCAGTTATACTTCTCTATGTATACAGTGTATCTGAGTCAGACACACTTGTGAACATTGATACATGTATGCTCATTTCAATGTGTATTGACACTGCTTTATATATGAAAACAACTTTCTGATATCACATCTGTAGCTTAACATCGCCCTGCTGGAATTCTGCTACCCTAGACTTTAAAATATACTGATACAACCAACTCAGCTATTACTTCTGATATTAAGGAACCAACCTAACATAGAGGATGCCTGTGTTATGGCAATGGATTAGATAAGTGTTATCATACATTTTATGTACTATGTATGGTGATATCATATCTGGCTTTGAAAGCTAATATAATATCCAGCTTTCCTTGTTTCCAATACACTTGCTAAGACTTTTATATGTGAATTTGAGGCTGTCTATAGATGAAGTTACAGTGTCTGTAATGCGTGTACTACAACTGTTATTTATACAATGTATTATGATGTTACTAAAATACTAAGATTATCCTTCGGCGCTCATTGCGAGCAGTTCGTAGTTTGACAACTATTATATGTGATTCCTAGCTACATGTTTATATTTGAAATACAATCTTTCTTGATACTGCTATAATTGCAGCAAGTTTTGTTTATATACACCAAAAAGACTACAGTGACATTCGCGGATCCGACAAGTCCATAATAACGCTAGATCATGCTAGTCACGCAAGATCTATCCAGGGAGTCCTGCGCTGAGGTACAGAGGGTGAAGCAAAACCCAACCCCCTTGCCTCAAAAGGACGGTCAAATGCAGTTTTTCCCAGATGGGTGAGTGCCATCCACACTTTCCCAAGGGACAAAACATGGGTAAACTGACGTTTTTTGCACATTCGCGGGGACCCCAGGAACAGGACCTGCGCGAATATGGAGGGTCCACTGTACTTGCTATGGTTTGTAATATTAATATTAATTTCCATTGAGAGACACTCCAAATAAGTGGAAGTCCTATTTAGCACATTATTTGTATAATATATTTTGCAAGAACTTAAGCGTATTAATGAGGTTTTTTTTAAATAAATGCATATCCTGGCTGTATTTCAGAAGTTCATTTATCAGAGTTCCAGTTTGTGAGGTCTATTTCTGAAACAGCCAACAAAGTTTAGGCCTATTTAAGCAAGGGATCTATGCATATCCTATTTCTATTCACCTTAAATATGTCAAAAAATGTAATATAGTTCAGGAGGGACGAATCTTCTAGAAAAAGAGGACTGCAAGACCTCTCTGGCTCCATAAATTGGAGCCGGAGAGTGGAATATTTTACAGTGAATCTGCAAAAGTAGAACTATACAAAATGAGTAGTAGATTTGAATTAAAAAAAATAAAATAAATAAATGTTAATACCTCTGCTGGATTCTGGATACATCCATAATACATTGATGAAGGTTGCATGTCCTGATATAAGCAACCTTGTCAGGTCTTGTCAGTTTTAGTCAGAGACAGTTATCTAACAAAGCCTTCTGACCTCTCCCTGTTCCCTTCTACCCCTACCCCCTCCACTGATAGCTAAAAACACACCCCATGATCCAGATCTCGTGAAGCAATATAGCAAAAACTGAACTAATTCCTCTATTCATAAACAGCATCTTCAAAATCTTTGGTTCACCTAAAAAATAATATGTTGTTAGTTTGTTACATACAGCTACAGTGGTCCTTTAGGGTTATCATACCCAGTTTGAGGAGATCAAGCTTTGTATCTCTTCTGGGGCGATGCATCCCCATGAAACTTACTTTTTTTTTTGCTTTCAAGTATTATTAGAAGTAAATATATATTGTGTATTACATTTTTTTTGCAAGCATAACCAGTCATAAAGTTGAACAGTGATATCCAGGTAAAATGTAAATATTATTCTAAATCAACATGTTAAATCCAATAAAATTTAAACCTATATAGTATTCTTTAACTCTTTTTTTCCTTCTATCAAAGTGTTATTATTAACAGCATTTAAACTAAATTCAAATTAGGTAAATAATAAAGTGTCCAAAAAAAGAGAGTAAGAAAGAAAAGATAGAAAATAAGCAAAAGAAAGAAAAGAAAATTTATAGTGAGGTAAGGACATCAAGTAAGAGAATGAACATCTAAGAAAAATATTTATTTTACTACCAGTTTATCCCTTCTCTCACTCCTTCAAACTCACCTCTATAAAAGGGTATAGCCTCAAGACATTATAAATTCCCCTTTAATACTGCCCCACAAGAAATTATGAGCCTCAGTCAATTGGCCGAATTTGAGATATGGGGGTCCTTAAGTGAGATCGTAGTGTAATTTGCTATTCGATTGGCGTCTTTTTGCGTGCTCGGATCGGGTTACGGGTTACGAGCTTGAAAAAATGTTGGCCGTCCAACTCCGAACTTACACCATCCAGAAGCTTTTGATGTGTCACTTTCGCAGGGCTAAAATCGTAAATCGTTATTCAATTGCTCCAAATGTATCCACACTCGTAAACCGCAAATGGAGGAGAAAATCCTACATGTCCTCGAGAGGACCCGCAAAGGTGTTAAACACCAATTCGGAGCACTGTAGATGCAAATAAAACAGTAATACTGCACTGTAAAGTACGGGGAGAGCGATGAAAGACATTTTAATTAATTGCACAACAATCTCAAGCCCGCACAATTGCAGGAAATAAGTTTTATTTTTATGTGTCATTTCGGGGTTAAACGATCTTGGGTATCAAAGAGTTAATGCATATCATGCTTGATCGCAAATAGAACCCCAGAACCTGATTGATTGACACGTACCTTCATGTTTTACTGCCGTAATTATAACAGTCTCATTTTCTATTGGCCGATTCGAAATGGGCGGTTACGGGCTCGCTGAATCTATACGGTTCCCGCCCACAACTACTCCGAACCAGTGCATGGTTTACAGAGCTGGCTTCAGCATCGCAAATGGAGTCCAACAGGAGAACGGAACTCGATCGCAGACATGCGGCTGTCTGTGATCGAGTTACGGGCTTGCTATTGAATGAGGTCCTATGTTTTTATTTATTTTACATAAATATTGTCATAACTTCCATGTATTACATAAATGACTCTAGCTATACATTACATATAAATACTTATACCCATATTCATACATGGGATCCAAAGTCCAAATGATTTTTCATATGAGTGCCATTGCAAATTCCATATAGCCAGTTACTACTTAATTACTTAAGTTCATGAAGAAAATTAAACATTACAGTATAGTAACAGTATAGCAAGTTCAGTGAATACAACTGACCAATTTAAGATAATCGTATTAATGTTCTGATGCTGATTCACTGTAGAAGTAAATGTCATTATAACATGTAATGTTAGTATGATTTATTAGCTTGGCAGAAACAACATGTTATAATAGCAATAATATCCCAGTATGTATGTGGTAGAATATTTCCTGAGTCAGTGTCTCTGGGTGGTAAGATCAAGTTGCGTGAGTGAATTACGGTACTTGTTTTACAGTCTGAAAACTAATGAACTAAGTATAACTTTTACTATGATTTCAATTATTTGCCAATAGACTGTAAAATATAAAAAGAAAATTTGAAAATCCTTCAACATCTTTTAAAAACAATATTTTATTAAGCAATACAATGCCCTCAGCCAGTAATATTTACAGTGCCTTGCAAAAGTATTCACCCCCCTTGCCATTTTTTGTGTTTTGTTGCCTTACAACCTGGAATTAACACGGATTGTTTGAGGATTTGCATCATTTAATTTATAGAGCATGCCCACAACTTTGAAGATGTTTTTTTTTTATTGTGAAGCAAACAACAAAAAGGACAAAATAACAGAAAAAGTCAATGTTCATAACTATTCACCCCTCAACCACTCAAGTGTTGCTTTAGCAGTGTGTTTGGGGCCATTGTCCTGCTGGAAGGTGAACCTCCGTCCTAGCCTCAAATTACGCACAGAGTGCTACAGGTTTTGCTCAGGAATATCCCTGTATTTAGCACCATCCATCTTTTCCTCAAATCTGACCAGTTTCCCAGTCCTGGCTGCTGAAAAACATCCTGACAGCATGATGCTGCCAACACCATGTTTAACTGTGGGGATGGTTTTCTTTGGGTGATGTGGTGTGTTGGGTTTGTGCCAGACATAGCGTTTTCTTTGATGGCCGAAAGTTCATTTTTAGTCTCAACAGACCAGAGCACCTTCCTCCATACATTTTGGGAGTCTCCCACATGCCTGTTCGCAAACTCAAAACATGCCATTTTGTTTTTTGCTGAAAGTAATGACTTTCTTCTGGCCACTCTGCCATAAAGCCCAACTCTATGGAGCATACGTCTTATTGTCGTCCTATGTACAGATACTCCAGTCTCTGCTGTGGAACTCTGCAGCTCCTCCAGGGCTACCTTAGGTCTCTGTGCTGCCTCTCTGATTAATGCCCTCCGTGTCCGTGAGTTTTGGTGGGCGGCCGTGTCTTGGCAGGTTTGCTGTTGTGCCATGTTCTTTTCATTTGGTTATCATTGACTTGATGGTGCTCCTGGGGATCATCAAATATTTTTATGATTTTTCTTCATGAACTTTTTTCCTGCCAAGACTCAGGAATCTCCAATACACTTTTAGGTTTACTCCCCACTTTTTTTCTTCTGACCACTATAATTGACCAACCTTTATTTAAGGAGCACCCCTAGCTTGTTTGCATTTAAAAGTTAAAGCGTTTTTTTTTGCATTTCAATTAAACAACTGGATGTTTATTTCGTTTGCAGACTGATGACGAAGATGTTAAAGAGCCACAGTCATTTATGATAACATTTCACGTTGGTATGTAACAAACTTGTAACTTGCTAGGTGATCTTTGACTTACAAATTGACTTTAGCTATGAAAGCCATGAGCATACACACATTTTTGGAGTTGGTTGTTGTTTTCCCCTCTATTTTAGCAGTGTATATAGGAGACAAGATGCTTGATATACTTCCTATTCAGTGCATGAGGTGTGGTTACAAAGTGAGGAAGCACAACGTTCACTTTTTAGTGCTTCTGCCTTCTTCTGATCATGTACAGGGAAGGGGAATGGTGTTAAATGTTGGTTATTATTATTATTATGCTTTATTTTGTAATGCACCAACATATTCTGTAGCATTTTACAGGGGTTAAGAACAAGTCAAAAACAATTTTAACACATTGCAAAAGGATGGAGAGCCCTTACTTTGAGCCTTAAATAAAAAGTACATAGCATTTTCCGTTTAGCACCTTACAAGACTGAAAACTTATAAACTTGCATTCCAAAGGATATGGGTGTGGTACAGAAGCTTCTTTACACATATGCGTTTTTAATGAGTTTTTGAGGCAGAAGGATAATCTAGTGGAGCAAGTCAAGGAGTTCCAATGATTAGGGACAGCAAGAGAACATTCCTGAAGGCAATAGTTAGAGGAGGTGATAAGAGAGGAGTACAGAAGAAGGTCATTAACAGAGTGAAGAGGGCAGTTGGGATAGTATTTTGAGACAAGTGCAGGAATATAATGCACTGTTGTTGGGGGCTTTATAGATTAATTTCATGATTTAACATTTTATTCTGGAGGCAATGGGAAGGCAGTAGAGTGACTGACAGAGAGGTGCTGCAGATACTAAGCGTTGCATTTAGTAAAGACTAGCGGAGGCATTCATAATGCATTGGAGTGGAGACAGACGGGTGATGGAGAGGCTGTGATGGAGAGGCCATCAAGGAGAGAGTTGCAGTAGTCGAGGCGAGATGCAATGAGAGAATGGATTAGAATATTAACTGTGTCTTGTGTAAGATAGTGATGTATTTTGGAGATGTTTGTAGGAGAAAATGGCAAGATTTTGTGATTGATTTTATGTGAGTAATGAAAAAGAGAGCAGGGTCCAGTAGAACTTCAATACAACTAGCTTGTGAAGTGGGAGTGATGATGACATTGTCAACAGTAAAAGATATTTAAAGAATGGAAGCTGTGGTAGAAAGTGGGAAGATTAGGAGGACATGTTGAGTTTGAGTTGATAGGTGGACATCCAGGAGGATATAGTTCAGAGGCAGTTGGCAACTCATGCTAGAAGGGAGGGTAGATTTGGTGCTGAGAGGTACATTTGAGTGTCATCTGCATATAGATGATACTGAAATCAAAAATATTTTTTAGGGTATCAAGGGTGTATGTATAAATGGAGAAAAGAGTGGTCCAAGGACTGAAACTTGCGGGACACCAACAGTCAAAGGGTGAGGCGAAGAAGAGGTGCCAGAGAAGGAGGCACTAAATATTTGATCTTCTAGGTATGATGTGAACCATGAGAGGCAGTGTCACGTATACCAAGAGAGTGGAGAATATGGATAAGAAAGGGGTGACCTACTGTGCCAAAGGCAGCAGAGAGATACAGGTATTTTAAATAGAGAATTGTGTGTTTTGAGAGAACTATGTAATAAATTGGATAAGGCAATTCTAAACGAGTCACTAAAGCAGTTTTTAAACCAGGGGAAGTAGAGAGATAGGGCAATAGTTAGATGCAGAAGCAGAGTCGGATGAGGGTTTCATAGAATAGGTGTAATTATGGCATACTTTACTTAATTTCCCAAAGAAGCCACAATTACTCTCACTACTTCATATTAGAAGAAATTGCATCTCTCTTGGATCTCCAGAGCAAAGTTTGTTGACCTGGAATCTAATATAGAAAACCATACAATATATACGATAATACGATACAAAGGAAAGGCTTGATTAGATTGCTGCCATAAGAAATCTTGCGAATGAAAAGTTCACGTAAACCCTAATGTTACTATCGCAAACCATCCACGGCAAACCCTTATGAGTGACCATTACGTATGAACTATTCCCTGCTGCTGCTGGAGATTTTAGTACTGAACATCATAAGTGTTCTCATAGGGCTCTACAAATGCTCGCAGTGAGAAGAATCCTTACATGTAAAATCAACCTCCAGTAAGAGCTAAGAACCCCCCTATGAGAACACTTACAAGGCACTTGAAGTGTCCTAGTAGGGAAAAAAAATAGTCTTAAGAAGCATATTTCAGGACATTAATAATATACAAGAGTAGCTTTTGGATACTAAAGCACAAAAAGTATTTCTAATGGTTAACCCAGCTCAATCAACTAAGTCACAATGTCAATTACAAATACCTTCACACACAACTATTCTTCTGACCCCGAACTAATGCTAAGTTACACCTGATTAATAGTCCCAGATGTTAATGCCTAAACACCTGCTATCCACCAACCTGTATATCCCCTGCCATTTATTACTATATAATACGATAAAAATGAACATAGAATATGATGTGTTTGAACTGCAATGTTCATGTGAAAGAATAATAAATTATATCAATGTGGGAAACACATAGCTAATTAAAAACACAGAGCCTGATTCAATTGAGCTCTCGCTCGATCCAGTAGCCTGTAAGTGAGGTTGCAAGTTAATTTGCGTCTTTTTGCGGGAACGGAACGGGTTACGCATTACGGCATTTGATCATTCACTTTTGCAAGAGTTACGATCTCTAAAATCACAAAATGCTATTCAATTGCTCTAATTCCCCAAGCCCGCAAATGTTTTTACACCCTCACTAAATGGCAAAAGAAGGAGAAAATACTACGAGTGCTAGAGAGAACCCGCAAGGGTGTTAAACACCTATTTGTAACACTGATAATGCCAATAAAAAATCAATACTGCCCTTTAAATTACAGGGAAAGCGATGATAGACATTAGAATTAATTGCACAACAGTCTCAAGCTCGCAAATCGTCAGGAATTAACATTTATTTTTATGTTTAATTTCTGTGATGAGTGAGACTTAACGCCTCACAGAAACGTACGTCAAGGGCGTGGGCGCACATGTGACGTCACAAGGAATCACAATAGCAGTGCCGGAAAATAGAATGTTGTGCATACGCCACATTAATACTATCACCATAGCACTTAGAGCCGATTGCTTTAGGTGTTAGCATATAATTAAAAAACCCTGATATCAACAAACGCCCTAATAAGTCAACGAGTTAACAGCACAAGCTGGAGGTAAAGTACTGGATGTCAGTACATCCACAAGGTATATACAGAGGTTAAGTTACTAACATAGGTAACTCCCAGCAGGCATTAAGAAGTATATTAGGATAACGGTACTAGTAGTGGATGTTAAGGAATAGCATCCATGAGGTAATTCATCACATTCTTGCACAATTATTTTTGGTCTCATAAATTTTAACAGAATATGGTAAAAAGTACATTTTTTTAAGATGCCAGCAAATAAAACATTTAACAAAGTGTGTCACCTTGAAAACTAATTTTGAATTCAAATCAAATTCAAATATAGCACATAGCACTTCTAAAACAATGGAATTTTGAAAAATATATATAAAAAAAAAGATAAAAGTGAGCACTTAAGCACTTTCTAAGTAAGCACTCTTTAGGTGTAATGTGATAAATATACTAATAAACAATTAAAGTAAATGGCCTTACAGAGAATATTAGCTTCATTTAGCACTTCTACGATAATAATATTTAAGAAATAATATAACTTCTGGTGAAGTAATGTCACATTACTAAGCTAATAATAATTATCATGTTTTATTCATGACAGTTTTTAAGAGCAACAATAAAGTTGATGTTTTTAAAGAATTAGTTTGTGGCAATAAGTTAATAAAACCACAAAATAGGTGTCTTTGACCTACGAATTGACTTTATCAATTCATATTTGTTCAAATGAGAGTTGTAGAACCTAACACCTAATGGTAAATAAGTTCTCAAACATTAAGAGGTCAAAAATCCATATAGAGTAACTCTCTTAAGAACTCCCATAGATATTGTCACGACCGGCCAATTTGGGGGACCACGCTCACCCCAAATCTCTCTCTCTCCACGGTCGCAACTTTTTGTTCAGATCTCAACACCAGCAGACACTTCAGATGACAGCATCATTACTGCAGAGACATGCACCTCAGACCCCTATTCTTAGGATCTAAGAATCACACCCATGTACCTTGGATTAGTACAAGCAGACTCTGACACCACCTGTGTTTAGTGTGTCCAAAGTCAGACTGGCCACTTCTTTATTGTTACAAAGATATATAAAAAAAAAAAACAGAAAGATGACACAACACACCAAAGACTGCCCCCAGTTCTAGCCCATCCTCCTAGGCAAATAGCTTGCTATTCCCCCTCACCCACATGATTTCCTGATGTAGAGAGGCATCTAACTTTCTTCTAATTACACCTTTTGTTTCTCCTCTTACAGAGCCATAAAACTAGTTACCCCTTTCATGAATAAAGCCAGAGCCTTCACACGTGGCCGATCGCAGGGCCATATAAATTCCACTATCCTATTTCTAACACAGATACAGTTTTGCAATGTTAGTCAATTACAGCACCACATGCACTTATTACATCCATGATATAAATGTTAAGCAAATTGTTAGTACCTTCTAACCACACATATAATAACAGGTAAACCCCAAATAGTCCAGTGGGCCCTTCTGTTCATAACAGCTAGTTTCCCCCATCCTTGTGTGGCCTAGGAATTCGTCCTGACGGACAAATTTCTAGCCACACTGATCTCACTTGTGCAAGTGTTGGTGATTGTAATAGCCTCACAGTCCACATTTCTTCCAATTCCAATGGGCACACAATTTTGGGCATAGCCTCCATGGCTCAATTGCCAACCGCCTTCCTTGGGCCATGGCACATGCCCCCTTCCTCCCCATCCATTGGGGAAAACAATTTAATTGGGCAGCTGCATCTAAAACAGTCCTTGGGCCTATTCGTTCACCCAGTCCAAAGGGTCCCAGGGTGGTACAAAGTCCAGGTGACAGTTCCCAAGGTGACATGGCTCGCCCCCCTCCCAAAAACCAGGGCCAGTGCCCTCCTCTTCCCAATGTCTGAGGGGAAACATTTTCCTTGGGAGTCCCATAAACTAACACCTCCAGGGAGGAACATACCAGTCTGATACTGAACCCAGCATCCATGATGGTGGTCTGGAATGGAGGCTCCACTTTCACCTGCACCGCAGTCTGGGCATGGTAACCCCTCTCACCTGCAGCAATGGTCTGGGCATGGGACTCCATTTTTCCATCTCCTTGGACCACAGTTGGTGCGTTGTATTCCATCTCGCCTCCCTTGGGATCTTTGGTCACTGTGTTCCCTGGCAGGACCTCACAGCTCTCATCCAGACATCCCCTTGGGCCATCAGTTTTACAGACATTCTCTGTCTTCTCAATTGCCTTGTTATTAGCAATTGTGCCCCAGCCATTTGGGTCTGGCTGGCCCCCTTGGTCTGACACAGTCCCAAGGTTGTTCTCGGTGTTCGCCCCTGTACCCATGGCTGGTTCCTGGACTGTAGTTATCCACGGGAACCCCATGTTAGGTTCACAATCCATCTCTGGTTCTTTCCAGAACTCTCCCAGGCCCTCCATCTGGCCTGCTATTCCTGTCTGAGACTCAGACTCCACCGGTTTTGAGATGTACCCATAATGTATGGTACCCTCCTCATCTGTCCCAGTTGTAGCAAAAATTAACTGGGCCTTGTCCATTTGTATCTCCACATTGGTATTGTCCTGGTCAGAGTCCACAATATCCTCTCCCCAGACCTCTGGTAACCAATCATTTTCCTGCCTGTCCGCCTGACAGGGTTCCTCCCAACTGGATGGCCAAAACCCCTCCATGGATGCCTCATCCAGCAATTCAACATACTCAGCCTCCAGCTGCAGCTCTTGCTGAATCAGGGGTTCCAGCAAATTAGCCTCCGGGGACCATGGTTCTAATCCCAGACCATGACAGCGTTTAAGAAATAAGTTATTTTTCCTCCTTACAGTCCCCATGCCACATTCAGGATCACCAAAGACGATCTCCCAGAGCCCATCTATTAGCTCCAATTGAACATAGAGATCCTCTTCAAGGGCACCAATAGGCCCTATCCTGGCATGATACTGTTTCTCTAAGGCAATCTCTTTCCATACCAGTTTCTTCAGCCAGCATGACAGCTCATGGTCCTGCCACAATCCCAGGAACGCCATCCATTGCTTTAGAAGGGCCATTCCTCTGCAGTCCTTTGCCTCTGTCACCTGGCTCTCTTTCTCTACTGGGGATAAGCATTTCCCCTCCACAGGAGCTGAGACAGGGCCATTGCTTACCCTTCTCCTGTTCCCCTGTACCTCCTGTGTGATTTGTATCCGGAGTTCCCTCTGCTGATCCTTAGTAAAACCTGCAGGCATTACCTCCATCCATCTTTGATACCGTCTGGACACTTCCTCCTCCTCTGCTGCAGACATCTCTGCATAAGCTGCCATCCTTCTGTGTTTTATACAGAGATCCCACCGCTGCCACCAAATGTCACGACCGGCCAATTTGGGGGACCACGCTCACCCCAAATCTCTCTCTCTCCACGGTCGCAACTTTTTGTTCAGATCTCAACACCAGCAGACACTTCAGATGACAGCATCATTACTGCAGAGACATGCACCTCAGACCCCTATTCTTAGGATCTAAGAATCACACCCATGTACCTTGGATTAGTACAAGCAGACTCTGACACCACCTGTGTTTAGTGTGTCCAAAGTCATACTAGCCACTTCTTTATTGTTACAAAGATATATAAAAAAAAAAAAACAGAAAGATGACACAACACACCAAAGACTGCCCCCAGTTCTAGCCCATCCTCCTAGGCAAATAGCTTGCTATTCCCCCTCACCCACATGATTTCCTGATGTAGAGAGGCATCTAACTTTCTTCTAATTACACCTTTTGTTTCTCCTCTTACAGAGCCATAAAACTAGTTACCCCTTTCATGAATAAAGCCAGAGCCTTCACACGTGGCCGATCGCAGGGCCATATAAATTCCACTATCCTATTTCTAACACAGATACAGTTTTGCAATGTTAGTCAATTACAGCACCACATGCACTTATTACATCCATGATATAAATGTTAAGCAAATTGTTAGTACCTTCTAACCACACATATAATAACAGGTAAACCCCAAATAGTCCAGTGGGCCCTTCTGTTCATAACAGATATATGTTAGCTTTGCGGGAGATCCTACAGGAGTCATGTAATTGAGCTCAAATCTTAAGGTTAAGATCTTCTTTATCTAACCACGTTTTTCTGCTCAAGGCTTACATTTCTGCTATTGTTGCTAGTTTGTTACATATACGTCAAAAACTTATGCCCCCCCCCCCCCCCCACTCCCGCATACACACTACAGTCATCCTTTAAAACTTCTTACTGACAAACATTACATATGGCTGAGCCAAGGAGCTCTATGAAGAAATCAGCTTCTCCCTCTAGATTATCTAGCTACAGCTGGATCAGAATTTGTTAGATGATTTAACATTGCTGTAAAATGGTATTTCCATAGTATTAAAATAAACTATTTTAGCTATTATCTTATGCCATGCAATTTGCTCTTTTTTAGCGCATGCTAGACAAATTTGTGAGTTCAGTGTTCCTTTAGAGAATACAATATATCATGGAACATGCCATTATATTCAATAGGATTCAATCATTATGCATTTCATAATACTTCTTGTGCTATGAATATTTTTTTAAATCATTTCATTTATGCATGATTTTAAGTGAATGAACAATGAACGAACTGTGTATATGAAAAGGATCAGTATGGCAATGTAATTTAGTTTAATAGGTCAAGTACTACATTTAGAATCCTCTGCTGATGGATTGTCTAATACATACAGAAATTAGACTAATCCTTGTTTATCTTTCAGTCATAATCACAGCTCTCAGGGAGCATCATGAATCTTTAAGGACAGAAAAAGACCTGATTCATGGCTTACAAGGTACCGTGAAAGGACCGGCAATTCATTGCATGGGACTGAGGCAAAATAACTCTCTTATTGTCGCACTGTGCTTACTACAGTACTGTTTAAGAATTTCCCATCCTGTAGATCGAAACTTTTCTTCTCTGTGGATTCTACACAGAATTTGTTTATATTGGCACTAAATATGTTTAGTCTGACAGCTGGATTGAAATTCAGCTGAGAGGCAATATTTCAAGGTGAGGAATTCTTGACCTGAAAAAAATGTAAAAGGAACAGGATTTTGACAGTAATTGAAAGACTGTATCAGATTCCACTGCTGCAGAGAATAGGGAATTTGGAAATACAATTTCCGACTTATTTATTTATTAATTATTTATTTATTTTCCATCAGTACAATGATTTACATTCTTGCTGCATTTTCAACTATTTAAGGTGTTGCATTTATCTGATTGCTTAAACATATTACTATAAGTCTACTAAAACATATTGACATTAAAAAAAATCAGAACTAGTATAATCCTGAAATATGAATATACTTGTTACTCAATTTCATGTTATTACTTGGCGCAAAGTAGTAACATTGCTTACTCAGATTTCTTGCCTTTCTGGTTGACTACATGAAAATTTGCCAGATTTTGTATAAAACATATCTAAAACCGAATTCACACAAATATTCCATTTAGTTAGTATGGCAGATCTCTAATTTAACATTGTTGATCACATTGGGATCTATAATATTATTATTATTGTTTATTTGTAACGCGACAACATGTTCCGTAGCGCCATACATGGGTTAAGTTCCAGGCAAAGACAAATTCAATATTAACACATTGCAAAGAATGGAGGGCCCTGTCTTTGAGCTTAGAATCCGGTGTCCATAGCGCTTTGCCTAAAGCACCTTGCAGGATTGAAACTCACAGACTTACAATCTAAAGGATAATACCATATTTAGTTTTGTTTAATAATAATAATAATAATAGTAACAAAGATGGTAATAATCAGTTACTCAATTTGAGAATTAAAAAATGGTGGTGAGTATAGAATTTTTGAGTTAGTCAACAAAGAGTTGAAATTAACACCTTTGTAATATTAAACAACCACTATATTACTATATTGAAATATTACTCATTTGAAGAACAATGGAAATGTTGCATCTAAAAATGCCAGGAATAATGCAAACCTCATTACTATGGCACCCCCCTAAAAGAGCAGATTAAAAAGGGCAGCTCAGTAAATAAAATTAAAACATCCAGTAGTAATATTTAGACATTAAAAGTATGATTTTATAATTTCATACTGTTTGTATATACCCGGAGATCATTTATTTCAAAGACCTTTGTATTCCTGACAGAGCAGAAATTACATGTTGTAACCTAGTCCTATGATTAATCCATTACCTCTATTATTCCTTCTTCATTGTTAAAAATCCATATCTTTAAATTTGGTAAACTAAACGAGCGTTCTTGCTAGTCTGATTACAGTTCTAGCTTTAAGACAAACATTTGTAAATTTAAATAGTTTCTTAAATACATACAAATTGATCTTCCTTTACTGACTCTAAAACTCTTTAAGTTCTAACCACATTAGCTATGGAAGTATCTCATTTAGGGGCATAGTTTTCCAATATTTTTTTTAGGAAAAGATACTCTAGATATTTCTCTGTGACTGGAAATATGTTTCCAACTTCATTCCTATCAAAGGTTTTCTGTTCTACCAGGTCATATGCAAATACTGCATGAGGAAGTATCCTCTTTTGTTTCAAAAAGTAATCTCTGTAGGATATGGATACATTACTATGTCCTGACAGACGACTATCAGATGACTATGAGTAGTATCTACTATCATGTTTATTATATACTCTGTATTTCTTATGTACTTGGGAGGCTCTGCCAGTTGTCAAGTTGCTGTTACAAGCATCATTGTAACAGGGGTATATCAAATCTATGTCAGACAATCTCTGGCATCAATTAAGGCTTGAAATATACACATACCTTTGATGGCACACATGCTTTGATGGCACAGTTCATTCCTGGAACAGCATTTAGTAGGAGAAAGTAGAAAGGTATCAATGCGTAAGTAATGCAGTGGAGGAGTGGTACTGTAGGAGAGTATACTATGTTTTAGCAAAAGTACTAGCCCACATTAGTAGAATTTGACAGGCCAGGGCTTAATTGCCCCCCCCCCCCCCTGCCTCCAGCCATAACGAACCATTAGAACAAGCCATAGAAGTTCAAAGAGACAAACTGCATAAATACATTTGTTTTGAGGTGCCAGACTATGTAATAACATATATGTGCATATACATTCAGCTATGCAAAAAAGGAAAAAAGGAGTAATTAACGATTTGCATTCTATATACTATTGTTACAAAACACTTTTATGAAAACTGACAATACTCAGGAATAGAAATAATAGGGATGAAAAACTAAAACAGTTTGGTACTATTCATAGTAACAATACCATTTATTTATACTTCCTTTTCCTTTCTTAAACTTAGTCATATTCTATGTATTAATCTAAAGTTGGGTTATCTATTCCATTTTAAGTGCTCAACATCAATGTCTCTTTAATGTTGTCTTGTAATTCTAGTTTACAAGCTGTGATAAATGTATAACACCCATTTACAAAGCTGAACTTTTCCAAAAGACACCGTCAGGTCCTGGAAGACACCTCGTTGTTCTTTCCTTATTGGAAAAGAACATGCTATCCAAAGCCAGAATTTGTGTAATAACCTAGCTCAGCAAATATAGACCTCAGACTGGGAGAGCTCGTGGAGGTTTCAGTACATCTGGCATGACTTCTATTTTCTACAATTTTTTTCTTTTCAGACTGAGGAAATAGACACATACATGCACAAATGAGACTGTGCTTCTAACATAGTTTTGCAGCTAGTGTTATTAGTGTTCTTTATTTATCAGTCACTAGGATTTTCCACAGTGCTAAACAAGTGGTATAGAAAATACAACTGGAAGTTGAATTTCCTACTGGTGAGGTCTTCTTATCCAGACAAGATAATACGGGTTGTTACAGGTAGAATTTTGATTTGGTGAATTTGAGGAGATGCCACTAAGAAGTGTGATTCTAGTCATTGTAGGCAGAGTGACTTTTAAAGTCATAGGTAGTAGGTGATAGGTAGTAGGTTCTATGAAAAGATGAGTTTTTGGATATTTATTTTAGGGGTGGGGGCTCTTGAAAGTGAGGCAGCTATCTGAAGTACTTTGATTACTGACTTATCTCCATTCTTTTTAAGATGTCTTTAATTATAAGAAGAAAAAATGTCTAGTGGCGTCTGCATAGTCTGCTTTTCAATGTGTCCCATGCATGATCTATCTGCTTTTTAAGTAACCTGATATAAAACATCTCCTTTACTACTAGACATTTCCTGATTAACATTTACATCTATCAGCAAATAAACTCCAGATATGTAATTAGATGAATGTTTTCATGTGCAACTGCAAAACACAGTAAAAAAGCACAAATACATTTTGCTTAATACATATGGTTAATGTCCATACATCTTGGTGCATCTTAGAATAGAAACACAGACATATAAGCTTGTGAATGATTCCAGATGACTATCTTCTCCATGGGAAATAATGCAAAAGCATGTGCATAATACAAATTAAAAATATGCTCATCTTTTTACAATTATGGCTAAAAATATAAAATAGCACAGCCAAATGTGTTGCTGGAGAAATGAAGTTTGGATTGTTCGACTGATTTGCTGTCTTGTAAAAAGTTTTCCAGTGTTGCATGGTTAAACGTATACATTTATGTATGTATTTTCTTACCAGTATGCCACAGGAAAGCCACCAAATTAGGGGAAACAAAGGGGGAAAAACCAGAGAATGGATAATAACATAATGTAAAAGTATACCAGGTCTAAGAAGGTTTACAATCTAGTGCCTGTTTTAAGTGAAAGGGTCCTTTGGTCTCTTTAATAGTCTATGTGGTTTCCTACAGAACAAGTTAAAGGCTCAACCACTCAATGAAAACAATATGATACACATAGTAAATCATTTAACCAAAATATTAACTAAAAGTCTCAAATAATGTTTTTCATTGACTATATACATTTTCTGCTAGCATCAGCTCTACTATTTTCTGTTAATTTCCAACATGAAAGAAGCTGAATTCACTGGAGTAGTTTTAATATTTCTAGTCCAGCAAAAGAACAAGAATTTATTAAATCACAAACTAATTTATTGTGGATAGTGTTTGTTCAGGATGAATGAACATATCCAGACAAGCATGAAATCCAACAAATATGGTAAAGTTTGTCCCTAAGAATAATTGGCAGATACAGTATAGTACAAGTGAACTAAGAAACATGTTTGGATTTGAGACAATACTAGAAAGTGAAATATTACAATAAAAAATCTAACTAAGAAAAACAAAATTTGAATACACTTTTTTTCAGCACATTCAGTGTCATCAAATTTAATTTTTTTAGTTGTATAATTTATTGAGCACTTAGCACTCTTAAACCACACACAGTACATGTGTTAATCTTTAATTGCTCCAATGTTAGAGGGTATATCAATTCGGGAGGGTCTTCCCAACTGCATATGTACTGTATGCTGTTTTTTATAAATTATATTTGCTAAGAAAAAATTCTTGCTCAAGAATATCCCTGTATTTAGCACCATCCATCTTTCCCTCAATTCTGACCATTTTCCCAGTCCCGGCTGCTGAAAAACATCACCACAGCATGATGCTGCCACCACCATGTTTCACTGTGGGGATAGTGTTCTTTGGGTCATGTTATGTATTGGTTTGCGCCAGACATAGTGTTTTTTTTGATGACTGAAAAGGTACATTTTAGTTTCATCAGACCAGAGCACCTTCCTCCATACATTTTGGGAGTATCCCACATGCTTTTTCGCAAACTCAAAACGTGCCATTTTGTTTTTTGCTGAAAGTAATGGCTTTCTTCTGGCCACTTTGCCATAAAGCACAACTCTATGGAGCGTACGGCTTAGGTCTCTGTGCTGCCTCTCTGATTAATGCCCCCCTTGCCCAGTCTGTGAGTTTTGGTGGGTGGACGTCTCTTGACAGGTTTGCCATTTTCTTTCCATTTGGTTATGATAGATTTGATGGTGCTCCTGGGGATCATCAAAGATTTGGATATTTTTTTATAACCTAACACTGACTTCTACTTCTCAACAACATTGTCCCTTACTTGTTTGGAGAGTTCCTTGGTCTTCATGGCAGTGTTTTGTTAGTGATGCCTCTTGCTTAGGTATTGCAGCCTCTGGGGCATTTAAAAAAAGGTGTGTATATGTAATGACACAGGTGGACATCATTTCCTTCATAATAAAGGGGGTGAATACATACGCACATGCCAATTTTCTGGTTTCTATTTCTAAAAAATAGTTTTATGTATATATTTTTCTTGTTTCACTTCACCAACTTAGACTATTGTGCAGGGGCGGCCCGTCCACTGGGGCGTCAGGGCAAACGCCCCCCCAAATATTTTTGTGACCCTGCAATAAAAAAACACAACAATGTATTAGTAATAACCCAAAAACAATTAAATATAAGGTGTACATCATCATTCAAGTCTTAATACAGTAATAAAATGAAGTAAAGTTAGTAAAATATTCCCAGGGACACTGTCACTTTAAGATAACCCTTGCGCTACATTAACTAATGCTGCTGTGTATCTATTGTAGCCCCCTGCACCCTGTGTGATCATATTACACTAGTACACTAACCTTTAGACTCTTCTCTTCAATGAGTCCTGGCCTGGCCCCCTGACCGTTAATGCATGCCGCCCACCATCACAGTGACGATATGCATGGGCGGTCATAAATGTATCAATTTAATGACTGACAGTCTTCCATCATTGACCAATCAATGATGGAAGGTTGTACAGTTGCTAAGAGAACAATCTAAACCCACCCAGACCATTAGCCCTGAGCGCCCGCCAGCTAATAGGGCCTCGAGTTTACTTTTTGATTGACTGATACAGTGAATAAAACCACCAGTTGCCTGTCCCTTCCCCCTTTCTGTTTCCTGACCCTGGTCACGCTGAGACTGAGAGACCTCCCTGGCTGAATCTACTCACATCTGCTCTGCAGTCTACCTAACACAGTAAGTCTAACTGGCACCTGCCCTGCCCCTGGCCAAACCAAACCCCTAGTAGCCCCTAATAAAAGGTAGGGGTGACCAGTTACCCCACTATGCCTGCCTGGCCTGCCACCTACCCAGCCACCCACCAACTTACCTACCACCGACGACCCTAGGCCTGCAATGCCTGGTGCCACCCCCAGCCATCACCCCCATGTGGCCTGTGCCACCACCGATCAGGCCTGCCCTATGCGATGCCACCGCCCGATTACCCCGATCACGGGATCGGGGTAGTCGGGTGGTGAGCGGGGTGGCACAGGCCCACATGGGGGTGATCGGATCACCCCCTTGATAAGGCCTGTGCCACCCCTGATCACCTCCATGTCGCCGCCCTGTGCCACCCCCGAGGCCCGATCACCACCACCCCGATGTGGCCTATGCTATGCCACCGCCCGATTACCCCGATCACGGTGATCGGGGTATTCGGGCGGTGAGCGGGGTTGCACAGGCCACATGGGGGTGGATGTTCACCCCCATGAGGCCTGTGCCACCCCTGATCGTGGCCTACGCGGCCACTGACCGACCGATGGGCGCCTGGCCTGAGCGTGACCGACCCCACCCTGATCCAACTACCTAGCCCCCCCCCCCTATTTTTATTCCATTTTTAGAAGTAACAGGCATGTGCATGTGCCTGTCACTTTTAAAGATAAAATAAAAATAAGGTAAGGGAAAAACAATACAGTAAAAACATTATTACAAATATACAAATAAAGTAAACAGCTTTAAACAAACAATAATAAAAATAAAATAAACAACAGCACATACTTACCTGTCAAATTGACCCCTCCAGCGTTGGCCTTCTGTCCTCTATGACCTGGATATAGTCATAAAAATAATCCAATGTTGATTGAAGCCCATGTCATAAAATCCAATGTTGATTGAAGCCCATGTCAAATAATCCAATGTTGATTGAAGCCACTGGTCAAATAAATAATCCAATGTTGATTGAAGCCACTGGTCAAATAAATAATCCAATGTTGATTGAAGCCACTGGTCAAATAAATAATCCAATGTTGATTGAAGCCACTGGTCAAATAATCCAATGTTGATTGAAGCCACTGGTCAAATAAATAATCCAATGTTGATTGAAGCCACTGGTCAAATAATCCAATGTTGATTGAAGCCACTGGTCAAATAAATAATCCAATCTTGATTGAAGCCACTGTCCAAAAATAATCCAATCTTGATTGAAGCCATTGTCCATCCATCCATTCTGGCCCATTGAAAGAGGCCTCCACCAAAAAAAACCCGACGCTCTAAAAAAAAACAACAACAAACTAACAGAGCTCCTCCTGCAAGGAGCCCCACCCGCGATTAATTGATTTTTTCCTACGGTCTGCTTTATATACTAATTTTTGAAGGACTCTGATTGGCTGAAATTTTTGATTGACATCGATTTCAACCAATGAGAGTCTTTAAAAAATTAGCAAATCAGCAAGCAGGTATGGAAGCCTGTAAGGGTAAAAAAGGTTAGTGTGAACTTGTTTGACCCTGTATGTATTATACATATTACAGGGCTATTTTATGTGATATACATGTTACAGGATAATATCCTGTAACTTGTATAGCCAAAAAATAGCACTGTAATATGTATAAAAAATAATGTGTAATAGAAATACATGAACAATATAATAAAATAAGTAATAAAGTACATCAATTAATCAAATAATAAATATAAATTAAATAACCCTAAATAACAAAGTGGGACCATATAGGCCCAAATTGTAAAATATATATATATATATATATATATATATATATATATATATATATATCAATTGATATCAATATATCACAATAAATAAATATATATATATATATATAAATAATCAATATATAAATCAATCAATATATAAATATATATATATATATATCAATCAATATATCTATCAATCAATATATATATATATATATATATATATATATATATATATATATACATATATATATAAATATATATAAATATATATATATATATATATATATATATAAATAAATATATATATATATATATATATATATCACACACACACATAAAAAATACACATAAATATACATAAACATATACATAAAACAATATGTTTTATGTATATGTTTATGTATATTTATGTGTATTTTTTATGTGTGTGTGTGATATATATATATATATATATATATATATTTATATATATATATATATATATATATATATTTATATATATTTATATATATATGTATATATATATATATATATATATATTGATAGATATATTGATATATATATATATATATATTTATATATTGATTGATTTATATATTGATTATTTATATATATATATATATATATATATATATATTTATTTATTGTGATATATTGATATCAATTGATATATATATATATATATATATATATATATTTTTTTTTTTTTTTACAATTTGGGCCTATATGGTCCCACTTTGTTATTTAGGGTTTTTAAGGTGCGGTTGGGGCCTATATGGTCCCACTTTGTTATTTAGGGTTTTTAAGGTGCGGTTGGGGCCTATATGGTCCCAATTTGTTATTTAAGGTTTTTAAGGTGCGGTTGGGGCCTATATGGTCCCACTTTGTTATTTAGGGTTTTTAAGGTGCGGTTGGGGCCTATATGGTCCCACTATGTTATTTAGGGTTTTTAAAGTGCGGTTGGGGCCTATATGGTCCCAATTTGTTATTTAGGGTTTTTAAGGTGCGGTTGGGGCCTATATGGTCCCAATTTGTTATTTAGGGTTTTTAAGGTGCGGTTGGGGCCTATATGGTCACACTTGGTCTTTCAAGGTTTTAAAAGTTAAGGTTTGGGTCTTGAACGTTCTAATGTTTTTTTTGTTGTTTTCTATCACTTCCCAGGTGCAAACTATCTGTGGAAGCAGATTTGTTTGGACTCGTTGGTTGACTTACTGGACATGAATACCCCGAGAAGGAGAGTCAACTGTAGGTGAGTATATGGTCACACTTGGAATTTGAAGGTTTTTAAGGTGCGTTTGGGGCCTATATGGTCACACTTGCTCTTTTAAGGTTTTAAAAGTTACGGTTTGGGTCTTGAACGCTCTAATGTTTTTTTTGTTGTTTTCTATCACCCCCCAGGTGCAAACTATCTGTGGAAGCCCGAGAAGGAGAGTCAACTGTAGGTGAGTATCATTGCCTTTAATTTTCTGTCCATGCGTATAGGTGCAAATTTGATGTTGATGTAGTCAATGAATTCAACACACTGTTATTTTAAAGTAATTTTGTGACATAATATAAATTAATATACCGTGATCTCTTTCTTCTATTGGTATCAGAAATGAATACTATTGACTCTCTACTTGTGAAGCCTTTCGGCACCCTAACCTATGAGGAGAAGGTGGAAGTAAAACGGTTAGGAGCTGACCAACCAGAGATAAATCTGCAGCAAATCGCAAGAGATAGAGGGAAGCAATATATCCGTACTTTCAATACTGAATGGTACAAGAAGAACGACTGGCTTTCTGGAAGCGTTTCTAGGAAGTCCTTATATTGTTTCCCATGCATCCTATTTGGTGGTGACGCTGCTTGGACCAAAACTGGAGTGACTGACGTCAAACATCTAGCTGATAAATTGGCGAAACACAAAAGTTCTAAAGCTCACTTGGATAACAGGATCAAGTTTGAGATGCTTGGACAGGCGAACATTGCTGTTCAACTGGACCAAGGATACCAAGTCAGCATTCAAAAACACAACAAAGAAGTGGCTAAGAACCGGTACATCCTTTCCAAGATAATTGATTGTGTTCGCTTTTGTGGCGCTTTTGAACTGGCATTAAGAGGACATGACGAGAGTGAAACATCGCTAAATCCAGGAGTGTTTAGAGGCCTGGTGGATTTGGTTGGCAGTATCGATAGTGCAATGCAACAGCATTTGAAGACTGCAACTGTGTTTAAGGGCACGTCCAAAACCGTGCAGAATGAGCTACTGGACTGCATGCATGAAGTTATTAAGGAAGTGATTCCCCAAGAGCTTAAGGAAGCCCAGTTTGTGGCAATCCAAGCGGATGAAACAACCGATATTTCCGCTAGGACACAGTGCGTTGTAGTCTATCGCTACATTGACAAGAAGCATCAAGTGGTGGAAAGATTTGATGGCTTCACGGAAATGAAATCAACGGATGCAGACTCGATTGCTGCTGTTGTGCTGGAAACACTGAATACTGTTCTCCTAGAGCCAGAAGACAAGAAGAAACTCATAGCTGAAAGCTACGATGGTGCCAGTGTGATGCGTGGAGATCAAGGAGGAGTTCAAAGAAAAATAAAGGACGTGTACCCGAACGCACACTACGTCCATTGCTATGCTCACCAACTGAACCTAATAATGGAGAAAGCAGTTTCAAGGATTGGAAGAGTTCGAGTTTTTTTTTCCAACATAGGCGGCATACCATCTTTTTTTTCACGCTCTCCAAAAAGGACTGGAGTTCTGGATGAGGTCGTTGGTAGAAGACTTCCAAGAGGTGCACCGACACGATGGAACTTCAACGTTAGGACCGTGAACGTGATCTACGAAAACAGAGATGCGCTACTTGAGTGTTTCCAGACAATTGAAGCATGTCTAAACTTTGATCCAACATCTATACGTGAAGCCGCAGGTTTCATTGGAATGCTGGAAGACAGGGAGTTCCTTTACTTCCTTAAATTATTTCATTTAATAATGCCACATGTTGACATCCTCTACAGTCAGCTTCAGAAGCGAGACACGGATACTGTTTATATCAAAAAAGTCACAGAAGACTTTGTCTCCAGCATCCAGAAAATCCGAAATTCTGTTGACGAGATAGAAGCAAGTTTGCCGAGCGATGTAACAGTCAACAGACGGAGTGCGGAGATCTCAACCTTGAGACAACTTTCAAGAGAGGTATGTGACATAGTGGTGGTTCATGCAAAAGAACGTTTTTCATTTTCAAATCACCTAGTCAGTGCCAAACTTGTTCAAAGTGACTTGTAGAAAACCCATGACACTTGCTTTCCAACCCAAGCTCTGGAAGACACCGTGCAAGCATATCCAATACTGAAGAAGGAACAATTACGCACTGAGCTGTCACTTCTGTATGGGAAGACAGATTTTCATGCTTGTACAAGTGCTGTTGCTCTGCACAAACTTTTACATCAATTTAATCTGCAGAATGATTTCACAGGGACAGTGAAATTATTAAGAATCCTGATTACAACACCGATGACCACTGCAGAATCAGAAAGATGCTTCACCACATTGAAGAGGATCAAAACTTTTTTAAGAAGCACCTTGTCCCTGGAGCGGTTGAATGCATTGGCGATGCTCTCAATGGAAAAGCAACTGATTTCCGAGATCCCAGACTTCAATGAAAAGACCATTGAGAAGTTTTGTTCTTTGAAAGATCGCCGTGCAAAATTTAAATACAAGGGATTGAAGCAAAGAAGAATGCATACCCCCTGGGTGTGCAAAGAGAAACTGTGTTAAGCAGCACCACCTCACTACCAAACATAACTAGTGGTAAGTAAAGTATGAACGGTGTGTGGGTGTGCATATGGAAGGAGCTATGAAAGGTGTGTGCATGGTCAGTAACAATTGTTGAAGCCTTGGCGTGGTTTGAAGGAATTGGACGCACTTCCAAGGGTAGCTGTCACTTCTGTACGAGAAGTCAGAATTTCATGTCTGTACGAGTGCTGTTGCTCTGCACCAACTTTACCATCAATTTAATCTGCATAATGATTTCACAGAGACAGTGAAGCTATAAGGAATCCTGCTTACAACACCGAAGACTACTAAAGAATCAGAAAGATGCTTCTCCACATTGAAGAGGATAAAAAGATATTTAAGAAGCACCATGGCCCTGGAGTGGTTGAATGCATTGGTTTGAAGGAATTGGAGGCACTTCCAAGGGTAGCTGTCACTTCTGTACGAGAAGTCAGAATTTCATTGGTTTGAAGGAATTGGAGGCACCTTCAAGGGTACGTACCAAATGGCACCACCGAACTACAAAAAATAACTAGTGGTAAGTAAAGTATCAATGGTGTGTGGGTGTGCATATGGAAGGAGATATGAAAGGTGTGTGAATGGTCAGTAAGGAGATATGAAAGGTGTGTGAATGGTCAATAAGGAGATATGAAAGGTGTGTGAATGGTCAGTAACAATTGTTGAAGCCTTGGCGTGGCGTTACTGCTCATATGGTTATCCATATGCTAATTCAACATGTTTGTTTGACATTGATTATTGTGTTGTCTAAACAGAAGTTAAATGTTGTTGTTTTCTTGAATCCCAAGATCCACTGGTTTGGGCCTATACAGTGCTGATTGGTCTTCTAAGGTATGTTTGGGGCCTATGGTCACACTTGGTCTTCTAAGGTATGTTTGGGGCCTATATAGTTCCACTTGGTCTTCTAAGGTATGTTTGGGGCCTATGGTCACACTTGGTCTTCTAAGGTATGTTTGAGGCCTATATGGTTCCACTTGGTCTTCCAAGGTATGTTTGGGGCCTATATGGTTCCACTTGGTCTTCCAAGGTATGTTTGGGGCCTATGGTCACACTTGGTCTTCTAAGGTATGTTTGAGGCCTATATGGTTCCACTTGGTCTTCTAAGGTATGTTTGGGGCCTATATGGTTCCACTTGGTCTTCTAAGGTATGTTTGGGGCCTATGGTCACACTTGGTCTTCTAAGGTATGTTTGAGGCCTATATGGTTCCACTTGGTCTTCTAAGGTATGTTTGGGGCCTATATGGTTCCACTTGGTCGTTTAATGTTTTTTAAGTATGGTTTTGTTCTTGAATGGTCTGATTGATTTGCTTGTTTTCTTTCAACCCCAGGTGCAAACCCTATGTGGCTGCAGATTTGTTTCTACTCGTTGGTCAACTTACTGAACGTGAATACCCTGAGAAGAAGACCCGACTAATGGTATGTGTCACTCCTTTAATTTTTCTGTTAATACATATAGGTGCAATTATGATATTGCTGTAGTCTTGTCACATGAGTTTTTTCAATCTATATTGTATACCAATGAATTTAATACTTTGTTACTTTACTTCTTGAAATTTCTGCATTGGTGATCATGTATTTCAATGGGCTTCACAAGTATAAGGTCATTGGGCGGGGCTTATAAAGGTCATTATGACGTCAGGGGGAGGAGTTATAAAAATGGGTGTGGTTTGAAAAAAGGGGAGTGGCTATGTTTCGCCCTGTCGCCCCTCCAACTTGAAAAGTCACCAGCCGCCACTGCTATTGTGTTCTGATCCATCACATAAGATTCAGATTAACAAAACATTGAACTTAAGGCTTTAATGTAACAAAATAAATAAAAAGTCAAGGGGGGTAAATACTTTTGTAAGGTACTGTATATATATATATAATCAAAATCAAATACTGATATGGTGAATATTTTAGCTGTATACACTTGAATAAATATACAAACATCTTTATGTCTTGGCAAAGTGCAAACATTTCTCTCATTTCTTTATATACTGAAGGAGGAGTGTAAGAGGAAAGAGGAACTGACAAAAAGATAAAGAGTAATGGGAACATATATGTTTGTGGTTATTAATATATTAATATATTCAAAGACATTGAGTAAATATTGTTGGTGCCTCTAAATGTGTGAAATGTTTGCAAAACTATCAGAGAAAACAATTTATTAAGTTAAAAATCAGTATTTACTTATATAAATAGGTACATTTCAGTTGTCCCATAATACTGTGTCGTGTTTTACAAACTACTGAATTCAGTAAGAACACTGCATTAGTTCTTTGCATGTGACTAGTCATATTCAAGCATATGCAGATGATGACTGATCCTCTGTGAATTCAGCTTATTTAAACTAAACTACATCTGAGGTTTATGTTTAAATGACTGAAACTAAAGTTTTAGTCAATTAAGCATGAACCTCAGATGTCTAAATATACATGAATCAGCATGTTGCAGACCGATGAGCACACAAATCGCTAGCTTTGTCATATTGACATGTCACCCTCTTTGGATATGACTATAATGCAGATAATGTAGAAGCTTGTAAAAAAAATTAAATGGGAAATCACACCTAAACACAAATTGCTTTTGTATCAAAAAAGAGTACACTTACAGTTCAAATGCACATGTAAAATTGATAGCACTTGGCTTTTATAGCTACATGAATTCTGTATGCAGCTCAGCAGTCTAATTCTCAGTGGAGACTTCCAATGGTGCCTTCTCATTATTGTAGGTTAATCAACCTCATATAATAACTTGGTGAATCAATAGCAGATAGCTTTTCATAAAGCAGAGATTGTGAGATATTGTCAGTTTATGAAGCCCTTGTCCTCAGAGTGTGTCATAACAGATTTTATAATATCGATATTAAATTGTACATAATTGTGCATTTTGACGGGATGCTCAAAACAACGCTTCTTAAACCGTATTTAATCTATTCACAGAAAATATTATAGAGGCAAAATAGCTTTATGACAAAAATAACACATTAGTAAGTGTAAGATAATTCTGTACATACTGGAATAGCAAAAGACCATCTTGAGACTTAATTAAGCTTATCCTTTAGATAGATAGAATGGACAGAATAGATGAGCTTGTTGTGTTCTTATCCGCCATCAAATCATTTATTTGTATCAGCATCTTTGTCATTGTGGTACTGTCGTTTTACCTTTAGATTAATGTTTGCCTACATGCTAATTTCCATGTGAAGTTACTGTGTACTGTATACCTCTTTGGTACGTTAACCACAAAATCTTTTCATTCTGTGAAATATGTCAGTTTACATTTGAAAGTGAAGAATAATGAATCGCAGATACTAGCTTTTTGTGTGAAAACCTGTGCTCACTATCGAAGTAAAACAATAAATTGTATGATTACCCATTCGAATGCCAAACCACATCAGTTACTCTGACAGAGTAAGACTCTTTAGTATGCTTTTTATCATGGCACAGTGACTCATATGCCAATTAATTTTAAGCGGAAGTCCTGGTTGATATGTTGTTAAATTGTACGCATGAGTGCGAGCAGTAAAAATACGTCTTCTTTATGACAATACATACAGTAAATTTGACAGATTTTCATTAAAAGGTTAATTGTTATTTATAGATCAGTTATACCAAAATATCAATTGGGTCTGTTAGTAGTTATAATAAGTTAAATTATGTCATGTAATAAAGATGTAATGTTTTATTCTTTCCAGAAAGTTTTGTGTGAAATATTAGCACAAAAAATTACCAGAATATCCTTGCATATTCAGTGTAGATGTGGATGCTTTGCTATATGGAAAACATTGAGTATTTATGTAACTTTATGTGTACTGCTGTCAATGTGCAAAATGATAATTGTATAACATGAGTATATACACATTTTATACAAAAGCAGCAATTTAATGCTTAGATCCCATATCAATACAGTTTGGTGGATTTATGCATTTCGTAGAACACTAATCTGTGCATAGTTGGTAGAACTGGTGGAAGGCAGATAGTGATCCGTTTGTAATGATTCTCTAGTAATGCAATAATTTTAAGGTGTACTAGACTATGTCAACTATGTGTAAGGCAGCTGATTTCTGCATTTTGCTTAATCTCATGCAGCAAGGTGCATTGAGTGTTAATATACAGTGAGGCCATTCACCATATGTATTAAAAAGTGAAGAAACAGTGAGCATAGCCTAGCAGCTTTGTTATTTCATTAATGAGAAAGCCCATATTTCCATCAAATAAGTAATGATAGATGGCAACAGGTGTGTAGGAACTGGGGGGATGGGGGGGCAATCCCCACCCCCAGATTAAATGAATAGGGGACACAAAAAATAGCAAATCATGCATTACCATATTTGGCCACTAAAAAAATATAAATTAAATTAAACTGAATTCTGAAAATATCTATCTATCTAACTATCTATTTATCTATATATCTAATTTTTATTATATTTGGGGCAAGGGCATTGAGAATTCAAACAAAGAAATAAAAAATATATTTTTGAGGGGCACTGCAGCAATGGAGCCCCTCCAGAGCAGGTCCCCAGTGCATTGCAACAGGTGCACCAGCAGTAGATCCGCCCCTGCTTCATGTCCTGGGAATTATCGCCCCCAGATTTTTCATTTTTCAAATTGTCATTGTGAAGATGTGTATAATTCAAACTAATGCTTTTTTACCATACCCGATGTTAACATTTATTGTGAACATTAACATATATTGGTTTTGATTACTGGTAGTACAGGCTTTGATATTGCACTGCTAAAAAAAGTTGTTGTGACTTTCACTGCAATTCATGCTTCTCATTATGATAACATTTTTAAGAATCACTGTGCTTACCACCACTTTAGTACATCTGGTCCATGATTGTGAGCATATCTAACAGTATACACAGACAAATCAAATTCACAAAATGTTATATTAATTTTAATGAATAGACCAAGAAAAATCAAAATCAATGTTTTCATATTGTCAAACAATATTTATATGGATTATCTTATTGCACTCAGTTGTATGGCCATTCTCTAGGGAACATAAACATATTTTCATAGCTACTGATATTTTATGGGGGTGATTTACAGTTGTACATGCTAATTTACTTATGATATTTTATATAAAGAGTACTTTGTTTCCCAAGCATTCATTCTTAGCTGTGGTTGGCCAATATTCCACTGGGACAGTTTTTTGAATTAAGAGTACTGTTTCTGTAAAGAAATATATTTTAGAACAGAGAAAAATCGAAAGAGACATATTTTTGGTTAAAGGTCATAATATGTGCATCTTGAATAAAGATGATCTGTTAGAAATTAAGATTTAGCATAAATAAATTATAAGTAATAGAGGATCTAATAGCCATGAATAATCTTCCTATATAACATGGAAACATAAATAATGTCCCAAGCATGTTGTATTAGAAATAACAGGTTACCATTTACCAAGAAGCAACGTGGGTAAATAAAAAAATGGGAGATTATCTATAACGTGAAAAAAGAAAGTCCATCAATTGTTTAAATATTTTAGAACATAGCATCAAAGAGGAAAGGAATATGAAGGAATACAATATAAACTCTTGTCTGTGAGCATCATTCAGCTTGTTTATGGAACTATTTGTGTTACAAAATTATATGAAACACAACTAATAAAATGTAATAAAAATGCATAAACATGCATTGCAGAACTACCTAAATGTTACCTTGTTTTCTTTGTAACTCTACACTCTAAACTGTAAAAAGTACAATGCATATTATTTTAAAGAAAAAAACATTTAGGGGTCTTACAATCTTCAAGTGATTAGTGGGAAAAAGTCTGAAAATCAATACAGTAAAGCATTGCAACTGGAATGTTACATTTGTATTTATAAATTTAACGCTATGTATTTAGACTAATTCATTTAATTACCGTATTTGGAAATTAACATAATTATAAAAGTCGTATTGCTTTAATTCAGAGTTTATATATCAATACTACGACTTTAAATACTACCTTATATATCATTATAACTAACTAGTGACTTGCCCATCAAAAATTATGGCAATAAAATGTGTAGGCTGTGAATGCTGTTTGGCCCCCAATGTGAGTCTCAGACACCCTAAAAATTCTATGAAAAAAGTACAACAATTATAGCAAAGCGTTTATTTTTTTAACATGCAACTGTAGTTCAACGGTTGTTTAAGCATCCTTTTGTTTAAATATTAACATTTGTAATTGTCAGCTATGCAGGACTAATATAACAATGGGTCAACTTTGTATAAATCAATATTTGTATTGTAAAACATTACATGTTATTGAAGAGATCTGTAATTGTGTATTACTGATCCTAGTTACTTTTACATAGTAATTGAGGTTTAAAAAAGTTTTTCAGTTACTGAAGTTCAACATTTTACTATGTCCTGTGATCTTGGATATTAAATCCAGAGGAGGGCAAACAGAAACCCCCCCAGTGAAACTTAGCCAATTGTGTCAAAGGGGGGAAAAAATAATTCCTTCCTGACCCCAGATACTGGCGATCAGATTACACCCTGGATCAATACTTTCTATGTAATTATAGCTTTACATTTTAAAACAAATGTAATCATCCCCCTAGTGACATGAACCCCAAAATACAAACAACTTACAATATTTTGTAAAATACAATGTTATCAGTACCAATGGTAACTTAATGTAACAACAGTTAATTTGAATTGTATGAAAATGCAACATATTTGTTTTATGGGGCCAATAGTGTTTCCTCCAAGAAGATGTGAAGAGACTCATTGCAATATGCATTATGATCATCAATAGGTTTTTTTAAAGTCCAAAAGGCCACTTCAAAGACATTGCAATATGTATTTTTGTTTTGTTTTAATAAGTATACTATCATGTGTCTTCATTATTTTTGCATTCATAACGTGGCACATAGAGTTGTCTATGTCCAAGTGGTTTTTCTAAACAGAGCCCAGCAGACGTGAAAGTTTGTCTGTGGGATTTAACCACTGTTCATTCTTGTTTTGTTTTTTTGCTTGGTGGTTTCTCTAAAAAGAGCCCAACAGACTGTAAATGTTGTCTTTGGGATGTAACCACTTTTTTTTTAATTTTTTTGTGTGCATCTGTTGTATTGTTATCCTTTTTTTGTAATTTAAGTTACAGCACTCCATAGTAGACAATATTTTTTGTAAAAATCCTCCCATCATCTAATAAATCACCCTGACTTTGTTTTATTTTAATATAAACTTTAATTTCCTTTGGATTATTGCATCTTGAAAATGCAACACACAGTTGGCCATGGGCAAATACTGGTTCTTCTAAAAAGATGCCAACAAATTTTAACGTTTGTCCTTGGGATTTATTAATGGTCATTGCAAATGCCATGATGATGGAAATTGTCTCTTTTGAGGTAGAAAAGGCAAGCTACTCTCACTTGGTGCCAAATCTATTCTTGGTATGAAAACACACTCACCTTTATGGGTACCATTCAGAATTTCAGCATTTATGAAATGTTCTTTTAAGTCCTGGACAATTAATCTGGTCCAATTACAAAGTAATTTTTTTGGGTTCATATTTTGCAGTAACATTACAATTTCCCCTTTTTTTAGCTGCAACATATGTGGTGGCATTCCAGATGGAGTTAATGAATTAATAAATTCAGTCGAGAAGTTTGTCTCACTTTGTTTGTCATCACCAAGTACACAATCAGCAATGTAATATTTTTTTTTGTGGTGCATCTATTAATTTGAATATTTCATTATTCAGAAGCAATGCATCTTTATTTTTGGATGTTATTATTACTTTGCAAGCTCTGCATAATCTTTGTTAGTTATTGTATTTTGGAATATAGCAGATATAAGTTTGCAAATCCTTTGCAATGGAATTTCCAATGATACATTGGGTAAATTATTTATTCTCTCTGTTTTTCCTTCTCCAATTTTAATTAGATCTCATATTTTGTTGTAATTGAAGATGGGTAAATAGTTTCCATAGTGTACTTGCCTTTATAAATGTTTCTACAATGTCTGTTAGATTTCCATGTACAACGACCGGTAATGTTTGCCTAAAATCTCCACCTAACAACATGACCTTTCCCCCAAATGACCAATCATTATCCATGACTTCATGCAACAAATGCTCAATACATTGTAGGGCATGGCATGACATAAATTTTGCCTCATCTATTATAATTAATTTACCTTTTAAATTTTTTTTTGCTTGTAATGATTTCATTTGAATATCTGACACTAATGTTTTGAGAATGGGAACTGGCATTTTAAATCCACTATGCACAGTTCTACCACCTTCTAACAAAAGTGCGGCAATCCAGTTGTTGCAAATTTCACCTTTTGCTCGAATGAAACTCATTAATACATTATATAGATATGTTTTTCAAGATCCACCTGGTCCATCTAGATATAAATAACGCTCATTGAGCAAGTCATCATCTAGTGCATATTTTATGGCGTTAAATGCTTGCAATTGTAATGTATTTATAGTTGCAATTTTTTCTTGTTTTTTTTGTTTTCAACCTCAGTGTCATAGTCTTCAAAGTTTATTTCCTGAGTCCTGGCAGATTAAAATTTGCACAACTTAATCCATGAGAAAGAAAGACTTCTTTAATTTCCAGTAATGCTTTTAATTCTTCAATAGACTCATTGTAATGTTGCAAAAAGTCTTCAGACATACTTATTTTAAATTTGTCCCACAAAGCTAAAGCATTTGGAGAATTTGAGAAGTTGCAAATGAATGCAAATTGTTCCCTCATCTGCTGGGGCATTTGACACAGTGCTGCTTCTTCTAGACATCTTTCCCATTCTGTTTTATCAGCCAGGAAGTTTCTGTGTTTCTAAATGAAATGTGTCATAAACTGTGTCATTAACAGTTCTCATCTGTTCAAAACTTTGTGCAGCAGGAACATTTAAAAGGAGTAAACGTAAGGAGAAACATTCAAGGTCTACAGTGTAAATTCTTGGAATAATTTTATTTCCACGCCTTTTTTGTTTTCACCATATTCCTTTAACGAAAACATAATGATATGGAATGTCAATGTATAAGAATTCCCTTGCTTCCAAGTCGTTACAATTTAATGGAAAGCATGCAGTAAGTGTAGTTGGTTGATGCTCACTTTGGGAAAAATCATTTCTTTCATTGCCAGCATTAAAGTAAACTAAGTGTCTTAGGGGCAAATGTACAGATAATTGATATACTGCATGTAAACGATCATGCATTTAAAATTTGAGAAGACGCCATATTGCTTCTGGCGCACTTACATAGCGAGCATCTACATGAGATGCAAGTTAATCATGTAATAACTCGTTCTGGATTTTCTGCACTTTTGACCACTACAGTAGTTGCATCATAGCCTTTGTAAATATATTTGTAGACATATTTAATGGATTTTATAGAAGTGCAAGCTTCCACATTAATGTGTGCATTATACTTCATGAACAAATGTGGATTGTATGGCACAACATATTACGGATAATTACACATTATCACAGATAATGGCATTTTAGCCTTCTCTTCTTCTATATAATGGATAGCCATCACAATTTGCAAAAGTTTTGTATCTATAATATTTTGGATATTCCTTAGTGCATTTATTATTTTTCATACATGGTGACTGTGGATTCATATCTCCACACGGGCCATGAATCATGCAATGTGTTACAATTTCAAATACGTAGTCTACCATTTATTTCTGGTAGCTCAGCAATAATCACTGAATCCACTTTATCACCAGTATCCAATGCGTCTTTCTCTTGAAGGATTATAAGAATATGTGTATGTGGAAGGCCTCTTTTTTAAAATTCTATTATATAAACATTATGTGTTAAGGCATTTAATTTAACTTTGAAGACTCTTGCCACTAAATCTGGTTTATCAGAAGCAGTTTGTCCAATTAGCAGATTCTGTACAATCTCTGGCCATTGTGGATTACATGTAAATGTAATACATAAATGTGGTTTTCCAAATTTAGTCACAATAACCATAGCATCATTGTATCTTTCTCGCATATTGCGAGGAGATCCTTGGAAAGAAGATGGTAAAATGATGGCTTTGCCAGCTGGCAGCTCTCAGTTTGTAGCCTCCTCAGCTACATAATCCATCAGTCCACAATACTGTTCTACACGTAGTTTATCTTGTCGATATTTTATTAAATTTAAATTATTTGCTTCAACTTGCAAATATGAATCAATGATCCATTGTTGTGTCAGTTTTCCACCACATAAAATGGGATTGAATAATCTCGAATTGGGGTTTGAACCACTTTAAATTCAAGCATGGAAATATTATATCTGACACGTACTTTAGTATTAGGATAACTGTCAATTGTTAATTTGGGCTGCCATCCTGATTCGCAATTGGGATAAAAAATGGGATATGTCATTGGATCCAAATTTGTACTTAAGATACTTATGTTAATGAAAGGTTGCTCCTCATTTCTGGGATATATTCTAATATCCGTCTGAAATTATGGTTCTCCCTCGTCATTTTGAAAGACCATTGCAACCTCATTTGATGTTGGTAAGTTATAAAGTTTTTTTTCAGAATGCCAATCTTTTTTAAGAACCATATTAACTTTTGGGATTGGCAACTGATTTATTTCTGCATAAATGCATTGTTCTTGTTCTAGTTTTTTGTAAGCTTGAATGTACGGGTTTTTGGCCATAATTTTATCCAGCACTATAAAAACAATGGATAAGCATTTTTTTTTTCTTGAAGCTGCATACTTTGTTCAACAGTTTCCAATATATCTAGGACATCTTCTGGATGTAAATGAGAAGTACTATGGTATATGTGTCCTTGTACTTTGAAGCAGTAAGGGCCATGTCCTGGCACATTAGCAGCTAATGTTGCACCCATAGATGCAAAAGAAATGGCACTATTGTAAGATTCTTTGTTTATTTTTAAATTTTTGTAATTTGGGAAAATAGGCTCAGTCATAATGCTTTTTAAATATGGTGGAAATTGTTGTCTTTCTTGAAGTCTTACCTTTCATTTTTGGCAGCAACTAATGAACTCCCCATCTCTGGGTCTTTCCTGTTTGAAATGATAAGCCCCACAAAACTGGCATACTTCTACTTGAACTTCTACTGTTAAGGATTGAACTAAAGGACTATCCTGAGCACATATATCAATATTACTCTGTAAATTAACATTACTATCGTTACCAGATTGTTCTGATACATTTTTGACATGTTTTTGTTTTTTTGGTTGCCTTCTTTGGCTTTGATGTTACTTTCTCAACCACTTGTCTTTTCCAATTCTCTCCACTTATTTTTCTCGTCAAATTTTCTTTTTCTCCGGCGTCTGTCCATCATTGTACATGTTCTCTTGTTTGCCATCTTTTCTGTTCCTCTTTGTTTTCTTTATCTGCCATAGTAATCTGTAAATATAAATAGTACATTTGTACTTTTCATCTTTGCTGAATTTTTTTGTTCAGGGTGTTAGGGTTATGGCCTTTTAAAATTTGGATTATAGGGTTATGGTGTTGTCTTAGGGGGATATGGGTAACAGATTTAGGGTTATGGGATTAGGATTAGAGCTTTAGGTTTATGAATTTTGTGTTAGGTGGTTAGGGTTATGAGGTTAGGGTTAGAGCGTTAGATAGGTTGCGGTGTGCTTCCACAAAGGTGCACACAAAACAGGATAGGTCCTTCCATTTGTATGTGTAAAGAGCAGTATATAATTGTATTTTTTTTGTCTTATCCTGTTTTGTGTGCGCCACTGTTGGCATTAGGAGGTTAGGGTTATGGGGTTAGGCTTAGAGGGTTAGTTAGGTTGCAGTGTGTTTCAACAAAGACGCACACAAAACAGGATAGGTCCTTCCATTTTGTATGTGTAAACAGTAGTACATTATTATTTTTTTGTCCTATCCTGTTTTACGTGCTCCATTGTTGGCATTAGGTGGTTAGGGTTATGGGATTATCGACACCATTTTCTATGGAGCAAGAAAGTAAGTTGCACAAAATGGAGCCTAAAACACACTTGCGCATTGGAGCTGGCACTCTATAATAAGTGAACAGTTTCTAGAATTTTCTCCATTTCTCTTCAGGTGATGAACAGTGTGATTGTACATTTCTCTGGTGGTGTTACTTCTGAAGCAACTTGATTATCACTTTAGAAGTTGAAAACCAGTAAATTACAGCAAATAGATAAGCTACAATTAATTAATTAATACATTAATAATTTAATTTATTATTTTAAAATGTTTTAAATATTTCAATTAACAACATTATTCATGTATAGCAACATTTAAAAGACAGATACATATGTGGGGTAAAACGGTGTAAAAAAAAGAAAAGAAAAGTATACCGCAGACAGTTAAAGCAAAATAACAATTTTTAACAGATATTTAAAAAAATGATCTATGCTCTTAGTAAAACAAATTATCATTAATATTTAAACATTTGCATATTTCTGTCATTTTCAACAGACTCTGCCTGAAGAGTGTCAATGACTAATTTGTAGCACTGCACGGTTATAAACACAGACTGTAAACTGCAGAAATTTACAGACGGAAAAGGGACAGTACATCAATTTAAGCCCCCAAAAAAGGGTATTTGCTTAACAAAAATGCTATGGTCTTAGTCAAAAAAAATTGATTGTAAAGTTATTTTAACATTTGCATCTCTCTCCTTCATTTTCAACAGACACTGCCTGAAGAGTGTCACAGGAACATTGGCAGCTGGTCACGGTTACAAACACACACCTCTGTCACCTCTACAGCAATCTATATACAACAAATTCAAGACAACAGGTACAGTATAACAAGTTTAAAAAAATGTACTGCTGTTTACACATATAAAATGGAAGGACCAATGCTGTTTTGTGTGCGCCTTTGTGGAAAAACACTGAAACCTAACTTGCTTCAGCCTTGTTTTCATAAAGTTACATTTTTTCAGCCGTCATTTCTTCGCCTTTTGCACTTATTGCAGCCTACGTCCTGCACCTCTGGCGATGAGTGCCTGCGGCACTCTTTGCAAGACTTGCAATGAGCAGTTGCGAGGCTCACAGTTGCGGGGCTCGCTGCAATATTTAACATTGCATTAACAACAACCCCGCAATTACTACAACTATATATGTGATAAAAACACCACAATGTGACTTCAAAAACTATATAGAATGTGACTTAAAATTGTATTTAATCTATGCACAGAAAATGCACGGAAACAGTTTTTTTTAAACTAGTTTTAGATGTTCAAATATGAACAAAAATGTACTATATATACAGTGTCTTGCAAAAGTATTCACCCCCCTTGACTTATGCATTCACCCCCTTTGTTATAAAGCCAATAAAAAGCTCTGGTGCAACCAATTACCTTCAGAAGTCACATAATTAGTGAAATGATGTCCACCTAGTGTGCAATCTAAGTGTTAGATGATCTGTCATTACATATACACACCTTTTTTGAAAGGCCCCAGAGGCTGCAACACCAAAGCAAGAGGCACCACTAACCAAACACTGCCATGAAGACCAAGGAACTCTCCAAACAAGTAAGGGACGATGTTGTTGAGAAGTACAAGTCAGGGTTAGGTTATAAAAAAATATAAAAATATTTGATGATCCTGAGGAGCACCATCAAATCTATCATAACCAAATGGTAAGAACATGGCACAACAGCAAACCTGCCAAGAGACGGCCGCCCACCAAAACTCACAGACGGGGCAAGGAGGGCATTAATCCGAGAGGCAGCACAGAGACCTAAGGTAACCCTGGAGGAGCTTTAAAGTTCCACAGCAGAGACAGGAGTATCTGTACATAGGACGACAATAGGCTGTACGCTCCATAGAGTTGGGCTTTATGGCAGAGTGGCCAGAAGAAAGCCATTATTTTCAACAAAAAACAAAATGCCACATTTTGAGTTTGCAAAAAGGCATGTGGGAGAAAGCAAGAAAAAAAATGGCCGCCAAAAATATTAAAACAAGGCTACACGACCCTGGACCGTGCAAAACACTGCCAAACGCATGGCACTTTCACACAGGAACGTACGAGGTACAAAATACGCTATTACACAGTAAAAAAAAAGTATTACATACGAAAAATACGAAATTAACGGCTGAACCGCGAAAACAAAAAACACAAAAAAACAAAACAAAAAAATGAAATACAACAAAAACATCACACACAGCAAGGGGGAACAGCCACGACGTCTGGGAGTGAGGTGGAACGCAAATGTGGAAGTTGATTTGGACGAGTTTCGCCACTCGAAAATTGCATAAACGAGAAAATAAATGGCCGCCCCAAAAAATTAAAATGAGTCTACACGACCCCGGACCGTGAAAAACACTGCCAAACGCACAGCATTTTCACACAGGAACGTACTAGTTACAAAATACACTACTACAAATGACTGAAAATGCTTGCGAGCCACGTAACACATTAATAACATTACGAATCTACAATGGTGCTTTACACAACTAAACCAATTCATTATTAGTTAACAAAATATAGATAAATATATATCTGTCTTTGTGATGAGTGACAAAGGTGCTCAGAGGAGCAAAAGTACACGAGAGGAGAGGCTTGCAATAAGCACCGAAGGCGCTCAGTGCAAGGCTCACAATGAGCACCAAAGTGCTCAGCGCGAGGCTCGCAATGAATGCCGAAGGTCCTCAGAGTAGAAAAAGCTTTTCATTGTGCTTCAAATTTTATTGCCCCGTCAATTTTGATGGGCAACTAGCTAGTATAGAGAACTAAAAGGCATCATCTCATCCTCTACTGGCCTGTGACCTGAGTGAGGTAAATATATTTTTATCTCAAAAACCTTCAGTGGGGTTGTTGTTGTTTAGTTGTTCGGTCGTGTCTAACTCACTGTGACCCTATGGACTGCAGCACACCAGGCACATCTTGTGTCTAGTTGTGCTTATCCAAAGTTTTTTTTTGGCAAAGATACTGGAGGGTTGCCAGCTCCTTATCCAGTGGATCACAATTTGTCTGACCTCTCTGCCATTAAGTGCCCATCTTGGATGATCCTGCATGGTATAGCTCACAGCTTCATTGAAGTACACAAGTCCCTTCACCATGACAAGGTAGGGATCCAAAAGGGATCAGTGGTGTACTGGAGTAAAAATATTTATAAACATTATACAGGAAATAGAATACATTTCAAACTATTGTTACATCCAGACCTGAACTACATTGTGCACATAAAACTACATGGGGTGATTTATGGGGAAAGCCAGAGCCCCAACCATGGCTGACCCCTACTCAAGTGATGTTGAGAGGTGATGTCATAATGAGTAAGCTCATTTGGTCATGTCATAAAGGGGAACTGCTTATAAAAGCTTACCCCTCTCACTAATCCCACACACAGACATGAGTCTCTCATTCCACACACACAGACATGCCTCTTATATCCCACACTTAGACATGCCACACACAAACACAATTGCAACAATACCATATCTTCCATACATCTAGGACTCTTCACGTCTAGAGTCAAATTCTCTACACAACATGGTCATTAGTGAACGGTATCCTTAGCCTGGTGCAGAGAGAACTAACTGGCATAATCTCATTCTCTACTGCCTTCTCTATAAACAGACGAAGGAGCAAACTTGTGAGCTTGCGAAAAGTTCTAGTATCAAGTGCAGTTCTAGTATAACTGTAGGAGTTTAAATAAAAGGAGGGTGTTCAAAGAAAAGAGGAAGGGAAGGAAGGAAGGTAAAATAATTATATATATATATATATATATATATATATATATATATATATATATATATATATACAGTGCCTTGCAAAAGTATTCACCCCACTTGACTTTTTACCTATTTTTTTACATTACAGCCTTAAATCTGAATTGTATGTGATGGATCAGAACACATGAGTCCAAGTTGGTGAAGTGAAATGAGAAAAATATATACATAAAACTATTTTTCAGAAATAGAAAACAGAAAATTGGCATGTTTGTAAGTATTTACCCCTTTTGTTATGAAGCCTATAAAAAACTCTGGTGCAACCAATTACCTTCAGAAGTCACATAATTAGTGAAATGATGTCCACCTGTGGGCAATCTAAGTGTCACATGATCTGTCATTACATATACACACACCTTTTTTGACAGACCCCAGAGGCTGCAACACTTAAGCAAGAGGCACCACTAACCAAACACTGCCATGAAGACCAAGGAACTCTCCAAACAAGTAACGAACAATGTTGTTGAGAAGTACAAGTCAGGGTTAGGTTATAAAAAAATATCCAAATATTTGATGATCCTGAGGAGCACCATCAAATCTATCATAACCAAATGGAAAGAACATGGCACAACAGCAAACCTGCCAAGAGACAGCCGCCCACCAAAACTCACAGACCGGGCAAGGAGGGCATTAATCAGAGAGGCAGCACAGAGACCTAAGGTAACCCTGGAGGAGCTGCAGAGTTCCACAACAGAGACTGGAGTATCTGTATGCTCCATAGAGTTGGGCCAGAAGAAAGCCATTAGTTTCATCAAAAAACAAATTGGCACGTTTTGAGTTTGCGAAAAGGCATGTGGAAGACTCCCAAAATGTATAGAGTAAGATGCTCTGGTTTGATAAGACTAAAATGTAACTTTTCGGCCATCAAAGAAAACGCTATGTCTGGCGCAAACCCAACACATCACATCACCCAAAGAACACCATCCCCACAGTGAAACATGGTGGTGGCAGCATCATGCTGTGGTGATGTTTTTCAGCAGCCAGGACTGGGAAACTGGTCAGAGTTAGGGGAAAGATGGATGGTGCTAAATACAGGGATATCCTTGAGCAAAACCTGTACCACTCTGTGTGTGATTTGAGGCTAGGATAGAAGTTCACCTTTCAGCAGGACAATGACCCCAAACACACTGCTAAACCAACACTTGAGTGGTTTAAGGGAAAACATGTAAATGTGTTGGAATGGCCTAGTCAAAGCCCAGACCTCAATCCAATAGACAATCTGTGGTCAGACTTAAAGATTGCTTTTCACAAGCGTAAACCATTCAACTTGAAGGAGCTGGAGCAGTTTTGCAAGGATGAATGGGCAAAAATCCCAGGGGTAAGATGTGAAAAGCTCATAGAGACTTTACCAAAGCGACTTCGAGCTGTGATTGCAGCAAAAGGTGGCTCTAAGTATTGACTTTAGAGGGGTGAATAGTTATGCACATTGACTTTTTCGGTTATTTCGTTGTTTGCTTCACATTAATAAAAAAGAGCTTGTGTGCTAGGGGAAAGGATGGTAGAAAGGCTGAAGAGTTTTTAAATTAGTAGGTGGGGGAGGGAGTAGATAGAAGTAATAGGGTAGAAAGTGTAGAGGGGGTAAGGAATCAATTAACTAGTCATAGGGTGGAGAATGGGGAGGGTTAGTATAGTTAATTTGGAGGTATTGCCAAGTAACTCAAGTATAGTGGCAGGTAGAGATGTAGCGGACAGTTCGCCGCGGACTATTCGCGGTGATTTCGGCTCTTTCGCGCTCGCACCGGACGGCGGACACATGCGCTTTTTGGTCCGCCCCCTATTCTTTATCATTGAGGAAACTTTGACCCTGCACCTCACAGTCAGCAGACACATTCCAGCCAATCAGCAGCATACACGCCCTTCCAGAGCCTTCCATCTGAAGGACAGCATACATTTTAGAATCATTCTGAAGCTGCATTCGTTGTGAGAGGACAGATAGTGTAGCTGCTGGAGATTTAATAGGGAAATAGATAGCCAGGCTGTGTATTTAGCTTCCACTAAAAACCTGAAGGACTGATCTAATATCTGCTGCAAGGACAGCAACCCAAAAAGCCCTTTTTAGGGCTAGAACATCAATTATTTTATTTTATAATTTTTTTCTGTGTAATCTAATTGCATATGCCTGCCTGCCTGCCAGCGTGTGTGTGTGACAGGCTAACACCTAATAGCTTATATTGTGCTTATTTTCACTACTCATACCTGGTGGTGTACCATACATTGAAAACAACCATTTTTTTCCTGTAATCTAATTTCAGTTGCCTGCCTGTGTCAGGCTCACTGCTAATATTCTGCTCTGTTTCACCAGTCATAGCTGGTGTACCATACATTGAAAAAAAACAACCCTTTTTTCCTTTAATCTAATTGCAGTTGCCTGCCTGTGTCAGGCTCACAGCTTATATTGTGCTCAGTGAAATAAAACAACACTTTTTTGACTGTAATAGATTGAATAGCAATTGCCTGCCTACAGGCGTGTGTGTGAAGCCTATTGCATCTACTCTGCCAACTTTTGCCAGTGCACAGTGATACGTCATATCTGGTGCAACCATAGTGTATAGTGACATAAAACAACACTTTTTTGACTATTATCGATTGAATATCAGTTGCCTGCCTACAGGCGTGTGTGTGAGGCCTACAGCGCCTACTCTGCCAACTTTTGCCAGTGCACATTGACACTCATATCTGGTGCAACCTATTGTACAGTGAAATAAAAGAACCCTTTTTTTTCTGTAATCGATTGAATATCAGTTGCCTGCCTACAGGCGTGTGTGTGAGGCCTACAGTGCCTACTCTGCCAACTTTTGCCAGTGCACAGTGTCACTCATATCTGGTGCAACCTAGTGTACAGTGAAATAAAAGAACCCTTTTTTTTCTGTAATCGATTGAATATCAGTTGCCTGCCTACAGGCGTGTGTGTGAGGCCTACAGCGCCTACTCTGCCAACTTTTGCCAGTGCACAGTGACACTCATATCTGGTGCAACCTAGTGTACAGTGAAATAAAATAACCTTTTTTTTACTGTAATCGATTGAATATCAGTTACCTGCCTACAAGCGTGTGTGTGAGGCCTACAACGCCTACTCTGCCAACTTTTGCCAGTGCACAGTGACACTCATATCTGGTGGCACCTTAGACTGCACGCGCAGTGCCCCAAATTTGAAGTGGTAGGACCGACCAAGCATCTTTTTCCATCTCCCTGTTCCAAAAATCAATGCCATATACACGTCCCCTAATAGTGGACGTAACAGGGATTAAACCGATAGGAATAGTACTACTTAACAGTACACACCTTATAATAACGCCCACAGAGGCAACGCAGAGAGAGGAATCTGAAGAAGAGGAGTCAGAGGAGGAAGGTGGCTTTGAGGAGGTGGAAGACCAAACACAGCAGGCGTCCCATGGGGCTTGTTGGTGGCTGGGTGGAGGAAGAGACCTTCAATGACATCAGTGAGGACAAGGAACGGGACATGGCTAGCTTGGTATCCAACCTTGTGCAAATGGGGAGTTTGCGGTTGTTCAAAGGGACTGTTTGCGGTTGTTTGCGTTGCATTAAACGGAGAGATTGGTCTGTTACTGTGAAGCGGGTGTAACCCTTACACTACCTGATCGATACAACATCATACCTGATGTTTTAAAGCATGTTATTCCAAACAATTTAGGAATGTTAGGCTATTTATGCCCTTTATGGCTTAAAACCAGACTCTGCATCAACTATGTAATTTTCTGTGGGAGTTTTGCCATGGATCACCCTCCGGCATGCCACAGTCCAGGTGTTAGTCCCCTTGAAAAAACTTTCCCATCACTATTGTGGCCAGAAAGAGTCCCTGTGGGTTTCGAAATTTGCCTGCCCATTGAAGTCTATGGCGGTTCTCTTGGTTCGCCCGTTCGCGAACATTTGATGAAATTCGTGTCCGCGGTTCACAAACCGAAACTTTTATGTTCGCGATATCACTAGTGGCAGGCACTTCAAAACTACAAACGAATAACAACATAAGGTGTATGCTTACTAATGCCAGAAGCAGTTAATGAAAAATGGGATTTAATAGGTATTACAGAAACATGGTGGGGTGAATCTAATAACTGGATTGTTAATCTGGATGTAGGGATTTACCTGTATGTTAAGCCTGAATTTAACCCACCTGTATGTTAAGCCGGAATTTAACCCTATAGTCAGAGAAGATATTTATGCTGGAACAAGCTATAATGTAGAATATGTGTGGGTAGAGTTAAACAGCGGAGCAGCAAATTCCAAAAGAATATTGGTTGGAATATAAGCCCCCAAATATAATTGAAAGTGAGGTAATACAATTATTGTGACAGATGCATCTAAGCATGGTCATGTTTTATTAATGGGAGATTTTAACTCCCTAAAATAAACTAGATGAAGGAGACTAAGTAATACAGCTAAGGGGAGCAGGTTCTTAAGTACACTCAGAGATCATTATATGGCCTAGGTTATACAAGAACCTAATAGAAAGGAGTCTATCTTGGATTTAGTTATCACAAATAATATTGATATAGTATCAAATGTTGAAATAGGGGAAACTTTGGGAAACAGTGATCACAACAAAGTCTCATTTGAGATTGAATTAAAAAAAACAAAACTGTAATGGGCAGCTTAACTTTAAAAGGGCAGATTTTTACAGTCTTAAGGGCAACAATACAATATATAGACTGGGAGAAAGAACTGACGGGTAAAAGTACTGAACATAAATGGACAACGTTTAAATCCTTACTAAATATACATAATGATCACCATATACCGTGTGGAAATACAAGTAGAATGAGTAAATCACATCACATGTGGCTTAACCATGAGTTAAAGATCAAGATACGGAGTAAAAAACAGGCATTTATATTATACAAATAAGAGGGGACAGAGACTGCTTTACGTGAGTACAAGGAAAGCAACAAGACTTGCAAAAGGGCTATTAGACTGGCTAACATAGAAAATGAAAAGCTAGTTACAAAGGAGAGTAAGACTAACCCTAAAATATGTTTTAAATATATTAAAAGTAAGAAGGCCAAGAAGGAACCTGTAGGAACATTGCAATATAAACAGGCTGTCTGATAATTAGTGGCCAGGAAAAGAGTGGTACCAGTGGTTGGGACAATGCAACATAATGAGGCTACACTACCTTCACCAAATAATTGATAAACGCAGGAAGAAATCCAAAAGAGGTTGAAAACAATAAATGTTAATAAAGCCCCAGGTCCTGATGGAATACATCCAAGGGTGCTGAGGGAACTGGTTTCTGTAATAGCCAAATCATTATATTTAATTTTTCAAGATTCGCTCAACACAGGGTCACTACCAGATGATTGGAGAAAACAGATGTGATACCCATATTTAGGAAGGGAGCAAGAACAATTCCAGGGAATTATAGACCAGTGAGCCTCACCTCTGTAGTGGAAAAGCTTTTAGAAGGATTAATAAGGGATAATATACAGGAATATGTCTATTTGAACAGGATTATAAATTGGAGTCAACATAGATTTAAGGATTGGTTATGTCAAACAAATCTAATTCATTTTTATGAGGAGGGTTATAGAAACTTGGATCAAAGCAATTCAGTGGGTGGAGTCTTTTTGGATGTTGCAAAGACTTTTGATACAGTATCACATGGAAGACTATAGTGCAAAGTAAGGGATACAGGAATTGCAGTAGATATCTGCTCATGCATTGAGAGCTGGCTAAAAGACAGTAAGCAAAGGGTTATTGTAAATGGAATATACTCAGATTGGACACATGTGGTAAGTTGGGTTCCTCAGGGTTTATCATTAGGTCCTCTCCTTTTTAACATATTTATTAATGACTTAGAAGTAAGACTGGAAAGTAGTGTCTCCATTTTTGCTTATGACACTAAGTTGTGCAAGGTAATTCATTTCAGAAAAGGATGTACTTTCCTTTGACAGGGATTTGCCTACATTAGAGAAATTGGCGACTAGGTAAGATTTAAAATGAATAAATGTAAAGTTATGCATTTAGGAAGGAAAAATAATAATAATCTTAATGCAGTAAATCTCGGGGCATCAGATATTGAAAGGGATTTGGGAGTGCTTGTGGACAACCACCTACAGTGCCTTGGAAAAGTATTAACCCCCCTTGACTGTTTACCTATTGTGTTACATTACAACCTTAAGTTCAATGTTTTGTTAATCTGAATTTTATGTGATGGATCAGAACACAGTAGTCCAAGTTGGTGAAATGAAATGAGAAAAATATATACATAAAACTATTTTTTAGCAATAGAAAACAGAAAATTGGCATGTGCATATATATTCACCCCCTTTGTTATGAAGCCTATAAAAAGCTCTGGTGCAACCAATTACCTTCAGAAGTCATATAATTAGTGAAATGATGTCCACTTGTGTGCAATCTAAGTGTCACATGATATGTCATTACATATACACACCTTTTTTGAAAGGCCCCAGAGGCTGCAACCCCTAAGCAAGAGGCACTACTAACAAACACTGCCATGGAGACCAAGGAACTCTCCAAACAAGTAAGGGACAATGTTGTTGAGAAGTACAAGTCAAGATTAGGTTATAAAAAAATATCCAAATCTTCAATGATCCCGAGGAGCACCATCAAATCTATCATAACCAAATGGAAAGAACCTGGCACAACGGCAAACTTGCCAAGAGACAGCCGCCCACCAAAACTTATGGCCCGGGCAATGAGGGCATTAATCAGAGAGGTAGCACAGAGACCTAAGGTGACCCTGGAGGAGCTGCAGAGTTCCACAGCAGAGACTGGAGTATCTGTATGCTCCATAGAGTTGGGCCAGAAGAAAGCCATTACTTTCATCAAAAAACAAATTGGCACGTTTTGAGTTTGCGAAAAGGCATGTGGAAGACTCCCAAAATGTATAGAGTAAGATGCTCTGGTTTGATGAGACTAAAATTTAACTTTTCGGCCATCAAAGAAAACGCTATGTCTGGCGCAAACCCAACACATCACATCACCCAAAGAACACCATCCCCACAGTGAAACATGGTGGTGGCAGCATCATGCTGTGGAGATGTTTTTCAGCAGCCGGGACTGTAAAACTGGTCAGAGTTGGGGAAAAGATAGATGGTGCTAAATACAGGGATATTCTTGCGCTAAACCTGTACCACTCTATGCGTGATTTGAGGCTATGGACGGAGGTTCACCTTCCAGCAGGACAATGACCCCAAAAACACTGCTAAAGCAACACTTGAGTGGTTTAAGGGGAAATATACAAATATGTTGAAATGACCTAGTCAACTCCCAGACCTCAATCCAATAGAAAATCTGTGGTCAGAATTAAAGATTACTGTAAACAAGCGTAAACCATCCAACTTGAAGGAGCTGGAGCAGTTTTGCCAGGAGGAATGGGCAAAAATCCCAGTGGTAAGATGTGGCAAGCTCATAGAGACTTATCCAAAGCGACTTGGAGCTGTGATTGCCGCAAAAGGTGGCTCTACAAAGTATTGACTTTAGGGGTATGAATAATTATGCACATTGACTTTTTCTGTTATTTTGTCCTATTTGTTGTTTACTTCATAATAAAAAAATAAAAAAGACACCTTTAAAGTTGTGGGCATGTTCTGTAAATTAAATGATGCAAATCCTCAAACAATCCAGGTTAATTCCAAGTTGTGAGGCTACAAAACACGAAAAATGCCAAGGGGGGTGCATACTTTTGCAAGGCACTGTAGATGTAATCCTCATGTCCCCCCTAATGCCCCCATCAATTACAGTGTTGTACAGTGCTGCATTGAATATATATTTACCCCTAAAGATCTCCAAGCCCGTACTAGCATGGGCTTCAATTCAAATCTCCCGCAGTGGCTCCTTAAAGCGACCGCTGCACACTAATGATTACCCCAAGCCGTTGGAGTACTGTAAGTACCCCCGCAGCAACTAACATTAACCGTTCCATGCTGCGGGGGCCCCATCAGGACCCTGGAGGGTCACCACATTAACCCTTGCAGCGGGGGTCCTAATCGAAATCCCTGCTGCATTACAAAATTCTAATTTCCCACCATGAGGGTCCTGAAAGGACCAGTGAGAACTAAAAATTAGCCCCCTCAGTGCAATAGGGGTCTCTATAGACCACTATAGGACATTATTAACCCCTAGGATAACCCTATAAGTGCCATGAGGGTCCTCCAGGACCCTCATGACACAATGTCTAAGCACTACACTATTAACCCTAACCATACCCCATTAACCCTAACAAAACCCTATCAACCACAACTGTCCCCATTTAACCCCACCTGTGCCTATGTAACCCCTTCTAGGTCTATTTAACCCCATCTAGCCTGTTTAACCCATCTAGCCTATCTAACCCCTTCTAGGAATATGTAACCCCTTCTTGGTCTATTCAACCCCATCTATCCTATCTAACTCCATATAAGCCTATTTAACCCTATCTAGCCTATCTGACCCCTTCTAGGGCTATTTAACCTCATCGAAGCCTATCTAGCCCATTTAAGCCTATCTAACCCCATCTAAACCTATTTAACCCCATCTAAGCCTATTTAACCCCATTACTTATGGGGGTTTAAACAGACCTTCATAAGCCTTCATCTAACCCCATCACTTATGGGGGTCTATACAGATCCCCATAAGCCTCCATCTAACCCCATCTCTCTGGCCTCAGTTTAACCCCATCAGTCACATAATGGTCTATAAAGACCATCATGGGACAATAAAAACCCTAAAATGAACTCCATAAGTGCCATGAGGGTCCTCCAGGTCCTCCAGGGTAAGTACAAACAGTACACTACACCACACTACCCCCCAATAAACCACTTAATGTAAACAACCCCCCCTCTACCCTAACCTATTAACACCTACACTACCTACCTAATCCCCTATTAACCCCCACCCCACTAATTACAAAAAATTAAAAAATCCTGTTAGAAAAAATAGAAAAAACTATGTAACAAAAAATAAAAAAAGTCATTCATAAACTTATACATACAGATCAAACGGGCATGCCAAAGCCAGGGAAATGCCTATATTGGCCCTGTCATTAGACGCCGAAAAAGCATTTGACAGGGTCAATTGGGTATTTCTAGAGGCTGTCCTGGTGAAATTCGGGTTGGGAGACTTTGCCCTGAAGGCAGTTAAAGCGCTTTATGGGGAAACAAAGACGCGCATAGTCAATCCTGATTTTTAATCAGTATCTTTTAGTATAAGCAATGGCACGCGCAAGGGCTGTCCCCTATCCCCTCTTCTATTTATCCTGTTTCTGGAACCGCTGGCAATACGTATAAGGGAAGAGGCGGATATCAGTGGAATCAGAATAGGGAAACATGAGTTTAAACTATTAGCATACGCGGATGATATAGTAGTAACATTTACAGAGCCTGTGACATCATGTCAAAAGTTCTTGGACATTCTGGAGGAATTCAGTAGAATCTCCTACTTTAAAATAAATCAAACTAAGTCCGTAGCTTTGAAAAGAGGATTAAAGATAGAAGATAGGGATGCTCTAGAGCATATTCTACAGTGTAACTGGCATTTAAATAGTATCACCCACCTAGGAATCAAATTCTCATTCCAATTGGGTAAGTTGATTAAAGCTAATTTAGATGAAACCATGAGTAAAATAAACATTACCTTGACCAATTGGAAACAACTAAATTTATCATGGTTAGCTAAAATTGCAGCTATCAATATGAATATCATCCCAAAAATCACTTACTGTCTGAGATGTATTCCGGGAGCGCTGGCATTTAACTACGTCAAAAAAATACAAGTGTAACTGGCATTCAAATAGTATCACCCACCTAGGAATCAAATTCTCATTCCAATTGGGTAAGTTGATTAAAGCTAATTTAGATGAAACCATGAGTAAAATAAACATTACCTTGACCAATTGGAAACAACTAAATTTATCATGGTTAGCTAAAATTGCAGCTATCAATATGAATATCATCCCAAAAATCACTTACTGTCTGAGATGTATTCCGGGAGCGCTGGCATATAACAACGTCAAAAAAATACAAGTGCAGCTAGATAAGTTTATCTATGGTGGGAAGAAACCCCGGGTGGGAAAAATAATAGCAAATCAAAAGGTCGAGAAAGGTGGGTTAAACTGCCCCTGTATATTAGATATTTACCAACAAATTTGTATAGCACATCTTATTAGCTGGAATTTGGTAAAGGAACAACCTAGATGGATGGAAATTGAGGCGGCCTTATTAAGAAATATTAAGATCCATTCCGTGCTGTGGCTACCTAGCTTGAATGAGACGGTGATTAGAGATCTCCCGAAGAATTTGGTTTCCTTAACCAAATTTTGGTATAGAAATAGACTATCCATGCAGTCAATTAACCTTCCCTCACTGGCTGCCCCAATTGATATATTGGAACGTGGGGGCTCTAACCCAATAATTACATCTCTGAAAATCAAGGGTGACACACCCACAGCAAAACTGTTTGAAGATGGACAACTTATAGACCTACAAAGGATGCGTAGGAAATGTGGAGATATAAAATTAACTTGGCTAGAATATGAGTGTATTAAAAAAAGACTAGTAGCCTGCGGTTACAGGGTCTCACAACATTTAAAAACAACTAAAATGGAAGATCTAGTGATAAAAAGAGATAATTTAAAAACTATTTCGAAATTTAATAAAATTATAAATGAGAACCGCTCACTTAGGAAAAGTTCAGGTTTGATGTATTGGGAATCAATTATGGGAGAAACCTTTGAAGAGATGGTATGGTACCAAAGCTTAAGAATGGTAAAAAAAAAGCAGCAGGTCTGCCAAGGTATATAGAAATGTTTTTTAAGCTTTCGAATAATTGGTACCTCTCTCCTGAACGTATGAATAAAATAGACCCAAAAAATCAAAGAACCTGCTGGAAAGGCTGTAATGAGTTGGGAACATTGTTTCATATGTGGTGGGAGTGCCCTAAAATAAACAGGTTTTGGATAGATTTGTGTCAATTAATAGAAGAAATATTAGCTCAAGAAATTAGGTGCTCCCCTTCATTGGTACTGTTCCATAGGAATTTGGAGGAATTCCGTGGTTCAGATGGTATCTTGATATGTCATATTCTGTTAGTAGCTAAAAGTTTGATAGTAAAATCATGGAAAAATACCCATGTTCCGTCAAGAATACAGTTGGTGGCAGCAATACGAGAAAATAGAGAGATTATTGATCCCATAGACAAGAATTGGCTGATGGAAACAGGTACCCGCTTCCCTTGGCAGAAGTGGGATAAATTTGTAAGTTCTATTCGAGTATAGACAAACGGATCATAATTCAGTAACTATAAACGAGGTAGAAGGGGAGAAGGAAAAAAGGGAGTAGTTAAGGAAAAAGACTATAAATCATATAATAGGTAGATTAGGAACCCAAACTCTTATCCCTCCAGCAACAACTTATTGGTAGGTCATCGGTCTGGTACAGTGTGAATGGTGTATGTGTTTCTTTTTCTTACTTATTTCCTTTTCATAATAGTCACATATTCTGTAAATATAAGGAGGTTAAACGGGGGCATACCTTGAATTCATAGGAAAAGAAAAAAGGTATGAGTAAAAAAGAAAAAGTTTTGTTCCTATATATACATACGTCTTTACTGAAAACACAAATATAGGGAAAAGTGTGGGAAGGCAGATAGTTAAGAAAGAGAAGCGATAAAGAATAATAGACCTTTATCTGAAAGAGAGGTACATATATGTATATATTGTTTAAATCTGGTTTGGAGGTATAAGTTACCCCCGTTAAGAGGAAAACACAAGGGGAAAGGGGGGAAGAAAGAGTATTATCAGAAGAGTGTCATGAATTGTGATTGTTTGTCTGTTCTGTACTTTGTATTTACGTTCTGTTTTTGTACTTGTATTCTTTTGTCTGAAAAAAAAAATATAAAAAAAAAAAAAAAAAAAGAACATTACACAACCCCCCCGACTACAGAAAACAAAAAAAGAGCTCCATTACAGAAAAAAATAAAAGAACATTACAATAAATAAAAAATACCCCACCACTACACAAAATAAAAAAGAATTACGCACCTGAACAAAAAAACATGCAATGAAATGACGCCTTCTAATTGGTTGAAATTGCTGTCAAACAAGTTTCAGCCAATCAGAAGATGCCAAGGTGTGAGCCAATCAGAATGGGATACACCCCTATATCCCATTCTGATTGGCTGATGGACTTGTCAATCTTTTTTAAACCAATCAGAAGGCATTATTGCCTTCAGCCAATTAGAATGGGAGACACCACACGGGGTGATTGGCTGTAGGCATCTGCGCCTCCTGATTGGCTACAGTCTGATTGACAGTGACAACAGCCAATCAGAATGCACAATTTCCTTCAGCCAATCAGAATGAGATATACCCTGTGGGGGTGTATCCCATTTGTGATTGGCTCCAAGCATCTGCTCCTTCTGATTGGCTGTTGTCACAGTGGTGGGGTGTTTTTATTTTTTGTAATTTTCTTTTGTTTTTGGTAATGTTCTTTTAATGGAGCTCTTTTTTTATTTTCTGTAGTGGGGGTGTTGTGTTATGTTCTTTTTTTATTCTTGTAACATAATATTTTTATTGTGTATTATGTCTTTTTTTGTGTAACATAGTTTTTTTATTTTTTGTAATTAGTGAGGTGGGGGGGTTAATAGGGGATTAGGCAAGTAGTGTAGGTGTTAATAGGTTAGAGTAGGTGTTAGGTAGGTAGGGGTTAATAGGTTAGGGTAGAGGGGGATTTGTGTAGATTTAGTGGTTTATTGGGGGCATAGTGTGGTGTAGTATACTGATTGTACTTAGTGTCATGAGGGTCCAGGAGGGTTAATTTTAGGGTTCTAATTGTCCCATGAGGGTCTTTGTAGACCATTATGGGACTGATGGGGTTAAACTGAGGTCAGAGAGATGGGGTTAGATGGACACTTATGGGGATCTGTATAGACCCCCATAAGTGATGGGGTTAGAGGGAGGCCTCTGGTGGACTGTATAGACCCCCATAAGTAATGCGGTTAAATAGGCTTAGATGGGGTTAGATAGGCTTAGATGGAGTTAATAGGCATATAATGGATTAAATAGGCCTAGAAGGGGTTAGATATGCATAAATTGTGTGAGATAGGCTTAGATGGGGTTAGGTAGGCTTAGATGGGGTTAAATAGGCCTGGAAGGGGTTAAATGGGCATTGAAGGGATTATATAGGCTAAGATGGGGCTAGGTAGGCATAGAAGGGGTTAAATAGGCCTAGAAGGGGTTAGATAGGCTTAGATGTGATTAGATAGACTTTGATGGGTTTAAACAGGCTTAGATGGGATTAAATAGGCCTAGAAGGGGTTAAATCGGCCTAGAAGGGTTTAGATAGGCTTACATGGGGATAGGTAGGCTTAGATGGGTTTAAATAGGCCTAGAACGGGTTAGATATGCTTAGATGGGGTTAAATAGGCTTAGATGGGATTAAATAGGCATAGAAGGAGTTAAATATGCACAGTTAGGGTTAATGGGGTATGGTTATGGTTAATAGTGTAGTGCTTAGACTTTGTGTCATGAGGGTCCTGGAGGACCCTCATGGTACTTTTAGGGATATCCCAGGGGTTAATAGTGTCCTATAAGGTATCTATATAGCCTCCTGTTGGACTGAGGGGGTTAATTTTAGTCTCATGGTGGTCTATATTGACCCCATGAGTGATGAGGATAATTTTCAGTGCCGGGCGGTACTTTTAGTACTCCCGCGGCAGGGGCTAATAGTTTCATTTCTTTCAGGTCCTTTAAAACCAGTTAAGGTCCTTTATGGACCCGCGTGGTGGGAAATTTGAATTTTTAGTGCTGCGGGGGTCCCGATTCGAACCCCCACTGCAAGGTTTAATGTGGGTATCCTCCAGGGGCCCTGATGGGGACCCTGCAGCATGCGGGGGTTAATGTTAGTTGCCTTGGTGATACGTTACCCCCACGGCTTTGGGCAACCATTAGTGTGCAGCAGGCGGGTAATTTAAACCCCGGAATTCTGCTGGCTTGAATCTTTAATTTAAGCCTGCAGACTCGTAATGTGGCAGGTCATTTAAGGATTGTAGATGCTGCAGGGGGTCCCAATTGGTCTCGATCGGGTCCCCTGCAGCAAGGGGTTAATGTGGGGAGCCTGCAGGAGTCCCGATCTGTGGTGGCCAGAGCCCTCGGCCGCAAGGGAATAGGATAGCTAAGTAGCTTGGGGCCACCCCTTGCGGCCCCACAGCTCCAAATCAGAGCATTTGCATGAGGCCCTATGTAACTGTGTAACTATGTAACTATATAACCATATTTGCATCAAGACCCTGTTACAATGTGAAAGAAGTCACTGCAATAATATGCACAAAAACTCTACTTGGGGATGATTCATGGGAAAACCAGAGCCCCAACCATGGCTGTCCCCTGCTCAAGTGAAGTTAAGAGGTGATGTTATAATGAGTGAGCTAATTTGGTCATGTCATAAACAGAAACTGCTTATAAAAGCTTACCCCTCTCCCTCATCCCACACACATAAACATTAGTCCCTCATCTCACACACACAGACATGACTCTCCCATCCCACACATAGACACACCACACACAAACACAATTACAACAATATGTCTAGGACTCGTCATATTCTCTCCACGCCATATATAGTCATTAATGAACAGTGTCCTTGGCCGGTGCAGGAGAACTAACTGGCATAATCTCATTCTCTACTTCCTTGAGGGCTGAGTAAGGTAAATATCACAAAAAAACCTTCAGTGGGTGGGTACAGGAGAAAAAGTTATCATTATACAGGAAATAGTATCCATTTCAAATTAGATTTGCATCAAGAACAGATTTATAATTTGAATTAAGTCACTGAAATAATACTCTACTTGGGAGTGTTTGATGGGGAAAACCAGAGCCATAACCATGGCTATACCCTGTCCAATTGATGTTAAGAGGTGATGTTATAATGAGTGAGCTCATTTAGTGATGTCATAAACAGGAACTGCTTATAAAAGCTTACCCCTCTCACTTTTCCCACATACAGACATGAGTCTCTCATCCCACACACGCAAACATGACTCTCATCCTACACATAGACACACCACACATAGCAGTAATGTGTCTCCCACACATCTCAGTCATATTATATATTTGCCAGTGCTCCTTAATTAAAATAGGATACATTATACAGGCCAGCACACATTTGTTTGCCTCAAAGACCTGTTTCTGGGTATATTTAACCTGCTGATTCTAAAAATGGCACTAGTTTCCCCCAATCAACTCAGTTTTTGAGATACAGAACATATGCCATATACCACTTTATGTTTTATGATACAAACTTTCCAGTCATTCGACATGCAAGAAGCTCCTTTTGTAAGACATCTGAGAGTGGGAAATGCCAGGACAATCCTGTGTCTGCCATCATGTGTGCATCGTATCTTCCTTGGTATCTGGCTTCTATTGTTTTTATGTCTTGGTGAAATCTTTCACCTTGCTCTTCGCTTAAGTTACCAAGGTTCTCATGTCACAGCCAAGCCTGCTGAAATGAAAGAGCATATCCTCTACTAATTGTGTGCAGTTATCTACCTTCTTGTTGCCAAGAAAGTGTTTCACAACAAGAACAAATGAAGACCAGGTACATGTTCAGTTTCATTATTGATGCTATGAAATGAGGGTCATTTATAAGTTATCTGATCTGTGGGCCATCGAAAATTCCAGCCTTCAGTTTTCCATGGTAAGTCCAGGTAATCTTTAAAATGTGGTTCATTGTGACAATGTACAGGCAGAAAGCATGGGTATAAGAGACAAAATAATTATGAAGGTACAACCAGCTCATGGGTATACAAAGGCTGCATAACAGCTTCTCTACACATACATATATACACATTGAGAATATGGGGTGGGGGGTATGTCCCCTTCATCCCACCTGTTCCTACACCCAGGGAAGAGGGGGGGAAGAGATAGAGAAACAGAGATCCCACACCCTGGGAAGAAAGGTGAGTAGAAAAAGAGGAACAGAGTGATCACATAGAAAGAAAAGAAAGAGAGAAAAGAAATGAAAGGGGAGAAGGGGGGGCAGTCAATTGAGGGACAGAAATGTTGGGGGACAGTCAGAGGAGGGAAAATAGAGGAGTGGAAAATGTGATGCAAAAAAGATTTATTGGGATGAAGGAAAATAGCATGAGGTTTATGATAGAAACACAATGTGGTGATAAGAAGAATGGATAAAGGGAGGCGGGGTGAAGATAGAATGCATGTATAATATTCATTGCATCATCTTAGCTTTGGCTGAAAGCAGCCACTATACTAGTATTTTGGATGATATATTGCCTCTGTAAAAAAATATTTGGAGGATATCGTATCGAGTGACTTTAAAAGGTTAATATATCATAACTGATTACTGATTATGAAAGCTTGCCCCTCCTACACCCAGACATACCCAAGGACATGACTCGGGCAATATACTTCTTAGCTCAGAGACTAACTTAATCTTTCCTCTTTTCTTTCTCAGTTCATGAAGCAGTTCCCAGTGACAATGAACACTGGCAAAATCTCATCTTGTGGGATGGAGTGATGATGGGAGAAAAACGGAGGTTGTGTTTAATAAAATTATGGAGAGAGAGAGGGAGGTTGTGTTTAATAAAGGGATCAAAAGGGAAATAGGATAAATAGAAAAGTAGAAGGAAGGAGGGAGAGATGGGGCAAAAATGGAAATCAAGAGTGAGGGTGTGATATAGATACAGAAGAGAATGAGAACAACATATCAGTAAGCTGGGGGTACTGAGAACAGGGAGGGAAGCTGCTCTGCTACAAGGATAGGTCCCCTGGATAAAATATGTATGTATATGTTTATTTGTTTTAAGGAGATTAGGTAGGAAACAATGTATACTAAATATCTAAAGTTTGTTTAACCTCCTGATGCCCTAAGGCAAGGGTAATCCTTCATGCCAAGGTTCCCTAGAGGTTTCCTCCACAGGAGGTTTTTACTCGCCTGAGTTCTGAAGGATTACTCTTTGTGAGTCCAGAGGTAGACATATACACATATATGTGGCCATCTTATAATGATATTGATACCCAACCAATGATTGGTCCATAAATCCTGTATCCTTCTGACAAGGATAAAAACCCATCTCTAACTTTTATATAATTTTGTTCATACTCCGGTGGACTTTTATCTTTTTTTGTGCATGAATTGTGGTTGATGTTGTCTGTTGATCTAATATATGGATATGGGCTTGGTAAATGATACATGTTCTGCTCTTTTTTGAATTACTAGAAAGAATGGGAACTAACAGCTGAGAGGTAGGTTAGCATAGCTTCCAACAGCATCAATAAAGCAATACAATCTAACAATAGTATCCCACTCCAAAGTGACCAGCCAAGTAAGCAAACAAAATAAAGACATCATAATCAAGAATAATTGCATATAATGGCACAAGACACAAAAAGCATGAATCAATGGGTTCCCAACCAGAAGTGAAGTAAATTACCAAATCAGTGTCAACAAATTTGGATTAAATATTTGTATTGATATTTCTAAGTATATACATCTACTAAAGGGACACTGAAGCCATCATATGTATCCTACACCATCAGACAGGAAGTTAAAAAGCATGCAGAAAAAGTGTTAAAAACCAAGTGGGGGGGGGGGGGGGTACATTAACCGCAAAACCTTCTGCCTTTCTGCTACAGGAATCCCCACCCCAGGATTGTGAGGGTTTATGTTTCTTTGGAATCATGCATGCAAATCGGGACCACCACCCAGGAAATCAGGAAATCAGGGTCAGCCCAGCCAGTGCCATCTACTCAGTGTAGAGCAATCCTACCCATAGACGCATCTGGCCTGAGTCCCTTTCATCTTGGGACCCAAAAGTTGCTTCTTGGACAAAAGTTGCCAGGCTCTGTGCCTCTCTAACTCTTGCTGTCCTGCTGAGCCTATATATTCTGCGGGGTCCTAAGCATAATATAAATCGCTGTAATTTTACATTTGTCTTGTTTGATTTGTATAGGCTTGTAATTAGAGTAAAATGAGAAATACAAAATATATTTTAATATATGATAAACTCAAATTAATGGTATACATTTTGCAGTGTAAGGATGAAATTGATTAATGGGAAAATTATTTATACATTACAATAATTTTAACATTTTTAAATTATGAGAAGTGATTTTGCTCAAAATTTAGTATGCTTATTACAAAGTGAACATATGCATGTCAAGTAGTTTTAAATTAGTACTGATTGAGTGACTGTGATTCTTAGTCAGCATTACTGATATTACAAGCATAATGTTACAAATTCAATAAAAAATACTTGTTTTAGCCAGGGTACATTAGGGCAGAACTTAACATAAATATGAAAAAGTAAAACGACTTCTGCAATTTTTTATCCTAAATTTTTGAAAATGAAAAGTGAAAATTGTATACTCAAAAGTGATCATTGAATACCAGTACATGTACAGTATAATTCAATCAAAATCAATCTTAAATTACTTTTCAATCCCAGTAGAATAAGACAATTCATATGATAAGAACATATTTAAAAGTGATCATTGAATACCAGTACATGTATGATTATAAAATCAATCTTAAATTACTTTTCAATCCCAGTAGAATAAGATAATTTATATGATAAGAACATACCGTATTTATCGGCATATAACACGCACCGGCGTATAACACGCACCTCATTTTAAGAAGGGAATTTCAGGGGGAAAAAAAATTCAAATAAAGAACTTTGAAGCAAAATCCTCAACCTCCCTCCTCATCCTCAACCCCCTCCTCAACCTCCCTCCTCATCCTCCCTCCTCAACCCCCTCCTCAAACCCCTATCCTCAACCCCCTCCTCAACCCCCCCATCCTCATCCTCCATTCTCAACCCCCCTCCTCAACCTCAACCTCCCTCCTCATCCTCAACCCCCCTCCTCATCCTCAACCCCCCTCCTCATCCTCAACCCCCTCTTCAACCTCCCTCCTCATCCTCCCTCCTCAACCCCCCCTCAACCTCCCTCCTCAAACCCCCTCCTCAACCCCCCAATCCTCATCCTCCTTCCTCAACCCCCCTATCCTCATCCCCCCTCCTCAACCTCAACCCCCTTCCACAACCTCAACTCCTCATCCTCAACCCCCCTCCTCATCCTCAACCTCCCTCCTCATCCTCAACCTCCCTCCTCATCCTCAACCTCCCTCCTCATCCTCAACCCCCTCCTCAACCTCCCTCCTTATCCGCCCTCCTCAACCCCCCATCCTCAACCCCCTCCTCAACCTCCCTCCTCAACCCCCCTATCCTCAACCCCCTCCTCAACCCCCCTCCTCAACCTCAGCCCCCCTCCTCAACTTAGCTGCTTCTGCTCCGGCCTCCACTCCACTCCTTGACCCGGTGACGTCACATGTGCGCCAGCGCACCACGTCATGAGCAGATACCGGGTGCCGACATGTGGCGCACATGTGACGTCACCGGGTCAAGGGGCAGAGCGGAGGCCAGAGCAGAAGCAGGTAAGTGAGGGGGGTGTATTTAGGGGGGTTTAGGTTGAGGAGGGGGGTTTAGGTTGAGGAAGAGGGGGGTTTAGGTTGAGGAGAGGGGGGTTTAGGTTGAGGAGTGGGGGGTTAGAATGCGGAGGGGGTTTAGAGTGAGGAGGGAGGTTGAGGATGAGGAGGGGGGAGGGAATATCGGCGTATAACACGCACCTATGATTTGCCCCCTATTTTCAGGGAGAAAAAGTGCATGTTATACGCCGATAAATACAGTATTTATTATTTGGGTATACAAATATAATTTTCCCCCTGAAAATATACTATGTATTATATATAAATATATACTGTATATTTCAATTTATTTGACAATAATTCTAGGTTAATAGTGCATATATAGTAGCCTAATTAGAGTGAAACCATAGAATATAAATATCTGATGATTATCAATAAATGTTGATCAGTAAGAGATTTTTGCAATTATAATGGAGTCATTTCTAAGCAGTGATAACAGAGCTATTAAAAGCATCAGAGCTGTTTATTGAACTGTAAAGTGGTTCCTACTGTATAATGTGATATAGCCATTTATGGCGTATTATTGTATTTGTGAGTGTATAATATGATAATTAAATATATGAAATATATGCATTTAATAGATTTAGACAGGGAGCTCTGAAGTTTAGATATGTTATCCAACTTACGTTATTGAAGCACCTCCATCACTAAACACTCAGTTCACGTGATGGTGATGATGATTGAATGGCATGTACTCTTTCCACTGGAGCTTGTTCAGTGCCAATAAGTAACAGTAGTCTTGCATACTCAGACAGTACATATATATTCTAATAATTTGATGGTATGCTCCAGATACTTCTAGATAAAAATATAGAGATGTGGTAGATCTTGATTTTTTTTCAGTACAAAATAATTAAAATCTGTGTAAGACACCACAGATGGAATTGCTATTATGTCACTTGCATGCAGTCTTTGGATTGTGTAGTGCAAGAGATAGAGATCCAAAGAGCTATGTCAAGATCTGAGTTATATGAAACCTTAACACAGTTACTAAAATGAGCTAAAATGAGCTATTAAGACCAGACTTGTAAATATCATAAAAACCTCCTGTGTCAAATTAGACCCAGTCTTCCCAGAGGACATTAATCCTTGATAAACATTGAAAAGCAATATCTACTTTCAAAAGCTTCCGTTTAGGAAGTTGGCGCATGTCAAGTGTATTGATAGGTTTGTTGAAATGCATCACATTGGAAGACCTGGAGCCCATAAAGAATGCTACTCTATATCTGTTATAAATTAAAATAATCTGTCAGATGAGATTTAAGCTTTGTTCTTTTTTGTTTATATAACTTGGGATTAATTTATATTTGATTGCAATGTTAAAGTCAACTGTTTATCATAGACAACTGGCTGTATCTTTTATGGCTGTGTTGATATCTCTCTGGGTCTTCCATCTGTCATTCCTTCCGGGACCCAATAAATTAATTACTTCTTTAATTTATTTTATTTTTACATTCATTACAAGTGGAATAAAGCCTGTTACTTATCATTCAACATATAACATTGTAATACTGTAAAACAATTATTCTTAGGCAATATGGAATGCAAGGTTCAGCCATATGAACCATATGGTAATCCTTAATCATACAGAGAACTTATAAAATAAATAGTCCATGAGTTGTTTGAAAGACACATTTTATTCTGAAATGTATGCAATTTTCACAAAAAGTACAGGTAGAACTTTGATGTTGATGAACATTCCTTGTGATTACTGAAGTATTCACTATCTTATATCCTGCTTGACCAGATTAAGCAAGTCACGGATTCCTGTTGTGTCACTTTATTGAGTTGATATGCTTCCCATGCCCTCCACAAACATAAATTGAGCTAAAATATCCTAGTGACAATCAAATGCAGATGCTTCTATTAATTTTCAACTCTAATAAAACAGCTATTATTAAATAAACTTATTAATGGACGTTCTATGCAAGTTAAGTAACATTAAAAATACCCTAGTACTTGTAATATTATCGATACATAGATATTTCTTATACTTAGTGGAAAGCTTACAACTATCTACCCCAGTATTTGCCTTAGTAGTGGAAAATATATTGTTTGATTTAAAGAGATTATTCACTCAATCACAACATTCATACTAATACACAGGCAATACTCGCAAAGTTGTTGATATGAACAATTATTCCTAGCAAAGCTACTTCTCAGTGACAAGAGCATTGCTTGATCATATGATATCATAAGAGTGCTATCACAATAAAGTGACAGCCAAAGACAAACTAAATTATAAAAAGAAAACAAAAAAAATACATAAAACAAGAATGAGAATAAATTGAAAATGTGCAACAAAATAAAAAGAAATACACAACATAAAAAAGGAACATAAAACAAAAAAGAAAATGACCCATGTAAAAGAAAATAATTATACTTACCTACCCTAATGTCCATCCAGCGATAATCAACGATGAGCTGGTTCTCACTCTTCTGCCCAAGGTCAAGCGGGCTATGCGTGTAGATTGTAGTCTCATGTCCTCTTCTTTCTTTCTTGAAGCCAATGCATCCTCTGTTCTGGGCCTGCAAATGGCCCTCAAAAAAAATAAAAAAATTGTTGCTTAAATTATTTTTTTTAAACTTGAATTAATATAGCTCCTCCTTTGTGGAGCTCTCCCATCATAAATAGCTTTTGCCACACTTTTGCTGTTTAACCCCCCTGGCGGTCTGACCGTGTAGGTTCCCCTGAGTGTTAAATCGGTACACTCGGGGGTGCTGACGCTGCCAGAGCGCCTTGTTCCGCCCTCCCTTTGTTTCCTACGCTCGCAGGGAAGAGAACCCGGAAGACTGATGTAGGCGATCCCTTTTAGCCGCTTTAGGTACTGAAAAATAAACCCGAACCATGCTCAGGATTACCTCTAAGGCGGTTAAATAGTATTGTTATGCCTTCTGATTGGCGAAAATATGTGTCCATCATATTTCAGCCAATCAGTTTTTTAAATTTCACCCTGCTCTTTAAGCGTGGGAATTTTAATTGAACCAGTCAGAATGCTCAGATTGATAAAGTCCATCAACCTGATAGATTCAATAAAAATGACCCCATGGTATTTAGGTGTTAAATAGAAATACCAAGGGGGTTTGTAGAGATTCCCATGCTACTTAGGGCTTACTATAGTATACCATAGGGGCGCTTTAAAACCCCCCATGGTATAGGGTTCATTTTTAAGTGCCATTACAGGACTTCCATGGCAAGGGTCTCATGGTTAAAACTTTTATTGGGGTTTGGGGGTGAGTGGGGGAGGGCATCCTTGAGGGTTTCCTTCATCTAATGAAGGAGAGAATCACTGGTGGTCCCATTCACCTTGTGAGAAGAGAGAATCCCCAATGATTCCCTTCTTCACATGAGAGGAAGGAAGGAATCCCCAGGGGTTCTCTTCACCACATGGGAGGAGGGAATCCCCGGGGTTCCCTTCACTGTGTAGGAATATGGATTCCCAGGGGTTCCCATTGCTTTTAGGAGTATTTGGCAGTGGGTTAAACCCCATGTTGACCACTTATTGTTTTAACCACATCTCTGCTTTGGGAAGGGGTTTATGTAGATGGATTGGGGATGAGGGAAGGGTTTATTAAAACTGTGCAGCAGCACTGCTGTGCAGATTACCAAGCTGACAGCAGTGCTGCGTGGGGACCGTAACTAGGCTGCGTGGGGAGACAGTCCTGATGCATGGTTCCCATTTTATGGTGGGGTTTAAATTTGTTAGGATTTTGATCATTGCGTAATCTTTTTTAGCGCAGACATTTTAGGGATTTTGATTTAGTACTGAGTGTTTAGGATGACATGAGAGAGAGAGGAAGAGATCACAGATCATTGATGTGTGTTTCTCTCCTCCTGCAAATAGACTCCAGTGATAAAGGTACCCATCTCACCTACAGGGCAAGTGTGTTTGCAGATATAAATGCGTGTGTTTATTAAAAAAATATATTTATAGTGATACACTAAAAAAAGATTCCAAATAAGAATCCACTGTAATTCTCCGTGAAGCACTTTTTAAGATCATTTAGATACCTTATATTCCCTAAGTCACAATGAAGCTTTCTAGAGAATCCCATTCATTTTTCTTCTGGCTATATGGCAGGCTGATGTGTTTTTAGTTTCTAGCCAAAGCTGTAGAAATAGAGGCATAGAAACGGTTTATGGGAATATTACCATAGTTTATTCTCTGAATCATTGACTATATCGGTGAAATATTAGGTATGAGGAGTGAAGGAGAGCCTGGAGTCAAAAGGGATGCCATGCAACTGGCTTGGGTGGTGTAAAATATACGGTAGTACCATTATCAATGGTGAAGAAGATCATTTGCATTGTTGGAATATTACTGTGAGGAAAAACTATTGATCAGGGTTTAGCTAACAATGTTACATCCAAGAGATCACATAGTTGAGCTCAGCTGGTATTAAACTCAGATCTCTAAAACTCAGCTGTGTTTGAACGTGCGTTATATTTTAAGAAGAAGGTTCTATGATTTTCCAAAACTACCTTCAATCATGAACAAGTTTAACAACTTCCCCTAAGTCATTATTCATGCAAAATATAACCTTTTATAATGTGTTAAACATGTTAATTTAAAGCAGCAAATTTCAAATAAAGAATACTAATCTCATTATGATGTACAGTATCTATACAATTATGCTTCATTTTACTGTAAATACAGAAAACTCCAATTTCAGTAATTAATTCCTTAAAAAGAATATTGTTGCTATGTGATAGTTTATAAATAGTACTGGCACTCATTATTAATTATGTTGGAAAGTTATTACCAAAGAAAGAAGAACATTTTAGTGTAAAATCTGTTCTTAATTTTTTTTTAAACATACAATACCCAAATAATCACTTTGCAAATGCTTTGCTGCACCACTTATCACAACAAAACCCTATTTTAACTGATACTTTTTTTAGTTCTTATTATTTGGCTCAGGTCCATTCGGACACTTAACCTTAATATTTTCCATTGATCCTAGGAATTGATGCTATTACATTTCTCTGTAGGGATGGATTATGTTTCCCTGGCTTATGACTTTTTGCTTTATTTCTGAGCCTTTGTAGAAGGTTAGAGAAGCTAGGAATATTTAGGCCTCCATTCTATGGCTCACATAGGAGAAGAACAGTGAAGTTCACTCGCATGGTATTTCTCATAGGTTAACAAGAGATTTACGAGTGCTCAAAATGTACCATACTAAGCTATGACCTCCATGGTAACTTTAGTTAACCTCTATACAGTGGGGGTCCACATGGACTCCATTGGAGTGGGAGCCCAAAAAGATCTGGGGGGATAATTCAACTCTGCAATGCCCCTCAAAACCTTTTTTTTTTTATTTCTTTGTTTAAATTCTAAATGTCCCTGCACCCCCAATATAACAAAATGTTTTAAAATAAAATATATATATATATATATATATATATATATATATATACACCAACGTAATAAGTTGGTATATATATATTGTGAGAATGTAAGGAGCCGGGGACAGATCATTGAGGGCCGTTATGTAAGCCATAGGCTGAACTGCTCCTTGTATCCAGCTCTCAGGGAGTTAAAACACTTAAATTCAGATGGTCCAGTGCTTCACTATAAAAACCCCAGGAAGCCCCAGTGAAGGAGAGGGGTGTGCTGCTGATTAGGCTCTGTCCTGAGTAGTTTGGAAGCTGAAGCCAGAAGCTGGGGCCTTGCCTAGGAGACAAGCTGGAAGGAGCCTGTAAAGTACAGCTATTTGCTGCGGGGATGACCAAGGTGAATCGTTTGGAGAAGCAGTGTGGTGAGTGAGATCTTGCGGTTTCTTGGAGCTGAAAGGTACCAGACTGATTATGCCTCAGGGAAGTTGCTGAGTGTGGAGCTGACAGAGGCCCTGTTTGAAGGTACCAGACTGATTATGCCTCAGGGAAGTTGCTGAGTGTGGAGCTGACAGAGGCCCTGTTTGAAGGTACCAGACTGATTATGCCTCAGGGAAGTTGCTGAGTGTGGAACTGACAGAGGCCCTGTTTGAAGATACCAGACTGATTATGCCCCAGGGAAGTTGCTGAGTGTGGAACTGATAGAGGCCCTGTTTGAAGGTACCAGACTGATTATGCCCCAGGGAAGTTGCTGAGTGTTTGACCGGTACATATGCAATAATTTAATACTGCTGTATCAAAGGGTCCCTGGGGTGAAGCATACGGGAGAGACGGGCGGGCCCTATGCTTCATCTGTGGCTACTGATGTAGAAACGTGGAAAAGACTACCGATATACAAGAGACTGTTTGTATCCTGGCCACAAGGTGACAATATCGCAATAGTCAGAGACTAACTGTAACCTGGCCACAAGGTGACAAATTATAATTATTAAAAGACTGTCTTTTTCCTTGGGAGCTCCATCCTGAAGACACCGGGGTATAGTCTGTTTTTCCCTGTTGCAGGTAAGCTGCACCGGTATAGTCAGGGCGTTCCTATGTCATAGTCAGTCTGTATATGTAGATGTTTATTTTCGTTATTTAAGCAGAGTTACTGCTCCTGTTTGTTTTTGTTATTTCATAATAAACATGTCTGCTGCCTCACCAGAAAGTATCCGTTTCTAACTCAAGAAAGCTCAGCTCTACACGGCCATCCTGGTCACAATATATATATATATATATATATATATATATATATATATATATATATATATATATATATATATATATATATAAATTATGGGTCAAAGCTTTCATGGGAAATACATATTGCTCCATGGAGACCAAATCTGGTAAAGCAAGATTCTTCAATTTTGCTATTTTTGTGTGGCCCTATTAATTTAATTTGAGGGGATCCCCCCATTCTCCCAGTTCCTACGCCTTTTGAAAAACTCCCATGGCACTTTACATACCTCCACATGGTCCATTTTTAACAGACCCATGGGGGTAACCAAAGGTTTTAGTTTAGTATACCATGGCATCTATAGGTACCTTCATGGTATAGTGGTTAATATTAGGTACCATAGAAGTTCATAGTGATCCCTATGGCAATGTGTTATAATTGGGTGCCATAGGGATCCCCATGGTTTTACTTTAGATTACCATGGGGGTTCAAAAGGGCCCCCATGTTTATACTGTAGTTCGGGGAAACACGAGGCATGCCCATGCTCATAGGGGATATTGTGTATTAATGAGGAACATCGGGGGACACCCAGCTCATAAGGGTTATCAGGTATTTCCAGTGGATACCCAGATTTTAGGGCATAGAGGGTATTGAGGAGGAATCCTGGGGGATATCAGGGCTCAAAGGGGGTTATGGATATTAAGGACGAATCCCAGGGGACACCCAACTCATAGGGTGAAGGGGTCATAAACCCCTGCATTCATTTTCATTATTAATAATTCCCTTTGCTGTCATGGGAAAGGGTGTATATAGATAGATTGGGATAAGAGAGTATTTTAGGGCTAGTATAATAAGTTCAAGTTAGTAGGTACCATTCCAAAGTGTTGCTATGGTGACTAAGATGTAGACAGGCGTCTTCTATGAGCAGGGTGCGATCACACATTAGAGCTAGAGAGTTCTAGTCAAACCTCCTGGGGATTTTTAAGGGATTTTATCAAATATTTAACTGTATAATGATGAATTTTGGTAACCATGGAACTCCTTTTCTTTAAAAAGATGCAATGTTTGTGTCAATAGGAGAATAGGCAAATTTTGTACTAGGTAAAGTGCCAGAACATTTCAATTGTGGTTGTGGGCAGCATTGACTGCTCACTAATTTAACATATCATTTTCATAGCCCTATAAGTTTGAGCTTAAAGGGCCATCCGAGTTCCACACAACCAATTTTTGTCGAGCAGATCCCTACACAAACAACAAAATATACCTGTGCTAAAAACAGTAAATGTAGGCTAAAGATATTTTAAAAGTTACCTTGACGCATAATAAACATCTAAATGAAACACACCATGCATACGTATCCCAAACAGAGCACCAATCATCAATCGGTCACTTACTTGGCAAACATAAACTTCACACTTATGCCTCTTTTGAACTACACCATGTGGGTCAGGACTGTCTCTAAGGACCATGTGTCAGTCTGTCCCCTTTCTCACCCAGGTGCTGAGGGGTCTAAGACCCCAGTTTTCAGCTACCTCCGGGCAGAATCTGGACAAAACAGGGGGTGATTAGGTAGTGTAACTGCTGGACCATAGATCTGGGGTGTGGAAGCTCAGTTTATCATCTACTGTTTGCCATTAAAGTGATATTAACCCCAAAATATTTGTATAACCTAATGTAACAGTTACACCCCAAAAGCCACTCTGCATGAAAAATAACTGTTAGAAATTGCAAAAATTGCCCAGAGCCCTCTAGGCTACAATGACCTAAAAAAGGTATGTAACCAGGGCATCACACAATATCACAAATCAGAAAGTGACATAGTCCTTGGGTCATGAGTCCAGGAGAGTCATGACAGCTAAACCTAACACCTTTACTTTTACTTTTTACAGTGGTCCTTTGTAGCCTATTTACAGTCTTAGCAGGCAATTAAAATCACAAATTTACTAAATATCTAACTATATAAAGATTTATTTAACTACAGTATAGAAATATATACATTTTAAAACCACTGCATACTAAGCTGGAAAAGTTGACACAAGGTTTATTGCAGCTCTATTTTATTCATTTATAGGTTTTTTTTATTTTTTTTATTGTAATTTTTCACTCTTTAAGACTGATTATTGAATCCTATCTAGGCCTATGACCAAGTGACACCAAATATTGTTTTATTGTTTTTTAATCTGGTATTGCTCCCCACTATATATTTTAGTAGGTATTTGATTAAATATTGAGAATATGTTTGGGTTCCCTATACAAGTATGCAGAGCAAAGTATTGCATAGCAACATGAGTTGAAACATCTTTTACTTTATATTCTGTTTTATGTATCGTAAATTTAATATTCTGTTGTGTATGTACCAGATTGTAATACTTATTTCACCATGTGCAGCTCTATGTTTTTTTTTAAATAATCTTATACAACTTAAACAAGGTGGTATTCATAGATGATTTGAAGATTGCAGAACAAGGCCACCATTAGCCTTTCATTGAATTTATTTTGGATATTTTCACCACAATTCGTAATAAGATCAATACATACAAATATATATGGTTGCTGCTTGGGATAGGTAACCTAAGTTTGATATATCTAGTGCTTTTGGGATCTGGTGGTTTCCCAATAGAGTTGAACCTATTTTGTATTTGTATGCGTTTTTGATCAAATGTTCATTAATTTCTGCTGTGGTCATTCTAACTTAATTGACATAATGTAATTAAGTCATTAATTTTGCTTATACTATAAATAATATATTCACTCATAGTAGCATGGAATAAGCATCTATATTTTACAACACATTTTAATAAGAAGCATTTATTTTTTATTTTGCAAATAAATGGCTATTATTATTTCTTTTGGACATTACATTTTATAATAAATAGCAGATTAAGAAGTTGACTCCTTAAAATATTTTTTTTATATTTATAAAAAAGAAAGGTAATTCTACACCAGTTCGAACATTTGTAGATCAATTTTTTGATTATATTGTAATGCAGCACTTAATTTAGAATACATTTGGGGGCATTCAATGTAGTCAGGAAATTGCAAATTTTGTTAAGGGAAATTCATTAAAATTAGTAGTGAATATAATATTCACACTCTGCTGTATTCAACGATATTTCTGTACTGCACCTTAAGGCATGTCTACCTCCCTTTCCCAATGGATTAAGCTTTATAACAAGAACATAATTCACTCTTTGTCTCAAAGATCCTCACCATCTATTTTAGCTCTGAAGCTAAACTTATTAAAAATCTGTAATCAAGTCAAACAAAAGTCCTGAGGTACTAGATCTTAGTTTTAGAAGTGTGTATACTATACAATAGAAAAGGTAGAAAAGCAATGAAGTGTTCAACAAAGATTTTCTACATGTCTGTAAAGACACGTGTTGATTTCAAGTGGTTCAGAAACAAAAAGTGTATATTGCTATCCACTCTCCACAATGTTGTTATTTTAGTGAATCTATCCTTCTAATTAACAAAATGAACATATTAACATTAATCATAATTAACATGTTAGTTTAATATGGTAAGATAATTGTTTGCATGTTTTTCTGATGTCCTTAAAAACCTTATTATATTTACAGATCTTTGAGAGGAGATGTTTCTAAAGGTACACCACATTTACAATAAATGGGATTTTTGCTATTTTGAGAGGCACCACAAATTGATCTTAATATTGCCACATATTCTATTAGCTTCTCACATTCTGATTGTGAGTTACCTTCCCCTTAATCACTAGGGCTTAGGGCTCTCATCTCCATTGACTTTTGGATATCTCAAACATTATACTCAAAGTTACACCAAATCAATTCCAGTTTTAATGCCAATTCGGATAACTATAGCAGCATTTAAACACACACTACTGTACTTTAAAAGCATGGGAAAGCACGGAAAGACATTAGAATTAGTTCAAATTAATTATCTGAAACTCACAAACATGCATTAAGAAAATATTATTTTTAACTGCTATTTCTGTGTAATATTGATCAAGGGGTTAATACATATCATGAAACCCACATGGACTAGAACAGGCACTCTAATGCATTTTATAGAGTGCTAGAGTTCTTGATTGCGAGCCCGATCGGCAAATATTACTTATTTGCTCTCATTAATTTTTAGCTTTGAATTGCAGGTTATGTGTAACTTCCATGATTTCCATGACATACTCATTTACTATTGGCTGTGTCTAAGAAGTAAATTACAAGCTTGCTTAATATTGCCAGATCATATGATCACGCCCCCTGAAATCAGACTTAAAACAGCATGGTTTATGTGTGAAGACTAAGAGATGTAAGTTGTGGGAGTAAATAGATTACATTTAGACATTTAGATTAAAAAACACCCGCAGCCATTTACAGGTCGTAGTCACTTACGGGCTTCTAAAAGAATAGGGCTCATACTTAGGGAAGATCTGACTTTCTATGTAAATGTTAAGGATCTTGCCTAATTTGGCAGTCGCTGCTCCAAATTAGCTTGAGCAGCCATTAGAAGCAAAATAAATGGGTTCCATTATTGTCTCTTACGCTTAGAATTCTGTGTGATCTGATTGAAAATGTCAAGAGACAGTTCAAGATGAGACATCAAAGCTACAGCTGCAGTTCTAAATGGTGGCAGTGACCATTATTGTTTTGTGTTCTTCTGTACCCACATAATCTAACCTACAAAGGTCTTGTGTCAATAAAAAGCAAGTGCTAAAATATTTACACATGTTTGTATTTTCTAGAATTGCTATTTCATATCAGAGCAAATTTTAAATAACATGTTAAAATGTAGGCTATAGTATTTATCAGTAGGTAAGAAAATCACAATCTACCTACTCAACAATGGAGACAAAATTGCATGTAAGGCTTATAAAAATGTAATTAGTAGCATCTGACAACATGGGATTATATTAATAAACTATGTAAATAAACTGTTCATTTTTCTGTACTTAACAGCTGGAGATAATGGCAATAAGTATGATATGACAAAGTAAAATGTTTTGTATTTAGTGGAAACCCTGTCTTCATCCATTTTAATTTAAATGTTCATCCACCGCAATATAAAAAAATAAGATGCTTTTCTCTCCTGATCCATCAAGTAACTGAAAAAAAGTAAAATTGCAGAAGATTTCTTAAAACACTAATCTTATTTTATTAAAATATCTACAGCTCACCAATGTTCGTAGACTCAAAGGGATTTTTATGGTTTCAATAAATACACAGCATATGCAGACAGTAGCATATTGTGTAAAAAATGCATTTTATTGTTCAAACAAAGAGAGAAAATGTAACTGTATCTTGTTTAAGCTTCCTGCTGCTATTAAAAAACTGTGGGGTTTGAATTAAAAATGTTTAAGATTCATGTCATACAATACAAAGCAATAATATATCCTAAACACTGAATTAAAGTCTTAGCAGGTTCATAAACTATGTAAATGCTCCAATGTCCTTTCTAGTATCTACCTATACAATGCTTTCTATAGGAGTGGTTTTTGAACCCCCCTCACTGGCTGCTTTGTACACAAGCAGGAAATTAATAAAAGGTGCTGATAGCCAACGATTATGGAGATTCCTTTATCTGACACAGGTAATATGTGTAAAAACAAATAGACCTAGAGGGGTATATTTATAAAAACGGGGGTTAAGAAAGCTGAGTTAATACCCTCACTTCCTGTTTTTTTTCTTTAAGGGCTATTTATCTCAAATAGTTAACATTTATCCAGTCTTGATAAATAGACTCTGTAGAAAACACAGAATGTGGAGACATTTCATGTTTTCACTCTGTTTATCCATACTTTTAACAGCACCTGATAAATTTAGCTCAGAGAGGTTTAAAACCTCCTCGTTTAGCCCATCATGTTATGGATATAGTATGACATGTGATTGGTGAACCCATACTAGCTTTATAGTCCGGGCTTGGTGCTAGTGGTTCCTCCCTCCTCTGATCCCCTAATGTGGTTGTATGGAAGTAATGAACATTTTTAAACAGGGTCCAAAAGGCCCTTATCCCTATGCAGCAACTTCTACAAAATATATCTTTCTCATAGAAGACTTTACTAAATGTGGTTTTACTCATAACTAGCTTTCTATTGGTTTATTAAGCTCTCTCCAAAAATGAGGGTAAGATATGTGCCATTGAAAAAAAAGCTCCTAGGTGGTGTGCCTTATGTGATAGTGTCCACTAGATTGTAGTTTTAACTAATATGCACATTACACATTGTTCTGTACAAGAAATCTCCTTTTCACTTTAAAAACAGCTTTTTGTTATCATTCAGTCTGAAATCAGTGTTTCTGCTTTATTATAAACTCATAATCTTATGCTATCTGGAAAGAATTAATCTTAATCTTAATCTTATCATTAAGGGCCATGTGAACAATGAAATTAGGACAAAGGGACACTTTTCTGAAGATGCCCAAATGTATTCCTTCTATCCTCAGTTTTCCCTATCCTTATCCTATAAACTATTTGTTCTTCTTTTCCTATCTTCACTCATTAAACTAACTGTGCCTCTTGTTCTCTACCTCTCTCCCTCCATTTTCACTAAAAACTTGCCCTAAGATCAAGAAAAAAAAGGGTTAAAGATGGGAAAAATCACCAAGGGTATCAAGAATAAATTCACCATTTTAAATTAATTAGACTAAAACATAATGTGCTCCATTCAATTTGGGGATCTAAACTCGATCGCAGACAGCCAAATGTCTGCAATTGCGGGCTCCCGTTGCTCTACTTTTGCAATGCTATTCAAATGGCCGGGCCTGCAAGTTAGGCGCCGAAACCATGCAATCGTCAGTAGAATTTGCTAGCTTGAACATGATCAATTAACCAAGGCCCTAACTCCCGATTGAGAAACAGCCAATAGAAATGAAGCCCGCAAGACTTTTAGCTATCAAATCAGACCTGTAAATTAAGGTGCTCACAACTTGAGGCTTAAGGACGAACTGTGGCACTTCGTGGTTGCAAATCCTTGGTTCTGTCAAGGGCATAACTGCTAGGTATCAATTTTGCAACAGATTTTCAAAGACAGCATTGCGTTCAAGCCCGTAACCCTAAAATGGAGACCAAAACATTACGACCTGCAAATGGGACCCGCAAAGGGTTCACAGACCTTTAAAGGGCAATATAAACCCAACAGTGCACTTTAAAACATAGTGAAAGCATGGAGAGGCATTACAATTACTTGCCCAATAATCCCCAAATAAAAAATAGGCTAATGAAAAATATTTTATATTCATCATATGTTGGAATGATCAGGGAGAGTGGTCATTCCCTTGCCAATATGAAAAGCCATGCTGCATGATGCAGAAAGCAATTAAAGCCACACTACCTGCTCTCCTCTCCTCCTCTCCAAATCCACCCTCATCTCCCCTCCTGACCCCTCCATCCAACATTAAACAAAATTAAAATAAGGATAAATCAAAAAAAGTATTACTGTAATATGTGTGTTGGAAAAAAATGTATGTGCTATGTGTTATTAATAAGTGTTATTGGGTAATGGTGTGTGTGTGTGGTGTGTGTCCTAACTCTATATATCTCTATGTGTGTTCTTTAACCTATGTTTATTGCAAATATGTGTAATCTGTAAATATGTATAAGCTTAAGTGTAAATACATTTGAAATAGAATATAAACAATCAAAAAATGTAATCTACCTCTCTGAAAACCACTACTCTCTCTCTCTCCAACAAATTCACTCGCCAGCTCCTGGACCTGTGTGCTACTTCCAATGAAATTTAAAACACAGCCCCCGCATGGGTGTGTGTCAATCAAATTGTCTAGCCCGCATGTGATTGGCTGAGAGGCCTGTGTCGCGCTGTGTTATTCAATTGGATGTTTCAGGCCGATCGCGGCTAGTCCATCACCTTTACAGCTTGCTGGCGCAGCTAAGGTTTACGGGCTTGAGTCTCATGGTTGTAACTCGTGCTCAGCTTAAATTTAAATTCAAGGCAGCATCCGTTGCGGGTCTCACATTACACTTAAACCTCCAAGGCCGCAGGACTTTGAAAAATAGAGGTTGGATTTCAAAGTCCTACAGGCTTGGAGGTTGAAGCCTGTAGGACTTCACATTGATTGCCGTGATCGATATAAAATAAAGTATTGGAGAATGTTGTGCTATTAAGTCTAAGACCTAACATCACTTTCACTCTTAATAAAAGTACAGTATTTATTTTTTATTTTGTACTGCTTTTAAAGTGCTCCGATTTATCATTAAGCCTTTTGCAAGACCTCCTTGGTACCAGTAACATGTGGTTCGATTTTTGCCATTTGCAGGCTTGACGAGTGGTTAGTGAGGGAGAATTTGAGCAATTGAATAGCGATTTGCGATTTTAGCGTTCGGAAGTCTTGCGGACGTGAAAGATCAAAGGCTTGGTGGGCAGTAACTTGCGATTTTACAAATCAATATAAATCGCAACTCGGAGCCCGTAACTCGATCAGAGACCGTAAACGGAAGCCAATTGAATAGCAAAATAACTTGCGACTTCCATTTGCAAGCCTGGGGGCCTCATTTAATTGCGATTTGGCCAATTGAATAAGGCTCTATGTAAGCACAGAGCATATTTTTTTTACAGAAGTTTTTAGTTAGCGAACTTCTATCCAAAAGCAAGGTCTTCACTAACTAAAAACTTCTGTAAAAAATATGCTCTGTGCTTATATAGAGCCATTTTCAATTGGCCAGATCGCAATTGAATGAGGCCCTGGATCTCCAAAACTGCTCAATTGAATAAGGCTCAATGTATGTATTATTTTGTAAAAAACACGTTTAAATTTGTTTAGCTAATCCCATACTCTTTAGCATATGTATTCTATATTAACACATAAATACCAAATATTTAAATTCATTAAAACTGATTGAGACGTCACTTTACCTCTCAATATACAATGAGAGCATTTGATATAGTCTACCCCATACAGAGTATTAGTTCTAAAACATATACTGTGTCATTCACTATATATATATAGCCCTTCCCTACAGTCAAACATTCATTTAATTTTATTATATGAAATCTAGCCCTGCGATAAAGGCGGTCCAGTTAAGAAAATGACCCAGTGCATGAAATTAAGGAGCCTAATTCAATATGGTAACTTGATATAGGTATTGATCTGGTTGATCCCAACTACTAGATAAATAAAGTGATATACAGCAAAATATCATACCTGTTACATAGCATAGTACTCCTTACCAAATTATATGATATATGTAGTGTTTATGCTTCTGTAGGTGTATTCAGATATGTGTGACTCCATTCAAATTATTACTGCTCCTTTCCTTGTTTCTAAAAAAAAAATTCACACACATAAATGCCAAAAAATTGTAATTGTGTGTAAGTACTGTTAACAATATGTCAAAAGTGTCAATAGATCTAAATACAGAAATCTATCTGCATATGGGCATTTCTGTGCTTAGGACCATACTGTGTCAGCCCAGACAGAAACACATCAGTGATTTTCACTATAAACAGTAAATATGAAACAACTTTTTTGTTGCAAGTAAATATGTTATGTACTGTTGGTCTTCACATTACATCACTTTTGGAGCTAACAAGAAAATGTAGCATGTCAAAAAGGCCACCATTTGACTTCTCTGTTTTTAGCATTTGGAAAATATGTCAGTGCCCTATATAAATATGTCGGAATTCAGAACATTGTAAATTAAGATTAAAGTCAAGGTGGAGTTGAAACTGTGATCAGATTACTGTAATTGTGGTTGTCAACATTCAATCAACATATTTTAAATACTGCTCATATAATTTAATTACCCTAGAAAATGAAACCTCTACAGAGAACAAGTAACACGTAATTGATACCATACAGCCTCAAGAACATGTCTGCTTTATACTTCACTAACATTATTTCAGGATTGAACAGTTTCATAGTGTAGAGAAAATGTATAAACATTTGTCAAAATGTAATCAGAAAGCTCAAATACATGATTACATGATTAAGGTATCTCATATGCTTTGAAGGTGCACAGTGTGTTACAAAAAATCATGTTAAATACAGTAAAACAACTTGATAAAATGTATAAAATCATGCAAGTAGTCTGAAACACGTACACATACTTGGTATAAAACAGTGTGGTCTCCAGGTATATGAGTGAGGGATTGGGTATTTGTGTACTCTTAATGAAATGTTCTAAATGATGGGCATATTAACTAAAGACATTTCACAATTGTGGTAATAATTTCCTTAGACAGTGAAACAGACATGGGTGAAATAAAAGTTGTAAACAAACAGCACAACTTACAAGAGTTCATTTTTTTATGTATTATGGAAATAACTGTAGTAAACAAGTTGTGAGTATTATGTGAGCAAACACTGTTCTCCCAAATAAAACAGACTATGTATACAATGCAACCCATATAAAAATGATGCTCTTATATCTGTGAAAAAAATACCTTGAATTTCTTTTTACACTAACTAGTAATTCAAGAAATACCTCATGGGGCAACTTCAAGGCTTCTGGTACAGAACACCCAAAATTGAATTATATCTCTAAACTGCTAATAAAATAGTGGATTCAGGTTTGCCATCTCTAAATTATTATCCACAATCTGTGTGCAATATACTACACTGGCTATCCCTATCACATGTTTCATCACAGCTTCCCACCATGCTATAGTTTCTACTGTTATCATCCACAGTATTATATGATACCATCATCTCTGAAGACAATATTTTTTTTAAACTTCCTTGATTTGCTTTTAATCATGTTAATACATGATTAGTTTATTTTGGTTTATTGGAGTTTAAGTGTATAAATTGCAAACCCTAAAATGTTGTGGTTTGCATCAAACCTTCTCTTTTTACTATATTTGTAATAAGTAAAAACAATCATCAGTGTGGAGGAGAGGTTTGATGTCATATTATCATGTTCATTTTTTTTATTTAATTGATACATTACTGATTGTCTGATTGTCACGTCATGATTGGTGACTCATTCCCTATACACCCTTGGTGCACAACGTATATGCTGGAGCTGTAGCTCTGATTGCTGAGCTGGCTGTGCCTCCTGCTGGCCCCTAGTAGCCTCATGGCGCTGCTACTCTTGATCATCACCAGCATCCTGGGGCTGCTACTGCTGGGAACCAGGCCGGACCTCATATACGTAGCCGTGCATGTCCCGCCATGCTTCCCTTGCCAGTTGCTGCTGGATCTCTTCAAAACTACATCCATATCAATGTGAACCTCACTGTCAGCATGTGACCCTATATCTCCCTCCCACTCAAACTATGTGCCTTTCCTGCCATCTACACTAAGCATGTGCGAGGGCTGTTCTGAGATATATATGGCCTGTTGTGGTTCACTTCCAGCATGGATTCTAGTTTTTCTTTCATCCACAAGTGCCAGCATCCTCTCCTCTCTTCAATGCCTTGGTCTTACCCTTATCATACTTGTCATATCCTGGTCACCAGCATGCATCATTCTCCAGTATCTTTTAAATTTCCGAAATCCGTCTTGTAGCAGCTCTCAACACACCCAGATAACCAACCTCTATGACTGTGGTTTTGAGTGTGGATGTGCCTTTTATAGTCCATTCATAACACCACCTGCTTATTTCCATGTGACAAATGATTTGTAATAACCTCCTGTACGTTGTAATAGAGTTAGGGTTACTATTGAAGTTCATATATGTGATGATGATATATATTATACCCAATAGATGATATTCAAACATATTTGCGGGCTTCACACATCACACTAGACTCTATAAATTTTATAACGCCCCATTTATGACTAGGATGATCTTCTATATATTTGCCATGCTTTGCTTTCTTGGACTTATGTAATTCTGATTTTGAACATATCTGTGGGACAGCAATGCAGTAATTACATGAATTATAGAAAGTACATTATGAGCACTCGGATAGCATTTCTCAGATGTTATATTGTTATATTTTAATGTATATATTGTCATGTCATTGATCAGTAGTGTTTTCTGTCAGATTTTAGATACTGGAGAGCATGGAGTGGAGCCATACCGAGTGTCTATGTCTGATAAAATATTACCCGATATCTATTTTTCTTTTTTACGCTTTTACCATAGTCTTCTTCCGGCCTTTGAGAACAAGAAATAAAAAAATCCACCAGCTTTGTACGTAGCTTTTTAAACCTGCATTGCAGTCTTTCTAGCCTCTAAGCCCTATATACTATATACTGCCACTAATACTCTCTGTCTATGAGCATTCCCTAACTTACCAAATTCTTCATTATTACATTCCTATCCTGTTCCTTGGTCCCCTGGTGCACAATGACATTTATGTCTCATTAATGTCTGTTAGCCTAAACAATTCCTGGAATGTGCCTTCCCCTTTTCTTCTGGGACTCCATATTTCTAACTAAATAACAAAAACATGAAACATTTCCAGTGCCTGCATCTACAGTATTGGAGCTTGTACAAACTTAGCTAATGCTAAGAGATAAAACAAATAAGCTTTGTCTTAAGCATTACAATATGGTAACTTTGTTATGAAAAATCTTCATATCTTACAAAAGTAATGTCCGCATCTGGACTTTTTTGTTTTTTTTTCATAAACACTCCAGTATGTTGATACAAGATCAACATGTCGTAAAATTGAAGAAAATAAATATATCTCTGTTCACATTCACCTCCTTTTCCCTGCAGTTTTATCTAAATTCTTGTAACATGCCAGTTTGAATGCAATTCCCACATGGCTAATGTTTCAACATGTGTACCAGTTTCCCTTTGAAGTCATCCCTTCAATGTTATTTGACTTATTCATTAACTACAGACTAGATTCTTTCAAAGATGCCATGAACTGTGCTTAAATAAAACTAAATGGCTTGCTGTGAATGTAACACCTTTCAGCTGAAAACTAAATAATAGTCAGTAATATGCTAAAACACTAGATGGCACAGACGACATAGAAATGGTCTGATTAGAACATAAAAATGTTATCACAACCAATGTTTGCGGATTGGAGGAATAGGAAATTACTGTTTATGTAGATGCAGAAAAACTGATTTTTTTTTTTTTTTTTAAAGTATAACGATTTTATTGTTGGTAGAGAAGTGCATGGCAGAAAAAGGTGAACAAGTAATGGTAAAAATACTTTTTTTACGTTTAGGCAATTTAGAGTACGCCAGTTTCATTTATCACAAAGGGGTTTCTGTAATGGTCCGACCTTTATAGCTTTCCAATAGAAAAATACAATACAATTACAATGCAATATAGTACAATACAATTCTCTAAAATGGAACTCATCGTTTTTGCAAAAACATGAGAGAGATGAAGTTAGTTTAGCCTGTACACATTGGTTTAGAGCAGTGTTTCTCAACTCCAGTCCTCAGGGCCCACCGACAGGTCACAGTTTAGGTATATCCCTGCTTGTGCACAGATGAGCTAATCTGGGGCTCAGTAATTCTGTTTAACCACCTGCAGAGCCTCTGATTAGCTCATCTGTGCTCAAGCAGGGATATACCTAAATGTGACCTGTTGGTGGGCCCTGAGGACCGGAGTTGAGAAACACTGGTGTAGAGTGTCCTGGCTGGATAGGTTTAGTGAACCGTTTGGCATTGAGATGGTTTCTTGTGAAGTACGGCCATTAATCAGAGGTACAATCAGAGAAACGTATGCAATGTAATAGCAAATGTTGCTTAGTGAGGTCACATAATCTAGGCCCAAGTACTCTACCTGATGTGACTGTTCTGCACACTATCCTCTTCTACTTACCAGAACTATTGAACTGTCTTGTATAAACCCCAATTTAAATGTAAATCCAGTCAACAAAAGTTTCTATTAGATGCAGAGATGAATCAACTTCATATATATTCAAGTTGGCTCAGACATATAAAAGTTTTTTTTTTTTTCTCATAGACAAGGGTCAGCACGAGAAAAGTCTAAGAAATTAGAATGTGAGCAGTGAAGAAAGAAGTAAATAATTGGCAGAACGGTTAGAGCACTGGAGATTAAGTCTGATGAGGTAAATGTCAGGATTTTGAACTGTATTGTAGCAGGTATGGGGAGATAGATAGATAGATAGATAGATAGATAGTAATTCTGCAGTTGTGTAGTATTTTGAAATATATGGAACACCTAGACCCCCCTCCGTCTTATGCCTACCAAATATGCTCCAACATTTTCATTCTTTTGTATGCATTCACATCACTGTTTATCTTACAGGAGACTAAATTAACTCTTCATGAAAGTCAGTGTAGATGAAATAATTTTGAACCGCATGGATATATATTAATAGATTATTAAAAGGCCAGCGATTTAACCGTATATGCTCCTTACAATTAGATTAATTATGTGTGATGATCAATAGACGTACGCGGTTTCAGCGTGTTACCTCTGCCTTGGATCAGTAATGGGCCTTTCAATACACATTTATAATACATATTAATTATAACCAGGGGTAGAACATTTTAATCAGACAGTGGCTTTGTGCTATGTACCTTTTTTATATGTTTTAGCTAGTGGAGTATTAAGAATGCTGATAGTATATTGAGTTAAGGTGCAGGCTATGGAGTTATGGTAACTGGTTTTAATCCCCTAAAGCCTCTTTTTTAGTTTGTTAATTTGGTTATATACTAAAGCAAACCTTAACATGAAGTATTTATGTGTCTTGAGCTTATTTTAACATAACTATTTGAACGAATTTAATTAATTAGTTACCTCATATTATGTTTTTTCTTTATTACATACATTTTCATAAAAATAAAAAAAGCTACAAGGGGACTTGAACCAATAACCTCAGTTCCACAGTCAGCAATCTAAATGATTGTGCTATCTGTACACTTGATATTCCTATTGCTGACACACATCCATGTATCTACATATATGACTCATTCTATTTCAGATATATTAACTTTTAGATTCCAGCATATCATGCTGCTGTAGTGGTAAATGTGCTGCCAATATGTATTTTTTCATTGCCAAGTAATTGCCTTCCATTAATTATTTTATTATATATTTATTTACATACTTAAATATATCAATATAAATGAAAATATATGTAAATAAATAAATAAATTAATTGAACAAAAACTGTGGAAGAACTGGAATTCCGACCAATAACTTAGCAATGAGAAAAACTCTTAGACAGCACATTTACTATTACCTCAACATGCTACATGCTGGAAGGGTGTATACAAATTAAAATGTATTAAATGTAATATGTCGCAGTTACATACTGAACCAATACATCTATGCAGATTATTATCGGACTATGCAAACAATAACTAAAAATGACTATAGCCTAGTCAATTCTTGATCAATTTAAAAAATGTGAACAAATTTTTACATTGTTTTCCACCCTCCATCGGGTGGTGTCCTATGTGATCTTATTGTGATGATATTTAGGTTTTTGGGAAAGTGAAACAAATATACAGTAAAACCGCCGTTATCCGGCACCTATGGGGACTCCCTATTGCCGGATAAGTGTAGTTGCCGGTTAATCAGGAGTCCCCGAAAAAAAGGGTCTACACGACCCTTAAACCCCCCAAACCCCTCAAAATGCATTTAAAAAGGCATTAGCACATAAACTGGGCCATTTGGCCCAGAAAAAACGATTAAAAAAAAAGTTAGTATTTTTTTTTTGCAGTCAAGAACTCCCAAATAGTGCTGGATAGTGCCGGTTATGCCAGAGTTTTTTTTTATTAATGGGGAATTTATGCCGGTGCCGGTTGCTTGAGAGTCCTGGTAAGTTAGGTGCCGGGTTCTACTCTATATGAATCAGGCTCAACCAATTTCTATATTTTTAAGAGTCAATTACATAAAAATATCTCATAGATTTGGTTTGACTTGTGTATCATAGAGCACTGTTGTAGTGTGCCAGCATGTCCCCTATATCAGGGGTGTCCAAACTCCAAACATGCCTGGATTTGATGTTAACCTTGCTGTGCACAGGTGAGTCAATCACTTCTTCAGTCATCCTGATTGACTCACCTGTGCACCGAAAGGATATATTCAAATCCAGGCCTGGGTGCGGCCCTCCAGGCCTGGGTTTGGACACCCCTGCCCTATATCTATAGGTGGCACAACCTTTGCGCGCTGTACAAAAGCGCGCCATCATCAGGGCGCCGAGAAATCCGCGTACCCACATCTGTGCGCCTGAAATGAGCGCGTCCGACAGCTGTGCTCCAGCCTGCATCTCCCATCCAGCCAGCATTTCCCATCCAGTCTGCATCTCCCATCTATCCCAGCAACTCCAATCCAACCCAGGAAATATATCATTTAAAGTGACAGTTACTTACAGACTTCTAGACTAGGGTAAGGCGATTTATATTTAAGTAACTGTCAATTTAAATGATATATTTCCTGGGTTAGATGGGAGATGCTGATTTAGATGGGAGTTGCAGGCTGTCAGATGTGACCGCGCGCATTTCTCGGCGCCCTGATGGCGCGCTGTTCTAAAGCGCGCAAAGATTGGTGTGCCATATCAATAACATGATCCCATTTATGATTATTTGTAAACAACAGATTTTTTTTTAAAGAAAAGGAGTGACTAGTGTTTCAATATAACAAATTATTGTGCTGCACTGGAGAAACCATTCTTTTCATTCACAAACTATTTGATCTATCATTTTCTCTTTGTCCAATTCTCTCTGTGTATAAGAAATTTAGACAAAAAGGACATTTGATAGTTAACATATATAAAGATTAGTGGTTAAAGGCAAGTAGCTGAACATTATGATTGAATTATGTTTACAAAGCCACTTTTTATAAATGACTGCAATAACTGTTCATTTATAGGCATCTCAGTGTTGTCAAACTATGTGAGAACATGCGATTGCTTCAAATATCACACATTAAGGGAATGTAGTATATGGACACCAAGGATCACTCATGCGGTGGTGTAATTTTGTTTGTAGAAGAGGAAGTGATGGAGACTGAGGCTAAGTGAACTTTTATAGATTACAGGGGTGGTTTTGTTTTGTATATACAATTTCTCAACTTGGCCTCGGTCATACTATGTTTAGAGTTATCTTTTGGAGCAAAGAGAGAACATGCCAGATAAATATGGTTAGCTTGAAAAACATTTGCTCAAAAGCTTCAAGGTTTGTTTCCATGACCATGATTAACTTGATACTATTTTATTATCATATTTCATTCATCCAAATTGTCTGTGGCATGTTATTTTATAAGACAGGTAAGCACTGGTTATTTATCATTATTTTAATGCTTATTTATGCTAAATCACGTTAAAATGATCAGACATAGCACCTATCAAACTTTGAATGTAATGCTATTTTTGTGTAATTCTGTAAGTAGTTATGTGTTATCAGCAGGACTCTATGTCTCATCATTACACAGACTTCCAGAGAAATAACTGATCAATGTATCTCAATGTGAACATAGTATGAAAGATTGCAGTTATGAACATTACTATAGCATATGCTGCTGAAATTAGTGTCCTTATGAGCTGCATAAGATCTCAATGTTATTAAACATGTGGGAGAACTACATGGACATATATCACTGTAAATAGACCCACACTATTCACAATCTCTAACACACACATACACATGAAAACACACATTTACCAAGGCCATTGATTAGACAAACAATATACAGTATAGAATTTGGAATAGCTAGACAACTTTCCACTACCGAAAAGCTTTTTTTTCAATTACCCATCTTTAATAGTGTTTGTATTTAAACTACCCTATGCTGGGCCATTTAGATAGTTGTTCTACTATATCTTGGGAATGGGGTTGGCTCAGACATTTTGGGTTTTTGGCATACAATACAGCATTGTTAAAGATACTTTGTTTCCACTTTCATGGTCAATGGATGCGTACAAGGAATTGGATACAAATAGCTGGCAAAATGTTCTGTATTATGCAAATGAAGTAAAATGAAGTAAAGAGTTGATACTCATCTCTCTTTACTGATATGATTATTTGTGAAGACTAATATAGTTATATATTATATAAAATGTGAAGACATGTCAATGCTGTTTGACACATGATTTAAAGCTTTTTCTACTCTGAAGACCTTCGGCATTCTTTGCGAGCCTCACCTCTCGTTTACTTTTGCTCCTCTGCGAGCCTTTGGTGCTCATAACAAAGACATATATATATATATATATATATATATATATATATATATATATATATATATATATATACATATATATATATATGTATATATATTTGTAAATAATAATTAATGAATTAATTACTTAATACATTTATATACTTTACCTATTTGTAATTGATATATGCAGCAATCAATAGCCTGAAGAGCTAACAATCTCTTTTTATTTTCCAGCAGCATACAATGTACAGTTGTACTGTTGCTGCCCTGAGGAGGAAGTGTCATCAATGTCCCAACTGTGCGTTAGAAATAGGCTGTGTGAGCGAGGGCAAACCATTGCTTTAGTTGTGTAAAGCGCCATTTTAGTTTCATAATGTTATTAGTTGGAAGTTAGTGTTGTAAAATGGCGTTGTTTGTCTATGTGCTACGCGGCTCGCAAGCATTCTCCGTGCTTCCTAACTGTATTTTTGTACCTCGTACGTCCCTGTCAAAAGTTTCACGTGCCTGGCGGAGTTTTGCGTGCTTCGGTGTCGTGTGGCATCATTTTAACATTTTTCGTCCGCCCTTTTTTTTCCTGCTTAGCTGATTTTCAAGTTCCGAAGCCACGACATCTGCCAGTGGGGTTGTGTGCAGCCTCACTGGCAGATGTCGTGGCTGTCCCACTATGCTGTGTGTGAGGTTTTTTTATGTTTTTTTTGTATTTTGAAGTGTTTTTGTTGTTTTTGGATGTACGGGTTTCGGCTATTAACTTCGTATTTTTGCGACCTCGTAATAATTTTGTTCTAAAATGGCATTGTTTGTCTATGTGTTACGTGCCTCTTGAGCATTTTCCGTGGTTCCTAACTGCGTATTTTTGTACCTCGTACGTCACTGTGAAAAGTTGTATGTGCCTGGCGGTGTTTTGCTCACTTTGGGTCGTGTAGCCTCATTTTAATTTTTTCGGCCTCCATTTTTTTTCTCCCTTAGCCGATTTTCAAGTTCCGAAGCTCCTTAATTTCCTCTTTAATTCGTGTGCAACCTCACTGGCAGATGTGGTGATTTTTTTGTATGTTTTTTTGTATTTTGTAGTGTTTTTGGTGTTTTTGGATGTACGCGTTTCGGCCGTTAACTTCGTATTTTTGTGACCTCATAATTTTTTTTTTCTAAAGTCCTGCGGGTCGTTTTTTTTTTCCTAAGTCCCGCAATTTTTTTTTTTTTAAAGTACCTCTTTTTTGGGTTGTTTTTTATTGTGAGTGAGGCGCCATAGAGCCTCCACTTCTGCAAATGTGGACACTCACTTCGCGAGGTCCACACTTGCGGGCTGCAATGAGCCTTTGGCTCATTGCAGTTTATGTCCCCCTCCGCAAATGCGGCCCCTTCCTTCGTGAGGGACCGCATTTGCGGCCTGCAACGAGTCTTCAGGTCATTACAGCGTATGTTGGAGCATCCGCAAATGCAGCCCTCGCTTTGCGAGGTCCGCATTTGCAGCCAGAACTGCGTCCCTCTCTTCGGAGGAAACGTGGTGAAGGGAAACGCACTTGTCAAGTCAGGTGACTGAGTTTTGGTGTTATTATTAGCACTTTAATTCATCATAATTTATTCAGCACTTTATATTTATACAGTCTTTTTTGGAGAATATTTGCACATATGTTGGATAGTATTTATATTATATTATTATAAGTATGGTATGTTTATTGTTTATTTAAATTACTGTATAATAAGTATCACTGATATTTTAACAGTATATATTTACATTGTGTATTGGATGAGAAAAAAAATGTTTTGTACTTTTTCCATTTCAGAGTGACGGCATATTTTACTTTTATGTACTTGATTTTAAAAATGTTTTATTATATTTTATATTAAAAAAAATAAAAGTTATATTTTAACTCAGTAGTCTGGCTCTAAATTAGACTTCTTTACCTTAAATAATTTTTTGAGATACAATTAAATGGCTTTAGTGGGTGTCTGTTTCTGTCTTTTCCTTTCATATATTAGGGACTGAGAAACTGGTCATTGTTGAGAGAAAGATGGATGGCGCTAAATACAGGTATATTCTTGAGCAAAACCTGATCCACTCTGTGCGTGATTTGAGGCTAGGACGGAGGTTCACCTTCCAGCAGGACAATGACCCCAAACACACTGCTAAAGCAACACTTTAGTGGTTTAAGGGGAAACATGTAAATGTGTTGGAATGGCCTAGTCAAAGCCCAGACCTCAATCCAATAGAAAATCTGTGGTCAGACTTAAAGGTTGCTGTTCACAAGCTCAAACCATCCAACTTGAAGGAGCTGTGGCAGTTTTGCAAGGAGGAATGGGCAAAAACCCAGTGGTAAGATGTGGGGTGAATACTTTTTTACTGCACTGTATATATATACTTTAATTATATAAACGTTGTCCACAAAATATCAAATGCTAGTCAGAACATCTAAATGATTTAAGGACATAATGCTGATCCATTTATATAGCATCTGGGTCATTCCCACATGAGTGACTCAATTTTGTGTCTGTATCTTCACAAAGTATTCTATTGTATGGTACAAAACACAATTTTAAAATAATTGCAACACAATAAACCCATCATTAGTTTACCAGAAGTAACAAATTAACTTGTCAAATTGAAAGTTTAAACAGGACTTTCAATTCATTTTGTTTTGTTTTTCAATTTTGTTTTCAGTTCAATTTAGTATTCACAAAACTGTTTTAAATGTTAAGAGGACAATGAGTCACAATAATCATAGCAAATCATGTGTGACGAATCTCGTTTAGTGCAACCAAAGGAAATATGATAAATACAAACAAAAACATAAATGCAATCCAGATATTAAATGTCTGGAACCTATGTAAACATTCCTCGGTTTCTAATTAACTAAACACATCAAATACATTTCACTAATGACACATGTAAACAGCATATGTTTTAACTGATGTCGTAAAGTGGTGCTTATTGACTTAGGTTGTGATGAACTCTCGGTTTCATCAGAGGTTTAAAAAAATATATTTTTATGATAAAATCTCAACTACAAATCTTATCATAATTTTATATGTTTGGTTTGAAAACAGTTACACCTGTAGTATATATGGATATCGTATTAAGTCTATGGACAAGATTCTATTACCTGTACAATTAGGGCTAGATATCAAAGGTCCTGCAGGAAGATAATAATAACAACAGAGTAGTGGAGTAGGGCAGGTGACCTGTTTTAAGGGTTGCCATGCCATTATCAACTTAATGTGCTAAGGTTGAGATTTTATTCTAGAGGAGGCATTGAAGATGTAATGGAGGCAGTGATTAATAAGCAGGCCCGTAAAGGTGATGGAACAGACTCCTTTGATTTCAATGTAATCCCACTCACCTGACTATCTAAATTAGAATCCTGACACATTTTTTATCTTTCTCGGACCATTGGCACATTTCCATCTACTTTCAAACAAGAATTGTTTCACTTCCTAACTTGTGTCTTATCTCTCTGCCTTCTTTATCTTTCAAACTAGTGGAATGGTTAGATTACAACAGCATAACCTATTCTCGCACCATACCCTGCAAGCTGCTACCCATACTCTTTACTGAACTCACATCTAAAACAAATTGATAGTTTTTTCTACTTATCTCAGATGAGACAGCTGACCAGCCACTTGTTATGAATAATTTTCCTAGTTCTCTCTAACTACTTATTCACTTATCTCTTTTTGGGCATAGTTTTATCTCCACTAATATATGTTTGTTTCAGGATAGTTTCCCAGTAACTAAAAATCAATATCACAAATAATTAGCAAATATTGGTTAATATTAAAAATAAACTCTCACTCTCAGTTGACAGACGGCTATCCCGCCAGCAAAATTTACTTGATTATGCTTGATCTAATTAATCTACTTTAAACTACATAATTGACACTATATATGGCAGTAACTAACAGGTATAAGATTAGCTGGTATAGATGCTCCAGTACTTCAAAATATTTTTACACTATTTCCTAAATAGTAGATATGCTGATAGAAGAATATGAATGTTGCAGACCAGTGAATAGGGTGAATATATTTTTAAAGTTAATTAGACAAAGATTCACACAATAAGTTGTATTCATTACATTCATACATTGTATTCAAGACTATATTCTGCTAGCACTAATAAGACAATCAGTTTTCAGATTTAAGTTGTAAGTAGTATACATTTTAATTTGAGTGTCACATTGGATGCTTCCACCTAACACGTTATTCAATGTCCTTGGTTTCCAAACATGGCTAACTTATGAACAAAAGAGAAATCGATGATATTACTAGCAGTGTTACAGCCAATGTGCTAACCTTAATGGGACTTTAGAGCAACTTAGTGATTATACAGTAAGTTACCTACAGTAACCTATTGCTCTAGAGCCAAAGGGTTGACAGAGTTCTTTTGTTATCCCCACGTACAGAAACATGACTAGTAGCAGAGAAACCGTGGAGGAGACTAACTAAGATACGGAAGGAGAATCAATAAGCTATTGCAAAAGGCTGCGATAGAAACATGACTCGAAGGAAACTGAGCACATCAAAGCACAACAAAGTACACCACAGCCATTGTGATTTTTAGTGAATCTTTCCCAGTATGTGTGGAGCCTCAATATAGACAGTCTTCTTCTAAACACCTTATAGCTGTTTGTTCAAAGCAGTGGGTGCTACATTTTTCTGTTCTCTTTCAGAGCAACCTATATCTAGAAGAGCAAAGTGTTAATTATATAACGTGAAATTAATTGTTTTAAACATACGGACCAAAACATATTTAAAAAATCATATTTTCTGATGTTTACCCAAACTTAGAAAACATTGAGAATAAAAAATAAAGAAAACTATTTTTTAATGAAGTTATTAACCAATATACTAGTTTTTATGTTGAATTGGGTCATAAAAGTGCCATGACCACTTTAATGCAATTGAAGATATGTATGTATTTTATATATTACTGTACTAGCGAATTGCCCGTCAAAAAATGACGGCAATGAAATTGTAAACGAGCTAATGCTGTTTGGTGTATAATAATCAAATAAATAGTACATTAATAAATTAATATACTTTACCTATTTTGAAGTAATATATGCAGGAAGCATTGTGTTGAAGAGCTGACAATCTGTTTTGATGTTGCTGGAGCATTAGTGGTGTGGAGCTGCTGTGTAAGCGTGATGAATGTGTGCAGTGTAATAGTGTGCGTGCGTGAGACAAAACTGTTAGCGTAGCTGTGTACTTCCGCATTGTATAAGTTATTGTTCTAAAATGGCGGCTAATATGGGGTATGCGTCTGTAGCGGGATATCCGTAGGTGTTTTTTGGTGTTTTGCGTGATTCTGGTGGTGTTTTGCGTGTTTAGAGTGCTGTAGCCTCGTTTCGTTTTATTCGGCGGCCATTTTTTCTCTCACTTAGAGAATTTTTTAGAGTCTAAACTCTTTTATTTTTAGTTAAATTAAGGTGTAACTTCATTTTTTGAGGTCCTGGATGCTCCCTCTTGCTTTAGGTAAGCTTTTTATGTATGTGTTGTGTGTATTTATTGTGTTTTTCATTTTTTCATGCCCGCGGGTTGCGGCCGATTTTTGCGAGGTGGTAATGGGTGGAAATGTGTCTCATATGTTGTTTGCGCTACGCGAGCCCGCAATCGTGAGCAACGGCTCGTATGCTCACAACTATATATGTGATACTAGCGAATTGCCCGTCAAAAAATTATGGCAATAAAATTGTAAGCCAGGCAATGCTGTTTGCAGCACAATGTGAGACTTTTGCTTTGCTGAGCACCTTTGGCGCTCATTGCGAACCTTTCCTCACGCCTACTGTACGGTCCGCTCATTGCAGGGTTTATTAACATGCAAGTTTTGTGCTTGGGAATGCCATGTGTCTCTTTCCAGCATCTCTGTCTGCTGAATGTTTGTATGGCACGCACTGACTGGCGTTGGTTTTATTTTCAATGTCCTGCGTGTCTGGCGTTGTTTGTGTAAGTGTTACTGTGTTTGCCGTCGTGTATTTTCTAAGTCCCGCGTGCCTGGCTTTGCTCAGCCTCGTTTTTATCCAGTTTCAGATTTTTTTGCATTTTTCATCTGACATTTTTTTTCTCACTCAGCAGATTTTCGAGTGACGAAATTCGCTTGCAACCTCAGTTCCAGGCATCCTGGCTCTCCCTGTGTGCTGTGTGTGAGTGTGTTGTAATGTATTTTTTATTATTTTTGTTGTTTTTCGTGTTTTTTGATTTCTGCGGTTCGGCTGTTACATTGGTCGGATTTTTTTTGCCCCCGAGATTCATAGCTCGGGATTTTTTTTCGAAGTCCTGCGTTCCTCAACTGCTTGCATCATGAGTCCTGCATTCTAAGTCAGCGTTTATTTCAGCCTAAGACCCGCATGCTTCCATGACTCAACTGCTCACCTCACGGGCAATGAGCGCCTTCGGTGCTCATTGCCTAAGTCCTCCAAGCTCAGAAGTCTTCAATGCCTCAACGGCTTGGCTCTCTTCGCAAGGCTCGCAGTTGCGGCCCTCTGGGCCCTCTGCAAAACTGACAAAGCATTTTGTTTTTAAACTATATTGTATTTTAACAGAGAAGGCTAGTGTTTTTCTCTAGGTCTAGTATTTCAAGAGTTATGCTGTTGTTTAAATATAGATATAACAATTAATAAACAATCTGTCCTTTATATCATGCATCATTTGTTTTCACTGAGACATCTGATTATGTCACACACATTTAATTGGTTATGACATGTAAACTGTAAATCTTTTGGCCTCATAAACCTGGGTAAAATATACATTTTGGGGTTTGTGAGGATTTACCTTATAATCAGGAAAGTAGCAAATTTGTATCCAGATTGCCTTATGCTTGCCACAAAGCACTTGTAATTACTCCCATATAATTGCAAGCATTGCATTTTAAGATCTTGAGGGATTCCGCAAATGCTCTTTGATTTTAAGTGAGCATGTAATCAAGACTGTCTTTTTGGAAATTTTTAGAACATGTCATCTTTTCCCACAGAAGACTGGCATATGACAGGAATCACTTGCAAGTTATATGCCTTTCATCCTTCTTTACTTTCTCTTTTCATATAGTGTGCATTTTATTTATATTTTGGCATGGTTTTCAGTAAATTGTTTTAATTATGTTACTAGATAATGGGAAATATCATTTTAAAAAGTAAATATTATATTGTATACAACCTTAAATATTCTGATAATTGTGTCAAGCTCCCAGTGAAATAAAAATAGCCAACACTACTGACAATCAGTGTGGTAAAGCTAACAACGCAATCCTTATAGCAGGCTAAAGCACCCTGTATGAAAAGAAAGATTATATTCAGCATTATTCCAGTTGAAAATTACAATATTAGAATGGATTTTGAAAACCCTGGCAATTTTTGAATACCTTCACGAAAAATCAGGTTAGTTTTTTTTCAACTGAATATTATTTTATTAAAATACTTTTTTTTTTTTCCAACACTGATAATGTGAAGTGACTGAGATTATTAGGATTTCGTGTGAATTTAACACCTATCATTTCCCTTTCAGCTAACATTGTAGTCTGGCTGAGTTAGCTGTACATACAATTGTCCTCACTGTACATTGGATTTACATTGGAGTGACAGATTGTGACAGATTGTCAATATTTTAGTTTAGTCTGTTGGAAAATAAAGATTTGCTTTCTAAGCTGTCAAATGGATTTAATTCATTCGGTTATAAAACTGAACTGAAAACACTAAACCACAATAAACTTCCCTACTTGAGATTTTTTTTCTTAGAGTTAACTATATTTCAAATTTGCAGATTACTTGCAAATTATTGATGATTTACAAAATCTCATCTAATCAACAAAAATCTTTAGATGTGTTTTGCCATTTTTATACCTCATCTACTAGAATGTAATTAGGAAAAATATGAAGTTAAGAAAAAAAAATCTTGTACCTTAACAATGGCAAGTTTTTTTATTTACTTGTTTGCTTGATTTAATATCACACAATTGTCTAACATTTATTATGTTTTGGTTTTGAGTTTCACTTTATATTTGGTAAAGGGAGATCTAACCTCTTCAAAGCTGGTCATTCTAAATAAAACATTTGTCCAATAAAAAGGTATCACTTTATGCTACAATACTCAGATTATTCATCTGGATTTCTGGTCATTCATGACCATTGCACTCTTCATATATAAATTCAAATATTGTGGTAAAAAAAAAATGTTTTTGCGTTTTGTACTCGCCAAAAGCCACTTGTCCCGGGCCTTCTCTTTTTTTAAATTATTTATGCTTTCAGTTTGCAAGGTATACCATACACATTATCAAAGGCATAGTGATCATTCAATATGTTACAAAACAACAGAACATTGCTGTATAAATATGGAACAGAGCTATGACACCAATGCAAACAGAGTTAATACCAACACAAATAGTGAAAAATTAAGGAGGGGAGAGATATGAGATTGAAACTTCAAGTACAATATGGAACCGATTGTTCAGTTGATCACCTTAACTCTAAAACAATCAGCTAGTACAAAATACCGAACCCAAAGTTTGAAATTTAGAAAACGGAAAGCAGAATCCAAAGTTGGCTCTAGAGAAAATTGAAAGAGGATATGATGATCATCCTTGTGGAAAAGCATAAATCGAGGAGCCTAAAGAGTTGTGAAGCATAGCTTTTCCATTTCCATTTTTTCTATAGTAAAGACTATGATTTCAGTGTGAGAAGTAAGATTGGATAGTTTCCAAGGAAGGGCTATAGCTCTTCTCGTCTAAGGTAATTTGGCATACCAAAGCATTTTCTCTTTTAGTTAATTATGGATAACGGCATGATAGTAAAAAGAACCGTGGGTTAGGTGATCTTTTAGCAGTTCCATATTGGGACAGTTCCACCACATATGAGGTTAAGTACCTCACAGTCCACGTTCCCTCCAACATACTTGGCTACCTATAGAAACAATGTTAAGCAAACTAGAAGGGTTTTTAGGATTGCTTCTTAATATTAGAGCAGATTTGTATATGTCACAAATGTCCTCCCGACCTTCCTTTGTCAATGCTTTGCCATTTCCTTTCCCTTTCCCACTCAAACAGACATAGAGTAGGCTACCTGGCAATTCCACTGGAAATATAATAAGAGAATACCATGTGGACACTATTTTCTTAGGAGTAGAATCAAGGAAACAATTGTTGCTTAAGATGCTAAACCAGTGTTTTTAATATGAGATTGCGAGGAGAAGCTTCTAATTTGTGTGTATCAAAAGAAATTATGCGGAAACAGAGTAGTGGTTGATTGTAGTAAATCAAATGAGAATCTTTTACCATTATCAAACATATGCTTAAATTGGGTGAGATTAGCAGCTTCCAAAACCTTAAAGTATAATGGGTCAAGTCTGAAAGGAAACATTTTATTTATAAGCAATTGAGTTAGAGGGGATGGTGCTATAGTTAAACCATATTTTCAGTTTAAAGAGTTCCTGTGCTACTTAAGGGCATTCCTGCTTTATATGATGTCTAAATGTTTTGGGACCCAAATACAGTAAGACAAAGGTTTTCTAGATCTACCCATCTCTTGGTGCATTGTGGGAGGTGCCAAGCTGTTAATTTGAGCTAGTTGGGCTGCCAGGTAGTAGTGTAAAGTATTAGGAAGAGCTTGTCCCCACCTCAGGTTAGAGAGATACATTACCTGCCTAGCAATTCTCGGCATCTGCTATTCCATATAAAAGTATCAATGTGTGATCATAATGATTTACCAGTTTCTCAATGGGTTTGACAGAGCTTGGAAGATATAGGGCAAACAAGGAAGCACATTCATTTTTATGGCAGTAACCAAGCCAAGACATAGAAAGTGATCTCCAGCAAATAAGGTCCTTCTTCAACCGGAGAGAATAAGGACATCATCACATTGTTATAATTCCATGTGACATTGCTATATTAATACCTAAATAGTTGAGAGAGTTATAACAGGGTTTAAAATGTAATGGGTTGGGAGATATATGTCTAAAAGAATAGTGTTTTTTTCAGGGTTAATTTTATATCTAGAAAGGTTAATATAGGTACTAATCTCATTCCTAAAAAATGGTAAACACTAAAGAGGATGGGTTAAGGTAAACTAAATATTCTCTGCACGTGTCTATTTTATAATAGGTGCTGCTGTAATCCGTAAATAAATATTAGGATTCAATTGAAAGGGTTACAAAGAGAGGGCAGATATTAGGGGAGAAAGGGGGCAAGCCTTGTTTGATTGAAGATTTTAAAGGAGGATGCATTAGATCCTGATATTAATAACGTGGCTGAGGAATGAAAGGGAATGCCGAAAGTGTGTAAGGTTTGAAAAAGATAGGGCCAAAGGACCCTATCGCAGAGGCGGAGTTACCACTGGTGCAAGCTAAACCTGGCATGCCCCCCCCCCCCCCCCCGCAGCCCTCTCACCTACTGCGCTTACAAGAACTATAGTTGCAAGCAATAACCTGTCTCCTCCTTCTCCTCCTCTATGTCACCACCATCTTATTGGGCCCTCTAGTCCTCACAGTACAGTTAAAGTGAAGTTAATGTCTATGTTATTTGATGTAATAATTATCATTTTGTTTATGTCTGTTTAGTTTTAAGGTTTTGTATCAAAAAACAAGACCATCAGTAAAAACTAAAATGTGAAAATTCTGGGGTCTGGAATGGATTATTTAAATTTACATTAATTTCGAAAGAAAATGCTTGTTTGGTTCGCCTCCTGTTTGGAACTCAACCTGCCATCTGGAACGGATAAAGAATGAGAACCGAGGTACCATATATATATATATATATATATATATATATATATATATATATATATATATACCTACTGTGTGAGGGGGGCCAGGAAGCGCACAAAAATTGGGTGCTCAATTATTTTTTTTACTGGGTCCCCCACTAGCTTTGCTACTACCTTATCGAACACCTTATTGGCATGTATGGAGGGAAAAATCAACTACTTCTTCCTGTAGGCTGGAAGCCAATTTAGATATATAATTTTATGGGTATTACCTTGGGCTTGTCTGGTTATTGTGAAACTTGCCTGATCTGGTGTATCAAGGATATAAGAAGACAAGCTAATCTGTTTTATATCACTATTGAGTGAAATGGGCCTATTACTAGAGAATTTAATTGGGTCTCGGCTCTTCTTGAGAATCAGAACTCTATGTGCTTGCGTATTGGTCAGGCGGAGCAAGATATGAGCAAAGGTTGTCTTATAAGCATTACAAAACCCATCAGTTCCTGAATTTTCTAAAGGATTAAGAGATTTAAAAACTACAGTTAACTCAAATTCTGAAAATGGTGATTTAAAAAAAATTGTGTTGATCCAATAACAAGTTGAATATGTTAGACTACTGCAAATATAAAGGGTGACAGAAAACAAAGGAGCAATTTGCATATATGATATTGCTACAAAATAGAAGCGCTCTATATTTTACCTACTGTGTATACATATATATGTATGAACTATATTCGATGTGTTTGCATACAGTTCCTCTAGAGAGATGCACAAATGGAAATTGGAGTGAATATCCGTCCATACAAGTCCAAAACCACAATAATAGAGATGCCAGAGGTGTGCAGCTTCTTCACATGACACCGTTCCCACCGTGTCCAAGTAACTGGTAAAGATAAAAAGAGGGGTAGGGGAAAGACAGCGCGCCACCTCCTAGTGCAACATGAGTGTATAATCATGTCAAAACAACAGTCATATATTGTTTCACTCACATGTGGTGACCCCAAGGTTATGAGGTATCTGTATGGTTTAAACAGGATAGCTCTGGAAGTACCCAATGTCCAATCCTTAGACCTCCATCCGTAGCTCAGGATACGATCCAGATGGTTTTATAGCAGGTACAGTTGGATCACCAATGCTATTTGGTACACTATTATATAGTGTCTACAGAATAAAATGTGATTCCAACTCTACTATAGGAGACAATTGAAACACACTAATACAAACAATAGTGTGTTTATCATGTGTTTATTGCACCATATAACCCTCAATACATGCCATATATGGCCAATAGGGATAGGCACATGTGGCCTACAGTATGTGGGCCGCACCAAGCGTTCTTTAAAAAACAGATTTAGGGAGCATCTGTATAATGTCGATAGGGGGATCCTTACGAATGGTTTCTCCACTCATATCATTATGAAACATAACAAAGATGTCTCTGGCATAATGGTTCAGGCAGTGGAACAAGTAAAACCAAATACAAGAGGGGGGAATAGACTGTTAAATTTGAGACAGAAAGAAACAAAATGGATACATCTTTTGGGCACCTTGGAACCGCGAGGTCTAAATAGGGATATAGACCTGGCGGCCTTTTTAGAAGGCTAATATAGATAGTAGTCTATCTATAAATGCCCCCTAGTCTTGTTTTAGGTGTCTATGATTGTCCTCCCATCCTTGAGTTCTATATGATGTCTCCCCTGCTGCATTTATGAATGACAGTAGTTTCTGTATATGTTTGCTTTTTAATAATCTCTGTCTATGAGATATATGTGTACTGCTTTTGTTTGACAAGAGTGGGGATATGGATTGTGCAATATGTTGGGCTATTGTCCTTTATTGCTTTTTATATATTTACATGTCCTTTTTTGTATTTATATCCTTTTTTATAAGTATTTTAATTAATCATGAGATATATGTGCAATGTTTTTTGATAGATATAAGTGGGGATATGGATTATATCATATATTGGGATGTTGTTCTCTATTGATCTATATATTTTACATGTATTTTATTTTATATATTTTCTATATTTATGTATATCTCCCTTTTATATGCATCCTGATTTATCAATGTCTTTTTTATATATCTTTATTCATTCTTACCCCAGGGTGATCCCCTTTCTTGGGGGTATACATGTATGTGTATGTATATATGTATATGTAGGTGTGTGTATATATGTATATATATATATGGGTATATATGTATACATATATATATATATATGCCCATATCTGGAGAAAGACATGTAATGTGCCTGTAAAGCTACCAGAGGGCATTCACATAGGATGAGAGTTTATGTATCAGGAAGTACTGGGACTGTTATGTTGGTCACGTGATGTTGTCAAGAGTCACATGATGCACGTCACATGGGACGACGCCATTTTGGATGCATTTCATGATTGTTAAAACAATGGAGGGTATATAAGCCTCTGTGTGAGAGCAGAAAGGGTTTGATGTTGGTAAGTGCTGATGAGCAGTACTTATACACATATTTTTACACCGTTTATGTTTTTATATCACTGAGGAAGCCTTTGGGTGAAACGCGTTTGATATTTTTTATGTTTTTAGATCATTGATTTTATTTATTTTAATGTGCCTATCCCTATTGGCCATATATGGCATGTATTGAGGGTTATATGGTGCAATAAACACATGATAAACACACTATTGTTTGTATTAGTGTGTTTCAATTGTCTCCTATAGTAGACATAAGGAGTTGGAATCACATTTTATTCTGTAGACACTATATAATAGTGTACCAAATAGCATTGGTGATCCAACTGTACCTGCTATAAAACCATCTGGATCGTATCCTGAGCTACGGATGGAGATCTAATGATTGGACATTGGGTACATCCAGAGCTATCCTGTTTAAACCATACAGATACCTCATAACCTTGGGGTCACCACATGTGAGTGAAACAATATATGACTGTTGTTTTGACGTGATTATACACTCATGTTGCACTAGGAGGTGGCGTGCTGTCTTTCCCCTACCCCTCTTTTTATCTACTGCAAATATAGCTCACATTCCTCCATAATTTTAATGTGTTCATTTATATTAGGTGATTGATGATAGAGAGCTGTATACTATGTGTCAAAAGCTTTAGCAATCTGACTGGGGTCTGATACAAATTTATTTTGAGAATCGTGTATCCCATGAATAACATATTTAGTCATATTTTGTCTCAAACTTGAAGCTAATATTGGGTGAGCCTTATTGGATTTTTTAAACTTTCTTTCATAGTGTATGCAGATTGTGTTAAATGCAATTGGTTGATTACACTTCTAATAGATAAGAAGGGTCCCTGGATTTAGTTTTCTTGTGGATTGTTTCCAATTTTAACAGTTTTCAAATTGGATTAATTAGTTAATGTATGTGTTGTTTATGAGTGTGTGTGAGGCTAAAGAGATAACTACCCACTCATGACTGCTTTATGCGCTGTCCATAAAATATTATGTGGAATTTCATGTGTTTCATTTAAATAATGCTATATTTGAGTTTCACAAAGCTATTTATGAATAGCGTTTGAAAAGAGAGAATGATTCAGTTTCCAATGGATTTGGACTAATATGAGAATGGTCTGACCATATTATTTTCCCTTATGTTTGGAGACTGAATTTTATGAATTTTATCATGGAAAAGGAGTCATGTTTATGAGAATAAAAAGTAAAATATTTAACCATAGGATTATAAATTGGACAAACAGTGGCAATAAAATCATCACCTCCTAGAATTACAGGGGCTAAGGTTTGTTTAAAAATAATTTGTCAAATGATATTTCAAAGATTGGATCATTCAGGCTGGGAGCATATATTTTGACTAAGTAACTGGAGTCGAACCAAGGGTGCCATTCAAAAGAAGAATTATTCCTTCTTTGCATGCATGTTAATTTTTAAGAGAGAATGAACATGATTTGGAGATAAGTAAAGTCACACCATTTTGCTGAGGATGAGGAGGGGGGCTGAGGATGAGGAGGGGGCCTGAGGATGAGGAGGGGGCCTGAGGATGAGGAGGGGGCCTGAGGATGAGGAGGGGGCCTGAGGATGAGGGTTGAGGTTGAGAATGGGGGGGTTGAGGATGGCGGGGTTGAGGTTGAGGAGGGAGGTTGAGGAGAGGATTGAGGATGAGGAGGAAGGTTGAGGATGAGGAGGGAGGTTGAAGAGGGGGGTTGAGAATGAGGAGGGAGGTTAAGGAGGGGGTTGAGGATGAGGAGGGGGGGTGAGGTTGAGGAGGGGGATGAGGAGGGGGATGAGGAGTAGGTTGAGGATGAGGGGGTTGAGGATGAGGGGGTTGAGGATGAGGGGGTTGAGGATGAGGAGTGGGGTTGAGGAGGGAGGTTGAGAATGAGGAGGGGGGAGAGACACAGGGAAGGGAGAGGGGAGAAGAGACACAGGAGAGAGAGGGGGACACAGAAGGCACAAAAGGGACACAGGGGGCAGCATATTTCCCACCCTCGGCTTATACTCGAGTCACTCATTTTACCCAGTATTTTGTGGCAAAATAGGTGCCTCGGCTTATACTCGGGTCGGCTTATACTCTAGTATATACAGTAGATCAATATCCCCTTTTTCCCTTTCTTTCCCCTTCTTTTCCGTTCCTTTCCCTTTCTCCTTCCTTCTTTTGTGGTAGCTAGTGGGAGAGAGGAGTCAACAGGGTTCATGGAATCATTTTTTCCCTCTTTTCCTTCCCTTCTTCCCTTCTTTTAAGTAATATTACTATAAAGATAATTTCTATGTCTTCCAATGGGACCATTTCAAGATATTTTTTTTGATAATCGTTCTGATAATGGTAAGTAATCCAATTCTATTTGTTTATTCTATCTACAATGGTCACAAGTTCAGTTTTTTTCCAACCTCTGACGATAAGCCACTGAGCTGCCATTAAATTATTTATAATTACATTACTTTGTTTATAGTTAATTTTGTTTGGTGAAATAGTACAATATCAGGAATTACTGTATATACTCGAGTATAAGTCGAGTTTTTTAGCCCTTTTTTTAAGGCGGAAAAAGCCTTCCCCGGCTTATATTCGAGTCATTTTGCTCCTGCTGCTCTGTCCCTCCATTGTGTCTCCCCCCCTCCCCTGTGTCTCTCCCCCCCATGCCTCTTTCCCTGCTCTCCCTCCCCTGTGTCTCTTTCCCTCCACCTCCCTCCCCTGTGTCTCCTTCACTTCCTCTGCCTCGTGTCTCATTCCCCCCTCTCCCTTTCCCCTCACTTACCACCCCCGTCTCCCTTTCCGCTCACTTACCTTCATCAGCTGCTCCTCTGCGCATCTTCTGGCTGTGTCGGGATCCAGCATATGCTAATGACGTGACGTCACATGCAAGTCACGTCATTAGCATATGCCCTTGTCCCGACTCATCCGACTCACCCTCCCTCCTCATTCTAATCCCCTTCTAATCACTTCCCCCCTCTCCTTTTCCCCTCACTTAGCTTCATCAGCTGCTCCAATGCACGTCTTCTGGCTGTGTCGGAACACAGCATATGCTAATGATGTGACATGCATGTGACGTCACGTCATTAGCATGTGCTGGGTCCCGACACAGCCGGAAGACCAGCAGAGGAGCAGCTGATGAAGCTAAGTGAGGGGAAAGGTAGTGGGGGGAGGTAAGTGAGGGGAGAGGGGGGAGGTAAGTGAGGGGAAAGGGAGAGGGGGGTAAGTGAGGGGAAAGGGAGGGGGTGGGTAATTGGAGAGGTGGGAAGTGATAAGGACGGAGGATGATAAGGGAGGGGGAGGGAATGAGACATAAGAGGGAGGGAATGAGACACAGGGGAGGGGGAAGAGACACAGGGGAGGGAGGGGGAAGAGACACAGAGATAGGGAGGGGGGGAAGAGACACAGGGGAGGGAGACGGGGAACACAATAGGGAGACACAGAGGGCACAAGAGAGACACAGAGGGCAGCGCATTTCCCACCTTCGGCTAATACGCGAGTCACTAAGTTTTCCCAGTATTTTGGGGTAAAATAGGTACCTCGGCTTATACTCGGGTCGGCTTATACTCAAGTAAATACGGGTAGTTCCAGTTGAAATTTGATAATTTTTGATACCTGTATTAAACATAATGACCAACATTTCAGCACAGTTCCACCACATGTGCTCTTGAGTTCCTCTACATCTCCAACAATATTCTTGATTTTCTTGTGGGGCTATTTTTTTTAAATTTAATTGGGGTCATGTACCGACGCTGCACTAATTTGAAGTATATTTCTCTTAATGATGAATTCATTATACTTTTCTATGTTATTAACAATGCTTTGTACCACTGATCTATATGCCATATTGTCCCAAATTTTCCTTCCCATTTTTGCATTTTGCCATATATCCAACACCTTGTTAACCTTGTTAAGAACCTTAAGGTGGAATCATTTTTCTTCTAACCTCAAGGAATGTCCTCTTTTCAGTTGAAAACCTCTTGGCACAAAAAGTTTACTTGTCAAAGCCTTGTATTGCCCCCGGAAGTTTCACATTTCAATGTTCCCGTAGATTCTTTCCTAGACTTTTTCCCATTAATATATTGGTAAATTCCTTGTAACCAGGTATAGCTGCCGCTATTTCCTCTTGATATGAAGAAAAATAACTTAATTACCAACATAATAATAACAAAAGCACCCCTAATATGTTTGAACAGTACTATAGGATTATTGCATCAAATAGCCTAAAAGAAACAAAAATCATGTAGACTTTTCCTGTTATAGCTGCACAAGGAGAAAAGACCAACTAAGGGTACTAACTAAAATAGGACTTATATAGTTTAATCTTATAATATAGAAATGTATAAATTCAATTATCAGATATATGACATTTTGATAAATCTTACACAACAATAATTTGTATGGAACTTGAAAAAAATATTTAATCTCCAAGAAACATATGTAGGTCAGCTTACACAAACAGTTCACTATTGAACCCCTTGGGGTATAGATAATATCTGTATCAAATATATAGCTCAGATACATTTCCATGAGTGATATATATCCTGAGAGTCACTAATAAATTAGTTGCTATGTTAATCAGAATAAATTAGCAGACCTTTTTAGTCTGAAAATGCCATCTCTTGATTAAAAAAATGCAAACATTTAAGGATATTTGACATCAAAAAGCCAAACAATAATAGGAAATTGATAATAAGATTAAGACATCTTAACACTGCCTGAGAAAGTCAGTTCATGTGAAGCTAAATGTTGGAATAGTGTAAAATCTAAAATAATTCTGTAATTTTTGTTTCTAATTCATCAGTCCTTTTTCCCAAGAGAGATATTTGTTGAGCCAGGTTTTTAGTGTCTCTATCTAGTTTTTTCTTAAAGGAAGAGGTGATTCTCTAATATAACATTTCCAGGTCAGCTTTAGTAGAGAGGCCTGGTTTATCTATGGTGGCTCCTATTGCCGATCCTGTGGCCTAAAGATATTTCTTTATAGAGACCTCTCTCTCTATTTAGTTATTGGCCTCCTACAGAGGCACAATAGATCAAATTGACAATGTTTGCTGGATAATAGAGAAAGCAAAAGAGTTTCAGAAAAGCATTTACCTCAGTTTCATAAACTATTATAAAATCTTTGTTTGTGTATATCACGAAAAAATATGGCAAGTTCTTAAAGAGATGGGAGTACCGGATCTTGTCCACCTCTTGATTAATCTGTAAGTGGATTTTGAAGTCATGCCCACGAACGAACATGGGACAACCAAATGGTTTGAGATTGAGAATGAAGTGTGGTAATGTATATTGTTAACTTATTTATTCAACTTATAAGTGGAATACATCATACGTAAAGCAGGGCAGGATGAACCAAAAGCCGGAACTAATATTGCTAGTAGAAATATAAACAACCTCAGATATGTGGATGATACAACTCTGATGGCTGAAATTGAGGAGGAACTAAAGAACCTATGCATAAGGATGAAAGAAGAGGGTTCTAAATCAGGCCTGCTGTTCAACATTAAAAAAGTTGATTATTACGGCAAACAGCAATCTCAGTTCCTGGCAAAAAGATGTGAAAGAAATGGAGGCAGTGGCAGATTTTATTTTCCTGCTTTTCAAGATCTTTGTAGATGGTGACTGCAGTCATGAAATTAAAAGATGTTGTTTCTGGGAAAGAAAGCCACGACAAGTCTGGAAAAGCTATTAAAATGTAAAAATATTACTATAATAACAAAGGTCTTCATATTTAGACCTATGGTATTCTTAGTAGTAACATACGGATGTGAGAGCTGGACCATAAAGAAGGCTAAGGGCAGTAGAATTGACTCCTTTGAATTCCTGTGCTGAAGACTGATTAGAGTTCCTTGGACTGCAAGAAGCTAAATCAGTCCTACAGAAAATCAAGCCAAACTGTTCACTGGAAGGTTTCATAATGAGGCTTAATTCTAAATATCTTAGGCATATCATGAGAAGCCAGGATGCTGGGAAATATTGAAGCACATGAAGAAGAGAATGGCAGAGGTGGAGATGAATAGATGAGGTTTTTGAAGCAATGAACATGAAACAACAGTAAACATCAATAAATGGCAAGTGAGTACTAAAATAAACCTTTACTAAACAAATCTAAACCACCTATAAAATATAGTGAACCAACTAGGATACCAGGAAGATATTCTCAATAAAAAGGGAAAGCAAGGAGAGGAGACCTATGACCTCATTGGATCCTCCTTATATAGGGGCTCTAATAAAGATGCTCCTAATAAACTAGATATCTATAATAGATAGGAAAAAAAGGTGAACCTCAATACCTCTTGGTTATAAAAATATACCCACAAAAACAAAATAGGACACTCTAATAATAAAAACAACATCATAAAGATATATCAAACAGGCTCACCACCCAAACCTATGATTACTATCACGGACATGCTTATAGGAGGCCAAATAGCCATCATCCCCCATACCCAAATTAGGAAACCTCACAAGTGGTTATTAGCACATACAAAAAAGGATGTGGACAATATGAGCCAAAAAATGCCTAGTCTGTTAGCCGTTTCGACACAGGTGTGTCTTTGTCAAAGGATTTAGTTATATTCAGTACCTTGCAAAAGTATTCACCCCCTTGACTTTTTACCTATTGTGTTACATTACAGCCTTAAGTTCAATGTTTTGTTAGACTATTGCGTTCTGATCCATCACATAAAATTCAGATTAAGTTGGTGAAGTGAAATGAGAAAAATATATACATAAAACTATATTTTAGAAATAGAAAACAGAAAATTGGCTTGTGCGTATGTATTCACCCCCTTTGTTATGAAGCCCATAAAAAGCTCTGGTGCAACCAATTACCTTCAGAAGTCACATAATTAGTGAAATGATGTCCACCTGTGTGCAATCTAAGTGTCACATGATCTGTCATTACATATACACACCTTTTTTGAACGGCCCCAGAGGCTGCAACACCTAAGCAAGAGGCACCACTAACCAAACACTGCCATGAAGAGCAAGGAACTCTCCAAACAAGTAAGGGACAATGTTGTTGAGAAGTACAAGTCAGGGTTAGGTTATAAAAAAATATATCCAAATCTTTGATGATCCCCAGGAGCACCATCAAATCTATCATAACCAAATGGAAAGAACATGGCACAACAGCAAGCCTGCCAAGAGACGGCCGCCCACCAAAACTCATGGAACAGGCAAGGAGGGCATTAATCAGAGAGGCAGCACAGAGACCTAAGGTAACCCTGGAGGAGCTGCAGAGTTCCACAGCAGAGACTGGAGTATCTGTACATAGGACAACAATAAGCCGTACGCTCCATAGAGTTGGGCTTTATGGCAGAGTGGCCAGAATAAAGCCATTACTTTCAGCAAAAAATAAAATTACACGTTTTGAGTTTGCAAAAAGGCATGTGGGAGACTCCCGCAATGTATGGAGGAAGCTGCTCTGGTCTGATGAGACTAAAATTGAACTTTTAGGCCATCAAAGAAAACGCTATGTCTGGCGCAAACCCAACCACATCACATCACCCATAGAACACCATTGCCACAGTGAAACATGGTGGTGGCAGCATCATGCTGTGGGGATGTTTTTCAGCAGCCGGGACTGGGAAACTGGTCAGAGTTGAGGGAAAAATGGATGGTGCTTAATACAGGGATATTCTTGAGCAAAACCTCTACCACCCTGTGCGTGATTTGAGGCTAGGATGGAGGTTCACCTTCCAGCAGGACAATGACCCCAAACACACTGCTAAATCAACACTTGGGTGTTTTAAGGGGAAACATGTAAAAGTGTTGGAATGGCTTAGTCAAAGCCCAGACCTCAATCCAATAGAAAATCTGTGGTCAGACTTAAAGATTGCTGTTCACAAGCGCAAACCATCCAACTTGAAGGAGCTGGAGCAGTTTTGCAAGGAGGAATGGGCAAAAACCCAGTGGTAAGATGTGGGGTGAATACTTTTTCAAGGCACTGTATGTATATATATATATATATATATATATATATATATATATATACTTTAATTATGTAAACGTTGTCCACAAAATATCAAATGCTAGTCAGAACATCTAAATGATTGAAGGACATAATGCTGTTCCATTTATATAGCATCTGGGTCATTTCCACATGAGTGACTCAATTTTGCGTCTGTATCTTCGCAAAGTATTCTATTGCATGGTACAAAACACAATTTTAAAATAATTGCAACACAATAAACCCATAATTAGTTGAAGGAGCTGTAGCAGTTTTGCAAGGAGGAATGGGCCAAAATCCCAGTGGTAAAATGTGGCAAGCTCACAGAGACTCTTCCAAAGCAACTTGGAGCTGTGATTGCCGCAAAAGGTGGCTCTACAAAGTATTGACTTTAGGAGGGTGAATAGTTATGCACATTGACTTTTTCTGTTATTTTGTCCTATTTGTTGTTTACTTCACAATAAAAAAAATCAAAAACATCTTCAAAGTTGTGGACATGTTCTGTAAATTAAATGATGCAAATCCTCAAACAATCCATGTTAATTCCAGGTTGTGAGGCAAGAAAACATGAAAAATGCCAAGGGGGGTGAATACTTTTGCAAGGCACTGTAGGTATAAGCAATGAACATAAGCTTGTGGGAGCTCAAAGGGGCTGTGCCAGACTGTATCTGGCATCCTGAGATCCAGAGGGTCATGGAGAGTTGTACACTGTTGAACAAACAATAAATGGATGAGTTACCTGGGATTCTGTAGATTGGAGTAGCAGTTCTTTTGATGGGTCCTGGGAGGTCTTTATTTGTTTCTGGAACTTATCAGTAGCCCAAACCTTCATAACTTCTTGGAACCAATAGAAAGGAAAGGTTAGGGTCCAATTTAGTTGAAAACCCTAATCCATTCCTGGGTTTCAAAGGCTGATGAGACAAGGCTGAAAAAAGGGGTGACTGGATAATCAAGGCTTAGTCAACTTGTCTCCTCCAAAACCATGTAGGAACTAGTTCTCTCACACAGATAAAAACCACATGAGTTGCACAGAGTTCAGCTGTTAAAGTGAGAAACAAGGTGCATGATTATACATATCTCTATATGACTATGCACAGAGGATATTTTTTTACAGACGTTTTTATTTAGTGAACTTCTATCCAAAAGCAAGGTCTTCACTAACTAAAAACGTCTGTAAAAAAATATGCTATGTGCTTAAATAGAGCCCTTTTAAATTTGCTGAATCGCAATTTAATAAGGCTGATAATTCTGAGAACCATACAAATCCCTAGTATACCCTCATTTGGAATATGGAGTACAATTTTGGGCACCACTACATAAAAAGGACATTTTAGAGCTGGAAAACGTACAGAGAAGGGCAACAAAACTAATAAGGAGAATGGAGTTATGAAGAAAGACTAACCAAATTAAACTTATTTTCGCTAGAAAAAAAGGAGTATAAGAGGGGATATGATTTCCTTATATAAATATATCTAGGGACAATACAAGGCTTTGTCAAGTGAGCTCTTTGTGCCAAGAGGTTTTCAACTGACAAGACAAGAGGACATCCTTTGAGAATAGAAGTAAAAAGATATCACCTTAAAGAAAGAAAAGGGTTCTTCACAGTAAGGGTTGTTAATCTGTGGAATTATCTACCAAGGTAGGTGTTGACAGCGGATTTGACAGATAACTTTAAAAAAATATTGGATATATTTTCAAATAAAAAGGGCATTCAGGGCTATCCTGGATAATTAGAGAGGGAGTATTGATCCAGGGAGGAAAACAATTGCGAGTATCTGGGGTAAGGAATTCATTTTATATTTTTTTTCCCCTTTTCAGACAATTGGCAAAGTTTCACTTGTTTTTTTTTCTGTTTGTCTTCCTCTGGGTCAATTAACAATTAATTTGCATATTGCAGATTAGAGGATATCTAAAAAGATTGAACTTGATAGACAAAAAGTTTTTTTTCAACCACAATTGCTATTTAACTATGTAATATAGACTACACCAAAGTGAAAGGATTTTGAGAGGTCAAACTTGGGATAAGGAAGTGACTGGATCTTCAAACACTTCCTCCAGTGCTTTTTTTTATCAGAATCAAATAATCTTTACATACATGAGATGAATGTTCCAATAGACAGCTCTACCAAAAATACAGATAATTATATTGGAGAACAGACATCTTTCTCTATTACAAAAAGGTCTCACATTTTCTCCCACATCAAATTTTTATTTAATTTTTTTATTGGATTCAGGTCATAAATCTTTTTGCTCATTAATTATCTTAACATAAACATTTAAAAAAGTATTACTCAAACAGGCTGAAGATTTAGATCTTAATACAGAGGAAATAAGATTCTTAAGACAATTCTAGGAAACTGTCGGTGGTAATAATGAGCTCAACTATGATTTGGCCCTTTACTAATTTGAGGTAACAAAGAGTTAGCTCACATATTTAAATTTTTGTCCAATTGGTCAAAAATGATTTTGTAAAACTTGATGGTTACAGCAATGTTCATGATAATTTAAGAATAGACTCCTCCAAAGCAACTTGGAGCTGTGATTGCCGCAAAAAGTGGCTCTACAAAGGATGAAATTAAAGGATCTAAAAAATAAAAAAATAAAAATACAGTGATCAAACCTTCGGATAAAGGTGGAAACACTATTATTCCAGATCAAGCAAGTTATCATGCTGAAAATTTTGTCTTTTGAGCCCACCAAGCTATATCTTGATGAATGATATGAAATATTAGACAGAGCCTTTCACCAATCTCTAATCTCTAAAAAAATATGAGTATATACAAAGTAGACACCCAGCAATAGACACATTTTGCTCATTGCCTAAAGTACATAAACATGCAGAGTTATCACCAGGATGACTGATAGTCTCGGGTATTTAGAGTATGACAGAACATGCCAGTTATTATGTCGACCAAACATCTTTGCCCCTTTCTTATAAGCTTGAAATCATATTCTATAGACACAATATATGGCTAGAGGAAGATACTCATTTAGCCAGTTTGGATGTGGATCTCCTTATGCGAGCATTCCATACCAGACTGGCACTGAGGCTGCAAGATACTTTCTATCAACTTGAGTCAATTAAATGCATCTGTAACTGTACCAAATTTCTAACCCGCCGACATACGGGCTGTATGAAGGTAATTAATGGCTCGGAATTAAATGGGGGCCTTAGTCCGAGGAATTTACCAAGCCTCACACTTAGGTGTTACAAGAATTAAACAAATATATGTAGTAAACTAATTTTGAGAGACTTCAGTATAGAAAATTGCCCAAAACATTTGATAACTGGTTGCAGCCATTCTTAATCATGGTCAGTATAATGAGCAAAAATAAACCATAATATTGTTCCAGTTTCTTTACTATATGCAGCATTTTTGAGGCTCATAAGATGTATGGTGGCTTGAGGGCCAATACGACAAGGTTTTTAGGTAGGGCTTATCAGTTATTCACGATATGTCTTGAGCTGGCAAGGATGTGGATGCATGCTTAGATATCATGAGTCCCATGAGACATTTTGTGCAGTCCTTTCAGGTGGCAGTCAACCAGCAATAAGTATTGCATCACCTACAAGTGTTCTAACTGGTCAGCCTTCACCCAGTCTTTAAGTGCTTAAAAAAAACTGGAGCTTTGGGATGCAAGCAGAAAGACTTTGTCTGTGGCTAAACAGATATGTTGGGGTTGTGGCAAAAGCTGATTCTTGTACCTTTGCTTCTGAAGTTTTGAAAAGGGATTTAGAATCCTTGCAGTTAGGGTTACTTCTCATACAATTCACCTAATTTGTTATTTGTCTATTACCTGGATGGCTTTTTTTGTGGGCCCTGGAGGTTTCAACAAGCGTTCAGGGTTGTGGCAGTGACATCATGCATCCTTTTGCCCCCTGATAAGTCGACTGGTCCATGTTCTTGTCTGCAGTTCCTTTGGATTACAACTCACTTATGGAATGCAGTCCTTAAAAGTAGTAAAATCAGCTGTCTCTCTGGCTGGCCTATCTGTTTTTCATGTTATCCAAGTATATGATTGCCTGTTAGCAGTCTGTTTTAATACTTTTTCTTGTTTGTTTAGGGCAGCTTTCCCTTTAGCCTTCTTTGGGACCTTCTATGTAAACTGCTTTGATTTGTATTGTAGCAAGAGACATTGTAGCAAAGGCAAGTGACACTAAATGTTTAGGGACTTTTAAAGAATCCTTCCCTCTTCTATATGTGTGTCTTGTATTATGGCACTGGGTCATCCCAGTGTGGGGCATCTGCTGTCAATGCATGTAGCAGTGACATTCCTGATGGTCACTGGTGAAATAAATGCAAAAGGATCAATTATACTACTGACTGCAGATAGCACACCACATGTGTCGTATGCTCTGTCTTCCGATAGAACGGTGTTTAGAAAATGTATTTCTTGAGATTGCAATGCAACCGAAGACTTCATTGCATTGGGGCATGATCTATTCTCAGATCAATACCTTTTAAATCTTTACACTGATCTTCCATGGGGAATGCCTTCAAGACTTCTGTGCCATTGAGTCACTGACTCAAATGGTCTGCACCAAGTAGCATTCATCTTTGCAAAAGCCAAACTAGCGTACAAGTAACTCACACTGTTCCAAGGTTGCAGTTATGTGGAGCAGTCCAAGCTGTAGAGATATAAGAACGAATCATGGAAGAACTGGATAACCCTCTGTATGTAATCAAGTTTTACACAGACAGCAGAGTGGTGTTGGTGTAATTATATTGCTCAGATTAAACAAGTTTTTTTACCTTGTTTTAGATATTCAAATGTTCTATTTATTTGCTGTACTATTGTACTGTGGAAGGCTTCTATTGCTCTTTTGCCCACCATAAATTAAATGATTGTTGTAGTAAACTACCTCCTAGAAAAATACACTACACAAGCTAGGGACATACCACAACATAATTAGACTGTAAGAAGAAAAAAAAACATATTTGAACCCACCACCAGGTCGTAACACCAAACTGGACATTTATATAGCAAGCTTTTGCCTGAGAACTGCATCCATTATAACAACACAATATAAAAGAGACTTACACAATCTTACATCCATAAAGATTTTAGAAAACAACCTTGACGTCACCATCAAACCAGCAGACATTGGAGGTGCAGTTGTTATCATGAATACTCAGGACTACATAAATGAAGCCAACAGACAACTGTCAGACAACACCTACTACAAGAAACTGTACCAGGACCCTACAGAAAAATATACTCTTCAACTTAAGAAACTCCTCAAAACATTCCCTAAAAATATACATCAAGAATTAGAACAACTTGTCTCTGCCAATCCTACAACTGGGACTTTCTACCTACTGCCAAAAATCCACAAACCAGCAACCCAGGGAGACCAATTGATAAAGGTTTGGACACACTGACTGAACAGATATCTGTATTTGTTGAAAACATCCTTAAACCATTAGATAATAACACCAATAGCTATTTTCAAGACACCACTGACTTTCTTAACAAACTCAGTCAGATTAAAGACCTACCTGCAAACACACTACTTGTTATCATGGATGTAGAGTCTCTTTACATCAACAACCCACACAAAGATGGCACTGAGGCATGACAAAATGGGTGCCAAAATGGCTCCACAATACACAAATCTATTTATGGCCAATCTAGAAGAAAGATTCTTATTTATATCCATTTACAAACCATACAAATACTACAGTTACATAGATGATCGGTTCATTATATGGACAGAAGGAGAAAGCAAACTCACAGTTTTTCATAGTTCATTCAACATCTTCCATTCATCTATAAAACTTAAAATGGATTTTTCTACAAAACAAGTAAACTTTCTAAACACTACTATATCCATCACCAATGGCACTCTCCATTCATCTGTATATAGGAAACCCACAGACCGACGTAGTTACCTACATAGCTCCAGTTTTCAGCCCTCCCACACAAAAAAAGCCATCATCCATAGTCAAGCTATTAGATACCATTGGATTTGCTCAAACACTGGAGACCGTGATAAAAATATAAAAACACTCTGAATCTTTCAAACAAAAGGGTTACAAAACCTGTATTATTACTCCAAAAATAACCACTGCCATCAAAATACCCCGTGAACACCTGTTAAAGTACAAAACAAAATAAATTACTTCACATACACCTGTAGTGACCACATACCATCCAATTGGAGAGAAAATTCAGAAAATAATCAAAGATTTACAACCATTACTAATTGAATATACTAAATTAAAGAATATATTCAAAAAAACTCCCATCCTTGCATTTAAACAACCACCTAACCTGAAACAAAAACTTGTCAGCAGAGAATTGGCCATTGAACAACTGAATATAAAAAAATCGAAAGAAACCTAGTAACAAACGTGCCTGTAAATTATGTCAACACTTTTGCAATGATGACACAGCCACACATAACAACAAGACCTATAACCTCAAAGGATCGTATTCATGTACATCGTCCAATGTGGTTTATATAATACAATGTACTTTATGTAAGACAGGTTGTTACATTGGAGAAACCAGACAAAAAATGCATTTAAGGATGAATTTACATAGACATTCAATAATGAAGACAGTTATTGTAGCCCAGGGGGACACCATTTTAGCCAGAATGATCACTCCATCCAAAACTTAAAAGTCAAAACACTCAGAGAAAAAATTAAAAACATCCAAGAGAGAAAAGCATTTGAAATAAAGATGATCGCATTCTTCAACACTAAAAATAAAGGACTTAATATGGACTTGGGTTTTCTAACACATTATCACAATTTCATGTGTTTGTTTCTTCTTATACTATAACTGACTTAGCACTCTAAATGAGATTTTTGTCTAACAGGAAAGATATCACTGTGGACTACAGTGCTCTGTTTTTTCATGTATATATTGATGTATATGTGTATATATTATGTGTTCTGGTGAAGTGCCACCAGGGGTCAGAAGAGAGCTCTTCAAGACTTCTCCCCAGGAGTGAGAGAGTTAACAACCTGCTCAAAAGGCAGGGGTGTGGCTGCAATCAAGGCCTGCTGCTACCTCCAGTTGGAGGATTGAATGGAAGTGTGGTCCCTTTCAGAAGCCTGTCTGTGAGACAGAGGGTGGAGCTGCAGGCAGAGAGGTGCCTGGGACACACAGGCCCCAGTAAAGAAAGGCCTGAGCTGGAGTTTATGAGCAGAGACAGATGCTCACAATATGAGAGCCTGGAAATGTTGCAGTCCACGAGGAGACCCCTGAAAGGTGATTACCCAGGAGGGGAACGGCTGCAGAGAGAGAGAGAGAGAGAGAGAGAGAGAGGAGGATCTGAGATTACAGGCAAGTGAAACCCCTGAAAAGGGTGAAGTCTTTAAAGACACAGAGAGGCCTATGATTACAGGCAGGTGAACCCCCTGAGGAAGGTAATGCTGAACAAAAGAAGCCAGTATTAAGTATTGGGACTGTAATATAATGAGAGCTGCAAGGAAACTATATTTTGTTTCTATTCATGTTATTTTGATGTGCTGACTAGATCTTAATAAAACGTGGAATGAAAAGCCTCCTCTACTGAACAATTTAACACACATGGCCTAGAAGGTTGAGGAAGGTGGAAGGACCATCAGAGAGCATCATTAAATCACTTTGTATTCCACCTCCAGTTGAGGAAAACAGCCAAGCCACAGAATTGTTATTAAGGCTGCAGAAATTGCAACCTCTTAAACCAGATGAACTGCTCTATGCCAAACAGACAATTCTCAAATTGAAAAAACTATAAGGTCAACGTTTAAACAGCCAATCAAAGGATTTATCACAGGCCTGTCCATGCAATTATATTAATCATATCTTGTAGATGAGTAGTCAGTGGTATATGTACCAAGTTGTCATTAAATTAGTGGTGTTCTAATTATTACGTAAAATGTTTAAAATGTTGGGTTATTGTTTCCTATAATAATAATAACAATAATAATCACATATATAGTTGTCAGCAATAAGGGTTGTTGCTAACGCTTGCGAAGCGAGGGCAGCAGTTGCTGGCAAGGAGCTCTGAAAATAGAAAACCTTACCCACAGCAAAGAGGGACACCCAGGACCTACAATACTGGTTAAACCTCAATTTCAGTCAAATGTACAAAGTTAAGAAACTTGAAAATCCCCTAAGCTAGAGAAAAAATGTCCGGCAAAGAAAACGAGGCTACACGACCCCTAAAGCCGCTAAATACCACAAAGCAAATACGGCTTTTACAAAAACCTGTACAACCTACAACATACACCATTAGCAAGGGTGCTAAATCATACAAACCCGTCTACCACATACACATTCGCCACCATTTTACAACATTAACTTACAGAATGTGGAAGTACCCAGCTACACAAATGGCTTCCCCTCATGCACGCATCCTATTTACACTACATACTGCACACATTGCTGACACACCTCAGCTCAACAACACTGCAAATCTACATTATATGCTGCAGGAACATCAAAACAGATTGTTAGCTCTTCAGCACATTCCTTGCTGCATATATTAATTACAAACTACACCAGGGGAGAGCCTTGCAATAAGCGACAAAACGAGATCACTGCGGACCCTACAATAAGCACAAAAGCGCCTATCATAACAACAAATACACCAACTCAGAAGCTTACAATGAGCACCCAATGCGCTCATTGCAAGCCACGCGATGTGCGCCAAAGGCGCTCAGTGCCAGCCTCGCAATGAGCGCGCAGAGAATCTCAGACCACCAAAACACTTACTCTGTGGCAAACAGCATTACCTGCCTTACAATTTTATTGCCTTTATTTTTTGATGGGCCAGTCGCTAGTAATGATAATAATAATAATAATGTGTTGGTGTTAAGCAGGGAATAGGCTATCATGCACAGGAGTATTTTTGTTTAGTGGGAAATATAAAAGGGGAAAGCCAATCAAGAGATACTGAAAAAGCAGAGGTAAAGATGTCTCTGTATAATGAGCTCATCATGAAAGAACTCAGAGAGCTGATTCACAGCAGAGGGGTGTCTGTGCAAGCCCCCGCACCTAGAATTCTATTGTGGCAGATCTGCTCTAGAAACTCTAGAACTGCACCGAGGGACGAACCCTGTTATGAGGCTTCCATGCCCCTTGCTAAGGTCCTAGATGTGGAGAGGTGGGATTTCCACTATATTGCCCTATGAGGGAGATAAGATGTCACCAGATCAGAGTGGAGGTGATAAGGACAGTCAGAATGGAGGTCACCAGGGAGCAAGTCAGCCAGTCACAATGTTACAGCCAGAGCTCAGATCCTGGCCCACCACCCAAGAGGCTGCCCTATAGAGCCTTTAAGCAATTTGATGATGCTGGACTTTGAGCTGCAGTGCCAGCTCCAAGGTGTCAAACCTGAAGACGGGTCTAACTCTTGGTGGGCTTGCTTAGTGGGCGAACCAACATAGCTTACAGGGCCATTCCCTCTATCTTGCAGAAGACTATCATGAAGCTAAGCGGGTGAACAAGTCTCAAATGGGGAGATGGTGTGGAGGCTTTGCCATGATTATGATGAGTGGTGGAAGGGGCACCAGGTCCAGACTATTGAGAACGTTGCCCTAACTTCCCACCCTGTCCTAGTTGCCCAGGATTACTCTCGCTCTCTCTTAGTCCAGATGGATGCCTCCACATATGGCACATGGGATCTTTTGAGTCAGGTGGATGCACAGGGCAATAAACACCCCATTGCATACCTTAGCCACAATCTGTTGCTCCAAATGGTCATCTATGCAGCTATTGAAAAGGAGTGCCTGGCAGTCACCTGGGCCCTAAAAAAACTACAACCTTACTTTTTTGGGAAGTAGTTTGTGGTTGTCACAGACCACATTGTGCTGGCTCAGTAAGGCAGACAGGGACATTGGTCACCTGTTGCGATGGAGCCTAGCCCTCAGACTCATAATGTTACTATCCAATACAAACAGGCTAGGGCTCATTAGAACGCAGATGGACACCTCAGTTCTCCAATCTCCCATGACCCGTTTGGGGTCTTGAATCGTCTGGTGACTGGAGTGGGAATGATTGTTGTGACAGCCTTTCAATCAGGATGTTCTATGTCAAAACTGATGTTTCCATGGCAACAATGACACTTGCAAAGAGAACTTTAACTGTCTGCAGGAGTTATTCAGCCAGTGTACAATAGTACGGTATATGTCTAGGCTTCTTCACTCACTCGCAGCATCAGTAATTCTGTCAAACAACTGAATACTTATCCTTTCTTTGTCCAGCTCTAGAAAGCAACAGAGCCAATTCACAAATGTCCTGTTAACCAACTGCAATTTCTATTTATAATTGGAAAAAAAAAATACTTTTATGTCAGTTATATACCAGCAAAATAAAGCTATATTAAAAAATCAATACTAAAAACAAATAGCAATTTGTGGTCAAAACTGTAAAACATCCTCTGTTTCAGAATGTAAAACATAGTATAAAAGCAACTGTGGTATCTACTATTTTAGTTTACAGTGATCTAGTTCTTGAGGTGGAAGGTGCATTCTAATGCAGAGATGAAGAATCTATCTGCACATTGCAAATATGGTATCTAATGTGGTGCTCTAATTAGAACTAATACAAAGCTCATTAGTGAATAAGTAGCATAGTAAACAAAATGGAAGCCTATTGTAAATAATAATTGCGATGCCGGTTTTTGTGGTGGTCATGAGCATGTGATCATGAAACATATTTCTGCAGTTTTAGTATTTTTTATTTGCATTGTGGCATTAAAATATTAAGGAAATTAGTATAGCCCATGTACCATCAGAAACAAAAATACTATTTATTTCTGTGTACTATAAAAACAAGTGTCAGTGGCTGGCACCTGGCTATACAGTGGTGAACTCTGTTCTCAAGAATTAATTGTTGCAGAGTAAAATTACGTATTCAGCCAGTACTGAGATACTATTTTTCTCTTCTGGATAACAAGGCTACTTATTATAAGTCAAAGTCCAATTATCAAGCTTCAGTAGATCATGAATATATTTATGAGTCACCCGTAGTATATAAATTCAAATTTAAATAAAATAATCAGTTTTCAGGTTGATTTATTTCTTAAATATAAAAAGGCTTCTGAAAGAGAATGTTGATGCTCACTAGAAAAAAGATTGCACTGAACGAAGGAAACATCAATAACATGAAATCGTACAGAGGCCCATTCACACAGAAATACACATGATATAACTGCTGCCCTCTGAAGGAAATGAGCCATTCACTGTTTATATTCCTTGTCATGCATGATTTTTCTTGTAGGCAAAGTCATGATTTACTATAATTCACTTTCAGAAATAATCATATTAATTTTGCATCAATGTAAAATGTTGTTTTTCTTTCTCTATATCTTTGAATAAATTAGACCAGTCTCAGTTTTTCGGCCTTAAGTAAAAATAAAATATATATTTTTATATAATTCTCATAAAAAAGGCATTACTTTTATTAAAAGATAACTTTAACCAAGAATTGTGTATCAGCCATTTTGAAGAGCAAAGTTTACCTATTAGAATTTTGCACAATAAATAAATAAAGTTAAAATGCAATGTTTTGGTCTACCTTAGCCTAGTGAGGGGAACAAATTTGTGAGGGTATGTTATCAAGCTTTGTATATGTTTGGTTACCTAGGGCTCTAATAAATGACTGTAGGAGACTGTAGAGATTGTAGGAGATAGTTATTACATGCTGCCCGTAAACTCTTACAAGTGATCGATATGTGTCAATTGTGCCGTGCTCCATGCGTGGGTTTAGCTAAAGTGTTATATGACTTATGGATAATACTGTGTTCTCAGAAAGCCCTGCAGATACACTTAGTGAGCCTAAATCTTATGTGTAAACACAATCTCCCATAAGAGCAGCTAATTCCCTTACAGTAACTCTCATAAAAAACGTTAACATTATTGAGTGTTGTAAAAACCCAATACCAGAAAGAAAAAACACAAAGAAGCATTTTGCAGGACACTAAAAAAGGAACCTGCAACCCACTCCAATAACGTTGCTAAGAGAATGTTATGGACAGGCACAACCTGAGACATAACAATATGGCACTGGAAGATGAGCAACTCAGGTCATAAGGTGCCTACCACATTACTGAGGAAGAGCAGAGGGCAATTACAAGTAGCACCAGATCTAATGAAGTGGTTGGGCCAAAGCTGAAAGGACAAACGGCAGCGGATGTGTCCGTAGGTAAAAGGAAAGTTGCTGCTGCAAAGAACAATTCAGCACAGGAACCTGGAATGTTAGAACTATTTATTTTTGTTATAGTTCTTTAGAGAATACAACCTTTAAATTATAGTTTGAATAACCATTGTTATCTTCCAGAACTTAGGCTGAAGAAAAATGAGGATTTTTCCTGCCTTGGGTTCAATAGCAACTCTATTTAGAACATGTTTGTAGCAACAGAAAATATTATAAACTTTATTGGAAAAAATATATTAAAAAGGTTTTGTCACGTGTATTCATTGCGATAATACTTGGAGCCGAGATTTAAAAATAAGTGTTTAAAAACACCAACTAACTCCTATTTCTCAATTAGGATAGTGGTGCTTGCACTACTACAGGTCTGCTTTTGATTTCCAATTCTATTTCTTTTTCTTTTTAGTGTCCAGTCAGTATAGTTTGTTGTTTATTACTATTACCAAATAACTGATTACTGAATTTCTCTGTTTTGTTGAGAGATGCCCAGTTTATGAGGCAAAAATGTTGCTTATTTTTTATACCCCTATGACCTGTTGGGCAGATGTGACTTTTGTCACCTAGGTCCAGCTTTATCACTTTAGAGTACACAGATACATTTTGTGTTTATTATAATGTTTAGGTGGACTTTTTCTTTCACATGTAAATTACTCTGTGCTGTCTAGGCTTTATTATCAGGGAGTCATAGTTTCTTTATCTATTTAGTTATAGTGAATTCAGAAAACCAGGTGGTATAATAAAGTCTCTTTATCTTGGTTATCCCATTGTTTGGGGTTAACTAGAATATACATGTCATTCTTAGGCCCTCATTCAATTGCAATTTGGCCAATTGAATAGGGCTCTAAATAAGCACATAACATACTTTTTTTAAAGAAGTTTTTAGTTAGTGAAAACCTTGCTTTTGGATAGATGGTTACTAACTAAAAACTTCTTTAAAAAAAATATGGTATGTGCTTATTTAGAGCCCTATTCAATTAGCCAAATAGCAATTGAATGAGGGCCTTAGTGTATAGGGAAAAGCAGTACCTGTAGCTGATGTTCCCAACAATCGTTTTACCATTTCCCACAGATTCTGCAGGGGAATTTGTCATCCATTGAAACAGCGTCTTTTTATGGCTGTAGCCCCACCCCTACGTGGCGCATGTGTGACATCATCTCGTTTTGGTGCCAAATCACTCCATTTGTATTACTGTTGCTATGGGCTTTAATATTTCTTCCGTTTTTGCAGATAATTGTTTGCTGTGCAGCTTTTAATGATGTTTATTGGTTTTGTGCATTTTTGTTGCCAGAATTAAAAAGAATGCTGATTTCTTTACACATTTAGCTGTGCAGATTTTGGCCACTCCCCCTTCATGTCCCTAAATCATTTTCACAATAGATTTTAGTGAGTGTTGATTGCTTTTTGTATAATCTAGTTTCTTTATACTGAAATTCAAAAAATGCTGATTTCTTGCTCATTTAGCTGTGCCGATTTTGACCACTCCCTCTTCATGTCCCTAAATTATTTTCACAATAGATTTTAGTAAATGGTGATAGCTTTTTGCTATAATCTAGTATCATTATACTGAAATTGGAAGGGGTGCTGATTTATTTAAAGGTTTTAACTGTGCCAGTTGTGGCCACACCTCTTTTGTGTCACTAGTTACGTTTTCTACATCTCATTGTAACTAGTGATTCCTTTTCACCAAAAACTAGTTGCTTTATTCACCAAGGTAGTAAAGAGTGGATTCTTATATCTGTAAATTTAATTTATGTTAGAACTTTGAAACAAGGTAAACTAGATGTGGTCAAGAATGAGATGACAAGGTTAAGCATTGATATCCTGGGAATTAGTGAACTTAAATGAACTTGAATGGTACATTTCACATCAGACAACCACCAGATCTTCTGCTGTGGTCAATAATCCCACAGAAGAAATGGAGAATCAATTGAAGGGTGGCCAAAGCAGTGCTCTGTTACAATCCAATAAATGACAGAAAGATTTTAATTCAAGGCAAGTTTGGAATTGGAGCACAAAATGAAACAAGTCAGAGATTAGTAGAATTCTGTCAAGATAATTCTCTGGTCGTAGCAAACACCCTCTTCCAACAGCTTTCAAGATGACTCTTCACATGGAAATCACCCGATGGACAACATAGAAATCAGATTGATTATATACTTTGCAGCCAAAGATGGAGGAGCTCTATACAGTCAGAAAAACAAGACCTGGAGCTGACTGCGGCTCAGACCATGAGCTTCTTATTGCAAAGTTCAGAATTAAACTGAAGAAAAGAGGGAAAACCATCAGAACAAGCAGATACCAAATGTATAATATCCTCTGTGAATATGCAGTGGAAGTAAAGAATAGACTTAAGGGACTAGACGTGGAAGATAGAAGTTTGCAACATTATCCAAGAAACAGCAACAAAGAATATCCCTAAAAGAAAGAAAAATAAGAAAACAAACTGGTTCTCTGATAAGGCTTGGAAAGTAGCTCCGGAACGAAGAAAAGCGAAAGGTAGTGGAGATTGCTATGGAGACTGGGGTTGCTATGGAGAGTACTGTGTTTATTGGTTTTGACTCGCTGTTTCACACTGGTAGAGCTGCTTACATGTACACTAGATTCTTGTAAGACATGTAAGCTATCTTTCCTTACATCCAATCCCTCAGCTGGAGTATGTAATAGCTCAGAAAATTATAGTGCAGTGCAATTAAAGTTTGCATGTTTACTTGCAAGCTGACTCGGGTGGGGAGATGTGTCCTCTGTTATAATCTTATTTGAATCCACAACTGAGTTAACAACCCCCCTCATTCCACTCTTCAATAGATAATAAAAATGAGATGTAGACAACCACTCAATTTCCAGAAGAAAGTATGGAAAACACAAAATTGTATCCTTTAGGCAAAAGCAGCATCTACTAAAATAAAGATAATATGCCCATAGCTTACATAGCTGCTAATTGGGTTGATTTGTTACAAAGTTGCAAACATGTAAAATGTTTCTCATTAGGCTTGATAAAGGACCATTGTAATTTGGGAAAACCTTCACAGGTTTTAGAAGAATGGAAAGGTAGAAAAAAGATGAGTGCACTCATAACTGGCTGAATCCTGAGTGGAAGGGGGCCTACTGTTATGTGCCTCTTCTAAGTGGCAGTTTTTCAGTTTAACTAAATAGAGATCTAATTTACATCAGCTGTGCCTTCCAGGTGAGTCATTATGTCAGGAGGAAAGACAAATATGTTCCCCTAGAAAAACAAATTTAAATACGATAGTTCAAAATTAAACTTTCTAAAATCCTATTACCTATTATAAGGTGACAAGACTCAAGCTAGTTATAGATACTGCACTTCAATGGTTGTTTAATCTTGCCCTTTCAGTGAGTTTTACTGAGTTTATCCACCGTGCATCATAAGTGAGTTTTTGCCCATTGAAGAACGCCTAGCCCCCTACAAGAGAACATATTTATGGAAATGGTTAAGAACTCATTACAAATGTTTGTTTGTTTTTTAGAAAAGTGTTTTAAAAAATAAATAACTAGTCTTATGTTCTACTAAGACATTTGCGTGGTGAGCAAATCTGCTAATAATACAATTTACTAGAAAACCTTGTCTTAAATGGAAGAAAGCAATGAACGTTGAACTGGCTATTGTCAGCTTTTAAATGAGCTCATTTTGTGTGAATATTCACTGTGTAACACAAAGAACCCATTGCTTTACTTGTACTTGAAAGTCAAGTTGGCTGAGCTTGTCTATATATTTTGGTGGCTTGACATAAAAGATTTTTTTTAAAGATGAAGTGCAGAGCTTTTGATACCCCAAATGTCTTCTTGGCCACACTACAACTCCCTTGAATTTCTCCAACACCAATATCAAAGATAATGTAAAATAGTTTAAACATTTTGGAGAAACTGCACAGTTAAACTGTAATGTAACCTCTGGCTATTCTCGAATGGCTTGACATTAACTTTGAGATAAACATTCTTGAATGAAATGGGATAGTGTTCTTTAAAGCATAAAAAATGTGTATTATTCTATGGAATGACATATTATTCTTTTTAAAAGTGAAGATGAAAATGACCCAAGAAGGGAATTATGGTCTAAGGTGAACATTCAGCTTTATAGGGAGTCACTGAGAATCCAAAGTTATTCTTAGGACAGAATAAACATTATTCTTGTCTCCAAGGATGAGCTCACAGAAAACAAATATTGAGACACTTAAACAGAAAGATGAGATGATTTGACCTTTGTAAAATATACACTGCATTTTCATGTTTAGAAAGACAAACATGTTTTGTTTGTAAATTAACAGGAAAAACAGGAACTTACTATTGGTTAAAGTGGTGGAAATTACAACTATTAAGGAACATATTACATATGCAAAAGCATCTATAAAAGAATAGTATTACAAATTGAATCAAGTTAAATAATCCTCTACCCTATGACACCAAATTGTTATATCTGTAATTATGACATATCTAAAACAGCACTTACATAGAGAGCAAATTACTATTTAGTAGTATTGCAATGAAAATAACATATAACCAACAACACCACACTCAATTGTAATGTCATTATAAAATCCTTTCTATTAGGTCCTTTTATATATTGTACAGTTGTTGTTGTGTGGTCATTCAGTTGTGTCTGTTTCTCCGTGACCCAATGGACCTGCAGCATGCCAGGCACATCTTGTCTCTGGTTGTGCTTATCCATAAGATTTTTGTATAGTACCAAAGCAAATAAATCACATGCTTCCTTTCTAAATAACTAGAAAAAAAGCCTTCGAACAAACCTGAAATAAGTTGACCTTTCCCCACAGCAATGCTTCTTGCTGGAGTACTAAATTAGAGAATTCATTTAAAATGTATGCTGTTACCTTAAAACAATTCCATCTTATCAAACTGAAAATTCTGATGTGAAATTGTTGTTTCCCAACATTTTTAACACAAGTTAAAGGCCCCTATTTAATTGAGCAATTGTAAGTTACCTGAGCCCGTAATGGAGCCCATAAACGAATTTGCTATTCAATTTGCATCTTTTAGCTACTTACAGCCCACCTAAGCCTTTGATCTTTCAAGCCTGCAAAAGTTACAAACACTAAAATCGCAAATCAATATTTAATTGCTACAATACCTCAAGACCCAAAAAAATGTTCACACACGTAAATGGAGGAGTCAATTCTATGAGTACCAGATAGGACTTGCAAGGGGGTTAAATGCCTGTTCATAGCACTGTAAATGCAAATAAAAAATCAATACTGCACTGTAAATGATGTGGAAAGGGATGAAAGACATTAGAATGCATTGCAAAACAGTCTCAAGCTCACAAATCTTCAATAGAATTTTTTCCTTATGTTTCATTTTGGTGTCATATCAATCTCTGGAATCAAGGAGTTAATACATATCAGGCCACCCACATGGACTGAAACAGTATCGCCATTCATTTTTATTATTCTGTACATTACCGAATTGCGAGTTTGATCGCATATCGGACGTCTAAACGCTAATTGATTGACGTGTAACCTCCATGTTTTACTGACGTCATGATGATGGTCTCATTTACTATTGGCTGTTTCTAAATCGGTAGTTATGGCCTTGCTTAATCGATCATGAACACACTCTGAAATGCTACATATGATTGCATGGTTTACAATTTCGGCGTTCGGACCATAAATTGCAGGCTTGTTCAATTGCATCACTCTGCAATTGTAGCAAACTAGTTGAATAAGACCCAAAGTCAGTTAATGGGGTGCTTAAGTCCTTTTTTTCTTCCTTATATATTTGAAATTCCACAGTTGAATAAAAATATGTTTGCATGATAATCATTACAAACATGGGGCCCCATTCAATTGGCCAAATCGCATTTACTTGAACCTGTAATGTAACTCATAAATGTTAGAGATATTCAGTTGGCTACAATTAGCTACTCACATTCCAAATGTGAGTTACCCCAAAAATAAAGGCTGATAAAATGTATCAGGTTTCTGTCAAAAATGTTATGAGTCCCAAATAGTACTTGCAAGGGCTTTTTAAAACACATATAAATGCATTAGAATTAACTGTACAAACGTCTTAAACCCACAAATATACAATTTAATTATATTTTTTTTATGTTTTTTTGTGTGAAATGGATCTTAAAACTTAAGGGGTTAATACATACCATGGACTAGAACAGTTGCTTTAACCTTCCTAGCAGTAATCCCGAACGAGGTTCAGAGTTAATTTCCTCTTCCTAAATCGGTAACCCTGAGCCATGCTCGGGGTTACTGCAGGGAGGATCTGGAGGGGGCCCAGTTCTGCCGAGTTTGACTGGGCCCCCTCAGCACACCATTCCTCTTCCTTCCTCCTCCCCGTCTTTCTCCTCCCCATCCTCCTCTTCCCTCCTTATCCTTCTTCCTTCCCACCTCTCACCTCTCACCCTTTCTTCTTCCTAGCCTCCAATCAGCTCCTGCTGCTGATCGAAGCGCTGCAGCGCATCTTATGCCTTTCTCTGGAACCGGCATATGCTAATGATGTGACGGAAGAGGAGGATGAGGGGGGGAGAGGAGGAGGAGGAGGGGGGAGGAGGATGAGGGGGAGGATGAGGAGGATAAGGGGGGAGGATGAGGAGGATAAGGGGGGATGTGGAGGTTAAGGGGAAAAGGGGGGCGGATAAGGGGCAAAATGAAGGAGGAGGATAAGGGGAAAGGTTGGAGGAGAGGGGGAAGGTGTAATGGTGTGTAAAGGCGGTATGATTATGTCAGTATTTTAGAATGTACCACTTTAAGATTCTAAATACTGACATAATCATACCGCCAGGAGGGTCAACGATTTTTATTGCATTTTACATTGCAAGATGGCAAGTCCGACTGCAAAATTTACTTCTCAACACTAATTAATTTGTAGTCTCTGAGTGACGTTTATGTATAAACTCCATGTTTTACTGACATCATGATGATGGTCTCATTTTCTATTGGCTGTGTCTAAGAAGTATTGCAAGTGTTTAAAAAGTAAATTACGGACTTTCTTAGATATGTATTTATTAGTTGAAGGTTGAATAACATCATCTGTTTCAAAGTCCTGCTGAGATTCCTAATTATTTTACCTCTTGACTTTTATTATAGAACAAATCATGGGAACACTAGCAGATATAACTAGATAATATCAGTTGCTGTTTATCTGCATTAAATATGATATACTATTAGTTTTTATTCTTGGAATAGGGGCAATAATTTTGTTTTTGAAACTGTATATGTGCTTCAAGAATACTGCAAATAGGATGACAGCTAATGTTTTACATCTAGCACATCTTCATCATGCCCCCATCACAAAGACTAAGGAAGGATTGTACAAGTTGATAGGAAATTTAGCTTTGTGAAGACAGAAAATGTAGCAGTACTGTACATATAAACATCATAGCTACTACCAAGCCCTATTGTTTTGCTCCTAAAGGCAAATCTTAATGTGTAAACATTAATCCTGACTGGTGCATAATCAATACAGATTTACCCCCAGATGATAACCAATAAAAAAACACACAGATTTGAGATGTTAAAGGCCACAGCTCCTTTATTAACAAGTAATTTGACATATAAGGATAAACTGAAAAAATAAATGATGAGAGGTGCTTGCCCACCCATAAACTAAACTCAAGAGATGCCCACCCATAAACTAAACTCAAGAGATCAAAATATATATATATATATATATGTTGTCACACAAGCATACCACATAGGTGAAGCCTAGGCACTCACAAACACATTTGAAGGCAGTTAGCATCCAATCCATTCACAGTTAGATGTCAACAAGAAACCAAATTGCTCCCGACTAGTAAAGTTGCAATTTGGCATCAGCAAGATGCCAAAGCTCTTCTGGAAAAGACATTGGCAATTTATTTCCTCCCAGTGCGATGTCCCTAAAATGCTGCAATTGCCCTCTTGATAACGCATCAGCAATTATATTCTTGCAACCAGGGACTTCCACTGCTGTACATAAAATATTTATCTTTCAACTGGGCAACACAAATAACCTGAGCATGTGCACCACCGGAATGGATGAAGAAGTTAGCTTGTTGATGGCATGGGTGTAGGAGCCAAAGAAAATCTGGGGGGATACTGCATATAGTATAAAAATACCACACAACTGTTGTCACAATTAAAGATCACATGTTGATCTTTTAATCGCTCACCCCAAATGTTGATAGCAACTAAAATAGGGAAAAGCTCAAGGAAGGTGATATTCCTAATCAAACCTGACATCATCCATTCCAGCAGTAACTTTGCCGCCCTTAGCAGTATGCTCCAAATTCCACACTACCCTTGGCATTTGCAAATAGTTCAATATCGTTGAATGCAACTTTCTTTGCTATAAAGATTTTTTCCATTGAACTCGTTCAAGAAAACCTTCCAAATTTCTAAATATTTTTTAATGTAATTAATGACTGGTAAAATGATACAGTTGCTTTAGTCCCAATGTGGCCAGAGATAAATTCCTACCAAAGATTCTGCCCATAGGGATGCAAGCAAAATTGGGTTTGCCTATAATAGACTGAAGAGCCTTAAGGCTTACTTCATGCCACCTTATCAATTGAGCAACTTAAATCCTATATCTTTTTTTATGGGTAAAAAGGATTGGAACTTCATTGAATTAATGGATATTCCTAAGAATTGAATCACCCTAGCAGTTTTTTCCTCTGCCAAAGGAATTACAAACACTTGCACCTCGGTAAAATGATGCCATTTAGAGCAGCGGATCTCAACCTTTCTAGTACTGCGACCCTTTGATAACATTTCCCAAGTCGTGGCAACCCCTAACAGTAAAATAATTTTCGTTGCGTCTTCATCGCTGTAATTTTGCTACTGTTGTGAATCGAAATATAAATATGTGATATGCACAATGTATTTTCATTCTTACAAATTTAACATAATTAAAGCATAATGATTAATCACTAAAACAATATGTAATATATATTGTGAAAGTTAAACATAGTAAAGTTACGAGAATGGAAACGTTTGTAATCATTATGATTAAATTGTCTGCCAACATCTATCAAATGACAATTAAAGTAAGAAAATACCAACAATTAGTGGAAAAAAAATTGTACAATTACAAGTTTTACAGATTAGAACAGCCAAAAAAATGAATTTCCGAATAGTTTTAGGTGACCCCTGGCAAATCATCATTCGACTATCGAAGGGGTCTGGACCCACAGGTTGAGAACCGCTGCATTGAGCATCGGTTGTAGTGCATCTGGGTTTCTTGATTTGTATTAACCTCTTGAGTACTGGGGTATTTGCTACCCTGGAAATTTATATATTTTATGGGGAGGTATATTATTACCAACAGTTAATGTTCCCAAATGTATACTATAGTGCCTATGGTACTATTATTTATTTGTTTCTAATGCACTTAGATACTTTTCAGGCTTTTTTTATTACTGTACAAACTCTTCATCTAGAAACCTGAGAAGAATGGGAGGAAATGTGGACCCGCAAAAGACATCTATTCAGTGCTGTTGAAAACTGCCTCTCTAAATAGCACACTTGACAACAGAAGTGATTACGAGAAGAATTCCCAGAAGGATCAGCCTCACTGAAAGGACAGGTAATGCAGATGGTTTCTCTGAGGCGAAGTTTGATGTTTTAAAGAAAGACATACCATAGAAAGCTCAAATGCAAGAACCGGGGAAGATCTACCTCAGTTGCAAGTAGTGCATTCTTGCAAGCAATGCATATTTTTAAAACTTTTTCCATAGTGCAGTGGGTGAGGACCCAGAGAAAGTGGGGGACAGCTCAAAAAAAGAAAAGAACAGGGAATTCCTTCCTGTCCTCTGTCCCCTTACCACCCGCTAACTCTCCGTCTGTACCCTCGCTTCTGCTACCTACTCTTGCACCGATTGGTCCCCGCCGCCTCTCCCTATATACTTGCTCAAGCTTTAAACCTTTCTTTTGTAATGCACCAACATATTCTGTAGCGCTATACAGGGGTTAAGTACAAGGGAAAAAATACAATATTAAACACATGGCGAAAAGGAAAGGGTTGAGTTTAAAATCTTATGTACAAAGTGTTTTTTTTTTTCAGAAAATTGAAAAATTGTAAACTTATAATGTAAAAGGATTAATGAAATAACAGGTGAAGAAATTAAAGAAAGAAACAAGGGCTTGGCAAGTAATTTTAAAAGGGTATATAATTAAGTAGTGATTACATTGTGTGTGTGTACCAGCTGTGAAAAATGGAGGTGATAATGAAAAACCTGCACTATTAATTAACAAAACTCAAAGGTGGGTGGGTGTAAACAGGGTAGGAGGAAGGGCAAATTGATTTGAGGGTAATCTCCTCCCTTCCCTATTGCTGCAATTTTGGACTTGAATAGCAAGTATTATTTATGACAGTAGCAATGTACAAGTTACGGCTATGAATATTTACACAACTTTTTTTACCAGATTTACTTTTGTGATACCAAAGTGGTCAACTTAGTTTGCTCATTAAGTATTCCAACTTCCCAAACCAGTACAGATTAAGAATTTGGTTGCCCTTTCATTAAAGGTTGATGTTATTTTTCTCAGATTTGCAAAAATGTTTAAAAAATGCAATGCATTTTCTCTGGCACTTAAAACATGTACCAACATTTCATTAAAGGGTTAAGGAAACTATACATTTTCCCCAAAATACGTGTTTTTAAGCAGCAAGTAAACTGAAAATATAATTTTAAATCGCATATTTTTATTAAACCTTTGTTTTCAGCATGTATGAAATATGAAAAGGGAAATATTAAAGCTATTCAAACTACTCTTACCAAAATGTTTGAACAAAACAAGTTTGGCTTTAATAATGCATTTGAGACAAAAGGTATTTACTTTTCTGGCATATTGGTTGTTAATTGACACCTACCTCTCATCTACCTCTATGTTTCAATTACATTTTTATTAGTTGTATTAGCCTTCTATTAAAACCACTGCCTACAACTATTTAGTATTAAGGTGAAAAAAATATACCCTCTGCTGTTTTTTAAAGTTTCATATAAACAGGTTTAAATTATTTTTAGAAAAAAAGGAACTAGAGTAGTTTATGGATGGATAGTTACTCTTAAAGAGCTAGTGACAAATAATGTCCCATATCACATGCAATCTTCCCTCATATGGCAAAATTACTTTGCTAATTCTTGGGAAGCTTGAAAACATGTGTGTTATTGTATTTAGCTCAAAAAAGTGTAATTAAAACCAATTTAGAAAAAAGCTAAACAAGATAAACTTATAGATCAGAATACGTATGATTACCTTTTTCCAAAAAGACCGGTGATAGCCACCTTTTACTCATTACCAAAGATACATAAAAAGAAACTGCCCGTACCGGGACGACCCATTGTATCTGGTAATGGCAGCCTGACGGAAAAAATAAGGGAATATGTAAATGATTACATCAAAGAAATAGTACCTGAAAAACCTTCATACTTAAAAGACACATTGGATCTTTTGAAACATTTAGAGGATATTGTTGTACCCACCAAAACAATCTTGATATCTATTGACGTAGAACAACTGTATTCCAGCATCCCACATGATCAGGGGATTTCAGCAGTAGAATATTATTTAAGTATGAGAGCTACAGAAGATGTAAATATGAATGTATTCATTACATCATTGCTTCGTTTTATACTAACACGAAACTTCTTCATCTTTAATAACCATTGGTATCATCAAATCAATGGTACTGCCATGGGGACCCCGTGTGCCCCGAATTATGCAAACCTGTATTTAGGCTTTTGGGAAAAAATGTCAGGATATAATGATAAAATATTATCCTGGCATAGATATATTGACGATATCATGGTATTATGGATCGGAGATGTCAAAGAATTTAAAGAGTTCATTGAAAGAATAAATACAAACTCACTAGGTCTAAAATTCACGTACGCTATGGATGAAGAAAAAATCGAGTTCCTAGACCTAATAATATCAAAGGATTCAATGGGAAAAATACATACATCTACCTTTACGAAACCTACTGCAACAAACTCACTATTAAAATGGTCGAGTCAGCATCCTAGAGCTTTAAAATCAGGAATCCCAATAAGTCAGTATCTACGGGTGAAAAGAAACTGTAGTAATCCAGAAGATTTTAAGACCCAAGCAGATCAACTAAGGGAAAAATTTAAAGCTCGAGGATATCCCAATCGTCTATTGAAAAAAGCATATAAAAGAGCTCTAGAATCTGATAGACTGGATCTATTATTTTCAAAAAAGAAGGTAGAAACAAATGGCCAAATAAGATGCATCATGTCATTTGGAAAAGATTGGAAAGAAATTAAAGAAATTCTAGACAAGCATTGGTATATACTAACGGAGGACTCTACATTACGAAGAAGTCTATCAGAAAAAGTCTCTATCACTTATCGGAAGAATAAAAGTATCAAAGATGAATTAGTGAACAGCTTTTTCAAGCCATTTAAACAAATGAGAACATCATGGTTGCCATCTACAAAGGGATTGTTTAGGTGTGAAAAATGCAAAGCCTGCAAGTTCATTGTCCCAAGTAAAGAATTTATTGATCCAAATACTAATATCAAATATCCGATTAAGAATTTCATCAATTGCAGCTCCACACATGTTGTTTATATAATAACCTGTTCCTGTCCCAAATTGTATATAGGCAAAACTACACGCCAATTACGGAGACGAATCTTGGAGCATACTTACACAGTGGCAAAAGAAATGGACACGTCAGTAAAAAAATGAAGTTTTCCATAATTGATCAAATTTCACAGAGACCCAGAGGAGGAGACATTGATAAAGATCTTTTAAAGTTAGAAAGCAAATGGATCTTTCTACTGAATACCCAAAGCCCACAAGGACTCAATGAAGGGTTTTCATATTCTGCTTTTCTATAATTGAGAAATAAAATAATCACCATTGAGAAGTCATAGAACATCAATACAATTCACCAACATTTTTTTATTATTTAATTTTCACTTTAAATGTATATTAATCACATATCTTAGTATTATCACACTATATATTCACATATATTATAGCATATTATTACCACATCATTTTTAATCCCACAAACAGACAATATCATCAACCTTTTCTCACTTTAAAGTTTTAATATTTTTTTCATTACAATATAATATTGATTACACATTTATAATTATTATCTAGGTACTTTAAAGAATTCACATAAATTTATATTTCTCTATATGGAGTTACAGTAGAAAATATTCTTTGAACTGAATTTATGTTCATTGAGAGTAATAATATCTCCAACAATATCCTGAAAGTTTAAAGTGTTAGCTTTATATTTACATTTAATATATATATATATTTAGTAAGAATGAACATAGATAAATAATATACCTGGAGAGGTAGTAATATTTACAAATAATATTCTCAAAGTTTAAAGTGTTAACTTTATATATATATATATATATATATATATATATATATATATATAGTAAGAATGAACATAGATAAATAATATACCTGGAGAAGATTCTTTCTACCCTTAAAAGATTCATAATACTATATTTCGTGTAAGACAAGTATTTAGATAGCCTATAAATGTAACCACATAGTAATAACATTAAGGAAAAGATTGCCAAAATAGCGTGTGGTTGGCAAGATAGATCAAAATGGAGTTGGTAGGCAAATCACGCATGGTTGGCGAATCAACATCCTGGAAGGGAGAGGTAAAATGTGGTGACGTTTTCACGTTGATTACGTCACCACGTAGTAACGCAAACGGCGCAAATTGCGTTCAGTAAACGGAAATGAATGGAAAAGGGCTATAAAAGCCCAATTTGAACCTGTATTCATTAGCCCATGAGTAAGCACTAGGAGGGGCGAAACGGGACCGTCGGGACTATTTTCAACAAAGCGCAAGTACTCTGGTTATGCTGCTAATTGTGATAGTAAGGGAGGTTACAGATATCTGGCAACTTTGGAATATATTTTATTTACTCCTGTTGACTACTATGAATTGCATATCTGCATTAATGACATACAGTAGTCTAAGGCAATAAGGAGTGAAGTATTAAACTACTTGCATATAAGATATTTATTATTATATATACCCCCCCCCCCCTATAAACACATTTCTTTCTTTTTTCTTTTTTATAACCATAAGAGTACTAATGGTGCGCTTTTTTCTAAATTGGTTTTAATTACACTTTTTTGAGCTAAATACAATAACACACATGTTTTCAAGCTTTCCAAAGATTAGCAAAGTAATTTTGCCATATGAGGGAAGATTGCATGTGATATGGGACATTAGTTGTCACTAGCTCTTTAAGAGTAACTATCCATCCATAAACTACTCTAGTTCCTTTTTTCCTAAAAATAATTTAAATTTAAATTTGAGTGTTAAGCACCAGGGAACCGTTGTACAGTGATACATTGAATTATATAAACAGGTTTCACAGATTCAAGTTTGCAGCACTGGAAAGCTCAGAGGCTCACTATATATATATATATATATATATATATATATGTATATATATATATATATATATATACAGTATATATATATATATATATATATATATATATATATATATATATATATATATATTTATATATTTATTTATTGTGGTGTACTACCCCACAGTGGATGGTGAATGTCACAAAGTATTGAGGAAATCCTCTCCAGGTAACTTAGAGTTAACTCCCTGGAGCTGTGCTAATTGAAGCTGCAAGTGTAGTAAGCCTTTTAAAAGGCACACACACACAGAAAGGAGATGCAGGTAGGCTCTGGCCTAAGTGGTGTGAGCAGAGGTTGGAAGCTGCGGCCAGAGGCTCGTAGGCCTAGCCAAGTACACAAGCTGTGAGAAGCCTGGAAGTTACAGCTAGCAGAGAGAGCTGTCAGCTGTTTGGATTGCTGCAAAGAGAGTACTGTGTGAAAGTTTGCTCACACAAATATCAAAGGTGAACTGTTTTGGAGAAGATGTGTATTGATTGCTAAACTAAAAGTGACAGCTCCTGCTTGATACCAGAAAGCCTGAAAGAGAGAGAGCGACTGAACACAGTAAGTGTTGTAACTGAGGAGGACCACTGTCCAATGAAAGCTGCAGTTTGGGCAAATCGAGCTCTGCTGGGTCAGCGAGGAAATCCTTGTTATCAAGTACCTGTGTGAGGAATTGACTCTGCTGGGTTTTGAACCCTGGTCCTCAGGCTGTTAAACCTCTTCCCTACCACTGTGCCAGACTGCCTTTGTGAATTTCCTTGAGATCTGATAAAACTTGACTCTGCTAGCAATAGTATCAGTGACTAGTCTCTTCAACTGTGTCTGGTCCTTGGCCTATATAAGTCACTTCCTGTATATGTACCTTGCCAGATTATTGTGGTTCCTGTTCCCTTCAATAAAGCTTGTTCCTGTTTCACCTACAAGTTGCTGAATTGGATCATTGCTGACCTAGGCCGCTGGTCTCCAAAACCTTGTGATTCCCATATAATTACAGAATAATCTGGCCTTTTCATGGAGACCGCCGGGTCAGATTCTGCATTGGCCCAGCAGGTTGCTTTTACTGCAAGAACTGTGCAGACCCAGGCACAGACCATTCAAGTGCTGCAGCACCAGGTAGCTGAACTGCAAAATAAAGTTCAGTCAATGCACAGTGAGTATACCAGCTACAGGGCACGTGATGTTGCGGCTGCTACTGTTATACCTGCGCAAGATGCCCGTTTGCCCCTACCAGAAACGTTTGGAGGAGATCGCAAAAGATTTAGGGATTTCCTAAATCAATGCCGTTTGCATTTCATGATGTTACCTCACCGTTTTCCATCTGAAAGAGAAAAGGTGGGATTTATTTTCTCCCTATTCAAAGATGAAGCCCTGGCTTGGGGCTCCCCTCTTCTGGAACAGGACAGTCCAGTCTTGGGTAATTTAAATGACTTTCTCGAGGCCATGTGCCTAGTTTTTGATGACCCCAATTGATGTGCTACAGCAGAAGCCACTCTCCTTCATTTGCATCAAGGGAGGCGCTCTGTGGCTGAATATGCTACTGAATTCAGACAGTGGGTTGCTGATACTACCTGGAACCAATCAGCCCAGAGGTTCCACTTCAGAAAAGGTCTCTCGGAAGCTATAAAAGATGAGCTAGCTCGTATTGATCTTCCTGCTGACTTTGATGCACTTGTGCGTTTGGCTATCCGTATTGATCGGAGACTTTCTGAAAGAAGATTGGAAAGACAGGGCTCTTTTAGACCAAGTGTTACTCCTTTTTCCTATTTAAGAATTTCTACTCCGACTTCACAAACACCTACAGACTCTGAGCCTGAGGCTATTCAGGTAAATCTAATAAGAGGACCATTATCCAATGAAGAAAAACAGTGGCGACGCACTCACAATTTATGCTTGTATTGTGGTAGTGCAGGGCACTATGCCATCAATTGCCCTAGCAAATCCAAAATAACAATAGCTATGGCGGCTGAGGGTGCACAGATTCGACACCAATCCCAGATTTTAGATCAACTGGATTCTGTCACACAACCCTTGTTTTCTCTGGCTCATGGTGAAGAGGGTATGTTGACTCAACATCCTCATTTTGTGGTGCCTATCACGTTGCACTGTGGTGATCGTAAAATTTCAACTACAGCTATGTTAGATTCTGGAGCAGGCAGAAACTTTATGGACATCAAATTTGCAGCAGGAAATAGAATTTAGTCTATCCCTAATTCTTCACCTGTGTTAATGGAGACAGTAGATGGTTCTCCACTTACGTCAGGCCCGGTTACACATGAGACTGTGCCCTTAAAGTTGACTCTGGAAGTGAATCACCATGAGGCTATATCTTTCCACCTAATTTCCTCAACACAGTTTCCAGTGATTTTGGGGGTACCTTGGCTTGCTCTGCATAACCCACAGATTGATTGGAAGACCAGAACTTTGTCCTTTCCTTCAGAACACTGCTTAATGAATTGTCAACCCTCTAAGGTAACACCTGTTGCCACAACAATTAATGAAATGGTTGCTACAAACTTGACTAAGCTTCCTCTACAATATGGGGATTTTGCAGATGTCTGTGATAAGAAGAATGCTGATCAAGTTCCAACCCACAGGCCTTATGATTGCCCAATAGAGCTGTTACCTGCGGCTGCTATCCCATTTGGCCGTATATATTCCCTTTCTGAGCCTGAATTGAAAGGTCTTTGTGAATACATACAAGAAAATCTTGCCAAAGGCTTTATTCAACCATCTACTTCTCTAGCAGGAGCTCCTATATTCTTTGTAGAAAATAAAGATGGCAGCCTATGGCCATGCGTTGACTACAGGGACATTAATAACATCACTGTTAAAAAACGCTACCCCTTGCCTCTCATTCCTGAACTTTTGGAGAGACTTCGCTCAGCTACAATATTTACGAAGCTTGATCTTCGGGGGGCATATAATTTGGTCCGTATAAGACCAAATGATGAATGGAAAACAGCTTTCAGAACCAGGTACGGGCATTACGAATATCTAGTAATGCCATTTGGGCTTTGTAATGCCCCTGCAACTTTCCAGCATCTTATCAATGATGTACTACGAGATCTCCTGGATCAGTTTGTTGTGGCATATTTGGATGATATCCTAATATTTTCTGATAATCTTGAAAACCACAGAAAAGAGGACTGTATAGTTCTGGAGCGCCTTCGTACCCACCACCTATACATTAAACTGGAAAAATGTGAGTTTCAACAAACAGAAATTCAATTCCTGGGGTATGTAATAACTCCTAAAGGTTTAAGTATGGACGCAAGTAAAATTAAATCTGTGCTGGACTGGCCCATCCCCAAGAATGAAAAAGATATTTAGAGATTTGTGGGGTTTGCCAATTTTTACAGGCGTTTCATTAAGAATTTCTCTGCCGTTATTACACCGATCACTGAACTTACACGTAAAGGGATTCCTTTTCAGTGGTCCGATACCGCATTCTCCCGATTAAAGACTCTGTTTACATCTGCCCCCGTCCTGGTACATCCTCAGCCGGAATTACCATTTATTGTGGAAGTTGATGCTTCTGATTCAGCTGTTGGTGCTATACTGTCTCAAAGGACTGGACCTAAGATGCTGTTACATCCATGTGCCTTCTATTCCCTCCAGATGGTGCCAGCAGAAAGAAACTATGACATAGGGAATAAAGAACTATTGGCTATAAAAGCTGCCTTCACCGAATGGAGACATCTCTTGGAGGGAGTTACCCATCCAATTACTGTCCTCACAGATCACAAAAATCTGGAATGTATTCGATCAGCTAAGAGACTGTCAGCCAGACAAGAATTCTGAACCCTATTCTTCTTGAGGTTTAATTTTTTGGTTACATACCGTCCTGGCTCCAAGAATGGTAAGGCAGATGCCTTGTCTAGAATAGCTGACCCCCTCCATACTATCGTAACCAAGACTACCATCTTGCCGGAGGATATATTTATAGGAGTTACATTTCCTTCTGATCTGATGTCTCGCATTAAAAAGGGCTACGCTGAAGATCCAGTTCTTCGTGATCCTCCTCGTGATCTCCATATGACGATGCTTAATGGGTTTTGGATTTTTCAACAACGTCTGTTTGCTCCAGAGTCAGTGCGACTGGACCTTTTACGTCTCTACCATGACTCAAAACCAGCAGGTCATCCTGGAATCCGAAAGACACAAGAGTTACTTGCCCGATCCTTTTGGTGGCCGAAGTATTATGAGGATGTTAAGAAGTATGTGTCCTCTTGTGATGTATGTGCCAGACATAAGACTCCTCGCTCATCCCCTGTTGGCTTGCTTCAGCCTCTTCCGATTCCTCATCGTCCCTGGGGATCTATATCCATGGACTTTATTGTGGAACTACCTCCCTCTAAGGAACACACTACCATTCTTGTTGTTGTGGACAGGTCAACTAAGATGGGTCATTTCATACCAGCTCGTGGTCTCCCTTCAGCTAAACAGATGGCTGACCTGGTTATTCGGGAAATATTTCGCTTGCATGGAGTGCCTGATGAAGTAGTTTCTGACAGGGGAGTGCAATTTACATCTCGTTTTTGGAACCATTTTTGTTCTAATCTAGGTATTAATGTAAATCTGTCGTCAGCTTTTCATCCACAAAGTAATGGACAGACTGAGTGAACCAACCAGACTTTAGAGCAATATTTGCGGTGCTATATTAGTTACCTGCAGGATGACTGGCTGGATTTTCTACCCACGGCGGAGTTTGCCTATAACAATGCCCAACACTGCTCCACTTCTTTGAGTCCATTTTTTGCCAACTATGGTTACCATCCAACCTTTCTAGTGAGTCTCCCAATTACTACTTCCATTCCTGCAGTCACTGATCGGCTAACCACCTTACGAGATTCCCAAGACCTGTTGAAGGAGACTCTTTTAGAGGCTCAGGAATGTTACAAGAGAGCTGCTGATAGGCATAGAACGGAGGCCCCAGTTTATCATGTTGGTGACAAGGTTTGGCTGTCAACAAGGAATTTTAAGCTTTGGGTTCCTTCTCATAAATTGGGTCAGAGGTTCATGGGACCTTTTGAGATCATCGCTCAGATCAATGCTGTCACTTTTCGTTTGCAACTTCCAGATTCCATGAGAATACATCCGGTGTTTCACATTGCACTGCTGAAACCTTTCCATAACAACACTTTCCCTGGCCGAGCCCTGCCTGCCCCACCTCCAGTCCTCAGGGATAGTGAGGATGAATACGAGGTGGAGAAAATTCTGGACTCCAGGATCTTCCGCAACAAGCTTCAGTATCTGGTTCTTTGGAAAGGCTATGGTGAGGAGTATAGTTCGTGGGAACCAGTGGACAATATTCACGCTCCTGATCTTCTTCGGTCTTTTCATGTGCAGTACCCTGTTAAACCGGGTAATAGGGCATGCAGAGGCTGCACCTATAGAGGCGGGGGTAATGTGAGGAATTGACTCTGCTGGGTTTTGAACCCTGGTCCCCAGGCTGTTGAACTTCTTCCCTACCACTGTACCAGCCTGCCTTTGTGAATTTCCTTGAGATCTGAGATCTTGACTCTGCTAGCAATAGTATCAGTGACTTGTCTCTTCAGCTGTGTATGGTCAGGGGTCTGGTCTTTGGCCTATATAAGGCACTTCCTGTCTATGTACCTTGCCAGATTATTGTGGTTCCTGTTCCCTTCAATAAAGCTTGTTCCTGTTTCACCTACAAGTTGCTGAATTGGATCATTGCTGACCTAGGCTGCTGGTCTCCAAAACCTTGTGATTCCTATATCATTACAACCTGTTAGAAATCGCTGTGTTAAAAGACTTGTGAGAGAAACTACAAAGGACAAGCTGCTTTCAAGAGGGAGAACAGAGAGAGAGAGTCCTCCCGAGTGTCTCATAGCCATGGATATAAAATGAATTTTGCAGGGGAGCTGCTACCAAGTGTGAGCCACACCAGAGGTTGGAGAATGACTGGAGAATTAAGTTACTGTTAAAGAGTGCATATACCCCAGGGTGTAGGCTGTAAAGTAAGATTTTTCAGCCTCTACTGAAAAGTGCGTAGCAAGGGTCCCTGGAGGTTGGGGTACCTGGAGAGTGGGTGGGCCAGGACCCCACCCCTTAATGTAATTAAAGAAAAGGACTGTTTTAGATTTTTGTTTCATGCTGAATTAAGCTATTCTCATTTGTATTTTGGACTGCTTAATAAAAAGTAAACAAGAGCCCAGAAGTGTCTGCAGTTTATCTATTGGAGTAGGTAGATTTGGTCACACTGGTGTCCAAAATATTACTGATGAACAGGCCATGTATGTACGTACCCTCATGACACAAAGTCTAAGCACTACATTACACTACTAAACCTAACTATACCCCATTAACCCATACTTAACCCTATCTGGACCCAATAACCATATATAGGAATATTTAACCCTAACTGTACTTATTTTACCCTAACTGGGCCTATCTAACCCTAACTGGTCCTATTTAACCCCCAATGTACCCAGTAACCCCCTATCCTATAAACCCCCTCCTATCCTACCCTATTAACACCTACACTACCTAGCCAACACTAATTACAAAAACAAACCTAATTCCATGGGGGCCCCCAGGGGGGCCTTGACATGTTGGTTCAGAGTGGGAAGAGCCAGGGGGCCCTACACCCTAAAAAAAAATAAACCCTAATAAAAAAATGACACAGCACTGGGTCCCCAGAGGAGAGCCCTGGTGCACTGTACCACCTGCACCACTGTTAGATCCGCCCCTGGTTAGGGTAACATTTGGACATTTGACCTAATCTATAGAAGGGTGCCGTATTGCTGAGGGCTTTGTTTTTGAATGTAAGGATTTTAGATTTGTTTAGTGGCTATTGGAGTCTAGTAAAATGATTGTAAGTGAGAGGCAGCTGGCAGATAAGATACAATTGGAGACATATATACAGTAAGCCTTCCTCAGGCATTTAAGATGAACTGGAGTGGGGCGAGTCTAGTAAGGGGGATTTTGGAGATGTCTTAGTGCATTTTGCCAAATTTTGATAAGTGACTTCATGTGAAGAGTGGGGAGTGAAGGAGACTGTTGTATACAGAGTAATCCCAATGCAGCAGACATGGACTGTTGGTGTGATGGAGCAGTTGTCAATAGTGGTGGGGATATGATAGGTGGTGGAATAAATCAGGAGAGGAGATTTAGATTTGGTCATCAACAGCATAGAGGTGATACCGAAACCTAAGAAAGTATATTAGTTTGCCATGGGAGGAAGTGTAGATTAAGATAAGCAAGAAACTCAAAATGGAACTGTGAGGTACCCCCACAATGTTAGTGGTGATGAGGTGGTGCCTGGGATAATAAAGGACCAGTTAGACCTATACAACTGAAACCAGGAAACAGCAGTGTTTAGAGAGTCTGGAGAAGTAATGAGTGGTGAAAGTCAGCAGAAATTCGGCAGAACAAAATAGAGTGATAACTAGGGAATTGTGTCCTTTTGTTTTGTCTGTCAGGAGCTACTTTATTAAAATGGTATCTGTAGAGAGTTGTTCATGGAAACCAGATTGAAGAAGGGCTTCAAGTTTGATTTTAGAAAATAGGTTAAACTCTTGCTCACTCTAGCAGTTTGGGTGCAAATGGAAGCAGAGAAATTGAGTGCTAGTTGGAGAACACAGTATCGGTGTGGAGGAAGATAGCTTTCAGTTAGAAACACAATGTGCTTGGGTGCAAAAGATCACTTTAGATATATATATATATATATATATATATATATATATATATATATATATATAAATGCACATATAAACTTACGAGATCTGTCTTCAAAAAGTTCAAAGACATTGAGATGCTTTTTTCTGGGAGAGTACAGAAACATCATAGCATGTACAGTATATGCCATTTAAATTATTAGTTTATAAGTGTTTAATTTTATGTAACAACTTAGAAACAATATATTCTAAAACATTACAAAAACTTTCTTAGAACTTCTTATAAAAGTTTAAATGTTTTCTCACAGCCTCACAGATGTTTCTTTTCTAGACTACATTTGCTTACCCTGTGAATTTTATAGAACTCCCTCACAGTCTTAATTTTAAATGTTGCTGTTCTGGATAAACTTTATGTTTAATAGGGCAAATAAAATTTTCACAAAATACAGTGTAAATATGTTATTTTTTTAAACTGGTAATTTGTTGCTTTAATATTTAAATATCCTGACAAAAGGGACCACTGGAGTCTAAACCAAACAATATGTCATACTTATTTAGAATTGAATGGAAACTTTCTACATTTATTGTAGGATTTCATAGAGTATAAAAAGACAGAGATAAAGTATATATTATTGATTGTTGGCAAACTACAGATCTGATCAAAACATGTTATAGTTACTTTTTCTGAGTAGAATAAATGTTTCTCAAAGGCAAACTTGTTGGGTCTGTTTGGTGACTGTTTAATCTGTAAATGTAGTTGTATATGCAGTATATCTGTTATATATACTTCCAAGTTAGTTTAACCCAACACAGAGCCCTATTCTGTTAGAAGCCTTTAAGTGACTCGATCCACATATCGGACGTCTAAATGCTAATTGATTGACGTTTAACCTCCATGTGTTACTGATGTCATGATGTCGGTCTCATTTACTATTGGCTGTTTCTAAATTGGTAGTTACGGCCTTTCTTAATTGGTCATGTTAATGCTCTGAAATGCTACTTACGATTGCATGGTTTACAGTTTTGGCTTTGGGCCCTTATATTGCGGGCTTGTTCAATTGAATTGCTCTGTAGAAAATCTCAATCCCGTAGACTTACCGCCTGTATAATGTAAGCTGTCAGCTTGCAATTGAATAGGGGCCTTAGTGTGTACCTAAAACATCCTTCCTATAAGCTTCACCCAGGTCTCATATTTCATTCTGCTGGAAAACTCAGGTCACCCCATAATTCTGACCCTATCCCCAGAAGATTCAGGAAATATATTTTATTGTATTTCTCTTGGAAAGCCTGTCATTTTAATACTACACATAGCTAGGTACCATCCATACATCACATATAGACAAGTATAACCTGTCTCACACACAGGATGGTTGACAGCAAAACAACTCCCATTATTGTTTAGCCAATATTAAACACCTCATGCCAACAGGGCAATACCAGTCTATGTTAATCCTGGCCCTCTCCAATAGTCCAACAGTCCCAAAGAGTTCAGTGCGCCGTCCTGAACATGACACCTCAGTTCCCTTGGATGTATTCCATCAGGACCTGGGGCTTTATTAATTTTCTTTTTTTTTCAACCCCATTTCAGCCCCATTTTGTTGCAGTGTCCCAACCACTGGTACCTCCCTTGTATATAGCAAAGAAAATAACTTGTCCTTTTCCTGGTCACTAATTGTCAGATGGCATGTTCCATTTTGTAATGTTCCTGTAACTTCCTTCCTGACCTTCTTCCTACAAATATATTTAAAAAATATTTTAGGGTTAGTCTTACTCTCCTATGCAACTAACTTTTCATTTTCTATTTTAGCCAGTCTAACAGCCCTTTTGCAAGACTTGTTGCTTTCCTTGTACTCATGTAAAGTAGTCTCTGTTCACTCTTGTTTGTAAAATTGAAATGCTCAATTTTTTACTCTGCATCTCAATCATTAAATCATTGTTAAACCACATTTACTTTTATTTCCACATGGTATATGGTGATAAGTATATATATATATTCACAATTTAAATGTTGTCCATTTATGTTCATTATTTGTACCTATCATTTATCTGTCCCAGACTGTACGTTGTATTGCTGCCCTTAGAATTATAAAATCTGCCCTTTTAAAAATAAGAATTTTTATTGGCCCCTTACAGTTTTGATTTTTTAATTTTATCTCAAATGAGACTGTGTTGCCCATTTCAACAGTTGATACTATATCAGTATTATTTTTAATAACTAAATCCAATATAGACTCATTTCTAGTAGGTCCTTGTATAACCTGGGCCAGATAATGATCTATGAGAGTACTCAAGAACCTGCTCCCCTTAGCTGAACTGCTGAACTAATTTATCCAGTTTATTGATGGGTAGTTAAAATCTCCCATTAACAAAACTTGGCCATGCTTAGCTGCCTTTCCAGTCTGTAACAATAATTGCAGTTCCTCCCTTTCAATTATATTTAGGTGATTTATAGCATACTCCTACCAATATTCTTTTATAATTTGGTCCCCCTCTATTTCACTCAAGGATTCAACATTATCACTAGTTCCACCATAAATATCTTCTCTGACTATAGGTTTAAATTCAGGATTAACATACAGACAAATCCCTCCTCCTCTTTAACCATTGCCCCTTTCTTTCCTAAATAGGTTATAACCATTCAGATCAACAGTCCAGTCATGAGAGTCATCCCACCATGTTTCAGTAATGTCTAATTCCCATTTCTCATTAACTGGTTGTAATTCTAACTCACCCATTTTTCCTGGCAAGCTTCTGGCATTAGCAGAGTCTGTAATTTTAAAGTGCCTTCCACTATACTTGAGTTACTTAGCAATATCTCCCTATTGACTATACTAACCCTCCACCTTCTCCCAATGACTAGTTAACTCATGATTTACCACGTTCTACCCCATTACGTCTATCTAGTCCCTCTCCCCACTTACTAGGTTAACCCCCCCCCCAGGCTTTCTATCATCCTACCCCCTAGCACACCAGCTCCCTCATCATTAATGTGCAATCCATCCCTGCTATAGAGATTGTACCCAAGTGAGAAGTCAGTGCTCTAAAGACCCAAACCCTTCCTTAGTGCACTACTTTTTTCGCCATGCATTAACCTCCCTGAGGTCCTTCTTTCTCCAAGGACTAGCATTGGTACTGGTAGGTTCTCAGAAAATACTAACTTGGAGGTGTCATGAACGATTTGGGGTCATGATGAGACTCCTTGCAACCCACAAGTAACTGCTATTTGGATTGCTGGCACGCTGGGTGTTAATGTCAAGAACTATTACATCGGACCTGAAACTTGTGAGGACTTACTTGATTGTTTTTGTGTGTAGTATGGACCACAATAATTCATTTGGTGGTTACTAGATCATGTTATATGCACTGTAATAATGCATCTGTGATAGAAGGAGGCCCTAGGATGCTAGAATTATCTAAAAAATACTGCAGTCACCTATGTGACAAAGGATTAATCTTCTATAGAATCTAAAAGAAGGTGTAATTAGAAGAAAGCCAGATGCCTCTATACATCTGGAAATCATGTGGGTGAGGGGGGGGGGGGGGGTAGCAAGCTATTTGCCTAGGAGGATGGGCTAGAACTGGGGTAAGGTCTGGTGTTTTGTGTAATCTTTCTGTGTTTATATATATCTCTGAAACAATAAATAAGTGGCCAGTCTGACTTTGGACACACTAAAGAAAGGTTGTGTCAGAGTCTGCTTGTACTAATCCAAGGTACATGGTGTGTGATTCTTAGATCCTAAGAATAGGGATCTGATGGTGCCGGTCTCTGCAGTAATGATGCTGTCATCTTAAGTGTCTGCTGGTGTTGAGATCTGAAAAAAAAGTTGCGACCATAGAGAGAGAGATTTGGGGTGAGCGTGGTCCCCCAAATCTGGCGGTTGTGACAGTTGGTGGCATCGGTGGGAGATCTCAAGCATTTTTACCAGCAGCAAGGATGGCTACTTACAAAGGCAGAGAGAAAGAGAGCCAGGTGACAGAGGCAAAGGACTGCAGAGGAATGGCCCTTCTAAAGCAATGGATGACATTCCTGGGATTGTGGCAGGGCCATGAGCTGTCAGGCTGGCTGAAGAAACTGGTATGGAAAGAGATTGCCTTGGAGAAACAGTATCATGACAGGATAGGGCCTGTTGGTGCCCTTGAAGAGGATCTCTATTTTAAATTGGAGCTAATAAATGGGCTCTGGGAGATCGTCTATGGTGATCCTGAATGTGGCATGGGGACTGTAAGGAGGAAAAATAATTTCTTAAACGCTGTTATGGTCTGGGACTAGAACCATGGTCCCTGCATGCTAATTTGCTGGAAGCTGAGTATGTTGAATTGCTGGATGAGGCATCCATGGAGGGGTTTTGGCCATCCAGTTGGGAGGAACCCTGTCAGGTGGACAGGGAGGAGGAGGATTGGTTACCAGAGGTCTGGGGAAAGGATAATGTGGACTCTGACCAGGACAATAGAAATGTGGAGGTACAAACGGGCAGGCCCAGTTAATTTTTGCTACAACTGGGACAGATGAGGAGGGTACCATACATTATGGGTATATCTCAAAACCAGTGGAGTCTGAGTCTCAGACAGGAATAGCAGGCCAGGTGGAGGGCCTGGGGGAGTTCTGGAAAGAACCAGAGATGGATTGTGAACCTATCATGGGGTTCCTGTGGATGACTACAGTCCAGTAACCAGCCATGGGTACAGGGGCGAACACCGAGAACAACCTTGGGACTGTGTCAGACCAAGGGGGCCAGCCAGACCCAAATGGCTGGGGCACAATTGCTAATAACAAGGCAGTTGAGAAGACAGAGAATGTCTGTAAAACTGATGGCCCAAGGGGAAGTCTGGATTAGAGGTGTGAGGTCCTGCCATGTAACACAGTGACCAAAGATCCCAAGAGAGGTGAGTGCTGTGCCCAAGCGGTGGTGCCAGAGAGAGAAGGGTGTGATGTGCTGATCCAGATACCACATAGATATTTGGAGTCTTTAGACCAGACCACAACATTGGGTGCCGGCTTCCAGATCCGTCCAGTAAATTCCCCCTTGAAATTACAATTTACTGGGCACCCCAGGGGAGTGTTTTACCCATGCAGTGGGGCAGAAGAGTGTATGGGCCCTGGTTATTGGGGGCAATGACACCCTTGGACTGTATTGATTAACGTGGCACAGAGGACTGTTGGCAGAACCCAGGCCAAGCAAACAGTCTGGATAGGAGCAGCTATGTTCACTGTGCCCTGGGAATGGACTTTGGGCCTAGCATGGAGCTCCCGTTGATAAAAAATGTCAGAGAGCTAGCCACAGACAAGGGGGAAGGGGAGGTTATGATCCCTGAGATCCTGCCAAACAGAGACACTGCAAATCATTTAAAGAGGGACCACATTCCTTATTGTGTGCCCAATCCAGGCGAGATGGAATACATCGCACCAACTGTGGTCCAAGGAGATGGAGAAATGGAGTCCCATGCCCAGACCATTGCTCCAGGTGAGAAGGGTTACTGTGCCCAGACTGCAGTGCAGGGGAAAGTGGGATACAGTGCTCAGGTCATGTGTCAACACAGGGGGGTGAAGGCTACACCATCATGTGGGTGAGGGGGGATAGCAAGCTATTGGCCTAGGAGGATGGGCTAGAACTGGGGGAAGGTCTGGTGTTTTGTGTAATCTTTCTGTGTTTATATATATCTCTGAAACAATAAAGAAGTGGCCAGTCTGACTTTGGGCACACTAAAGAAAGGTTGTGTCAGAGTCTGCTTGTACTAATCCAAGGTACATGGTGTGTGATTCGTAGATCCTAAGAATAGGGATCTGATGGTGCTGGTCTCTGCAGTAATGATGCTGTCATCTGAAGTGTCTGCTGGTGTTGAACAAAAGTTGCGACCGTAGAGATTTGGGGTGAGTGTGGTCCCCCAAAGCTGGAGGTCATGACAGCAGGCCCTTGCCTTAAGCTTATTTCCTAGTTCTCTAAAATCATTATTTAGGAAACTACTACACTGCTTCCAGGTCTGACATCAGACTCCGGGTCTTATGTGTTAGAATAGCAAAGCAATAGTTGTGTTTGACAGTATCTTATACATATTTAGCACCAAAGAAATAGTGGCAACTTTGTATGTACATCCAGTACAGAAAACTAGCGGAGCTTGACAACTTTAACATTAAGAAATATTGAGCTACTTCGATTTAGGCATACATTGTGATGAAGAGGTATTTCATTTAGATTAACCATTTATCCATCAAAATAGAATATAATCGGAAAAGGACACCTAATAAACTATAAATCATACCCTAGGATATATCAACAATATATTATAACATAAGCTGTAAATAGGAATTGATATACACCCCAGGGAAATTAACCCTGAAAAGCCGATAATAGAGATTGATATAGATCTCTGGGAGGGTAATTCCATATATTATATATATATGAAAAGTTACAAAGAAAAAGATAGATTTGTTGAGTACAAATTTATAGAATTTTGTTTATGGCTAAAAAAGTACAAGACACTGTTCATAAAAGATTGTCATTCAGGGCAACAATCATCAGTGCAAAAGTAGCAGGATAATATATACATATTTGAGCGGAAGGTTACCTCCTCACAGAAAAAGTGTTGTGATGCCTGCATTTTTTTGACCATCTAAAGCTTCAAAACACATATAAGAACAAATATAGAGTAATGTACAGAGAGAGTATGGTACTCCAATAAAGAAATACATTAAAGCAAATTACTCTAGATAGATACTTGATATTGGAAAAAGGGTAAAACTGTTTTTTAATTGTGTTTTATTTGTTTTAATTTGTCGTTGTCATCCCACATAATAAAAGTATAGTTTTAATTTGAATCCCAATCATTTTTGTAATAATTCTTCAGTTTAGCTTCATGCACTGTTTTTGGGAAATGTAATTTCTTATAAGTTTGAATAATTCACTACATCTTCCACTAACTTTGTCATTGGTACCAATATGTACCAAGACTGCTGGTCACATTTTCAGTTATTCCCAATAATTTATCTACCCGATTCACAACATGCTGAACCTGAGCACCCGGGAAACTGTTCGATTGCTGGCATCTGAGTGACAAATCACCCTGTCTACCTAATAATAGAGTCCCCTACCACAAAAACCTGTCTGCTGCTCTGCCTATTCTGCCCTCCCTCTCATCCAGTAGAGCTGTTCTCCCTTCCTGGAAGGACATACCCAACAGTTTCACTCAATCTGGCAAATCTGTTGTTTGCCAACTCAGAAATGGCCTGCCTCCTCCTCCTGATCCCCCTGCTTCCCCTTTGACTGTAACCCAGCTATCTCCATGGACATCCTCACTAACCCCATCTCCACCCTATATGCTCGGCCCAGCTAAACTGTGCTCAGTGATCATCAACTTTCTTTCCTGTGGAGCAATATCACTAAGTGCTGCAAATCTCCTATCAAGTTCTCCAACTTCAGCTTCAAGATAGGCAATATGCTCACACCTGTCACAGTGGTATGGACCCTGCATCAGCTGGTCCAGCAGTGCATACATGTGGCAGGATTTAAGTTGATTGAGGTTACTTTTAATTTTATTCATTTCATTTTGACATGACCCATGTGTCACAACTTGGCTTTGAGGGCTCATTACACCATTAATTCTCCTACTGTATGTAAGAGTAATCTGCAGACTATGACTTTATTCATCTCAACACCAGCAATTCAGGACATCAGTCATGGAGCAGTAGAGAAATCACATCACATCATTGTTTAGGTCAGGGCAGACTGTCCACTTTTATTTTTAATACTGATATATCAAACACAGAAATATCTCACCCAGGTCTGAATTCTTTGTGTGACCTCCCCACCCTATCACCAGCCACAAACCCCTCCCATCACCAGATGGGAGAGGCTGGGGGTTATCTGGCCAGGTCACTTCTGATCCCAGACCTGTATTTTGATGCTAGGTGAAGTGTATCACTTTATGACTATACTAGACTAGTAGAAAAACATCTGGGAATTCCACATCAGCACCACACATTCCTGCTTAATATATTACCCCATATCTCCCTTCAGTGCCCACTCTGACCAAACAAACATTCCAGGTGGCCAAATACTCATTCAAATTCCTGCAGAGTTAACTATGTCTTGTCACTCTAACATACATGAAAGTGTAAGAGTTCCAGATAACAGTGGTACACGTGGGGTTCAGGGGGTCTCATTATGGTCCCAAAATCAGTCATGGCACCATGAATATATAATTATTACTATTACTATTTTAAAATTCCACGATGCAGCCCAAAATTCTATCAAACAGCAAGTATCCACTATTGTAGAAGTGCCTTCAATTTCACTGGCCTTTTCGTATTTTCCATGTAAGCATATTGTCTTAATAATACCAAAATAGATGCTAGTCTTTTTTAATAGGCAACTAACATGGCACTGACCTTTCAGTGCAATGATGGACATTACTGACACAGGACTATAAAAAGCAACATGTTCAACTTGTGGAATGATTCACAAAATACATGCTCTTTTTAGGAACCATAGCATGACATCTTCATGATGTGGTTTGCCTGTCTGCATGCTTGTAGCTTATGTGTTTATTTTTTTGCTTTATTACATCAACCTCTCCCTTTCCTGTTTACTCATCTCTCATAAGTCTCATCTCTAACTTCACTGAAGAATTGTGATGGTTGTGGAACCTCACTTTCTGAATTGCTTTCTGGGCAGGTTAATTTCCTGGAATACAAAAGCAAGAACACAATTACAAGCTACATGTTTTATGCTAAGACATTGCAACCTTAGACTCATCTCAAACAAATTTGTGACCCAACACCATCCATATGCTGATAAATGGGAAACAAGCAAAAAAGAGTTTTTCAAGTAAGACAACTAGGGGGATATTTGGAAGGCTCATGGTAAATTTTCCATCTCCACTATGTTCAAAAATCAGGTCTTCTAGACCATGCTGGCATGGTATCCTTGCTCTACACAAAAAAGAGTACAGTGTTTAGTACTCTATAAAATTTTGTAAAATTTTGGAAATCTGTATAGTTCATACTCTCAGTGCCAACAACAATACCAGTGGAGGTCAGGATATTCTTGCTTTTCAGTCCTTACTACACATACACTAAAAACAAAATGCCCTCATATCCTAAGTTACCAGGCTTGTCTCTAATAAAGAAATGGATGGTCTCAAGACCAATCTGAGGGGCATTATATTTTTCCAGATCAGAAAATTTAATAAGGAATATTTTGTTTTTACCAAGGCCCGCACCCCCACAAACTCATATCCTGATTTTCTCTAGTGACAACTTACAGACGTATACAAGTCTGTACTAAGAGAACTCTGAAGTTGATTTAACTGATCCGAATTATAGACAATGACTCTTCAAATAAATTCTGTATTTTGACTAAAACATTAACTGTCACCTGCATCAATTTCCTTAACTCTTTATTTCTTTATCTGTCTTGCTTCCTGTATCTTAATTTGTGAAATTACAACTGATTAGAGCCTGGGACCTGACACCAGAATACCATCTTACACAAGCTGGCTGTAGCTATCAGCAGAAACCAATATTCCAAGTCTTTAGGAGTACAGCCCAAAACATGTCTCCTGACCAACCACTTCTGTATTGAATGACACATATATTTTCTGTACAGTGAAACACAATAAAGCATTCTCAATCAGGAGACCCTCAAGTCTTTCCTCTCTGCCTCACTGCAGACCCAGGAAGTCAAAGACCATGTACATCCTAGCCCAAACCCACTGATTTTTCAGGAAACAATATCTTCTTCCAAACTCATAATATTACCCACTATATACTATACTAGGGGCCCTATTAAATTTGCCAAATCGCAGTTCCAGAAGCCCATACAGGAGCCCGCAAAAGTTATGGCTATTAAATTGGCCTATTTTAGCTACCCACAAACGATCTGCGGGTTACAGGTGGAAAAACCCTATGGACTGTCAAAAACTGGACTCCGACATAGCTAAGCCTTTGATCTTTCAATCCCGTAAATGTTACAATCACTATTAAATTGCTACAAGTCCTCAAGCCTGCAACTGTTTTCACACGCGTAAATGGCAAATGTAGACAAAAATCCTACGGGTACTAGAGAGGACCCACAAGGGGGTTATACACTTGTTCGTAACAATGTAAAAGCAAATATAAACGCAATACTATATTTTAAATTATAGGGAAAGCAATGAGAGGTATTACAATTAATAGCACAACATTCTCAAGCTCGCAAATCTGCAATAAAATTATTTTTTTTTTAAGTTGAAATTCCGTGTTATATCAATCCCTGCAATCAATGTGGTAATACATATAATAGAACTCGCATGGACTAGAATATTATATTTATTGATTATTTCATATTGCATTATTTCTGGAATGCGGGTCCAGTCACAACTCAGACTTCAAAACCGTAAGTGTTTGAAATGTAACCTCCATGTTTTAGTGAAGTAATGATGACGATCTCATTTACTATTGGCTCTGTCTAAACCCACAACTATGGGTTTGAATAATTTATCATGTTCTCGCCCGGAAATGCTATGTGCCGAAGCATGGTTAACATATTTGGATTCCGCCCATATCCTTGCAGGCTTTTCTAATTTAATCGCTCAGTAACTCCAGCAAATTTCACGCCTACAGATATACGGGCTGTACAACGGCCACGGTGGGCTTGGAATTTAATAGGGCCCTTGGTAATAAACTATATATACATCATACTGAAAATCATTACAATGAACTGACAACTCGGGAGGGGGTTTCATGTTCATCACAGGAATTTAGTAGGAATTTAGAAAGTAATAGAAGGGAAAAGAGTATTTTTCTAGGGGGAGAGTTTTTTCAATGTATCATGCAATTTGTCTGACATCTCTGCTATCACCTGCCCATCTAGGGTGACCTTGCATGGTTTGGCTCACAGCATCATTGAAGTAAACAAGCCCCCTCACCATGACAAGGTAGATCTAGCTCTCTAAATAAATAATTAATATAACATATGTTGTTAAAATTGATTGCAAATCAAAGACTTCAACGTTAAAACAATATACAAATACAGATGTGGATTTACATAGTTACATAGTTACATAGTTACATAGTATTTAAGGTTGAAAAAAGACTTTCAGTCCATCAAGTTGAACCTTTTAAGATCTCCTCTGATCTGCAGTATGCAGATTACCCGTATATACTCGAGTATAAGCCAAGCCGAGGAACCTATTTTACCACAAAATACTAGGTAAAATGAGTGACTCGAGTATAAGCCGAGGGTGGGAAATTTGCTGCCCCCTGTGTCCCCCCTCTCTCTTCCGTGTCTCTTCTGCCCTCTCCCTTCCCTGTGTCTCTTCCCCTCTCCCTTATCACCCTCCTCAACCCCCCTCCTCATTCTCAAACATCCCTCCTCAACCCCACTCCTCATCCTCAACCTCCCTCCTCATCCTCAACCTCCCTCCTCATCCTCAAAACCCCTTCTCATCCTCAACCCCCTCCTCAACCTCAACCCCCCTCCATAACCTCAACCTCCCTCCTCAACCTCAACCCCCTCCTCCTCATCAACCCCCTCCTCAACCCCCCATCCTCAACCCCCCATCCTCATCCTCAACCCCCCAATCCTCATCCCCCTCCTCACCCCCCTCAACCTCAACCCCCCCCTCCTCAACCTCAACCTCCCTCCTCCTCATCAACCCCCTCCTCACCCCCCTCAATCTCAACCTCCTCCTCAACCTCCCTCCTCCTCAACCCCCTCCTCACCCCCCTCAACCTCAACCCCCTCCTCTTCATTAACCACCTCCTTAACCCCCCATCCTCAACCCCCATCCTCATCCCCCTCCTCACCCCCCCTCAACCTCAACCTCCCTCCTCCTCATCAACCCCCTCCTCACCCCCCCAACCTCAACCCCCCTCCTCAACCTCAACTTCCCTCCTTTTCATCAACCCCCCATCCTCAACCCCCCTCCTCAACCCCCCATCCTCATCTGCCCTCCTCCGCCCCTCAACCTCAACCCCCCTCCTCAACCTCAACCTCCCTCCTCCTCATCAACGCCCTCCTCAACCCCCCTCAACCTCAACCCCCCTCCTCAACCACAACCTCCCTCTTCCTCATCAACCCTCTCCTCACCCCCCCTCAACCTCAACCCTCCTCCTCCTCATCAACCCCCTCCTCAACCCCCCATCCTCAACCCCCCATCCTCATCCTCAACCCCCTCATTCCCCTCCTCACCCCCCCTCAACCTCAACAACCCTCCTCAACCTCAACCTCCCTCTTTCTCATCAACCCCCTCCTCACCCCCCCCCTCAACCTCAACCCCCCTCCTCAACCTCAGGGGGGGTTAGAGAGACACGGGGGGGTGGTAGAGAGACACAGGGGGGGTTAGAGAGACACTAGGGGGAGTGACTCGAGTATGAGCCGAGGGGGCCCTTTTTAGCCTTAAAAAAAGGGCTGAAAAACTCGGCTTATACTTGAGCATATACGGTAACTATTAATTAATTAGTTGTTATCCATGATAACTCTGAATTCACTTTTTAATTAGAAATAAATCTAGTCCTCTTTTAAAGTTATCTATCGAATCTGCTGTCACCACCTCCTCTGGTAGAGAATTCCACAGATTAACCACCCTTACTGTGAAGAACCCTTTTCTTTCTTTAAGGTGGAATCTTTTTACTTCAAACCTCAAGGGATGTCCTCTTGTCAGTTGAAAACCTCTTGGCACAAAAAGCTCCCTTGACAAATCTTTATACTGACCCTGGATGCATTTATACAAGGTAATCATATCTCCTCTTAAAAGCCTTTTTTCTAGAGAAAATAAGTTTAACTTGGTTAGTCTTTCTTCATACCTTAGCCCCTCCATTCACCTTATTAGTTTTGTTGCCCTCCTCTGTACCTTTTCCAGCTCTAAAATGTCTTTTTTAGGAAGTGGTGCCCAAAATTGTACTCCATATTCCAAATTAGGGCATACTAGAGATTTGTATAGTGGCAAAATTATATTTGCTTCCCTGGCTTCTATAACTTTCTTAATACATGCTAATATTGTATTTGCCTTTGCAGCTGCTGCTTGGCTTTGAGCACTGTTAGCTAGGTGGTTGTCCACAAGCACTCCCAAATCCCTTTCAATATCTGATAAACCTAGATTTGCTCAATTAAGATTATAAATTGCATTGCTATTTTTCCTTCCCAGATGCATAACTTTACATTTATTCGTATTAAATCTCATTTGCCATTTAGATGCCCATTCCTCAATTTTATGTAAATCCCTTTGGAGGGAAAGCACATCATTATCTGATTCAATTACCTTGCACAACTCCGTGTCATCAGCGAAAATGGAGACACCACACTCCAATCCTACCTCTAAGTCATTAATAAATATGTTAAAAAGGAGAGGACCTAATACTGAACCCTGAGGAACCCCACTTACCACATTAGTCCAATCGGAGTATGTTCCATTTACAACAACCCTTTGCTTCCTGTCTTTTAGCCAGCTCTCAATCCATGAGCAGATATTTACTGCAACTCCTGTATCTCTTAGTTTGCAGAATAGTCTCCCATGTGGCACTGTATCAAAAGCCTTTGCAAAATCCAAAAAGACTACATCCACTGAGTTGCCTTGATCCAGGTTCCTACTAACCTCCTCATAGAAACTAATTAGATTTGTTTGACATGACCTATCCCTCATAAATCCATCTGGACTCCTACTTATAATCCTGTTCAAATAGACATATTCTTGTATGTTATCCATTATTAACCCTTCTAAAAGCTTCCCCACTACAGAAGTGAGGCTCACTGGTCTATAATTCCCCGGATTTGCTCTTGCTCACTTTTTAAATATAGGTATCACATCAGCTTTTCTCCAGTCATCTGGTAGAGACCCTGTGTTGAGTGAATCTTGAAAAATGAAATATAATGATTTGGCAATTACATAACCCAGTGCCCTTAGTACCCTTGGATGTATTCCATCAGGACCCGGGGCTTTATTAACATTTATTTTTTCCAACCACTTTTGGATTACTCCCTGTGTTAACCAATTATTTGGCAAAGGTAGTGTAGCCCCATTATGTTGCAGTATCCCAACCACTGGTACCTCCCTTGTGTATACCGAAGAAAAGAGCCTATTTAGCTCATCTGCCTTTTCCTGGTCACTAATTTTCAGACGGCCTGTGTCACATTGTAATGTTCCTATAGCTTCCTTCCTCGCCTTCTTCCCATTAATATACTTAAAAAATATTTTAGGGTTAGTCTTACTCTCTTTTGCAATTAATTTTTCATTTTCTATTTTAGCCAGTCTAATAGCGCTTTTGCAAGCCTTGTTGATTTCCTTGTATTCCCGTAAAGCAGTCTCTGTCCCCTCTTGTTTGTATAATTTAAATGCCTGTTTTTTACTCCGTATCTTGATCTTTAAATCATTGTTAAGCCACATTGGATGGGATTTACTCCTTTTACTTTTATTCCCACACGGTATATGCCAATGTGTATGTATATTTAGTAAAGATTTAAATGTTGTCCATTTATGTTCAGTGTTTTTACCTCATCAGTTCTCTGTCCCAGTCTATACTTTGTATTGCTGCACTTAGACTGTTAACATCTCCCCTTTGAAAATTAAGAGTTTTCGTTGGCCCCTTAAAATTTAGTTTTTTTAATTCAATCTCAAATGAGACTGAGTTGTGATCACTGTTTCCCAAAGGTTTGGAATATCTGGATAGATGTTTAATATCTGGATAGATGACCTGAAGTCATTGAAAATGTTATGGCCTTTTTTCTTGTTATGGTATGTTCAGAATAGAAAAAACACACTTTTAAATATTTCCTTTTTTAATGTTATGATTATCAGCATGGATAAAAACACATTTGTTTTCAGTGACAGAGCATTAACTTGGTAACCACTCAAATAATTTCAAACAATTCCTCACCTGCTCCTATTACCACCGACAAAACTTTTCCAGCTGACACTGAAAAATATGAAAGCCACTAAAACTTACTGCTTATAAATTCCGATATGCATAATTTATTTTCATAGGACCAACAGTGAACACAACGCTTTATAAGATTACAATGCAGGGATTATCAAATATTTACAATACACTGTACTGGAAACAAGCAAAGCAATTCATGACAGTTGGTTAAAACATGCATTAAACTGCTGGCCTAAATTTATAATATAAATACACTAATATGAATTTTTGAAACCCTAATCCTTTATCTTGGATTTCTACCAAACTTAACTGACTAAAGTACAACCTATGTTTCCATAATATAACACTGTCTATGCCATGAAGATCTGGAAAACATTGCTATCCTGCTATTTGAACGCCATATTTTCTGCAGCCAAAAAAAACACAATTTTTAAGACTAATGAAAAGTCTTTATCATAAAGGCAATCAGTGCATGTCAATCAGTATTTTGTCACCAGTATTTTCTCATCAAACTTGTATAATACAACCAATGCGTGTCAATCAGTATTTTGTCACCAGTACTTTGTCATCAAACTTGTATAATACAACCTAATGACATAATATTTTCTTTAGTTTGTGTGGTAATCCATCTGTTTGGTTTGAGAAACAATATGGCTAATAACTTTTAGGCAAATAGTAGACCAAGGAAGCAATATTTCAAGATGTTTCTGTTTAGGATCAGGGGCCAACGTCTGAAATATGGCAATAAATTCAAATCATTGTTTTCAAATGTGGTAGCCTCCGTTTCAGAGCTAGACATGATGGTGACAGCTTCATTAATCAGCTAACCAGTACAGCAGAGTATAGTAACCAGTTGTTAGAATATAGACATATGATGTAGAAGACATGTTGTTAACTGTTATTGGGAATGTCCTGCTAATTGATTCCTTTCTTGCAGAGAATATTAATCTTATTTTTGACTGTACGTTTCTGTAGCTATTTTTATTAGGTATTTTATTAGGATTGGAGGTGAGAATCCAGAAAATATTTTCTGCTTAAAAAATTTCACATAAGTACCCTGGTCTCCTTATGAGAGTTAGAAGAAGTTATAATTATGTCTTAAGACTAATGGTGATGTTGTGCTGGTGAGAAAATCTGAACTTTTAAAGATGAATACATTTCAGTAAAAGTACAAATAGAAAATAAATAATGAAACATATTTAACTGAAAGCAAAAGGGAATTTCTACTATTTCCAATTTTCAACATGAAGCAAATCACTGCTAAGGTGATTGAACTGTGATGCCTTGGATGTCAGTGGCACAATGTCATGAATTCCTTGGGAAGCGGGGCTATTGGTCTTGGCTGAACATTTGGACATTATCAATGGAATCCTACAACTTCCTGTCTGTTACTATTGTCCTATGCAATTTTTGAAATTTCTGATCAACATGTTATTACTTCTTTTAAATAATAAACCATTCCTTTGATAATTAATATGTTGTTGTTGTTCAGTCCTTCAGTCGTGTCCAACTCTCGGTGACCATATGGATGCAGAACGCCAGGCACATCTGACTGTGTTTCTGGTTGTGCTTATACTGGAGTGGCCAGTTGCTTCTCCAGCGGAAAACCATGGAAACCATGGCACATCATGATCAAATAGTGAGCATCAGTAGATGGGCCAACGCAATATACAGTATCAAAAGTGTATGAGTGTAGGTCATCAGTAGATGCTACACCAGAGTCACAGCAAATAATGATCAACGGTGAGAGTAGGGCAACATTAGATGCTACATGGGGTGCATATAAAAATATAAAGTGTGTAGGGCATCAGTAGAAAAAAAATGTTAAGTGTAGTGCATCAGTAGATAGTACACAGGGACCAATGCAATATACAAAGTGATCTGTAGATGCTACTGGAGTCATGACAATATGTAAAATAAAGCATACATGTAAGTCATCAGTAGATGCTACACAGGAGTCAATTACATATATTAAGTGCACTCTTGTAGCGTATCAGAAGATGCTATACTGGGGCCATGCCAATATACATAGTGTACGCTTGTAGGGTATCAGTAAGTGCTAAATAGGCGCCTTTTCATTATATAAATTGTATGCGCATAAGGCATTAGTAAATGCAACACGGAAACCATGAACATCATGATCAAATGGTCAATGTAGAATTAATATCTTACTGTTCCAAGATAAACCAGCAGTTGTATGGCACTATGCAACCAGCTACTGTATGCATTCTGAGACAAGGTTCACATTTTAGGAAGCGGAAAAAGATCTCTGAAAAGAGGAAGGAAAATATGAAAATATGATTTTTCCAGGAATGTTTAACTAATATATCACATTTTTAATTAAACTACATCACAAAATGTGTAAGGTACACCACAGCATATTGCAGAGTTATTGGCTATTTCTGTCACCTCTGTAGGCGAAAAAAGGACCATGTGGTCACATTTTTTCTAATTAAACTTAATAATGAGCTAAATGTATTTTTTTTAGAAAACAAAAATGCAGTCTTTAAATGTTTAGCTATATGCAATTATGTTTTTCCTGTAGGGCTCCTCTTATGTAAGGAAGTAGGTCATCAAATATTAAAATTGTAGATTTTATTGCAGTATGACTGCATATTAAAAACTGCATTGTTTAACTATATTTTCTAAAAATTGTTTGCATATTAGGAAAGGATAATTCTTGTGGAGGGCGCTAAGTCAAATAATTGCCAAAGTAGTGTTCATTTTGCAACGAGTATGGATGCCTATGATGTAAGAACAACAATATTGCCTTTAATGTTATCACAATTCCTAAAATCTATAGGACTTTTCTAAGTTTCTTTTCATGCTTTTCACCCTATCATTTTTTGATCACAGTTTTTTTTCCATCAAAAACTTAAACCCCAAAATAAGAAAGGCTGAAACATTCTAAAAACAGATAGCAGAATTCTAGCTTTTGTTTGCATTACATTGGACCAAACGTTTCACGTCAGACAGACAAGTAGTGAAAACTGCTTTTTCTAGCAAACCTATTGTAACAAGAGCTTACCTGCAAACATTAAGCTGTGTTGTTGCAAATTCTTTGAAAAAATTAGTGGCATTTGGTTGTATAATTGAGTGCAAAGCAATACCAGTGAATTCACTCCATGTGCTCATTAAATAGTGAACTGACTGGGGGCCAAGTCGCTTCCCTAAGATAAAATGTAGAGATGTCTGTTCCCATAATGCTAACTGATAATAAGGGCCAGATTTACATCTCGGGTGCCCCCAGGCACAGTGGCTTCCCTCCTCTTGTAACTCTCTAGTTCCAGATGTTCGCCTCCTTTCTGTAAACTGCATTATTTCCTTTTTATCCCAGGGAATGTTTTTAAGTGTGAAATGATGAGCCCTTCACAATGAAGCACCCCTAGGCAGCTGCCTTATTGGCCTAATGATAAATCTGGCCATGCTGACAATTGGCCACATTTGCATGGGTGTAGGAACTCGGGGGACGACAAATCCCCAGATTTTTCAATGTGTTTGTTTATGTGTAGAGAAGCAGTTGTGTATTATTTTTATACTATATGCGTCACCCCCCCAAAATGTTATTTGGCTCCTACACCCTTGCATATTTGAGTTCCTTTTTTTTATAATCATCAGAAGGATTTTTGCTAAACAATATATCTATCCTCTTTCTCCTATTGTATTTGTATTGTAATTGACCCTTATACCAATGCTGTCATAAACCTGGAAACTATGTTCTCAAAAACTAGCTTACAGTTGAAAGCACTGTATAATAGGGCCAAATAGATTAAAATAATTCTCATGCTAAATTATTTTTTACCCATTTATGTTTTTTCGATTGTTCAATCTAGAAATGGTATACTGGAAATCTGATCCAGGGGGTTGTCAAACAGGAACCTTTTTCACAATATAAGATGCATCAATATTACAGGATAGTCCTAAAATAATTGCAAAAAAATGTAATGAAAGTCACAGAATATTTTTTAAAAGAAAGCAGTAGTCCCATTCCATCTATCAGAGATACACGGTGCTGGTTTTCAGTATTTCCCTGCTCTACACAGGTGACACAATCACTATATCCTGCATTCTTACTGACTCATCTGTGCACTGCAGGGAAATACTGAAATCCAGGACCCTGTTTGCCACTCCAGAACCAAGTTTAACTATTCCTGATGTATTCTAATTTGTTATCACCATCCAGGTTGCCTTATTCTGTTTACTAGAACAATCAACTGATGAATGAAATTTAATTAGGTTAGCATTTGCTAACACTTTTTAATTAGCTTGAAATATTTAATTTTCTAGCATTATAGGGACCTTTGTTAAGAAAGGAAAATATTTCAGCAATGTATTTTTCTACTAGTGGTTGCTATAAGAAAAGTGGTGGATGCATTATTTTCCATTTTAAATATTTCTGCTTGGGATTTTTGAAAATCAGATTTTTCTACTACGATAATGCATTTTTCAGTTCCAGATCATTTACCGGTAGAACAATGTGACTGACTAGCAATAAAGACTAGAACAGGGGGTGCTCTTACTTTAGTGAAATGGAACAAATACCCTACTCAAAATCACATTCATTTATTTTGTGCACTATATATATACCGTACATTAGAAATTGGGTAGAGTTCAGAGAAAGTGACAAAGATTTTTTTCTTTTTATGAAAACTAAATAAATAAAGCTAAGAACACATGATTTGAAGAGAAAAATGGTACAGTATGCCATGAATAATATTTTTAATCCAAACATCCCCACAGTGTAATGTAATTTGTTATAGTCTAATTATGCTTATGTCTTATTACACATAAAGGGAAAGAAATTATGGCTCCCTTATATTTAAATATACTGTTTGACAATGTATTCCTTTAGATGGAATCTATTCTGATGTCTTTACTGCAACAGAAACAGAACAGAATGATTTGACTTTTCTGTGTAAAAAAAGAATATTTCAGCATTAAGTTACGACTTTCATACGGGTAGAATTTTTGCTGTGGTCTTGTGGTCCAAAATTAATGCACTTTTTAAACAGAGTCCTGATGGATTAGATCATTTTCCATTGGTTTAAAGCACCGGGGGACACTTAGCCTATGTTGCATGTTTTAATTAAATTACCACATTTCCATATGATTAAATGCTCAAGTAATGAAGACTTCTGGGACTGAATGTTAAATGTATATTTTTATGGGAAGCAGGAGAAATATACATTTACATTAATTAAAATATTTAGGTAGCACATGTACAGTACCCTTCTATTAATGATACCTTTATACTGCAAAATAAAGATATTTCCAGATAGCATTCTTGAAATTATATTAAATATGTATATATTGTATATATTGTTTATATAAGCATTTTGATGATCTTAGTAGAGATATAACATATAATAATTGAACATTTTACTCTGCAGCAAAAGCAGTTGTGTTTGTTGCTACACCATTCTCAAAACATGATCAAATTAGCCTTGCTACGGGCCTTTGGGTTCAATAAACCCCTGGTGAAACCCTGTGTTGAAAATTTAAGTGATATCAAAGTCACACATACACACTTTCATACTTTAAAAAAATCCTACATTGACATTTTTTTTGACTGAACATAAGCTCTGCAAGTGTTATACAATATATTTTTTGGAAATGTGGATGTGCTAGTAAGGCCAGTTTTCTGGCTAATACTAGTGGATGTATCAGTGCACACCACTGATCAAGCTATAGAGTTCTGTGGAGAAATCAACTAATATGCTAACCTGATTTACTGTACAACCTACCCAGAGTTGTGAACAGCATTTTGAAGGGATATTAGAGGTAATTTTTAAGAATGTTGTATCCTTCATTTTGCATACAAAGAAAAAATTGGGATTTTTTTTTAAACTCTAAATTAAACTACAAATTTATGTTACACTCCTATTACTCTTCCCTCAACCTTGCCAAACAACACTACTTCACATCACTAATATCAATTCTGTCCTCTAACCCCAAGCATCTGTTCGCCATGTTCAATACTCTCCTCCGCCCACCACCTCCTCCCATCCCTTACTATGCCAACCATTTTATGCATAATATTCAAAACATTGACAATGAACTCTCCTCTCATAGTGGTTTAAACACTCCACCCTCTCAACTAACCAACTACACCCAGTATTCTCTCTTCCCCAATCCCACAGCCACCATGAACTGCTTTGACCCAGCTACAGAAGAAGAAGTCTCCAGCCTGCTATCCTCCACTCACCTCACTACCTGTCTTCTAGATCCTATTCCATCTCAGCTTATCCCTCCCATCTCACCCACACTAATTCCAGCTCTCACATACCTCTTCAACCTTTCCCTAAATACTGGTATGTTTCCATATTCTCTAAAACAGGCCATAATTACACCCATCCTCAAAAAACCCTCATCTGACTCTGACGTTGCATCTAACTACCCCTGTATCTGTTTACTTCCCCTGGCTTCCAAACTGCTGGAGCGGCTCCTCTATAACTGCCTTACCAGATTTATTTCCTCTAACTCCCTTCTTGACACCTTCCAATCCAACTTCTGGCCCCAACATTCCACTGAGACAGCTCAAAGTAAAGTCACTAATGATTTGCTCTCCGCCAAGTCAAAGGGTCACTTTTCCATTCTACTTCTCTACTGTATATCTCTGCTGCCTTTGACACAGTCAACCATCCACTTCTACTCCATATCCTCTCCTCCCTCGGTATTGAAGACACTGCTTTCTTGTGGTTCTCATCATACCTACAAAATTGATCATTCAGTGTCTCCTTCTCTGGCACCTCTTCTTTTACTCACCCCATATCTGTTGGCGTACCCCAAGTTTCAGTCCTAGGACCCTTCCTCTTCTCCATCTACACATCTTCACTTGTTACCCTAATAAACTCTTTTGGGATTCAGTATCATCTCTATGCAGATGACACTCAAATCTACCTCTCATCAGCAGATCTATCCCCCTCTCTTCTAACACACTTCTCCAACTGCCTTTCTAGTATAATCTTTTGGATGTCCACCCACCATCTCAAACTCAACATGTCTAAGACTGAACTCCTAATCTTTCCTCCCTCTACTATAGCATCAATTCCTTAGATCTCTCTCACTGTCAACAACAACATCCTCACTCCCACCTCCCAAGCCTGTTGCCTTTCGGGTTCTACTGGACCCCACCCTGTCTTTCATCCCTCACATACAGTTACTAACAAAATCTTGCCTTCTCCATCTAAAAACATCTCCAGAATTTGCCACTATCTTACACAAGACACAACTAAAATCCTAATACACTCTCATCATCACTCGACTTGACTACTGCAACTCGCTTCTTGCTGCCTACCCACCACCCGACTATCCCCACTTCAATCCATAATGAACGCCTCTGCTAGACTCTTCCGTACACAACATTCAGTGTCAGCATCACCTCTCTGTCAATTACTCCACTGGCTGCCCTTAGCCTCCAGAATAAAATCTAAAATCATGACCCTAACTTACAAAGCCCTCAACAATAGTGCACCCCCGTACATCTCTGCTCTCATCTCCAAATATTTCCCCAATCACCCTCTTAGTTCTGCTAATGACCTTCTTCTTTCTACAACTCTTTTCACCTCCTCTCACTTTCGCCTTCAGGACTTTTCTCGTGCTTCCCCTATTCTCTGGAACTCCTTGCTTCACTCCACCAGATTATCCTCCTTCCTCAAAACATTCAAAACCTCACTAAAAACGCATCTCTTTAAATAAGCGTATCACCTTCCACCCTAACACGCTCATCACCTCTCTCTCCCTCCTTTACCACACACAATACCTTTAGGTTGTAAGTCTGCGAGTTTCAATCCTGCAGGGTGCTTTGGGGAAAGCACCATGGACACTGGATTTGAGGCTCAAAGACAGGGCCCTCCTTGCTATGCTATGTGTTGATTTTGTATTTACTCTTATGTACAGCGCTACGGAATATGTTGTAACGTTATAAATAATAATAATAATAATAATAATAATAATAATAAACTCTTCAGAATATAATATGTGTGATTTTACTGCTCCTTTAAATATAAATGTTCTTGACCTGAAATTGCATTTCAAGCAAATAAAAAAAAAAATCACAAACCACAAAAATGCTATTTAGGACATAACTTCTGAATATAATAATAAAATTCCAAATACATTTCTGTCTAATGCTTCAGTGTTTTTAAAGTGTAAGTTCAACTCTGACAAACATTACATATACAGAGCACATACAACAACAAAAAACAAAAAAACTAAAATACTGTTCCTCTACCAGTGTAATGTGTGAATAAGTCAACATACCGTACTCAAAATTATCCTGAATTTGTGTTTATCCTGAATAATTAAAAAATGCCCAGTGTGGATCCTCTCCTTCGTAGCAGTATGAGCCCAAAAGTCTTTCTACAAAAATTCTACTCCTCTCTCTCAGAAAGCTCTCTCAGGTGTGTGTGTGTGTGTGCGGGATGGGGGGGAGGTGGCAAAATCAAAATTAAGTTGTGATGTCCTTTAACACCTCTTCCCCAATGAAGAATCAAAGTGACACTGAACATGACCCTAGTAAAGACTAACAGTCTTATTAAATTGAGCCTTATTAAATTGCAATTCAGCAAATTGAAAAGGTCTCTGTAAGCACAGAGCATATTTTTTACAAAAGTTTTTAGTTAGTGAAGACCTTGCTTTTGGATAGAAGTTCACTAACTAAAATCTTCTGTAAAAAAATATGCCCTGTGCTTATATAGAGCCTTTTTTAATTGTCCGAATTGCAATTTAATAAGGCTTTTAACCTTTAGGAATAGACAAATGCTTTGTCATTCATTCCACTACCGAAAAGAGCACAGATATTGAGCATTATTGTTTGTTAGTGTTACTTGTAACAAATTAATCAGTACATGGTAATTGCGAGTGCATTAGCCTAAACTTCTGGCTAATCAAGTTAAGAATAAAAACGGAAAAAAGAAAATTGATAAAATGTATGAACAAAACGGGAAACTGTGCATAAATCCAAGTGAGATAGGGAATATTTTTGCTTTATATTACAAATCTCTATACAATCTAGAGCCAGACATGAGTTTTGTGAAACCTTCCAATGACCAGATTTAGATTTTTTGAAAAGGATGAAACTTCCCAGGTCCAGATGGCTTCCCAAATATCTACTATCAAGGATTCTCAAAACAGCTAACTAAACATTTAAAAAATACTTTCAACGAAATAAAAGAACTCGGCTTAGCTCCTTCAGAAACTCTTGAAGCAGCCATTATAACTATCCCCAAGGAGGGTAAAGATTCTATGTACTGTATAAACTATAGACCAATCTCTCTTATTAACACTGATATTAAATTGTATGCAAATATTTTGGATTTGAGGATTAACCCTTTATTGAAACACCTGATTAACTGTGTTCAGATTGGATAAATGGAAAACACTTTGTTTATCCTGGATGGGAAGGATTGCCGCTGTTAAGATGGTGAATTTGCCAAAAATAATCTATATTTTAAGATGCATTCCTCTAGTTTTATTTACAAAGGAAAAAAAGCCTGTTTGAATAGAATGGTGCTGAAGAGGAGATTTAATAAAGGAGGCTTAGCATCTCCCATTCTTATTGATTATACAGTGGCAGTAAACCTATCCCATCTGTTTAAACTATTTACTGGTTATGGTCAAAGGAGTTGGACAAAAATAAACCTTGTTAATTTACCTTTGGTGATCAAATCATGTTTAATTTCATGGTACCAGATTAATAGTAGACACAAATTAATGCCTTTCCCCTCTCCAGCTACACCCCTTTACACCTGATCTATGACTTCAGTTTAGATACCCAAAAGATTAACTGGGAATTATGGGGTATACTGTATATATATATATATATATATATATATATATATATATATATATATATATATTTCCCTTATTTCAAGCTAATTCAGAGATGGTGTGTGGTTCCCTCTCTATTGAATAAGATTTAATCACAGGAAAACACAGGGGAGTGTTGGCGAAGTTGTAAAAGCCTAGGCACACACTATCATATGTGGTGGTACTGTGAAGAAGTCCAAAAAAGTGTTGGTCTATGTGTAGGTATCATATTTCTCAGATAATCAAACAGAAACTACAATTGAATCCTAATATAATACTTTTTCATATATTTTCCAACAATATGGATGGTAAAACTAAAGGTATTATAAGTCATATATTGCTAGCAGCCAAATGTCTGATTTCTTTAAATTGGAGAGGAAACCATTTACCAATTTGGAGCGACATTCGGGACCTAGTTTCACACAATATTTTAATAGAGATGGACTTTATTTAAATATTCTCATATTGTGACGAAAAATAAGATTAGATTGAAATGGTCCCTTTGGGAGCAATATATATTAAATATCGAAGACTCCTCTTAACTTTGGGATCTCTCTCTCCTCCTCATTTCTCCAGTTCTTATTACTTTGTTTTTTTTTGTTGTTGTCTACTTTAAATTGTTGCTTGTTGGTTCCATTCAAGAAAACAACTAATGATCATTGTACATACATATATTTTATGTTTCTATGGTAATTTTTGTGTATAAATGTTTAAAGAGACAATAAAGAGACTAAACCTTTAGGTATAGGGAAATGCCTTGCAATTCATTCATCTAATGAAGAGAGGACAGATACTGAGCATTATTGTTTGTTACTTGTAACTAAGGGCCCTATTAAATTCTCCCTCGTAGTTCTCTCGGTGCTCGCAAAAGGCAGTTTTCCTGCTGTTTGCGAGAACCGAATCTCTCGCAGCCTGCTTTGCGATATGACTGCGAGAAAATGGCCGAGAATAGGCTCCGAGAGAGCTACGTAGCCTTAAATCTATGCACGAGTCTCGCATATCGTAAGAATCCCTATGTGGACAAAAAGTCCACGCAAGGGATCCGAAAGCCTCTACGTGCTGCCTCGGAACAGCCCGAGACAGCAGTGTGAGGCTCCCCCCTGCACCTTATACATATCCCCATGCTGCAGGGGTCTCTATCAGGACCCCTGCAGCACCCCCACATTAACCCCTTGCAGCGGGGGTCCCCGATCTGCATAGATCAGGCCCCCCGCTGCATTTAAAACTTTTAAATTCCCCGCCGCGGCTCCTTAAAGGGGCCGCGGCACACTATTACCCAATCCCGGCCGCGGCACTTAAAATTAACCCCCCTCTATGCTGGGGGTCCCCATCGGGACCCCCGAAGTGTCCCCACATAAACCCATTGCAGGGGGGGGCCCCGATCTGCATAGATCAGGCCCCCCGCTGCATTTAAAACTTTTAAATTCCCCGCCGCGGCTCCTTAAAGGGGCCGCGGCACACTATTACCCAATCCCGGCCGCGGCACTTAAAATTAACCCCCCTCTATGCTGGGGGTCCCCATCGGGACCCCCGAAGTGTCCCCACATAAACCCATTGCAGGGGGGGGGGGCCCGATCTGCATAGATCAGGCCCCCCGCTGCATTTAAAACTTTTAAATTCCCCGCCGCGGCTCCTTAAAGGGGCCGCGGCACACTATTACGCAATCCCGGCCGCGGCACTTAAAATTAACCCCCTCTATGTTGGGGGTCCCCATCGGGACCCCCGAAGTGTCCCCACATAAACCCCCTGCAGCGGGGGCCCCGATCGGCACCGATCGTGACCCTGCTGCAATTCAATTTTAAATGTCCCACCTCGCGGGTCCTCAAAGGACCGTAAAGGTCCTGAAAGGACTCGCACTAAAAATATTAACCCCAGGCAACTATAATTACCCTATTAACTCATGATGGTCAATACAGACCAACATAAGGCCTAAATTAACCCATTAACTCATGATGGTCAATACAGACCACCATAAGGCCTAAATTAACCCATTAACTCATGATGGTCAATACAGACCACCATAAGGCCTAAATTAACCCATTAACTCATGATGGTCAATACAGACCACCATAAGGCCTAAATTACCCCATTAACTCATGATGGTCAATACAGACCACCATAAGGCCTAAATTAACCCATTAACTCATGATGGTCAATACAGACCACCATAAGGCCTAAATTAACCCATTAACTCATGATGGTCAATACAGACCACCATAAGGCTCTATTTAACCCCATCAGTCCCATAAGGGTATATTATTACCATTATGGGCCTGTTACAACCCAACATTAACCACATAAGTGCCATGATGGTCCTCAAGGACCATCATGACACTAACTACAAACACTACACTATAACCCCCAATAAACCATTTAATCTAATCTAACCCCCCTCTACACTAATCTATTAACACTTACACTACCTACCTACACTACCTACCCCCTAATAAACCTCCCCAACACTCTAATTACAAAAAACAAAAAACCTACAGTACAGAAAACAAAAAACCTACAGTACAAAAAACAATAAAACCTACAGTACAGAAAAAAAAAAAAAATTACAACCCCACCCCCCACTACAGAAAACAAAATAATACATTACAACCCCACCCCCCACTACAGAAAACAAAAAAATACATTACAACCCCATCCCCCACTACAGAAAATAAAACAATTACACACCTGAAAAGGAAAGACAGATAAACACAATACAATACATACATATAATACATTACATACAATACATACAATACATGACATTACATACATTACATATAATATATTACATATAATATATTACATATAATATATTAAATATAATATATTACATATAATATATTACATATAATATATTAAATATAATACATTACATATAATATATTACATATATTATATTACATATAATATATTAAATATAATATATTACATATAATATATTAAATATAATACATTACATACATTACATACAATACATGACATTACATACATTACATATAATATATTACATATAATATATTAATTATAATATATTACATATAATATATTACATATAGTCCAAATCAAATACCCCCTATCTATCTAACATACAATCTATCTAATTTAAAATAAATCCTAACTATATCAAATACATCCCCCTATCTATCTAATATACAAAAAATCCTAACTACATACACAGACCCTTATTCTAAACTAAAATCAAATAATTACAGTCCTAACTACATACACAGACCCTTATTCTAAACTAAAATCAAATAATTACAGTCCTAACTACATACACAGACCCTTATTCTAAACTAAAATAAAATAATTACAGTCCTAACTACACAGACCCTAATTCTAAGCTAAAATCAATAAATTAAGACCACTTACCTTTAAGATGTTGCTTCAGATCACTAACCAATGGGTCAAACAAAACAAAAAAATTAGTACAAAACATTAACATCCAATAAATAAACATTCTATACATTCTAAATATTCAACTCACCTTTACAGCATGTCCCGTCACTGTTTAGCTCTTCCGGCGCGGCCCTGTTAAAAAAAAACCACAATACATGAATACATTAATACAATATATAAACAATAAATAAAATACACAAATAAACATCTAAATATACATTTAACTTACCTCCCCGCGATGTCCCCGGCCTTCTCTCCTTCAGCCCCGGCTGGGCCGCGAAACCATCCGAGCTCTAAAAAAAAAAAAAAAAAAAACTAACGGAGGTCTGCACTGGCAGACCTCCCCGACGCTAATGAACCTCCCGGAGACGTTTCCGGGAGGAAATTGGCATTGGCGGCTTGTGATTGGCTGAAAAAGCTGTCAGGCAGGGCTTATGTGGGGGACTGCCGCGGAGGTCCCTTTTAGGACCCCCGCAGCAATTGATGAGGAGTGGGAGCCTGCGATATCATCTCGCAGGCTGTCACTCCTCATGTACATTTACGCAGTGTAGATACGTACGGCCCTGCTGCGTAGCTCATACGTTGCTCGCAGCAGGGCTAATTTAATAGCATTGGAACTTAGAGAAACTTTGCAGTACGTAGGGCTTAAGTAGAAGCCTCTTATTTACGAGGCTGGAATTTAATAGGGCCCTAAATTAGTACCTGGTAATTGTGAGTGCATGAGCCTGTGGCACTCTCAATAATACCAACTGTTTTCAGTTGCTGAAACGGGCATAGGAATCAAAAACAAATATGGGGGGGACAACAACTGGAATTCAAAGAATCTCTCTCTATATATATACAGTGCCTTGCAAAAAAGGGTTAATCCTCAAATCCAAAAGTATTCCCCCCCCCCCCCCCCCCCGGCATTTTTCGCGTTTTGTTGCCTTACTACCTGGAATTAACATGCATTGTTTGAGGATTTGCAACATTTAATTTACAGAACATGCCCACAACTTTGAAGATGATTTTTTTTATATAATTGTGAAGCAAACAACAAATAGTACAACATAATAGAAAAAGTAAATGTGCATAAATATTCACACCCCTCAATACTTTGTAGAGCCACCTTTTGCGGCAATCCCAGCTCCAAGTCGCTTTGGATAAGTCTCTATTAGCTTGCCACATCTTACCACTGGGATTTTTGCCCATTCCTCTATGCAAAACTGCATCAGCTCCTTCAACTGAGGGGAAAGGGAGAGAAGGGGAGGTAAGTGAGGGGAAAGGGAAAGGGGGGAATGAGACACGAGGGAGGGAAGTAGACACAGGGGAGGGAGGGGGAGGGAAAGAGACACAGGGGAGGGAGAGGGGGGGGAAGAGACACAGGGGAGGGGGAGAGACACAGGGGAGGGAGAGAGCAGCAGGACCAGGTGACTCGAGTATAAGCTGAGGGGGGCTTTTTCAGCCTTAAAAAAAAGGCTGAAAAACTTGACTTATATTCAAGTGTATATAAGGTATATATATATTTATATATACATTTACAACAGCAACTTATAGTTACCTTATCTCTCCTCACATCTCCCTATCTGTTCTTATCTTGCTATCCCTCCCCAGCAGTTCCCCAGTAGCTCCTCCTCACCTTCTCTCCTTTTGGCCAGCTAGTTCTCATTACCGGGTCTCACAAGATCTCACGAGATTATCTCATGACATCTTGTTAGATTATCTCACAAGATCTTGCAAGATTATCTCAGGAGATCTCGCAAGATTATCTATCAAGATCTCGCAAGATTATCTATCAAGATCTCGCAAGATTATTGTGCATGATCTTGCGAGATCCAGGAATGAGAAAGTAGTCAAAGGGACAGGAGTTGAGGGGAAGCTGATGGGGAAATGGATAATCTGGGGGGATCTGTCCACCTGCAGCCAAATGTGAGGCATTTTCGAGCTTCTAATAGAATAGGGTCCATGGTCTACATTATGTTTGCTAGTTGCTTAATTTCAGTAACACTCAGCAATCATATGGAGCTTAACACAGTTTTACACAATGGCAAGTGGTCCAGTGTTATTTAACTCTGTACAGTGGCTGAGGTAGCTTCCTTCATTGAGGTGTTGTATTCTAGTTAGTGGGGGCCATGTATCTGGGCCCCATACGAAAATGGAAACTAGAATGCCTTACTTTTAAAGAGCCATGGAGTTAAGAAAGGTTTTGCAAATAAAACGACAAAATTAAATATTAAGCACAGTGTTGACCTTTTCACCTTAGAAAGGACTAAGCAATCTACCCTCTTAGAGATGTGGTTATAAAAGAATGTAGATATAAGTGAACATCTATTCAGTTTATTATAAATGTGAGTTTACATTAATTGAAATAATTTAACACTCATAACATGATGAATGACCACTGATTATACTATTACATTTTACACCATTTACATGTAAAGTATGAAAACATTTTGTGTCAACCTGTTACTTAGCACATGATATTATGCCATATGTAACGTTTATTTAAAAGGTTCTGTTACGGTAATTATAATGTGCAAAACTCCCTTGATAGCAATTTCTTATTGACAGAAGTAAAGTGGATATTTCTATAAAATAAAATTGTAACCATAATACTTTATCAGATCTATCAAACATTTTACTGGTGGGCTACTGTTCAAGAAGCCACAACAGTGATTGGGGGTTGACATTCATCCAGGCATTTATTTTCTGGAAAGCTGGCCTCAGAGGAAAGGTTATACATTTTATGGTTCCTAAACTTGGGAACAGTACAGAGCTCACTCTGTTCTGTCTTACATTTTATTTTGTTTTTTGACAAATTACCTTGTAGCAACATAGATCTCTTAACAAGGAAACACCCAAAATGTTCTGCTATTTCTCAGGCACAAATTACCAATCATATTAGCCACCACCACTGCGGGTTTAAAAGCAGGAGGTCTAGAGACTATTACATTGCTGTTATGTTGCTTTGAGATAATTCGTTTATGTGCAATGACAAGCTGTGGTATAATATAATAAAAGGCTGTAGGGAAAACTGTGCAAGACCATTTACATGAAAGGAAATTACATCACCAACAAAATGTAATTAGGTGGTGTCTTGCTATTAATATAGCTCCAAGGAGACGTGATTAAAAAAATGCTACAACTGCACTACTGCTTTTCGTTTTGTGCTTACAGATATATATCTAATTTATTGGTTGTTTTTAATACATGAGGCAAACATCGATTACCAGCACAGGTTCATGATTTACAAAATTAGTTTACCTCCATAAATGAAAAATTGTTCTGTACATTATTTTTAAATGTGCCACAGATCATTATATTAATGTATTTTTATGATTTAGCAGATATTGCAGATAGTATGGTGTTTTTTTTTGTCATTATTGGGAATGTTTGCTTTAAAACACAGTGCTTTTATTTATTTTTTATGTACAAATTCAATTAAATGACTTTTCAGTTTTCATGACTTTAACTAGTAAAGAGCAATATGAACAATTTATTGTGATTATAAAGTTGTTGTTTTTTACACTGATATAGCTTTTTTCATCTTTCCACTTTAAATTTCCAAACAAATGTTCAACTTTCCTAATCACAATTAATTGAAAACTTGTTTATATTAATCCTTACTACTTGAAAGCCATTCTATGCAAAGACATACATGAAAATCAAATAATTAAACGTTGGACTTAAAATAAACCATCCACCAACTAATGCACTGAGTTTGTCTTGGGCATCAATTACATAGCACTGGTAAAATGTAAAAAATCCAAAAATTAACAATACTATTTTATGCTGCATGAAAAAAAACCTTAGGGCCTCATTAAATTCTCGCTCGTAGTTCTCTCAGTCCTTGTAAAAGGCAGTTTTTTTGCTGTTTGCGAGGACCGAATCTGTCGAAGCCTGCTTTACGAGATGACTCCGAAAAATGGCAGAGAATAGGCTTCGAGAGAGCTACAGAGTCACACGCAGCCTTAAATCTATGAGTGATTCTCGCATCTCGGAAGAATCCCTACGAGCATAAAAAGTCCCAGCAAGGGATCCTAAAACCTCTACGTGCTGCCTCGGAGCAGCCCGAGACAGCTGTGTGTGGATCCCCCCTTCTCCCTATACACATCCCCATGCTGCAGGGGTCCCTATCGGGACCCCTGCAGCACACCCACATTAACCCCTTGCAGCGGGGGTCCCCGATCCGCATAGATCCGGCTTCCCCTGCATTTAAAACTTTTAAATTGCCCGCCGCGGCACCTTAAAGGGCCCGCAGCACACTATTAACAATCCCGGCCGGGACAAAAAAATTAACCCCCCTCTATGCACTTCGGGACCCCCAAAGTGTCCCCACATTAACCCCTTGCAGCGGGGGTCCCCGATCTGCATAGTTCAGGCCCCCGCTGCATTTAAAAAATAAAAATTCCCCGCCGCGGCTCCTTAAAGGGCCCGCGGTACACTATTAATAATCCCTGCCACGGCACCTAAAATTAACCCCTCTATGCTGGAGGTCCCCATCGGGACCCCCGAAGTGTACCCACATTAACCCCTTGCTGCAGGGGTCCATAGGGACCCTTGCAGCCCCCCACATTAACCCCTTGCAGCGGGCGTGCCCGATCGGCACCGATAGTGACCCCGCTGCATTTCAATTTTTAAATTGTCCGCGTCACAGGTACCACAAGGACCATCATGACACTAACTACACTATAACCCCCAATAAACCATTAAATCTAAACTAACCCCCCTCTACACTGATCTATTAACACTTACACTACCTACCTACACTATCTACCCCCTAATAAACCCCCACCACTCTAATTACAAAAAAAACTACCTTACAGAAAATAAAAAGACCTAAGTCACAAAAATAAAAAAACCTACCTTACAGAAAATAAAAAAACCTAAGTAACCAAAAATAAACAAACCTACATTACAGAAAATAAAAACATACAATAAACCCCCCCCCCCACTACAGAAAAAAAAATTACACACCTGAAAAGGAAAGACAGACATACACAATACAATACATACATACTGTACAATACATTACATACAATGCATTACAATACATACAATACATTACATATAGTGATGTCGCGAACATAAAATTTTCGGTTCGCGAACCGCGAACGCGAACCGCCGCAAATGTTCGCGAACCGGCGAACATCGGCAAACCGCCATAGACTTCAATGGGCAGGCGAATTTTAAAACCCACAGGGACTCTTTCTGGCCACAATAGTGATGGGAAAGTTGTTTCAAGGGGTCTAACAACTGGACTGTGGCATGCCGGAGGGGGATCCATGGCAAAACTCCCACGGAAAATTACATAGTTGATACAGAGTCTGGTTTTAAGCCATAAAGGGCATAAATTACCTAACATTCCTAAATTGTTTGGAATAACGTGCTTTAAAACATCAGGTATGATGTTGTATCGATCAGGTAGTGTAAGGGTTACACCCGCTTCACAGTGACAGACCAAACTCCCCGTTTAACGCACCGCAAACAACCGCAAACAGTCCATTTGCACAACCGCAAACTCCCCATTTGCACAAGGTTGGATACCAAGCTAGCCATGTACCGTTCCTTGTCCTCACTGATGTCATTGAAGGTCTCTTCCTCCACCCAGCCACGTACAACACCAAGGGTCCCCGAAAGGTGACAACAAGCCCCCTGGGACGCCTGCTGTGTTTGGTCTTCCACCTCCTCAAAGCCACCTTCCTCCTCTGACTCCTCTTCTTCAGACTCCTCTCATGCATTGCCTCTCTCTGCATTATTATAAGGTGTGTTAAGTAGTACTACTCTTATCAGTTTAAAACCTGTTACAGCACATATCAGGGGGCGTGTATAAGGCCTGGATTTTTAGAACCGGGAGATGGAAAAAGATGCTTTGTTGGTCGTATCACTTCAATTTTGGGGCACTTTGAGACATTAGCTTCTTACGCTCAAACATGTCCTTTACAGGCACCTGACTATGGGCAAATGAGCAGGAACTGCTCAAGGCGAGAGACGCAGTGGCGGATGGTTGAGAGGGGGCAAGGAGGACAGCAGTGGTTGATGTGGCTGATGATGCTGGACCAGGAGGAGGATGGCGGCTTTGAGTTTGTGTGCTGCTTGTACTCATGTGTTGGTCTGGAGTCACCCAAACATTAGGTCTCAACCTGTAGAGGATAAGGGAACCTGGCTACTCTAGACCTCATTCATCATTATCGGTTTTGACAGATTGGTACTATGCGTCCAAGCTACTGTGACAACAGATATGAGTGGCACTGTGCACTTGCAGAAGTTGGCAGAGTAGATGCTGTAGGTCTGACACACACGCTTGCAGACAACTAACTGCTATGCAATCTATTACAGTAGAATTTTTTGTTTTTGTTTTAAATGTACACTACTGTTACACCAGATATGAGTTGTGTGTTAAGTAGTACTACTCCTATCAGTTTAATCCCTGTTATGTGCCTTTTTTGGGGGTTTGGTTGTTGAAGGCACAGTGCAGCACCAGAGGCCAAAAAAATTAGGCATGTACACATGCCTGAAAAATTAGGTATTGTTGATCTTGCAGCGAGCAGAGAAGAAGGTTGGCCTGATTCAACGCCCCAGCCCGCATACCCACACTCAGAGATTGAGGGGGGGACCTGAGAAGGCCACGGGTCGGAGATATAAAGGGTGGCCATCCCTAATAAGCACACAAGTGGGGACAAAGGTAGTGAAGGGGACATAGAGGCCCATGGACTGACGGTCGCCATCTTGGCAGGAAAAGGGCCCAGCAATTAAGCCAAACTGACCCAGCACAGGCAGCTACTTGAGTCAAACGCTGTACAATTACACCTTAATAAAGCTGAAACATGCAGCAGTAGGGATTCTAAACGGCCACACGGGGACAAGGAGGCTAACAGCCCCCACAGTCTCTGCACCACTCTTTTTAACAGATAACCCAATGGGCTAACTAGGGACCTTGCCCACATAAAAAAAAAGAATTTTATTGGAGGAATTATTAGTGTCTTTACCCCCCAAGAGAGGACATAATATACGGTATCTTTAGACTACCTGATGGCCAAAGCTCCTTTAGCCCCAATGCTATCCAGGAAACATTTCAAAACTTTATCTGACTGGGGGTCTATAGAGTGACATTAGTACTGACCTTTATCTGACTGGGTGTCTATAGAGGGACATTAGTAATGACCTTTATCTGACTGGGTGTCTATAGAGGGACATTAGTACTGACCTTTATCTGACTGGGTGTCTATAGAGTGACATTAGTACTGACCTTTATCTGACTGGGTGTCTATAGAGTGACATTAGTACTGACCTTTATCTGACTGGGTGTCTATAGAGGGACATTAGTACTGACCTTTATCTGACTGGGGGTCTGTAGAGGGACATTAGTACTGACCTTTATCTGTCTGGGGGTCTATAGGTGACATTAGTCCTGACCTCCTGCTGCAGTATTATTACTCCCAGTACTCCCAGGCTTGCTACTATTAGATATAATAACCTCAGTTTCGTTTCCTTATCTGTTGGTAACATCAAAATATGATTATTAAATATTTCATATTTGTTTGTTTTTTTCTCCCAAAGTGAACCCCTTTGTGTGTGTCCCACAGATGTGGCGTTTCCGCTCTGCGTATGTTAGATTTGCACCGCTCAAAAAGTATGAAAAGAGATCCCCCCCCCCCCTTGAAGCCCATTAATGACATCATCAGTAAATTGTATGTAACAGATTCCAGTGTTTAGGGTTTATGACCCAATACTGCGATCATATCATTTATGACAAAAATCCGTATTTGTCGTATTATTCAGACGCGCGTGCATCTTTGTGTTACATTTCCTGATACTTTTATTATCTTGATCTTTATATATTTACTAGCGACTTGCCCGTCAAAAAATGGCGGCAATAAGATTGTAAGGCAGGTAATGGTTTGGACGAGACATTCATTTTGTTGGCGGTCGGATATCCTTCGGCGCTCATTGCGAGGCTGTTGGTTGTATTTTTTTTCTGATAGGCGCTTTTGCTGTTATTCTTTGGTCGGCGGTGATGTGTTTTTTGCGCTTATTGCAAGGCTTTGTGTGCTATGAGCAGCGTTGGCGCTCGTTGTGAGACGCGCAGTGAATGGCTTTTATGTTTAATGTGATAATGTTTTTTTTGTGTATATGTATTTTTGTATGCTAATGAAATAATTACTAAATGAATATACTTTACCTATTTGTAAGTAATATATGCAGGAAGCATTGTGCTGAAGAGCTGACAATCTGTTTTCATGTTCCTGCAGCATACAATGTAGGTTTTCAGTGCTGTGGAGCTGCTGTGTAAGTGTCAGCAATGTGTGCAGTGTGTAGTGTAAATAGGCTGCGTGCGCGAGTGGAAGCCGTTAGGGTAGCTGGGTACTTCCGCATTGTGTAAGTTAGTGTTGTAAAATGGCGGGGAATGTGTATGTGGTAAGCGGGTGTGGATGATTTAGCGTCCTTGTTAATAGTGTATCTTTAGCTCGTACGGCTTTTTAGGAAAATCTTTTTTAGTTAGCTCTTCAGGTTATTGATCACTGGATATATTAATTACAAATAGGTAAAGTATTTTAGTAATTCATTAATTCATTATTATAAAAAAATATATATATAAAAAAAATACGCTTAATAGCATATTTTACACTGCGGTTACTTTACATACATTAACGCTTCGCACTTCCTAATACAATAGTTATTATCGTGCATTCATTTAATAAGTATTAATTAGTAATGGAAAATAAAAATGTAGACTTTACACTACACTAAAATGTTTTACTTTTTACTCTGCATTTATATATCTGGATTACTGCTCATTGACTGCCAGCGATAGCACTCTCAAAGCAGTTACAAATCTAAATCACTTTATTATGCTCTGAGACCTGAATACATTTTTTAATTTACACTGCACAAAAAAAATTATATATTTAACACTGTACTTATATATCTGTCTTTGCGATGAGCGCCGAAGATTGATCGCTGCAAAGCACGAAACATGAAGGACACGAGGGAAGAGGCTCACAATGAGCGCCGAAGGTCCTCAGAGTACAAAAAGCATCACATTTTGTGGCAAACAGCATTGCCATGGCTTCAAACTTTTTTATTTATTATTATTGCCCCGTCATTTGTGCCAGGCAAGTCGCTAGTGATATAATATAACATAATGCAATACAATATTATACAGTACACAGGTAACCCCCCCCCCCCCCCCGATTTCTTATCGTATTTATGTATGCGTATAGAAGCTAACAGGGGAGGGGAGAGGGAGGGGAAGACACAGGAGAGGGGAGAGGGGGAGGAAGACACAGTGGAGAGGGGGAGGAAGACACAGGGCAGAGGGGGGAAGAGAAACAGGGTAAGGTAGAGGTGAGGGGAAAAGACACATGGGAGGGGGGAGAGACACAGGAGAGAGTGGGGGGTAGAGACACAGGGTAGAGGGGGGAAGAGACTAATGGGAGGGAGTGGTGAGGAGACACCGGGGAGAGGAAAGGGGGTAAAGACACAGAGGAGGGGGGAAGAAACACAGGGGAAGGGAGAGGGGGTAGAGACACAGGGGAGAAGGGGGAAGAGACACAGATGAGGGGGGAGAGACACAGGGGAGAGGGAAGGGGGGAAAGACACAGGGGAGGGGGGAAAGAAACACGGGAAGGGAGAGGGGGGTAGAGACACAGGGGAGGGGGGAGTGACACAGGGAAGAGGGAAGGGGGAAAAGACACAGGAGAGGGGGAAAGAAACACTGGGGAAGGGAGAGGTGGTAGAGACACAGGCAAGGGTGGGAGAGACACAGGGGAGAGGGAGGGGAGAGAGACACATGGGAGGGAGTGGGGGGAAGACACAGGGGAGAGGGGGGAGAGAGACACATGGGAGGGAGTGGGGGGGGAGACACAGGGGAGGTCTTCTGCTTTATTATTATTATTATTATTATTATTATTATTATTATTATTATTACTATATAATGTGTAGATGTACCGGCTGGGCATGCTCTTGTGCATTATTATTATTATTATTATTATTATTATTATTACTATATCATGTGTAGATGTACCGGCTGGGCATGCTCTTCTATATTATTATTATTATTATTATTATTATTATTATTACTATATAATGTGTAGATGTACCGGCTGGGCATGCTCTTAAGCATTATTATTATTATTGTTATTATTATTATTAGTAGTATATAATGTGTAGATGTACCGGCTGGGCATGCTCTTCTACATTATTATTATTATTATTATTATTACTATATAATGTGTAGATGTACCGGCTGGGCATGCTCTTGTGCATTATTATTATTATTATTAGTAGTAGTATTTTACTACTACTAATAATAATAATGCACAAGAGCATGCCCAGCTGGTACATCTACACATTATATAATAATAATAATAATAATAATAATAATAATAATAATAATGCATGCCCAGCTGGTACATCTACACATTATATAGTAGTAATAATAATAATAATAATAATAATAATAATAATGCACAAGAGCATGCCCAGCTGGTACATCTACACATTATATAATTATAATAATAATAATAATAATAATAATAATAATAATAATACATGCCCAGCTGGTACATCTACACATTATATAGTAGTAATAATAATAATAATAATGCACAAGAGCATGCCCAGCTGGTACATCTACACATTATATAATAATAATAATAATAATAATAATAATAATAATAATAATAATAATAATAATAATGCATGCCCAGCTGGTACATCTACACATTATATAGTGGTAATAATAATAATAATAATGCACAAGAGTCCTTCAGCACTGCACTGGACACTGAATAAACTTGCCTAGCTATGGTTTTCCCTATTGATGCAGTATCACCTACACTCTACCTCCTCTCAGTAAGACTGCAAGTTAGTTATGATTCCAAAATGGCTGCTGTCCATGAGGTAGAAGGGTGTGGAAGGGAGTGTATGCTGCTGATTGGCTGGAATGTGTCTGCTGACTGTGACATGCAGGGTCAAAGTTTGCTCAATGATAAAGTATTGGGGGCGGGTCGAATATCGCATATGTTCGCAGTTCGCCGCGAACGAGAACATGCTATGTTCGCCGGGAACAGTCCGCCGGCGAACTATTTGCGACATCTCTAATTACATACAATACATTACATATAATACAAATAATATACAATACCCCTATCTATCTAACATACAATCTATTTAATATGCAATAAATCCTAATGATTTCAAAAACATCCACCTATCTATCTAATATATAATACATCCTAACTACATCCAGAAACCCTAATAATAAGCTAAAATAAAATAATTAAAATCCTAACTACATACACAAACCCTAATTCTAAGCTAAAATAAAATAATTAAAATCCTTACTACATACACAAACCCTAATTCTCAGCCAAAAAAAATAATTAAGACCACTTACCTTTTGAGATGTCCCTTCAGATCACCAACCTAGGGGTAAAACTAACCAAAAAATGAGTACACACATTAACATAAATTAAATAAACATTACACACATTATATTCTACTCACCTTTCCAGCATGTCCCGTCCTTCTTTTCTTCTCCGGCGTGGCCCTGTTAAAAAAAACACACAATACATTACTACACATACAGACACACAATAAAATAAACATATAAACATATAAATATACATTCAACTTACCTCCCCGCGATGTCCCCGGCCTCCTCCTCTTCAGCCCCGGCTGGGCACACACATTGACGACTTCTGATTGGCTGAAAGTGAAAAACAGCTTTTTCAGCCAATCAGAAGCCGCCATTGCCAATTTCCTTCTGGAAAAGGCTCTGGGAGGCTCATTAGCGTCAGGGAGGTCTGCGAGTGCAGACCTCTGTTAGTTTTTTAATTTTTTTAGAGTGCGGATGGTTTCAGGTCCCAGCCAGTGCTGAAGAGGAGGAGGCCGGGGACATCGCTGGGAAGTAAGTTGAATGTATATTTATATGTTTATTTTATTTTGTGTCTGTATGTGTAGTAATGTATTGTGTTTTTTTTAACAGGGCCGCGACGGAGAAGAACAGAAGAAGGACGGGACATGCTGGAAAGGTGAGTAGAATATTTAGAATGTGTATAATGTTTATTTAATTTATATTAACGTATTGTACAAATTTATTTTTTGTTTTACCTCTAGGTTGGTTTATCAGAAGGGACATTTCAAAGGTAAGTGGTCTTAATTATTTTATTTTAGCTTAGAATTAGGGTTTGTGTGTGTAGTTAGGATTTTAATTACTGTATATACTCGAGTATAAGCCGAGTTTTTCAGCCCTTTTTTTAAGGCTAAAAAGGGCCCTCTCGGCTTATACTCGAGTCCCTTTCCCCGACCCCGTGTCTCTCTAAACCCCTGTGTCTCTTTCCCTCCCCCCTCCTCATCCTAACCCCCCGTCCTCATTCTAAACCCCATGAGTTATGGTGTTAATTAAGTGTTTTTGGGGGACTGTATTGACCCCCGTGAGTTATAGGGTTAATTATTGTGCTTATGGGGGTCTGTTTTGAGCCCCATGAGTGACGGGGTTAATTAAGGCCTTATGGTGGTCCATATTGACCCCCATGAGTGACAGGGTGTATTATTGGCTTATGGGGGTCTGTATTGACCCCCATAAGTTATGGGGTTAATTAAGTGCTTATGGGGGTCTGTATTGACCCCCATGAGTTATAGGGTTAATTAAGTGCTTATGGGGGTCTGTATTGACCCCCATGCATTAATGGAGTTAATTATTGGCTTATGGGGGTCTGTATGGCCCCCCATGAGTTATAGGGTTAATCATTGTGCTTATGGGTATCTGTGTTGAGCCCCATGAGTTATAGGGTTAATTAAGGCCTTTTGGGGGTCTGTATTGACCCCCATGAGTTATAGGTTTAATTATTGTGCTTATGGTGGTCCATATTGACCCCCATGAGTGACAGGGTGTATTATTGGCTTATGGGGGTCTGTATTGACCCCCCATGAGTGACGGGGTTAATTAAGGACTTATGGGGGTCTGTATTGATCCCCATGAGTTATAGGGTTAAGTATTGGCTTATGGGGGTCTGTATTGACCCCCATGAGTTAGAGGGTTAATTGAGTGATTATGGGGGTCTGTATTGACCCCCATGAATTATAGGGTTAATTATTGGCTTATGGGGATCTGTAATGCCCCCCATGAGTTATAGGGTTAATTATTGTGCTTATGGGGGTCTATATTGAACCCCATGAGTTATGGGGTTAATTGTTTATGGGGGGTCTGTATTGACCCCCATGAGTTATGGTGTTAATTAAGTGCTTATGGGGGTCTGTATTGAGTTATGGGGTTAATTTTAGTTGCCTGGGTTTAATATTTTTTAGTGCAAGTCCTTTCAGAACCTTTATGGTCCTTTAAGGACCCGCGAGGCGGAAAATTTCAATATTGAAATGCAGCGGGGTCACGATCGGTGCCGATCGATGACCTCCGCTGCAAGTGGTTAATGTGGGGGGGCTGCGGGGGTCTCTATGGACCCCTGCAACAAGGGGTTAATGTAAGTACACTTCGGGGGTCTCGATGGGGACCTCCAGCATAGAGGGGGGTTAATTTTAGGTGCCCCCCCGGGATTATTAATAGTGTGCTGCAGGCCCTTTAAGGAGCCGCGGCGGGGAATTAAAAATGTTTAAATGCTACAGGGGCCTGATCTATGCAGATCGAGAACCCCCGCTGCAAGGGGTTGATGTGGGTACACTTCGGTGGTCCCGATGGGGACCCCCAGCATAGAGGGGGGTTAATTTTAGGTGCGCGGCCGGGATTGTTAATAGTGTGCCGCTGGCCCTTTATGGAGCCGCGGCAGGGAATTTAAAAGTTTTAAATGCAGCGGGGGCCTGGCCTGTGCCGATTGGGGGGACCCAGTGCAAGGGGTTAATGTGTGGGGGCTGCGGGGCTCCCTATGGACCCCTGCAGCAAGGTGTTAATGTGGGGACACTATTGGGGCCCGATGAAGACCCCCCTCATATAGGGGGGGGATTCATTTTAGGTGCCGTTGGGTAGTTGGATTACCCCCCACAGCAGGGCTTATGTGTGGGACTGCCGCGGAGGTCCCGTTTAGGACCCCTGCACTAATTGATGAAGTGTGGGAGCCTGCGAGATCATCTCGCAGGCTGTCACTCCTCATGTACATTATCGCAGTGTTCATACAGACAGCCACGTTGCTCGCAGCAGGGCTAATATAATAGAGTCGTAAATTTGAGAAATTTTGCAGTACGTAGGATTTAAGTAGAAGCCTCTTATTTACGAGGCCGGAATTTAATAAGGCTGGTAATGTTTAACTGTTAGAAAACGTTAGCTATGTGTAACATCTCACTTTTTTATTTGCAGAATAGGTTAAAGGTATACAGAAGTTTCATGGATCATGAATGCATCTGATTTTGAGAAGGAATGCCCATGAAAATCCAAGCTAAATGAGCATAACATTCATAATTAGTTTTGGCCAATCAGAGGCGGCTACAGCAATATATACGTACTTGAATGCAATGTTTCTACATAGGCACCTTTGGGGGGGTGGAAACCAAAACATTTTTATTTAAATAAAATAAATCTGTATGTGTATAGAATTAATCAATGTAATGTATCTTTCTCATGTAAGCAGTATACGTTAGATTAGTAAAAAAAAGTTTTAAAAACAGGGAAACTTCCATATACCCTTAAACAGCTATTACATGGCTCATTTTCCTAATGTGTGATAGATGGGAATACTCGCTGTACCCTAAATAATACAGTTATGCTTAGTAATGCTTAGTAACCATACAATAATAAATAGCAAGACTTAATTAAATATCTCAAAACTGTATTCACTCCAATGAACTCGCAAAAAAAAAGCGAAGCAACCCTCTTACAAAACACATCTACCTACCTACCTACCTAACTACCTTTCTAAAATACCATTACTTTCCCCCTTTGCCATAATCCTTTCCCTCTGTATGCTAAACCCTGGCATATATTATTATTAATTAATAAAAAGACGTCTTAAAGCACCATTGCAATGTAGATTAGATGCCAGGGAGGAATGGGAAGAACAATGGATGTAGATAAGATTATTTATTCACTTATGTAAAATAGTGTTTTCTTTAAATAGCCCCTAGATAACTGTAGTCAATGGAAGAGATAGGCAAGTTACAGACAGACTAGCAGTTTAAGATAGATCTACCCATGACACAGTCAAAGTCGTCTACATAGATTTTCAGTGAAATTATTTGTTGTTCCTGTCTTGTGTACTTGCTAATGCTATTATTTTGTTACATACTTCACAGCATGTGAAGCTTTTACCAATTTACAGTGGTCATTTAATTTGTGTCTAAACTGCATTGTACACATGTAATCCTAACATTTATCAATATTTAAATATGAATGTATGTGTGACATTGGATGTCACCTACTGTCAAGTGCATAGGCACATATTATAAACCCATTTGAAATTAAGACATTGTGCTATTTATACTCATGTCCCTACCTCCACTCCTGCTCTCCTCAACTTCTTGTCTGCATACCTGTTAATCTCTCGACTTCACTTCTCTCCTTCTTTACAATGTTCTCTCCTTCCACTCCCTTGGCCATCCATTGTGTGTGCCATGTGATAGCACAGCTATATTTATAATAAAAACTCTTGTGTTTTTTATGGTTCATGTAAGTGAGGCCTTTGTTCTTTAGAATCATTGCACACAAGCTATAATTAAGATAATGTGTACAATTAAGAATAGCAACATGAGACAAGTGCAAAAGTAACCAGTTCTGAATATCCAGAGAGACTGCCAGAACGAGGGAATATGCAGTACCTGTTACTGGGTTATTTCAGTGATCAAAATATAAAGTATCTCTCAAAAGTAAGTACAACCCTAACATTTTTGTAAATATTTTATTACATAATTTCATGTGACAACACTGAAGCAATGACACTCTGCTACAATGTAAAGTAATAACTGTACAGGCTGTATAAATTTGCTTTCCCGTCAAAATAACTCCACACACCTCCATTAATGTCTAAACCATTGGCAACAAAAGTGAGTACACCCTTAAGTGCCACTCCTCAGGATCCAATACACCATCATAAACATCGTTTTCTTTATCTTCATCATCATCATATTCATCTCTCACATATGGCTCCACAAGCATATCCTCTCTCAGGGATAATGGTTCCTCTTTCACCATCTCAATCTCCAAACTCTTCCTCATGTGCTTGTCTCAGCCATTTCTCTGTGGCCTCTCTTAAACATGCAGTGTCTCTAAGACTGTCCTCTTTTGTAGCTTGCACTCTGTCCTTTGCAATCATCTCTCTCTTCTGTTGCTGGTTCTGAGCAAATTCAGCCTCCAGTAGTCTGTTAATTTCTGCTTCCTCATTATTCATTGTATGATGTGCCACTGTGGCTTGCAGTAAGTCCTTTAATGCATCCTCCGTGCTGTAATGGGGGCTATCTTCTTAAGCACAGACAATGTACATCCCACCACTGCCACCAGTATGACAAGGCACTGTCACTCGCAGGTTCAGTGTCCTGTTTTACCCAACTCTTTGTGGAGCAAGGCACAGGAGACTTTTCATTCCGTTCCATTTTTTTATTTTGTCACAGCTTGCACATAAAAACAACAGAAACAGAAAATAAATCTAGCTTCCTTGCAGCTCTCTCATTACACAATCCACATACATGATAATGGCCTCTCTCTTCCAGTGTTTCCCACTTTAAGGGGTTTAATGTGCCTGTGCTCCCAGGCCTCTTCTTAGTTTTCCCACTTCTGTGATCCTCTTTAACAACAGCTCCCCTCCTGGGTAGTCACCTCACAGCTTTCCTCACAAACTCTCCTGCCATCAGACTCTCATTCTTTGAGCCTCTGCCTTTACTAGCAATCTCCAGCACAGACCAGCTGTCTGTGTCTCTCAGGCACCTGTCAGCCTGCACCTTAAGACACTGAAACAGGCAGACCTCCCTGGCGGTATGATTTTGTCAGTATTTATAATGTTAAAGCAGTACATTCAAAAATACTGATATAATCATACCGCCCTTTCCCCCTTATCCTACTCCCTTTCCCCCATTCCCTCCTCCCCCTTATCCTCCTCCTCCTCACTTACCCCTATCCAAACACCTTCCTTTCCCCCTTCCCCTCTTTCTCCTTTTCCCCTTATCCTCATCCCTCCTTATCATCCTCCTGCTCCCTCCTTCCCCCTTATCATCATCCTCCCCTTATCATCCTCCACCCTCCATCCCACCTTATCCTCCTTACCTCCTTCCCCCTTATCATCCTCCTTCTCCTTCCCCCTATCATCCTCCTTCTCCTTCCCCCCTTATCATCCGCCTCCTTCCCCATAACCTCTTCCTCACTTCCCCCTTATCCTCCTCCCTTTCCCCTTATCCTCCCTTTCCCCCCTTTCCTCCACCTCCCTCCTTCCCACCTTATCCCCCCTTCCCTCCATCCCCCCTAATCATCCTCCTCCTCCTTTCTTCCCCCTTATCATCATCCTCCTCCCTCCTTCCCACCTTATCCTCCTACATTTCCGCCTTCCCCCTTATCATCATCCTCCTCCTCCTTCATTCCCACATTATCCTCCTCCTCCTTCCCGCTTCCCCCCTAATCATCATCTTCCTCCTCCTTTCCCCCTTATCATCCTCCTCCTTCCCCCATACCCACCTCCTCATGTCCCCCTCTCCAATTCCTATCTCCCTCTCTCCTTACTGTGATGCGATGAGCTGCCAATGCTCATCTCTCCCCCGCAGCATGTCTTCCGGCTGTGAACGGACCAGCATGTGATAAGCGGAGAAGGAGGAGGAGGAGGATGATAAGGGGGGAAGGAGGAGGAGGATGAGGAGGAATGGTGTAATGAGGGGGCCCAGGCAAGTTAGGCAGCACTGGGCCCCCTCCAGATCCTCCCTGTAGTAACCCGGGTATGACTCGGAGTTACCGATTTAGGAAATAAAAATTAACCTCGAGCCACGCTTGGGATTACCGCTAAGGAGGATAAAGCAGGATTTAACTCTCTCCCCACTGGAATGAATGCCGCTGCACCTCCACATCGACCTCTAGGGGGAACTCTGTCACAATATATATATGACTCTCTGGCTTTTCAGCACTGAGTACTCACTGCGAGCCTCTCCTCGCGAGTCCTTTGACTCCTCTCTATATTTTTTTAAAAACGAATTAATTAATTAATTGAATACAAAAATAATATAGTTTACCTTTTTCTAATTAATATATGTAACAATCAATAGCCTGAAGAGGTAACAATCTCTTTGTATTGTCCAGTTGGACTGTTGCTGGCCTGAGGAGATAGTTTTATGAATGTCCCAACTGTGCATTAAAAATAGGCTGCGTGAGTGAGGGCAAAACATTGGTTTATTTGTGTAAAGAGCTACTTTAGATCCGTAATGTTGTTAGTTGCAAGTTAGTGTTGTAAAATTGCGTTGTTTGTCTATGTGCTACGTGGTTCTCAAGCATTTGCTGACCTTTGTAATAGTGTATTTTGTAGCTCGTACGTTCCTGGTTGAAAGTGGTACGCTGTTGGCTATGTTTTGCACGGTCCAGGGTCGTGTAGCCTCATTTTCATTTTATTTGGCCGATATTTTTTTCTTGCTTAGCCGATTTTCAAGTGCCGAAACTTTGTAAAATCTACTTAAATTCGCTTTCCACCTCAATCCCAGATGCCCTGGCTGTTCCCCCGTGCTGTGTGTGATGTTTTTGTTGTATTTTTTTTTTTGTATTTTGTGTGTCTTTCTTGTTTTTTGCTTTGCGCAGTTCGGCCATTAACTTTTTTTCTAAGTCTTGTGTCTCCTATTTTTTTTCTAAGTCCCGCTTTTGACATCTACTTGCAGCCTAAGGCGATCCCGTGTTTCCTAAGTATTTGGAGGCTAAGTCCCGCGTGTTTCAATGTGTGATCGGCTTGTCTCGCTTCTCGAGGCTCACAGGATCGCCTTTGGTGCTCCTTTCTGGTTAAGTTCTGCGTGATTCATTGCCCCCTTCAGCGCTCATTGCCCGAGTGCTGTGAATTTTAGTGCCTTAACAGTTTGCCTCGCTATGCGAGGCTTGCAGGCGATGAGCGCCTTTGGCGCTCATTGCCTAAGTGCTCCGAGATAACGTCTCGCCTCGCTACTCGCGGCTCGCGGGCGATGAGCACCTTCGTCGCTTGTCGCCTAAGTCGTACGCACCACGCAAAGTGACTATGTCTCGTAGTTTGAAAATTATAATATGTGATGTGTGTTTATGTATATATGTGGTATGTCAGAGAATGTCAAGAACACTGATATGCCGAAATATCATTGCATATAAATGTTTCTCTGCATATACAAACATATCATGCTCTGAATCTTCAGGCAGCTTGCTGCCCCATGAAAATGTGCTGAACCCGCCATGTTATTTATCAGACTTTACTATATAAGTTTGATGTGTACGCTAACTTTTTGAAACTCTTACTCAGAATGATCTAAGAACTTTCAGATTTGATCATCTCTATTTACAGATATATTATCTGTTAAAGAATTAAATCACATATTGTAGCTAAATATTGCCAGAAATTATGCACAGATGTAGTTCACATTATTGCGCTCCCGGTCAATGTTTTTCATTGCTTGCAATGAAAATAAATTGTCAGAAATGTATTTTTTTTCTAAGAATTAACTATACGGTATAAAATGTGCACACCATAAAACCATATTTTAATTTTCAGTGATAGCATTATTTAGCTACTGTATATTCAAAACCTTTTAAAAATACATTAAAGCAGTAACGTACATATAACTACAGTGATCCAGAGAAAGACAAACATATAAGACAGTAAAAAATGTATCTCCAAAATGAAAAAAAATAATCACTTTGTTCAAGTATATTTCCTACTGTATATTCAAATTTTAAAATGTTAGCCTTCTGTTGGCTCATTTCAAAAGTGTAATGAAAAAGTATATGACATTCTGTAAAAATATATACAAAACTATAACCTTGCCTCTTCTGTCAATACACTTACTACTTTACAGAGTGGCAGATAAGATGGCTCATTGGTACTTACCTTGTGCCAATATCTTGGAGTATTATGACAACATATTGTATTAATCTTATAAAAATGTGCGACCTATCTGCTGTGAAAGCCCCATCTTTATAATGGATTCACTAACATGTTCAATCTTTATCAGTGGAAGAAAAATCAAATTTTCCTAACATGTGGATATCATTCTATGTTGTTGAAATATCGTTTTAAAAAAATATAAAAATCTTTTTTCTTGTTTTGATCTGGATTTATAATAGTTGATAAGATATTGTTTATATTAGTGTGGACTTTTTGTACATTTGTATATATTATTATATGCACTATAGGGAGAATTTATTAAGCACTTTTTTACCTGAGATGAGGTGGAAAGAGTTGAGTTGACGTTAGAAGAGCTGTTTTCCCTAGAGGAAATAGTACATAGTAAATCTAGAGATGATATGAGATGCATTTGAGATGTTTAGTAAATTCCCCCTGTAAATATATGTTACTTTATAACTCAGATAATGTATTCTTTTGTTAATGTTTTGTCCTGCTGCAAATTCCTTGTAATTCCATAATGTATTTTGATGGAATCAAGCCGAAAAAATGTACTAATGAAAGATCTATACAGTGAGAACATTTTTATTGTTTTGTTTTACACCCCCTTTATAAATGATCATTTTAGTTTTTGTCGCTGCAGCTGCATCCTTACAATGAACATCATTGCCAAGTTGAAGTCTTCTGACACCCCTAAATCTTTTACCATCAAATACTACAGTAAACTAGCCCTGTTTTGTTCCCTTATAGTTTGCTTGCTTTTTCTTACTTACTGAAAAGCATAACATTTAATTTATTTAACCTCACCTGTTCTTTATCTATCTAATCCTATTGTACACTGAAATTTGTATTTTGAGAAGTAACATCCTACATCGCCTTCTGAATTACTACCTTGTTGTAGTGAAAGGGCTTCTGTACTTCAATGAAGCCGTGAGCTGTTAAATGTATGGTCATCCAAGGCAGGTCATAGCAGAGAGGTCAGATAAATTGTGGTCCACTGGAAAGGGAACTGGCAACCCAATCCAGTATCTTTGCCAAGATAACCTTATGCATAAGCAGAACCAGATACATAATGATATGTTACTGAAAAATAAGCCCATCAGGCCAAAAGGTGCCCTCTAGATTACTGAGGAAGGGCAGAAAGTGAGTACAAGTAGCAGAAGATATCATGTTGTGGTTGGGACAAAGCTGAAAGGACACCCAGCTGCGGATGGAGGGGAAAGAGAAGTTGCTTCTGCAAAGAACAATTCAGCACAGAAACCTGGAATGTTAGAACTATATGAACCAAAGAAAACTAGATATCGTCAGACATGAGATGACAAGGTTAAACATCAATATCCTGGGGATCATAGAATGCAAATGGAATAGAATGGGACATTTCATATCAAACAACCACCAGATCTTTTACCGTGGTCAAGAATCCCATAGAAGAAATTGAGCAGCCTTCATAATAAATCAAAGTGTGGCCAAAGCAGTGCTCTCAATTAAGTGATTTCAATTAAAATTCAAACTATGCCATTTAATAACACAGTGATTCAAGGCTATGTTCCAAACATGGATGCTGACGAGGCTGAAGTTGTCCAATTCTATGATGATATTCATAGATATATGTCACGACCGCCACCTTTGGGGGACCACGCTCACCCCAAATCTCTATCTCTCTATGGTCGCAACTTTTTGTTCAGATGTCGACACCAACAGACACTTCAGATGACACCATCATTACTGCAGAGACATGCACCTCAGACCCCTATTCTTAGGATCTAAGAATTACATGCCATGTACCTTGGATTAGTACAAGCAGGCTCTGACACAACCTTTCGTTAGTGTGTCCAAAGTCAGACTGGCCACTTCTTTATTGTTCCAGAGATGTATATATAAACACAGAAAAATTACACAAAATGCCAGACCTTCCCCCAGTTCTAGCCCATCCTCCTAGACAAATAGCTTGCTATCCCCCCTCACCCACATGATTTCCAGATGTATAGAGGCGGCTGGCTTTCTTCTAATTACACCTTTTCTTTCTCCTCTTACAGAGCCATAAAACTAGTTCCCCTTTCATGAATAAAACCCGAGCCTTCACACACGGCGGGACATAAAGATTCTTTAGAAGATAAATCCTTTGCCACATAAGTGACTGCAGTATTTTTTTGATAATTCTAGCATCCTAGGGCCTACTTCTATCACAGATGCATTATTACAGTGCATATAACATGATCTAGTAACCACCAAATGAATTATTGTGGTCCATACTACAAACAAAAACAATCAAGTCAGTCCTCACAACAAGTTTCAGGTCCGTTGTAATAGTTCTTGACATTAACACCCAGTGTGCCAGTATTCCAAATAGCAGAGTTACTTGTGGGTGGCAAGGAACTTTGGACTGAGGTTTGTGACATTGTACAGAAAACAGCAACAAAGAATATCCCCTAATGAAAGAAAAGTAAAAAAGCAAACTGGCTGTGAAAGTAGCCCAGGAAAGAAGGAAAATGAAAATTAGTGGAGATTTGTCTAAATGGATGCAGATCTCCAGAGAATAGCAAGAAGAGACAAGAATACATTCTATAATGACTAATGTAAAGAGAAAGAAGAAAATAACAATGGGAAAGTCAAGATATCATGCCAAAGTGGGAGTGATAATGGACAAACATGGTACAGACTTAAGAGAAGCAGATCAGATAAAGAATAGGTGGCAGGAATACACAGAAGATCTGTACAGGAAGGATCTTAACAGCATTTATAAACTCCATAGATCGCCCAATGAGCTGGCTCAAGACATCTTGGAGAGTGAAGTGAGATGGGCTCTAGGAATCCTTGCTAATAACAAGACTGCCCCTGGAGACAGCATGGGAGAAGGGGCCATTTGACCAGGCTTAGTTCAGGGTAATTATTGGGTTGAGTGGAGTTGGTAGGTAAGAAATAGGGGTGGTTTCCCACCCTCTGGTCATTCAGCAGTTGGGCGAGCAATCAGAAGTATTCCCTACCTACAGTTGTATGATTTGTTTGTCACAGCTATTGGTGGGGCTGGTGCATCACCTTAGGTTGGAGCTTATTATATTGTAAGGTTTTTCTTGTTATTTATGTTCAAATGTTTTATTAAATAAAGCTGTAGCCTGATAATATCCAAACCAAGTTAATGGTGACTGTCATTATTTAAGAGTTGTTATTATATGGTTCACAACGGACCAAGTTATGTATACTTAGGTTAAGGCTGCAGGAGATGATGAAAGCCTGAAACTATATAATACTGTGAAAGTGTTGCTTACATTATGCCAACAAATTTGGAAAACTTAACAGTAGCCAGTAGACTAGAAAAGCTCAGTCCAGTAGACTGGAAAAGGTCAGTCCCAAAAAAGGCAGTGCCAATCAGTGCTCCAATATCGAACTATTGCACTAATTTCACATGCTAGCAAGCTCAGCTCCAACAAATGTGCAAGCCAGGTTTCACAGAGGTAGAGACACAAAAGATTAAATTGCCAATGTCTGCTGGATAATAGAAAAAGTTAGAGAGCTCCAGAAAAATAACATTGATTCCGCTTCAAAGACTAAAGCATTTGGTTGGGTGGCTCACAACAAAATGTGGCAAGATGGGAGTACCAGACCATCTGATCCACCCCCTGAAGAATCTGCATGTTGACCAAGAAGTCACAGTCAGGATCAATATTGCTGGGAGAAATATCAACAACATATTACTCTGATGCCTGAGTAAACAAATTTAACATAACTAGGCCCAACCTACTCCTTAGTTGCCCATGTGGCCTATGGTGGCCCATCCCGCACCTTTCCAAATGACCCCCACTGACCACCAATACCTAATACCTAAGACCATCACCCCCTATCACCTAACTCTCTACCCCTATCCCCATATTCAACCATAAAGCCCTCAAGGGCTATAACCCTATTTTCATAGTCTTCCCTAGTCACACCCATGGTCCCTAATCCTAAATCACTCATGGTGGTGTGTAAAGCCCCCATCGTCCCTATCATACACCCATAAGGGCAATAAAACTATCCCCAACAATAAACTAAAACTATATGAAAAACACTATATTAAACAAAATTATAAAATCATTAGAGATAATATAAAATAATTATGGCTAAACTAACAAAGAATCATTGACCCCATATCCCTTTTAGTAGTTAGGTTTTGGGGATGGGGGTTATCATTGACCCTCATGCACAGTAAGTGCTGGCCCTTTAAAATGTTAACTCTGTAGTAATTCTCATGGATCTCTCTGCTGATTTTGATACAGTTGACCTCATTATTATACAAATTCTCTAATCTCTTGGCATCCGTAGCACAGTTCTTTCATGATTTACATCTTTTCTATAAAATCAGACATTTAGTGTCTCCTTCTCTGGCACCTATTTTTCCCATCCTTGACTGCTGCCGTACCTGAAGGTTCGGTCCTAGGCCCCCTACATCTTCTTTTGCCACTCTGATAAAATCTTTTTAATTTCAGAACAATCTATATGCAGATGACACTGAAATGTATCTCTCATGACCAGACCTATTCCCATCTTTTCTAGCACATGTTGCCAACAGCCTTTCAAGTCTCCTGGATGTCCGGGTGTCAACTCAATCTCAATATTTGAAAGACTAAGCTCGTAATCTTCCCACTCTCTTCTACAGCTTCCACTCCTCAAATATCCCTCAATGTTTACAATGCCACCATCAATCCCACCGCTCAGGCCCATTGTCTCCATAACAAATGTCTCCATAATAAATGCCTCTTCTAGACTCATCTACCATACTCAACGCTCAGTATCTGCAGCACCTTTCTGCCAATCACTCCACTGACTTCCCATCGCCTCTGGAATACAATTTTAAATCCTGTCCCTAATATATAAAGTTCTTAAAACAGTGCACCCTCTTATATCTAAAACTACTTTTTCAACTGCCATTGTCACTGCTAATGACCCGTTTCTTTCTTCCTCTGCTGTCACCCCCTTTTCTCTCTCGCTTTCAGAACTTTTCTCGCGCTACACCTACTCCTTGCCTAGTCAGACAATTGCATGCCTCCCAATGTTCAAAAAGTCACTACAAACGCATGTGTTTAAAACACGTATCACCATGTGTCTTAATAAGCAAAACTGCATATTCTACAAAACTGCTTAAACAAACAACCTACAGTGTAACACACAGCTACCTCCACTTGCATCAGCTGATTTCATTAATCGCTACCTTTATATTTTACCATTTTGCTCACACCCCATCCTTACCTTCTAGATTGTAAGGTCTTCAGAGCAGGGACCTGAAATCTGTTTTGTCAAGCTATCTGCTGACCCATTTATTACAAATTCATATTGTATTGCACCTGCACTTATATTTCTACTTACATTACAATTGGTCTATACCTTTGTAATTTGCATATTGTACCCACGATACTTTATTCCACTTATAATAGCGCTACGGAAAATGCTGGCACACAGAAATAAAGAAGAATTAAAAAAAAAACAGTAATAATTAAGCCCTTATCTGCTGCAATTTAGGGAATACTGTGGTTTTCAGGGACCTGTGAATTTCCTTATTATTAATTGTAGTTTACTTATATTAGTTTTAACACATATTTTTACACTTTTTAACCACCTGCAGGGGAGGGTCATAATACATGTAAGGGCCCTTAATTATAAATAATATTAACATTTGCTCTGAATGGATTTATCATATATCATCAGTACATAATGCTTTTTAGATCACCCACATGTTTTAGTAAATTTGGTGAGCTAAAGCTAGCCCTGCAGTGCTATTGCTGGTGAGCCCTAACACAAGTAGTTGTCATGTGTCTTATTGGAGATTATTTTTGACCAGGAAAAAAAATTGCAAATCCCACCTGTGATGCTGAATGCTTGATCATGGCCCAACTACAACCACCAGCAATGTTTTAGTGAATTCCCTTCATTATGGTTGATCAAGATACAGGTTTCTGTGTTAGAGGTATTACGCTTCTTTATTTGAGTGTTTTTAAATTCTAATAATATAAGATATTTATTATTTCATTAGTATTGTAAATATAATTCTGTTTACTAACAATGGCAGATGAGTAATGTTAAAGTAAGTAAATAAGTAAAGTAAGTAAATATTTCATTACTATTCTTTAGGACAAATAGATACACTGCATTTTTTGACTGTACACTATTAGGACTCTTTGTGACAATATTTTTCCTCCAAAGCCAATATTAATTTCATATTTATTCTTGTCACAATCTGCTTCTTCAAGGGGGCTTGATATGAACCTAGTTCAATCCTACCCCAGATGGCTTCTGAAGAAGGTAAGACCCAAAGATACAGGCAAAGAATACTGGATACAGGTTACTAGTGGCCTCCAGCAATACCACTCTGCAAGTCAGGATACAAAACACATAAATAGTCTCACACCTTGGATATGTGAAAACTATAGCTGAACCTTTATTGGATGGAGAAAACAACATATTTATACTCATCCCATACCACACCCTTGTGTATATTTGTATATGTGTGATGTCAGCACTAGGTCCCATCTGGCTTAAAGCCTTGATTACCATAGACATACTTGAGATAAAACTACATGAAAGGTTTCTCTAGCTAGCTAGGAGTACCAACCTTGATGTAAAGCTCAAGTGTTTACTCAGGACTGCTAAGGAGCAGTTATCTACTTGACTTAAGGCCTGTATTTGTACAGATGAAATGCCCTGCAGAAAACGTCTGTGCAGAGAATTTTTTTTACCAATTCCACATATGTTCTATAACACATTTTTCCTCTTATAATATATAATAACTAGAATACAGTGGATATAAAAAGTCTACACACTCCTGGTAAAATGTCAGGTTTCTGTGCTTTAAAAAAATGAGACAAAGATAAATAATTTCAGAACTTTTTTCCACCTTTAATGTGGCCTATAAACTGTACAACTCAATTGCAAAACAAACTGAAATCTTTTAGGTGGAGGGAAGAAAAAAAAAGAAAAATAATGTGGTTGCATAAGTCTGCACACCCTCTTATAACTGGAGATGTAGCTGTGTTCAGAATTAAGCAATCACATTCCAAATCACGTTAAATAGGAGTCAGCATACACCTGCCATCATTTAAAGTGCCTCTGATTAACCCCAAATAAAGTTCAGCTGCTCTAGTTGGTCTTTCCTGAAATTTTCTTAGTCGCATCCCACAGCAAAAGCCATGGACCACAGAGAGCCCCCAAAGCATCAGAGGGATCTCATTGTTAAAAGGTATCAGTCAGGAGAAGGGTACAAAAGAATTTCCAAGGCATTAGATATACCATGGAAACAGTGAATCTGAGTGATACGTCATATCTGGTGCAACCGTAGTGTACAGTGACATAAAACAACACTTTTTTGACTGTAATCGATTGAATATCAGTTGCCTGCCTACAGGCGTGTGTGTGAGGCCTACAGCGCCTACTCTGCCAACTTTTGCCAGTGCACAGTGACACTCATATCTGGTGGCCCCTTAGATTGCATGCGCAGTGCCCCAAATTTGAAGTGGGAGAACCGACCAAGCATCTTTTTCCATCTCCCGCTTCCAAAAATCCCTGTCATATACACGTCCCCTGATACGTGACGTAACAGGTATCAAACTGATAGGAATAAATAGTACAACTGAACACACCACTCCTATCTGGTGGCACCTTAGATTGCAAGCGCAGTGCACCAAATTTGAAGTGGGAGGACCGACCAAACATCTTTTTCCATCTCCCTGTTCCAAAAATCAATGCCATATACACGTCCCCTAATAGTGGACGTAACAGGGATTAAACCGATAAGAATAGTACTACTTAACAGTACACACCTTATAATAACGCAGACAGAGGCAACGCAGACAGAGGAGTCTGAAGAAGAGGAATCAGAGGAGGAAGGTGGCTTTGAGGAGGTGGAAGACCAAATACAGCAGGCATCCCAGGGGGCTTGTTGGCACCTTTCGGGGACCCTTGGTGGCTGGTTGGAGGAAGGGACCTTCAATGACATCAGTGAGGACAAGGAACGGGACATGGCTAGCTTGGTATCCAACCTTGTGCAAATGGGGAGTTTGCGGTTGTGCAAAGGGACTGTTTGCGGTTGTTTGCGGTGCATTAAACGGGGAGATTGGTATGTTACTGTGAAGCGGATGTAACCCTTACACTACCTGATCGATACAACATCATACCTGATGTTTTAAAGCATGTTATTCCAAACAATTTAGGAATGTTAGGTAATTTATGCCCTTTATGGCTTAAAACCAGACTCTGCATCAACTATGTAATTTTCCGTGGGAGTTTTGCCATGGATCCCCCTCCGGCATGCCACAGTCCAGGTGTTAGTCCCCTTGAAAAAACTTTCCCATCACTATTGTGGCCAGAAAGAGTCCCTGTGGGTTTTGAAATTCGCCTGCCCATTGAAGTCTATGGCGGTTCGCCCGTTCGCGAACATTTGATGGAAGTTTGCGTCCGCTGTTTGCGAACCGAAAATTTGATGTTTGATGAGACACCAAGCTAAAGGCTTGTGATAATAGATAGAGAGACTTGTGTCATGTGACTCCTGGGGTCAGTTATCTCCCTAATCTGGTTAATAAGGAATAGTCCAGTACTAGGAAATATTGGGCGTATACAATATTTCCCTTGTAAGTGCTAGCTCCCCCCCAAAGCACAATATAGACATACCTCCCATTACTCCTATCATGTTCCTACCCCCCCCCCCCAACTATAAACATGGGTACCATAGTATGGGCCTAGTGGTACCCAGGCAATTTTCAATATCCTATGCTTTAAACAGGCATAACAATGAATAACACACAAATCACAATATCCCCAATTTTAACCCATCTCAGTGGGCGCCTGGCACAATAAGCCTATCTTATAAGGCTGAGGGCAATAGTCTGTAAGGTATTGCACAGCTTGTGCTTTGGCATGCTACAGCCATGACAACTCCTCCCTTTTTATTTTTCAGTGTAGCTTGGGGAGTCCTTTGGATCCAAGAACTCCTGAACAACACTGCGATTTATTAGATGGATTTCGGCATCTCTGCGACTTAGAAATACAATTACAGGAAACGCATTCTGTGGTTTTCCCTTTTCCTGCGGCCACAGGGAGTGACCAGTAGTGGCGTGTGCACGAAATAGCATCCTGCGGCCTCCTATTTGTAATCCAAGGCACGTTATACATCCAGGCTAGCAGGCATCTTGAAGGGTCAAGTAAAAGTACAAGCCCCTCAATCCTGAACAGTAACCACATCTGTTTGGCTGAAACAGGAGGATCACCCAACTCCATTTGGGCAAATGTGGAAGCCAATTTATCCAGGCCTCTACCAGCACAGGGCTTGATCCTGGGTGTGCAGGGCAAATTCTTGTCATCATTCCCCTGTACTAACTCCAGGGGAGAAATAAATGCCTGGGGCAACCCCTTTGGATTCCCTGTCACAAGTGCTCATCCCTGGCTATTATGCAAGGAGCATAGTTGCTCCCATCCGGACTGTTTGCTTGGCCTGGGTTTTGTCAACAGTCCTCTGTGCCAAGACAATCAATACAGTCCAAGTGCCATTGCCATTCAACCCACCAAAAAATAGGGGCAATGAACTCTTCTGCCCCACTGCATGGGTAAAACACTCCCCTGGGGCGCCAAGAGGAATAGTAATTCCAAGTGGTAATGTAGTGGCAAGATCTGGAAGCCGACACCCAATAATGTGGCCTGGTCTAAAGGCTCCAGTCCTCTAGGTTGCATCTGGAGCAGCATATCACATACCTCTTTCTCTGGAACCACCATGTGGGCATAGCACTCACCTCCTTCTGAGTCCATGGTCATGGCTTTCCATGGCAATGCCTCACTTCTCTCATCCAGACTTCTCCTTGGGCCATCAGTTTGACAGACATTCTCTTTTTGCCCCACTGCCTTGTTGTTACCACGGTGATAGGGCTGTGCCCCCTGGTCTTTCACGCTCCCAGGGCTGCTTGCTGAGTCTGACCCCTTGAACTGTGGCTGGCTTCCTGACATTTGTTATCAGTTGAAGCTGCATGCTATGTTCACAGTCCATTTACAGGGCACAGTCCATATTTAGTTCTTTCAAAAACCCAGGAGCATGGTGGCTCCCCTCCAGGCCTTCTCCTTAGCCTGGCAATCCAATTTGGGATCCCTTCTCCAGGGCCTCTTGACACTTTATGAGGACCTCTGAGAGCAAGTGCTCAGTGGTTCCAATGCTGATACACTCCATGTCTGACCCAGCCATAGCACAACTTATCTGGTCTCCCTTGGTCTCTGGCACATTATCTCTGGTTGCTGAGTCTGTCCATTGAACTGTGGCTGGCTTCCTGAATTTTTTTATCAGTTGAAGCTGCATGCTATGTTCACAGTCCATTCCCAGGGGACAGTCCACATTTGGTTCTTTGAAGAACCCATGAGCATGTTGGCTCCCATCCAGGCCTTCTCCTTGGCCTGGCAATGCAATTTGTGATTCCTTCTCCAGGGCCTCTTGACACTTCCAATGTCCATACAGTACCCATCTGACCTAGCCATAGCACAACTTATCTGGGCTCCCTTGGTCTCTGGAACATGATCTTCTCCCCTGCCCGACTGGCAGGGTTTCCCCCAACTTGGAGACCAAAACTCATCCCTGGAAGCCTCATCCAGCAGATCCATATACTCTGTCTATAGTTGCAATTCCTGCCGGATCAATGGCATCAGTGCCTTATCTGACCATTGGGCCACCGCCAGAGAGTTACAACATCTCTGGAGCACATATATTGTATGCTGACAGGAGCCCACCCCACAATCCAGAGGGCAATATGCCAGCGACCAGAGTGCCTCTTTCAGCCCCAACCACAAATAGGGCTCCACACCAGGTATTCCAACAGCTCCCAACCAGGCTGCATACTGGTCCTCTGAGTCCCTTTCCTGCACCACCAGGTCCTCCAGCCACTCTGCCAGCTCTTGACCCGGCCATAGTCCCAGGAACGCAATCCATTGGTTTAGAAGCACTGTTTCTTGACAGTCCATTCCAAGGACAAAAAAAATGTTCAGTCTCCCCTAGGATAAGCATTTCCCATCCACAGGAGCTGGGAAGGGGCCATTGTATAACCCTCACATTTCCTCTGGTCTCAGCAACATCATGTCCTTGTAAGTTGCCATCTTACTGTATTCCACAAAGATTTCACCACTGCCAACCAAATGTGACAATCTGTATGTTGAATGGGGTATGATAAGAGCCTATTGCCCAAACCTCTCCCCACAGGTGTGCCCAGTTGGTTTTACCTCTGTACAGCAGGAAGAACTTTCAGCCCTTAGGTTAGACTGAGAGGTGTCTGTGATCTTGTATAGCATAATGACCTTTCTAAGTTCTGAAAATAATTTACTCCAGCAATAGGAATTCCAGCATCAATAACAAAATGCACACATTAATTATGTGAAACAGTTATACCACATCTTTATTACCGAAACAGACATAGTTATACCGCTCTCTTAGCAACAAAAGGCCAATCAATTCAAATTTGCATCCATGTTTACCCCAATCCCCTTATTGCTCACCTTATCACCCATGCTTGAAAGTCTAAGACAATCACCCATTGTTTTCCCTTGGCACTGCTGTATCCTTTGTAGGGGGTAATTACACACAATCGGCATAGAGACACCAAGCTAAGGGCTTGTGATAAGTCCTGGTTAATAAGGACTTGTCCAGTACTAGGAAATATTGGGCATTTACAATATTTCCTTGTAAGTGCTAGCCCCCCCCCCAAAGCACAATATAGACATACATCCCATTACTCCTAGCACACCCCAACTATAAACATGGTTAGTATGGGCCTAGTGGTACCAAATTCCAATATTCTATGCTTTAAACAGGCATAGCAAGGAATAACACACACATCACAATATCCCCAATTAGAGATGGCGGACACATGCGCTTTTCGGTCAGCCCCCTATTCTTTATCATTGAGGAAACTTTGACCCTACATCTCACAGTCAGCAGACACATTCCAGCCAATCAGCAGCATACACTCCCTTCCAGAGCCTTCCATCTGAAGGACAGCATACATTTTAGAATCATTCTGAAGCTGCATTCGTTGTGAGAGGACAGATAGTGTAGCTGCTGGAGATTTATTAGGGAAATAGATAGCTAGGCTGTGTATTTAGCTTCCACTACAGACCTGAAGGACTCATCTGATATCTGCTGCAAGGACAGCAACCCAAAATGCCCTTTTTAGGGCTAGAACATAATTTATTTTATTTTATATTTTTTTTCTGTGTAATCTAATTGCATATGCCTGCCTGCCAGCGCGTGTGTGTGACAGGCTAACACCTAACAGCTTATATTGTGCTTATTTTCACTACTTATACCTGGTGGTGTACCATACATTGAAAACAACCATTTTTTTCCTGTAATCTAACTTCAGTTGCCTGCCTGTGTCAGGCTCACAGCTAATATTTTGCTCTGTTTCACCAGTCATAATTGGTGTATCATACATTGAAAAAAACAACCCTTTTTTCCTTTAATCTAATTTTAGTTGCCTGCCTGTGTCAGGCTCACAGCTTATATTGTGCTCAGTGAAATAAACAACACTTTTTTGACTGTAATAGATTGAATAGCAATTGCCTGTCTACAGGCGTGTGTGTGAAGCCTATTGCATCTACTCTGCCAACTTTTGCCAGTGCACAGTGACACTCACATCTGGTGCAACCTAGTGTACAGTGAAATAAAATAACCCTTTTTTTACTGTAATCGATTGAATATCAGTTGCCTGCCTACAGGCGTGTGTGTGAGGCCTATTGCATCTAGTCTGCCAACTTTTGCCAGTGAACAGTGACACTCATATCTGGTGCAACCTAGTGTACAGTGAAATAAAAGAACCCTTTTTTTTCTGTAATCGATTGAATATCAGTTGCCTGCCTACAGGCGTGTGTGTGAGGCCTACAGCGCCTACTCTGCCAACTTTTGCCAGTGCACAGTGGCAGACAGAGGAGTCTGAAGAAGAGGAGTCAGAGGAGGAAGGTGGCTTTGAGGAGGTGGAAGACCAGACATAGCAGGCGTCCCAGTGGGCTTGTTGTCACCTTTCTGGGACCCTTGGTGGCTTGGTGGAGGAAGAAACCTTCAATGACATCAGTGAGGACAAGGAACGGGACATGGCTAGCTTGGTATCCAACCTTGTGCAAATGGGTAGTTTGCGGTTGTGCAAATGGACTGTTTGCGTTTTTTTGCGGTGCATTAAACGGGAAGATTGGTCTGTTACTGTGAAGCGGGTGTAACCCTTACACTACCTGATCGATACAACATCATACCTGATGTTTTAAATCATGTTATTCCAAACAATTTAGGAATGTTAGGTGATTTATGCCCTTTATGGCTTAAAACCAGACTCTGCATCAACTATGTAATTTTCCGTGGGAGTTTTGCCATGGATCCCCCTCCGGCATGCCACAGTCCAGGTGTTAGTCCCCTTGAAACAACTTTCCCATCACTATTGTGGCCAGAAAGAGTCCCTGTCGCCCGGTTCTCCCGTTCGCGAACATTTGATGAAATTTGCGTCTGCGGTTCGCGAACCGAAAATTTTATGTTCGCGACATCACTATCCCCAATGTTAACCCATCTCAGTGGGCCCCTTTCCCCTGGCACAATAAGCCTATCTTATAAGGCTGAGGGCAGTAGTCTGTAAGTAGTGCCTTGGCATGCTACAACCATGATATACATATATTTATATATATATATTTGTATATATATATATATATATATATATATATATATATATATATATATATATATATTGGATTTGAATCATTTAATTTACAGAACATGCCAACAGCGTTAAAGATGTTATTTTTTTTTATTGTGAAGCAAACAACAAATAGGACAAAATAACTGAAAAAGTCAATGTGCATAACTATTCACCCCCCTAAAGTCAATACTTTGTAGAGCCACCTTTTGCGGCAATCACAGCTCCAAGTCGCTTTGGATAAGTCTCTATGAGCTTGCCACATCTTACCACTGAGATTTTTTGCCCATTCCTCCTTCCAACACTGCTCAAGCTCCTTCAAGTTCTATGGTTTGTGCTTATGAACAGCAATCTTTAAGTCTGACCACAGATTTTCTATTGGATTGAGGTCTGGGCTTTGACTAGGCCATTCCAACACATTCACATGTTTCCCCTTAAACCACTCATGTGTTGCTTTAGCAGTGTGTTTGGGGTCATTGTCCTGCTGGAAGGTGAACCTCCGTCCTAGCCTCAAATCACGTACAGAGTGGTACAGGTTTTGCTCAAGAATATTCCTGTATTTAGCACCATCCATCTTTCCCTCAACCCTGACCTGTTTCCCAGTCCCGGCTGCTGAAAAACATGGTGTTCTTTTGGTGATGTGATGTGTTGGGTTTGCGCCAGACATAACGTTTTCTTTGATGGCCTGAAAAGTTAATTTTTAGTCTCATCAGACCAGAGCACCTTCCTCCATACATTTTGAGAGACTCCCACATGCCTTTTCGCAAACTCAAAACGTGCCATTTTGTTTTTTGCTGAAAGTAATGGCTTTCTTCTGGCCACTCTGCCATAAAGTCCAACTCTATGGAGCGTACAGCTTATTGTCGTCCTATGTACAGATACTCCAGTCTCTGCTGTGGAACACTGCAGCTCCTCCAGGGTTACCTTATGTCTCTGTGCCGCCTCTCTGAATAATGCTCTCCTTGCCCGGTCTGTGAGTTTTGGTGGGCGGCCGCCTCTTGGCAGGTTTGCTGTTGTGCCATGTTTTTCCCATTTGGTTATGATAGATTTGTTGGTGCTCCTGGGGATCATCAAAGATTTGGATATTTTTTCTAACCTAACACTGACTTGCACTTCTCAACAACATTGTCCCTACTTGTTTGGAGAGTTCCTTGGTCTTCATGGCAGTGTTTGGCTAGTGGTTCCTCTTGCTTAGAGGTTGCAGCCTCTGGTGCCTTTCAGAAAAGGTGTGTATATGTAATGACAGATCATGTGACACTTAGATTGCACACAGGTGGACATCATTTCACTAATTATGTGACTTCTGCAGGTAATTGGTTGCACAGAGCTTTTTATGGGCTTCATAACAAAGGGGGTGAATACATACACACATGCCGATTTTCTGTTTTCTATTTTTTTTTAAATAGTTTTATGTATATATTTTTCTCATTTCACTTCACAAATTTAGACTATTGTGTTCTGATCCATCACATAAAATTCAGATTAACAAAACATTGAACTTAAGGCTGTAATGTAACAAAATAGGTAAAAAGGCAAGGCAAGGCACTGTATATATTACTGTATCCCCCTCAGATTTCTTTCATTTTTTACTTTAATCTATGTCTTAAAAGAGTAACAATATGAAGAGTTAATTATTCATTTTCTTCAAACTCAGCTAGATATTTATTTCTTTCAAATATATACAAATACTCCCTTTATTACATTCTCATGCTCAGTATTGTCTTAATGAGGCAACATGTGTGGGGTTTGCATAAACAGGAATGACATATAAAATAACATCTTACCATTAAAACACTGAAAACTAACTGTATGCTTTAAGAATGATAATATCTGTATACTAAAGCCAGTTTTACTACATTTTATTAAGTAATTATATATTTAGCTAAAATGTAGGACTCGTCTTGTAGATATAAAAATTCCTCATTATGTGGGAGGAAGTTCCAAATGTAAACTAAAGGATATATTTCCAGTCAGATTGGAGACAAATCTTATATGATGGGAAAAACAGAAATAAAATAAAGATCTATTGGGGAAAAAAAAATGCTGGTGAAGGACATGTTAAAATTGTTTTCTAAATTCAACCTTGTTATTTTGTTACAATATGAAGAAAGCTGCATAACTGTCTTAATTTTTGTGACATCCCATGACTAAAACTTTTTAATATGTCTCTGCATTGACAGTATTTATGTTATTATGTTTCCAAAAATAATTTGGAAGCCTAGGAAACACATGCTAATATTTATTTGCTATAAAAACTAAATGTTAACAATGCAGGATATAAAACAATACTAATGCATGTAAGTTTCAGAAGTAAAGCACGAAAGCCTTAATGAGACATGAACTTAAGCAAATTAAATAATAATAAAAAAGTAATACTCCAATAAATATACAATATTAAAAAGATTAAAAAAAAAGGTAAAAAATATCAGATATTATAAAACAATCAGATGTTTAAATGTTTGGTGTTTTCCTCACACAATGTTAGTTAGGCAAATGCAAAAACACACATGGATTTCAGTGTCTTGTGCACGCTTCATCCAATCATACTTTAGAACCCATGGAGGACACATGTATTCAGTGTATTATGCACTAGGACGACAATAAAAAAGACAGCAAAAAACACACTGTGATACATTTCCAATTAAACCTTTAGATTGCAAGTTTGCTAATTTTCAATCTTGCTAAGTGCTTTAGGGAAAGTGCTGGGTAAGTTTAATTTTAAGCTCCTAGACAAGGTCTTCCATTTTGTTTGCATTGTGTTAATATTGTTTTTATCTTGATAAAGGAAATAATAATAATAACCTAATGATCAGGATGAATAATGTTTGTAATTCATTTGATTACAGATATCCATGGTCGTCTTTAGGTTTTTGCTTCTTTAGTGTATTTAGATTTATATGCCCCCCCAAGCCATGCTTACGGCACCTCTGTTCTACATTCACCATTGCATTTACAGACATAAATATCACTGCTTATAGATATCTATGTGCATTTAGAAACATATTTGTATGTTCTCACTGCATATTCAGGCGGTCTGTTGCCCTCTAAAAATGTTCTGCCCTAGGCCTAAGCCTTGTGGGACTAGGCAGAAAACGAGGCTACAGGAAAACGAGGCTACAGGAAAAAGAGGCTACGAAAACGAGGCTACGGATTTTCCAAAAAGCCATACGAGGTACAAGATACACTATTTACAAGGACGCTACATCATACACAGCCGCGTTCCACATACACATTAGACGCTATTTTACAACACTAACTTACACAATGCGGAAGTACACAGCTACCCTAACAGCTTTCCCTCGCGCACTCAGCCTATTTACACTACAAACTGCACACATTGCTGACACTTACACCTAAGCTCCACAACAGTGCAAACCTACATTATCTGTTGCAGGAACATCAAAACCGATTGTCAGCTCTTCATCACAATGCTTCCTGCATATATTACTTCCAAATAGGTAAAGTTTATTCATTTATTAATGTATTCATTATTTCATTAGCATACAAAAACAAATATACACAAAAACATAAAAAAAGCCTCTCACAATAAACACAAAACCCATTCAACGCGCATCTCCACCAAACAGCATTACCTGCCTTACAATTTTATTTCCGTCATTTTTTGAAGGGCAAGTCGCTAGTAATAATAATAAATAATAGATTGGGATCTTGTAGCCTCTTTTTTGTTTTTTTCGGCGGCCATTTTTTCTCTTGTTTAGGGGATTTTAGTGGGTCTAAACTCTGGAGTTTGGACTTAAATTGAGGTTTAACTTCACTTGCAGAGGTCCTGGGTGCCCCCCACCCCTTGCTGTGGGTAAGCTTTTTATGTATTTGTTGTGTGTATTTATTGTGTTTTTAATGTTTTCATGTGCGCCCGGTTCAGGCGTTAAGGTTGTATTTTTGCGTAATGATTTTTTTTCTAAGTCCCGCTTGTCGTATATTTTGATGCTAAGTCCATACATTTTCCGTTGTAAGTCCTTCATTGCAGTAGACGTGGGAGCCTCCACCTCCACAAATGCGACCCCTCGCTTCGCGAGGGTCCGCATTTTCGGGCCCAAAGTCGTAGGGGGCTGTAAGGATGAGCGCCTATCTCGCTCATCTCTACCAGCGCAAGGAGCGCCTTCGCCGCTCCTTGCCAGCAACTGCGGTCCTCGCTTTGCAACAACTCGCATGCTCACAACTATATATGTGATCCTTTATTTATAACGCGCCAACATATTCCGGAGCGCTATACAGGGGTTAGGTACAAGTATAAACAATTACCCTAAAATGAAAATAATGGAAGACCCTGTTATTGAGCTTTCAATCAGATATACACAGTGCTTTCCCTAAAGCACCTCACAAGATTGAAAACTTGCAATCTTACATTCTAAATGGTGTGGGTGAGGTACAGGAGAGTGATAGATGCATAGTGAATGACAAGGTTAAATATGATAGGCTTTTTAAAAAAAAAATGTTTTTAAAGAGATGTTGAAGCATTTGAGGCAGGAAGATAGTCTGGTGGAGTGAGGTAAGGAGCTCCAAAGAATAGGGGCAGCACAAGAAAAGTCTTGAAGACGGAAGTCAGGGGAGGAGATGAGAGAGGAGGAGAGAAGAAGGTCATTAGCAGAGCAAAGCGGGCGGGTGGGAGTGTATTTTGGGATGAGAGCAGAGATGTAGGAGGGGGCACTTTTGTGGAGGGCTTTATATGTTAGGGTCATGATTTTGAAGTTTATTCTAGAGGCTATGGGAAGCCAGTGGAGTGTATGACAGAGAGGTGCTGCAGACACTGATCTAATAGTATGGCAGATGAGTCAAGCGGATGCATTCAAAATGGATTGGAATGGAGACAGAAGGCTAATAGGAAGGCCAGCAAGGAGAGAGTTGCAGTAATCGAGGCAAGATATGATGAGAGAGTGAATAAGAATTTTAGTTGTGTCTTGTGTAAGGTAGTGGCATATTTTGGATATGTTTTTTAGGTGACAAGATTTTGTGAGTGATTGAATGTGGGAAATGAAAGAGAGGGAAGGGTCTAGTAGGACCCCAAGACAGCGGGACTGGGAGGCGAGAGTGATGATGGCATTGTCAACACTGAGAGATAAGTGAGGGGTGGCAGCTGAGGAAGAGGGTGGAAAGATAAGGAGCTCTGCCTTAGACATTTTGAGTTTGAGTTGATGGGCAGACATCCATGAGGATATGTTCGAGAGGCAATTGGCAACATGAGCTAGCAGAGAGGGGGATAGTTCGGGTGCAGAGATGTAGATTTGGGTGGCATCAGCATATACAGTCGATGAAACTGAAATCCAAAAGATTTTATAAGGGCACCAAGGGAGGCTGTATAAAAGGAGAAAAGGAGGGGGCCTAGGACTGAGCCTTGGGTTGCACCGACAGTTAGAGGGTGAGGAGATTAAGAGGCACCTGAGAAGGAGACACTAAATGTTCGATTTTCTAGATAAGATTTGACCCAGGAGAGAGCAGTGTCACGGATGCCAAGAGAGTGGAGAATTTGGATAAGAAGAGGATGATCAACTGTGTTTTCAAGGCTTGTGATTATCCAAATATGTGATGAATAGTGTCTAGCTTGGCCCCAGAAAAGGTAACCTAGATAAAATGTTATTGCAAAAGGAATGCAAGTTGATTAACTCAAAGTCCCATGGTATAAATGAAGGTTTCAGCTACAGTGCATTCCTTTGAAATATGATTGTATTGTGATTGCATCAAGTACTGCTATCTAACCATTCTATTTTGTAATTTTTGCAAAATCCATGATACCTACTGTCATGTTTCAGTTTTTTATGTGATGGATAGTGTAAAATTGACATTAGAAAAGGCAAACTTAATGCACAAGGATATACTCACTTTGCACTTTCAAATCCTATCTTATCGAATGATGCTTCAAATTGAAATACATCATGATGATCCTATATGATCTTTTATCATGGTTGTCAATGAATTTTGTTACCTAATTTACTATATTATGTTTTGGTATAAAATCATGTGGAAATATCCAAGGCTCTTTGTGTAAATTTATATTTAGTACATCCCACAACGTAGGCTGCAAATTTATACACTTGCCTCTATCAAGAGAAATATACGTCTGAATCCTTCAGTAGCTATGTGTATTTTTTGTAAGTTGTTTATATTACTAGTGATATCATTATCATTTTAGTACTAGAAGCCTGGATATAACTATAACCATTAGGTTGCACTCATTTTATTAGCACATTTTGTTAATAGCACAATAATTATTATTCCTGCCTCATTTTGACACAGAATCACTGCGTCTATAACACTGTGCTTTATATATTTAGATTTATGTCATTTATTTAACAATGTAGATACTCTACACTATTTCACTTTATGACAAATAGATACCTTAGGTATCTTTATAACTTTTTCAAATAGGAAAAAGCAGAATACATAAGAATACTTTACAAATTCAATATGATCTTCCTTTAGCCCTCAATGATTTCAATATTACTAATTATTTTAAGAATTTTTTTCAAGTTTTACTAAAATTACTATTATCGTGCCATCGCTATTTTATTCAATTGAGAATAATTACAGAACATTGACATATTATGATATGTGTTTAGGTTTATACTTTATATAACATGCACTTGGGAATCTATGATCCATGTCTAATGAAACGTTCTTGTGTCAATAAAGATTTCCAATCTCTACAATTTTATTACAAGTTATGTGGTGTTAAGCACCTGGAAACAATAAAATCAAACAGTTTTTGTGTTAGTAAGAGCTGTAGCAAGAGCAAGGGATACTTCAAGAAGGTGTCACAGCAATCAGAAATCAGTATTTCTTTTTTTTTATTACAAACAAATGCAAAACATTACAAAATAGACAATAAATTCATCTTACATTAATTTAATTCACCTCTTTAATTGGAAGAAAAAGAAAAAAAAATCTAGACAAGATTCCCTTAATCTCTTATTCTCATTATTAAAATTTGTTGGATACAAAAAAGTATTTTTTGCTCACTAAGTTAATGACTTTTATTTACATAATATTTGTCCCATAGATTCCATATATTTTCTCTTTCGTTTAACGAGGTACCTATTTCGTAGTTAATTACTAGTAGTTATATACTTCCTCAATATAATGTTGTATCTCTGCCCATTTAGGTAGTTGATTTGATTTCCACTTTCTAATTAATGTTGCTTTATATATCATTAAAATATGAACTATTCAAATTCTTAGTTGAATATATAATTTCTTTAGGTAGGATCTATAATAAAACTTCTTTGGGGGTCTTCTGTAAATTTATATTTGTAATATCTGCTATTTTTGCCAGGCAAGTTTCCCAGAATTTAGCAACTTGAGTACATTCCCACCAAAGGTGATAGAATGTCCCTCTCTGACCACATTCTTTCCAACACTTATCCGACACATGATCATCGAATTTAACTAACTTGGTTGGTACGTAGTACCATTGTTGTACTAATTTAAAATAGATCTCTCTATACATTGAACATTTAACCGCTTTTGTTGTTGAGTAAAGGCATTAAACCACGTATTTTCATTCCATATTTCTCCAATATCTTGTTCCCATTGTTCCATTTTGTTAATTTTATACATATAGTTTTAAATAGATATGATTTTGTAACATTTTGTTATTAATTTGCTTTTATCCATATTTACCAAAACAAAAAACAAACAAATTTGATAGTAAATAAGGGACAAAAAAACTATAGGAAAGTCCTAATAATGGACTAAATGAAATGATATAGTGGTGTTGAACAGGGAATTAGATGCACCACTATATCATTTCATTTAGTCCATTATTATTACTAGAGTTTTTTGTCCCTTATTTACTATTACATTTGTGTTTTTGTTTTGGTAAATATGGATAAAAGCAAATTAATAACAAAATGTTACAAAAATATATCTATGAAAAAGGAGATGTATAAAACTAACAGAATGGAACAATGGGATCAAGATATTGGAGAGATATGGAATGGAAATACATGGTTTAATGCCTTTACTCTAAAAACAAATTTACTATTAAATTTGTTTTTTGTTTGGGTGACCATTTTAATAGGTGTCAAGCACCAAATGTTTATTTATTTTGTTATATTTTTTTTATTTTATCCATATTTGCTCAGATTTTCTCAAATTAGGTTAAATCATAATCCTTATTTGTTTTATACTTATTTTTATTTAAAATTTGCAATAATGAATTCAATTTCAACCAGTAAACTGGTGGAATGTCATGTTTCTTTTGTAGTTCTTCAAAAGTTATTAACTTATTTTCTTTATATAAATCTGCTACAAAGCACAAATTCCATCTTTTCCATATTGATCTTTCATTAACTGTATATTGCCCTGATCTAGATTGAATAGTATATGCTAAAGATGGATTATTTATCAAATCATATTTATTGTTTAGTACTTCACAATATTTTATGTTAGTTTTAATTACTAGTGGGGCATTTTGTATATTCGTTCCGCTATTTGAGTCTGTCCATAGGAGGTACAACAATTCAGTTGTCCCCATTATAGATTGTTCTATATCAAACCAATTAGCTAAGTGTGCTAGTCTTACCGCCATATAATCGTCTTACATTAGGTGATGCGAGGCCTCCTCTAGTTGGTTCCTTTTAGTTATTGAAAGATTTATTCTCGCTTTATTCTTACTATAAATATATCTATCTATCACCTTTTGAAATGTATTTATAATATACAAAGGATTTTTTTGGGCATGCAACGGAACAAATAATTAATCTTCGGAAGGATAGCTATTTTAATTACTGCAATCCTGCCAGACCAGGAAAATTGTTGTCTCTCCAATGGGTCAAAATTTCCTGTATCTCTTCTAATAGTTTTGTAGAGTTCTTTCTAAGAAATCAGTATTTCTGAGCATATTAATCATGAACAAATACAACACTTCAGTAGCTATAACAATTAAGGCGACATACTATTATTTGGCATATATTTTTTAGCCTGAAAAAACCTAAAACGTGTACTACTTATCACTCACTTTTAAAAGACTGGCTGTCACGATCTGCTACTTGAATTGGATTTGGTAAGAACCTGGTTCAAACCTATCCAGCAGAATTGTGCAGTCCTTTTACACCTCTGATAGCAGAATATGGACCATATCCAAGTACCAGGCCCAGGAGCTTGCTTCAACAGACCAGGATATCAGAAACACAATAGCCACCGACTGTAACTCTTCTCCATCACCACACACACCAAACAAACCCTTAGAATTAGGATTAATTCACAGACTGACACTCACACTTTGAATATGTAAGTCCAGACACAACTGCCACACCTTTATTTAGACAATAGTCACATTTATACAATTTTCTGGCCACAGGCTGGCCAACCATGACAACCCCTACTCCTTTGGTACACAGAAGAGAGACCAATTAGCAATATCCTGCCCCTGATTCACAGGGAGACCCTGTACATGCATTTTACTAACTCTGCAGTCCAGGGGTTTCCCTGGGCATGTCACTGGCCATATCTTTATTGATGATGATGATGATACAGCACTCACGCAACTGTTAGTTGGCCAAGGACCACTAATTAATAAAACCATGACATTCTGAGTAAACTACACCTCTAAATATAATTTCCTTAAATTCACTAACCACCACAGGATCGGCAAAACAGTTCACTTAGGGTGCAGTGTCTGCATTCTATGGGAAAATTTGCCTTTAGAGTAAATTAATTTGCTTTAAGTGTTTACACAAAAAACTTTCATAAATTTGTTCAGTTTTTTAAATATTCTGGTTGTGTAAACCTTGGCGTCCTGGGATCTTTTTTGTAAGCATTACTTTAATAGCACCACCTTTGACCTCATTTAAATGTAGAAATTCTGTGTGAACATGGGAAGAGCTTCTTCTCTCCCAACATTAATCAGTTAAAACATTAAAATAAAATAATCCTTTTGCTACTTCAAATTTCTCTCCAATGCAGATTGTCCAGGATGGCAGCTGCATAATTGTCAGCTGCATAATTGTTTTATTTGGGGGGTTGACTGACCAATCAAAATGCACCATTCAAAATTCCTGCATCCTCCTCTGGTAACCAATGATTGAAATGCTGGGGGCTCTTAATTTCCCTAGCAATTATACTCAATGAGACGGGAAAATGAATATAGTTAATTTCAGAAGGATGTGGAGGGTAGATCGGCATAGTCCAGGCTCTATTCAGTTGCTTCTATGGATGGGGGTACATCCGATGGTGATGGGGGATTCTTTAATATCACATAATATAATTGTCAAACTGCGAGACGTTGTCACGCTTTGTGCTGTTGCACATGACTTGGTGTAGCGAGGCGAGCAGTTGAGCCTCGTGAAGTTGGGCGAGCCATTGAGGCATTGAAAAACGCAGGATTTAACCTCCAAACGGTAAAGAAATGCAGAAAAAAAAAATTGCGAGGGGCGGAACTTAGAGAAAAAAAAAGAGGTTGGAAAAATATGAAATTAACGGCCAAATCGTGCAAATTGAAAACCACAACAAAAAAAATAAAAATAAACTCACACACAGCACGGGGGGACAGCCAGGATGTCTGGGGGTGAGGTTGCACGCAAATTTAGGATAGATTTGGCGAGTTTCGGCACTAGAAAATCCGCTGAGCAAAAAAAATACTCCGTACAGTGCGAAACACCCCAGACCGCGTCACACTTACCCAGGAACGTTTGAGGTACAAAATACACTATTAGAAAGGATGGAAAATGCTCGAGAGCCGCCTAACACTGCCATTTTACAACACCAGCTTGCAACTAATAACATTACGAATCTAAAATGGCACTTTACCTCACTAAACCAACTGTTTGGCCTTGTGCACGCAGCCTATTTATACTGCACAATTGGCACATTGCTGACACTTTCTCATCAGGGCAGCAACAGTCCAACTGTACATTGTATGCTGCAGGAAAGTCAAAAGGGATTGTTAGCTCTTCAGGATATTGATTGCTGGATATATTAATTAGAAATAGGTAAAGTATATTAGTTTATTAAGTAATTAATTATCTATTAGTAAAAAACATTTTTAGGCTAAATAGCATATTTTACACTGCTGTTACTTTATGAATACATTAATGCTTCGCACTTCCTAATACATTTGTTCATTCAGAATTAATTATTAACAAAAATGTATACTTCACACTACACAAAAAAAAAATTACACTGCAGTTATATATATCGCGCTGAAGGTGCTCAGAGGAGCAAAAGCAATCAAGGAGAGACGCTCGCAATGAGCGCCAAAGGTGCTCAGAGGAGCAAAAGTACACGAGAGGAGGGTCTCGCAATGAACGCCTTTGGCACTCATTGCGAGCCACGCAATGAATGCCAAAGGCGCTTAGCGCAAGGCTCGCTATGAGCGCCAAAGGTCCTTGGAGTAGCAAAAGCTTTGCATTGTGTCGCAAACAGCATTGCCATGGCTTCAAATTTTATTGCCCCGTCATTTTTGACGGGCAAGTCGCTAGTATTTATATAAGTGCAGAGTAGCCATGACTGTCCAGTAATCTAGATAAATAATTGCAGTATATAGAGATACCCTTTATATTGCACAAACAATTAATTTTGAGGGTTAAGAGGTTTGATCTCCATTTTTCAAGTCTAAATAAATACTAACATTAAATTGATCTTTCAGTTTGAATCAGAGAGAGTGGAAACAGCACCTGACATTCTGGGGAAAATATTTGCAGGGATAATCAACATAATATACTGTTGGAAACATACACACAATTATTATGTATACACATACATACAGTTTACAGTGATACCCTTCCTATTGCACAAAGACTTAAACATGAGAGAGAATGTGGCAGAAATACAAGAAAGTTTCATAAGGTGCCAGAAAACCCAAGTCCATGTTAAACACTGTAATTTTAGTGTTGAAGATTTTGATCTTCTTAATTTCAACTGTCTTACTCTCCTGGATGTTTTTGAAATTTCCAACTGGAATACAATGACTTCATTGTGCTTTTAATGGAATGTCTTTGTAGATTCATCCTTATGTGGAGTTTTTGGCTGGTTTCCCCAATGTAACAGCCTGTTTCACATATAGTATGCTGTATTATGTATACCATATTAGACATTGTGCATTAATTTTACCCCTCTGATGTTATAGGTCTTGTTGTTATTTGTGGCTTTGTCATCCTTACAAATGTGCTGACATAAGACTTCTGTTATAAGGTTTAGTTCCATATTTTCTGTTGTAGTTGTTTATTAACCAATCTTCTGCTGACATGTTTTTGTGTCAGGTTTGGTGGCTGTTTAAATGCAAGGATGAGAGGTTTGGAAAATATATATTTTTTTAATTATGCATCTCTGATATATTCTATTAATTTTTCAATAGCAGTAGGACTATATTTATGGTTCTGAGTAGTGTTGAAAGAAACTTAAGGGAGAGAGGAAGATAGAGAGAGAGAGAGAAATAAGGGAGTTGTATTTCTTTATTATTTAGTATTAAAGTAGGCAAGAAAGAGGTTGAATTGTATCTAAAATCTGCATTTCTGAAGTCCGAGGCTTTTACCCAATAAACGAACAAAAGCTGGAATAGAATCAGTGTGCCAGTGGATAAGTGGATTCTTGATAAATTTAAAAATGTAATCAACTCTTCCACATGATTTTTCAGCCTCTATCAAGTTGTTCAAAGTGTATATGGTGAATTTGTTCAAAGTGTATATGGTGAATCGATGTAGTATTAAGTCACAATTACATTTGGTTTGCTGGTGGATCCTTAGAGATGATTTTGCTTTTGGAGCAAAAAATAAGATTATTATAGATTTGTCTTAATGAAGTAAAGAGCATTAAAAACTCATCATGTATTTGCATACTATTCTTCACAATGTTGATCTTAATGGGATAAAAGTGATAATTTATAAAAAAATAAGTGCTTTGATAGTTTGCCAGTTACATAGGTAATGCTGAAATTAGCTGTAATATAATCAGTATTAAAAAAAAAACTTCTTAGATACCAAGGAAAGATTATTGCACTCTAACAAATATAACACTAGTACTGATTAACCTATTGAAATAATTGATTTAAAAGGCTCACTCAAACTTAACAACCTAATACTGATGATGTGTAGATCCAATAACCTTGTTATAAAAAAAACTAAAGGATGAATAGCAAAAACATGACTAGATGGCCACGTACCTTTAGAAATCTCTTTAAACAGTTCATACTTCTGTTACAGATTTCTAAATCATACTGTGTTCATAATGCTAGCAGTATAGTACATTGTAAAAATACACTCTAATATTCATATCAATACTGTAGCTTTAGTCCAAGGGCAGAGCAGCTGCAAGTACAGCAGGTGCAAAGCTCATGGCCCACTACATGGTAGGTGCTCTCTGCTACCAAAGCAGTTTTGGGTAAAGGGGACTCAATGTGTTAGGTTAGGGAGTGAAGTAGAAAATTACTTTTAATTGTTAGCTTTTTCTTTGTGCAAAAAGGCTACCCACAGTGCATATGTATGCATAGAGAGAAAAGTTGCATGGGGGCCCAAAATATGTAGCAACAGGCCCCCTTACACGTTTTGATTCAGCATGAGCCTTATTAAATTGCAAGCCCGCAGATTAAGTTATAAAGGCCGTTTGTTTGTGGGCTTGAAATTTGCTACAATTATAGAGCGATTCTATTGAACAAGCCCGCAATTTACAGGCCGAAAGCTTAAACCGTAAACCATGCAATCGTAAGTTTCAGAGCGTGGACATGATCAATTAAGCAAGGCCGTAACTACCAATTTAGAAACAGCCAATAGTAAATGAGACCGTCATCATGACATCGGTAACACATGGAGGCTAAACGTTAATCAATTAGAATTTAGACGTCCGATATGTAATCCGACTTGCAATTCGGCAATGTGAAAAATAATAAAAATGAATGCCAATACTGTTCTAGTCCATATGGGGGGCCTGATATATATTAACTCATTGATTTCCAAAATTGATATGACACAGAAATGAAACAAAAAAAATACATTTCTATTGCAGATTTGTGAGCTTGAGTCTGTTGTGCAATTAATTCTAAAGTCTTTCATCGCTTTCCCCATCTTTAAAAGTGCAGTACTGACTTTTTATTTGCATTTACAGTGTTATGAACAGGTGTTTAACCCCCTTGCGAGTCCTATCTGGTACCCATAGGGCCTCATTCAAGTGCGATTTGGCAAACTGAATAGGGCTTTTTTTTTTTTTTTTACAGAAGTGTTTAGTTAGTGAAGACCTTGCTTTTGGATAGAAGTTCACTAACTAAAAACTTCTGTAAAAAAATATGCTGTGAAAATACTATGGGCCAAATTGCATTTGAATGAGGCCCATAGTATTTTCTTCTACATTTGCCATTTACAGGTGTGAAAACATTTGGGGGCTTGAGGAATTGTAGCAATTGAGTAGCGATTTGCGATTTTAGAGATTGAAACTTTTGTGGGCTTGAAAGATCAAAGACTTAGATGATTTGTAAGTTACGATTTTGACAACCGCAGGGATTTTCAGCCTGTAACCTATAGACCAATTGTGCAGTATAAATGGCTCGCAAAAAGACGCCAATTGAATAGCAAATTCAATTATGGGCTCCAGTAAATAACAATTGCTCAATTGAATAGGTGCCGTCCATAATTATATGCCAGTTCTATGACTTTATACCTGTCTATATCACTGATCATCTGGGTATTGTTTCTCCAAATGATTGGAAAGTTATAATTGGACACAAGCAGGAAAGAAAACACGGCCAGAACGGTTTTTAACTAATATAAGCTTCAAGAGAAGTAACTAGAGAACTGTCAAAATATTTTTTTTATATGACAGCAAGAAAGTTCTTTCTTATTCTGAAGATGCTTTTCTTTAATATTAGAATCTCACCTAAACCTTTTTCAATATAAATGTAGCAGGTATTTTGCTTTCAAAAGTGTTTTGCCTACAGACTGAATAATCAACAACAAAAAACACAAGTTACATATCTGCCTTCAGTGAAAAAGGAAAAGCCCACATTGTCTTAAGGCAAGATGGTTATGAAACTTTAACACTAACATAAACCATTGAATTAGAATTTATTTTTTTCCTTGAAGAATTGTCCCTCTCAAAAATTATTCTCTGAACAATGGCTTATTTTCTTTTGCCAAATCCCTATTCGAAGCATTGTGGCTTGGCAATCAGCATTTCTCCAATTTCAACCACATGTATTAAAAAAAAAATCAAAAGATCCCTATTTGGCACTTAAGACACATATCTTTAAATGCAGTGTTTGTGCCTCAGATTTAAAAATAATTGAAACCAGGGGTACAAAATGAAATTTTCTTCCAGGATGTTTCTACTTTGTACAATAGTGATTCTAAAAGCATTAGCATGTAAATTGCATGCACCAGTTTGACACTGAGTTAGCAAACTTCAAACAGGTCATATACATATGTCGGCAGGCACCACTAAACAGTATTCATATGACAGGTGGAATATTCAATAAATAAAGTAAATATTAAGATATGGTTAACATCCCGTGGACATTTTTTCAAAAAGCATTTGCCTGACTCTTAATCTTATTTAGAGTTTATCTTTCACTCCAAAGTGGTGGTTAAAGAAATCGCAATAGGAAAATCATTTCTGGTTCATAGAACTTTATATACTTACTAATTACAGTAGTTTACAGAGAGTCAGGAGGAGTTTTATTACTTCTAAAAAATATATAAATAAAAGTTTTCCCAGAAGGCAAAACATTTTTGCCTGGTTTACTTCTCAACAGTTAGTAAAAAGAGCAACAATTAGTAAACATCTAAATAATACATTAGATGAAACTAGTTATGTATTTCCATCTATTATCCAATATACCACTTGTTCATCAAACTGCACTGATATTATTTCTTTAAACGTCTTTTTGAAAGCATTTATTTCATTTGCTTTGTTACCAACCCAATAAGTATATTACAATGAGATATAATCTGAATGCATAATTTTGCTTTAGTTTACTGAACATGGCATAGAGGACACGCTAAGAATAAACCATTATCTGTTATAAATAGGTTAAACATAATTTCTATTTATAGACTTATCTTATGTCCTTCCCATTCATGTTAATGGAGTTGCTGTATCTCCCATCTCTTCAACTTCTTTATCCCTATCACATGTTATTTTTTTTCCCTAGCTCTATCCCCAGTCACTTACTTGTCTTCTTCCTCCCTCTCCGTCTCTCTTAATCCCCCCTCTCATAGGGGAGGCAAAAAGGCCAGCAGAATTATGGTCAAGATCTCTACAACCTCTCTATATTCCTCCCTTAATGTCATTCTATCTACCCTCCATATATCCCTTGTACCATATTTCTTTATCCACATACTCCTTACTAACACCATCTTGCATCTTTTAAACTACTCCTGTACCCCTTCTGTGTCTAATACCTCCTCCTTTCTCTTCCTCCTCATCACCTACTGTCTATCTTTCCCAACATCCATAATTTCCTATATACCCGTTTCTAAGCATTTATTGAGAGAAATCCATTATAACTATTACATTACTTGGAACTAAAAATGTAATTTCAATAGTAGTATAGTACAATGATTCTCAGATTAGATCAGTTTATCATAGAATATATAGTGATACATTTTTGTGGGCAGTGGTAGCAGGTAAACCTGGTGGGTTATGTGGTATAATACTTGAGGACTCTATCATATAAAATGTTAATAGTGGTACATTGAAATGGAAGATTAAAATGTAACTTTTTATTTAAATTATTTAAAGGAAAATATTAAAATTGGGTGTTGTGAGGGGAAACTAGAATGAAGTGTATTGTATTTAATCCACTCCAAAAATCTTGGAATTATATTAGCTATATAATACAGTCATATCACTTTTGGTTCCAACTTTATCTACGTAAACTATTCACAAAAGAAAATTTGCTTACTATATATTGACTTTGCTTACTGTACTGTCATTCATATTAAGGCAGTATTGTAGTTATGCAAGGGCCTTTTTTGTCTGTAAGTGCTATATTTACTTTTGAGTGCTATGTTTTGCTTTCTGCATTCTAAAGACTAGATGTAAGGCCCTGAGGGGAACCTGGTACCAGAACACAGCTCCTTCCATTTCCCACCCAGAACAATGCCCAAACCCCTGAATACCTGGACTGTGGTTGCCATGTTGGCCCAAGATGGATACTGTTACTACAGATGTTTGTGTATTGTGGGCAATGTTTTACTCTCAGTCATCCTGTTTGTGATGAGCCATGTTATACTTGTTAATATCTGGTGTACAGTTATGGTTGTGTGGGTACGCAATGTTGTTTATGAAGGGGCCACAATATGGAGTTAATCTTAGTTATTGTATGTGTGTGTGTTATACACAGGGTAATCTGCATATTATACACAAGGCAGTGTGTGTGTATTATACACAAGACAGTGTATGTGTGTGTTATACACAGGGCAGTGTGTGTTTCTTATACACAGCGAAGTTTATGTGTGCTATACACAGGGCAGTGAATGTGTGTATTATATACAAGTCACCAGTGAAATGGACACTTAAGTGTTAATGGGGATGCATGCTGAGCATATGGAGGGTCAGAGTGGACTGAGTGTCTCCACTCCTGATCTGATCAGATACCCCCTGGAAAGCCAGGATGAAAGGGCCAATTAGCTTGGGTAAAAAGTTCCAGGACCAAGGGAGGTGACAGGCTTCCCAACATTGTCAGGGTGGGGGCTGGTGGAGAAATGGGTGGACTATGTTGTGTATAAGGCATCAATAAAGGAGTGTCTCAGTTTACATTTACATAAGTAAGTATGTTTTATTTTGTGGGAATATAGTAATTTTAACCAGTGGAGGTATTACTACGGTCTGCCTGGGACATAGTCTTGACCACTGAGAGTATCATTGTTAAACGTGTTTAGTTGTGCATGTATCCTGATACCTGGGAAAGGCTGCTTGGCGCGGAGATGGATAGAACCTCACCACTGTGTCCTGTAAGCTGAAAGCAGGAGAATTTGGGGTGCACATGGTCCTCTTCAATCCTGGGTTAGCCCATAGATAATCTAATCACCGTATGTAGTGAATAGACATCATATTTAGCCTTGTTGACTAATTCCCAAGCATTTTCCTTTCCTACTACCTTTTATTCTCTGTAAGATGATTTTTCGATTACCATAAATTCTTCTGTCTCCCATTCACTTTTTCAAGACTTTTCTACCAAATGTGTACAAACTTATACTTACACTTCTCTTCAGAATATAAAAAACTATGCAATCTGACAGATTAGCTCACTTTTGATGATAGATATCCCTAATATAAATTACGTTATGGAATAAAATTTAAGGTCTTTCAGGCTTGTGAGTTTTGGAATTCTATCTTTATTTCTGTTTGTAACTGTAACAATACATTCTGTCATCTTATGGCATGACTTTATTTCTCGCTATTTTAAAAGTTAAACAAATCTGTAACAATTTTTTATAGTATTTGATAAAGATTTATGCAAAAAAGATTTTCTTTCCTTTAACAAAACTTTGGCATTTTATTACCTAATAGTAATTTACTCAGTAAGTTTTTTGGCTAATCAAAATGTTGAACATCTGTCCGTTCTAAAAGGGATTTAGTTAATTAATAGAACATTCCATCAAATAGAAGAAACAAATGTTTATTTTGAGTATTTCCAAAGGTAATGGCTTTTCCTATATTGCTGCTCTGTATACCACAGATCAGTAGACTTCTGAGAGACAAAAGATATTATCATATTGTTTTTACATCTGGGGCTGCTATGTGCATCACAGAAGGATACAGTGACTTATGGGGAATAGCCATGGTGACCAATTAGACTGCTTTGTAAATGTCCCAATAGTTTTCTTATGAAAATGATTTGCTGATTGAAAATCTGAACTTTGCAATACAGTTGTGCTCAAAAGTTTGCAGAAATTGTGAAATGTGGGCATTTATTTTGAAAATATGACTGATCATGCAAAAATATCTTTTTTTGAAGGACAGTGATCATATGAAGCCATTTATTATCACATAGTTGTTTGGCTCCTTTTTAAATCATAATGAAAACATAAATCACCCAAATGGTCCTGATCAAAAGTTGACATACCCTTTAATGTTTGGCCTTGTTACAGACACACAAGTTGACACACACAAATTAAAATTGCAATTAAATGTTAATTTCCCACACCTGTGGCTTTTTAAATTGCAATTAGTGTATGTGTATAAATAGTCAATGAGTTTGTTAGATCTCATGTGGATGCACAGAGCAGGCTAGATACTGAGCCATGGGGAGCAGAAAAGAATGACCTTCGTAACAATGTGTAATGGAACTTAATAAAGATGGAAAAGGATACAGTGCCTTGCAAAAGTATTTACCGCCCTTGACTTTTTACCTATTTTGTTACATTACAGCCTTAAGTTCAATGTTTTGTTAATCTGAATTTTATGTGATGGATCAGAACACAATAGTCTAAGTTGGTGAAGCGAAATTAGAAAAATATATACATAAAACTATTTTTTAGAAATAGAAAACAGAAAATCGGCATGTGCGTATGTATTCACCCTCTTTGTTATGAAGCCCATAAAAAGCTCTGGTGCACCCAATTACCTTCAGAAGTCACATAATTAGTGAAATGATGTCCTCCTGCGTGCAATCTAAGTGTCACATGATCTGTCATTACATATACACACCATTTTTGAAAGGCCCCAGAGGCTGCAACACCTAAGCAAGAGGCACCACTAACCAAACACTGCCATGAAGACCAAGGAACTCTCCAAACAAGTAAGGGACAATGTTGTTGAGAAGTACAATTCAGGGTTAGGTTATAAAAAAATATCCAAATATTTGATGATCCCCAGAAGCACCATCAAATCTATCATAACCAAATGGAAAGAACATGGCACAACAGCAAACCTGCCAAGAGACGTCCACTTACCAAAACTCACGGACCGGGCAAGGAGGGCATTAACCAGAGAGGCAGCACAGAGACCTAAGGTTACTCTGGAGGAGCTGCAGAGATCCACAGCAGAGACTGGAGTATCTGTACATACTACGACAATAAGCTGTACGATTAATGGCACAGTTGCTAGAAAAAATCCAAAACAAAAACAAAATGACACGTTTTGAGTTTGCAAAAAGGCATGTGGGAGACTCCCAAAATGTATGGAGGAAGGTGCTCTGGTCTGACGAGACTAAAATGTAACTTTTCAGCCATCAAAGAAAAAGCTATGTCTGGGCAAATCCAACACATCACATCCCCCAAAGAACACCATCCCCACAGTGAAACATGGTGGTGGCAGCATCATGCTGTGGGGATGTTTTTCAGAAGCCGTGACTGGGAAACTGGTCAGAGTTGAGGGAAAAATGGATGGTGCTAAATACAGGGATATTCTTGAGCAAAACCTGTACCACTCTGTGCGTGATTTGAGGCTATGACGGAGGTTCACCTTCCAGACAATGACCCCAAACACACGGCTAAAGCAACACTTGAGTGGTTTAAGGGGAAACATGTAAATGTGTTGGAATGGCCTAGTCAAAGCTCAGACCTCAATCCAATAGAAAATCTGTGGTCAGAGTTACAGACTGCTATTCACAAGCGCAAAGCATCCAACTTGAAGGAGCTGGAGCAGTTTTGCAAGGAGGAATGGGCAAAATCCCAGTGGTAAGATGTGGCAAGTTCGTAGAGACTTATCCAAAGCGGCTTGGAGCTGTGATTTCCGCAAAAGGTGGCTCTACAAAGTATTGACTTAAGGGGGGTGAATAGTTCTGCACATTGAATTTTTCTGTTATTTGGTCCTATTTGTTGTTTGCTTCACAATAAAAAAAAAAAAAACATCTTCAAAGTTGTGGACATGTTCTGTCAATTAAATGATGCAAATCCTCAAACAATCCATAATCCATGTTAATTCCAGGTTGTGAGGCAACAAAACACGAAAAATGCCAAGGGGGGGAATACTTTTGCAAGGCACTGTATAAAAAGATAGCCGAAGCCTTGAAAATGCCATCAGTACTGGTCAATCAATTATTAAGATGTGGAAATTTCAGGGTTCTCTAGATACCAAGCCAATGCCAGGTAGACCAAGAAATATTTCAGCTTCAACTGCCAAAAGAATTGTTCGGAATACAAAGAAAACCCCACAGGTTACCTCAGGAGAAATACAGGCTGCTCTGGAAAAAGACAGTGTGGTTGTTTCAAGTAGCACAATACGACGATACTTTAACAAAAATGAGCTGCATGGTTGAGTTGCCAGAAAGAATCCTTTTCTGCGGCAATGCCACAAAAAAAGCCTGGTTACAATATGCCCGACAACACCTTGACACGGCTCACAGCTTCTGGCACACTGTAATTTGGAGTGTTGAGAGCAAAATAGAGCTTTATGGTCACAACCATATCCGCTATGTTTGTAGAGGGGTCAACAAGGCCTGTAGTGAAAAGAATACCATCCCCACTGTGAAGCATGGTGGTGGCTCACTGATGTTTTTTTGGGTAGATGAGCTCTAAAGGCATGGGGAATCTTGTGACAATTGATGGCAAGATGAATGCAGCATGTTATCTGATAATACTAGCAGACAATTTGCATTCTTCTGCATGAAGGCTGCGCATGGGATACTCTTGGACTTTCCAGCATGACAATGACCCTCCAGTGGTTACAGCAGAAAAGGTGAAGGTTGTGGAGTGGCCATCACATTCTCCTGACCTAAATATCATCGAGCCACTCTGGGGAGATCTCACATGTGCGGTTCATGCAAGACGACCAAAGACTTTGCATGACCTGGAGGAATTTTGCCAAGATGAATGGGCAGCTATACCACCTGCAAGTATTAGGGGCATCATAGACAACTATTACAAAATACTGCACGCTGTCATTGATGCTAAAGGGGGCAATACACAGTATTAAGAACTAAGGATATATAAACTTTTGATCAGGGCCATTTGGGTGATTTCTGTTATCATTAGGATTTAAAAAGGAGCCAAACAACTATGTGATCACTATCATTCAATAAAAGACACTTTTTTTGCATGATCAGTCATATTTTCAAAATAAATGCCAACATTTCACAATTTCTGCCAGGGTATGCAAACTTTTAAGCACAACTGTACAATTTCCTATTAGTGATGCATGTATAGCATATAATTATATTACAATACTGCTGCAAGAGCAAGTACTTTACATGAGCTGATATCTCTCCAATATCTCTTATATGAAACCAAATCAATAATAGTTTAAGAGAATAGATCCCTACTGTTTTTTTTAAAGCTCTGTAGTTTGCTATATGTAATAGTAATTAAATACCTTTAATACATTTGTATTCACATTTAAATGTCTAAAATGAGTAGTAAAACAATTTCCTGCTCAGAATTCTGAGAAATAAAGTTTTTGTACTGTACTCTTGGAAACTAGGCAGGCACATGAAAATGAGCCCACAATGATTTCACTCTTTAATCCAATAGCATTTTAAACATGTCTCCATTTAAGCAGATGTCTGCTGTATTACACAGAGACTTGTCCACGATTTGACTGCTGACATACAATAGTTTTCTTTTTACATCTATTATTTTTGTCATGTCATTTGGAATGTCAAAATGCTAACATGTTACTTTTTACTTACTTTTGTTTTCAGAAATTAGGCTTAGTTCTGCAGTATATATTTCCTAAAATGAAACCGTTGAATAATTCATTTGAAATGTAATCTATGAGTAATTACTCAGCTGATAAGAATGACACGTATATGAACATTTGCAGCAGACTAATTTGATAAATATAATTCATATTAAAATATACTTCCAAGTACTTATACAGGCACTATTCATTCTACATCAACTTGCAAAGAACAAAGGAGATTAATAATATATCTTTGCAGTTTTGGGCATGTAATCATAGCTTTGTAACAAATCAAGACTCACCAAAATGTATTCTTGAGAAACCTTTACACAATATACCGTATTTTGCTTTATAACCTCACCTAACCTTTGAGAGGGAACTTTAATATAGTGGGAGTTGCCTATAGATCATCTTAGCAGAGTGTATTATTCACAAAAAATATGGGTCTGCATCCTGATAATCTAATCAAAATCATATTTGAAAGTTTAGTTTGGAAAGAATCATACATGATATAACAGTTCAGAATCTATGAAATATAGTCATAAATAAAAGCTTTGGCACCCTTACTTCACAAAATGTGGAGTAGATTGGTTTTCAGTGACAATCATTTAGTATTTCTTCCTTATAATACAATGTTTTTTTCTGTATTGTTTCTATGTTTTATATAAGCCTCAAAACATACTAATAGAACCCATGAACACTATTGTGTTGACATATGTGGTTGTTTGTGGTTACAGATTAGTGATTCTGTGATTAGGGATTTAGATTGTAAATTTGTGAGTTTTCATTCTTGTTAGGTGCTTTAGGGAATGAATGCACTGTGTATGTTTGATTGAAAGCGCAAAGACATTCCATTCTTTTGCAATGTGTTAAATTATTTTTGACTTGTACTTAACCCCTGTATAGAGCTATGGAAAATGTTGGCAAGTTACTCGAAAAGTTCTCCAACACTTTAGTACATCTAGATCTTCGTCTTTCTGGAAGTATGACTTAGAATTAAATATACTATTCTAAGTTAGTATTGTTGAAAGTTACTAATACTATTTTTTCATGTTGCTAATACAGTACCCTTCCTGACCGACAGAACTATTCAATTTCCTGTTCCATTAATTGTTTGAAGATTTCCAGTTTGTTTGAAACAATTACACTGAATTCTATTGTTTTGGGTATCAGTATAATTCCTTTGGTATATTCTATCTCAAAATGTTTTTCAAATGGATTTTTTTATTTGTACTGAAAATACATACAGAGAAAACTAATTTCCTTCATCTGAATTATCAGAATAAAGGTCTGTATATATTTAGAAGGGTGTCTATTGTATTTGCCATCAAACCTATCTTGACTAAAGAAACAACAAGAGGATATGTCTTGCTGTAAAGTACAGGATTGCTCTTATGGTAAGGAACATGAATACTCCTAAAACGTTCTTGCCTCCAAAAACAATCAGTAATCTTTTGTTATTTTTAATGTAAACTAAACTAATTAGTTAACCTTTCCTCATAACTTAAACTTTCTCAGTCATGCAGATCATAACTGCCAAATGATTGAATTTTATTAAATATCCATAATCTGGATTAAATTAAACTAGTATGTCAAAAATAGCTGTTTGCATGTTTCCGTGCTTTCATTGGCAAGCAAATTATAGATATATGCCTGGTACACATTCAACTTGGCATACTCTACCCATAACTAAGGATCTAAGAAACATCTGCTCGGTTTGCCATGGAACCGGCCATTTGCCAAGTTCTGTGTATACTTTAAATGCAATCTACAAACACCTTGTTTACAAAATACATTAGTGTGTAATGGATGTGCACGCGGTTTCTGGTTTTAGAATCAATTTTAGGGTTGCAGAATTCTAAATGACACATTTAGCTGCAATGGAATAATTAATCTGTAGAGGTTGTATTATGAGTAGTTTCTTAGTTCAGCTCTTCGTTGCTTCAAAACTTGTGTTACATTACTGTAAAATTAAAAAAATGCATGTTAGTTCCTTAGCTACATCATTCATTTTTGGACATTTCATTGAGTTTAGAATATGGAGTGAATCTCCATATATGCACCAAGGTGAAAGAAAGTAAGTGGTGGTGTGGTTATATTGAAGTTACACATTTTATATCATATTAAAGCCGGACATTTTAAAAATTATAAATATTTTGGGCAATGCTGCCCATGATGGAAAGGAAAGTGGAGGTTTGTTGATAGTTTCTAAAACAATTGTCTTTTTGTTGTATTCAATACGTGAAAATGTAAGATAAAAAAATGAAAAAAATATTTAGATTTTTTTAAATATGGTATATACACTAGATATCCATTGTCACAAATACATTATCATGTATACTGACATTAGAAAATAAGGGATCTGAAAAATATGCATTGAATGCATGAGCTTCCCCCCACACACACACAACAACAATCTCACATATGTTTATATATGAGTACGCCATATGCAGGTAAGCACATGCCGCAACAGTCAGTTTGTAAACTTTATGCTGACTGAAATTAGTCCTCTATTTCATGATTGACTTTTAACTAGAGGATGTTTTCTAGGCAAATTTACAAACTTTACTATTTCATGGCTCCCGCAAAAAAGAATCCTGTAAAATTTACTAACCAGGGGATTTTGGCCATAGCTCTCTATCTCTAAAGTGTGCTCACAGCCTGCCTAAGGTGTACCTGTAAGAGACTTTGTGTCTGAATCTCAATAGTCACCATTACATATATCTATATCTATCTATCTCTCTATCTATCCCATCGATTTATGACCCATCAGCCTATGAACAACTCCCCTCTTGAACCTAGGAATCCCCCCACAAGCCCCTATGAGTACCCCCCCCCCCCCCAGCTTTTAGAACCAATGGGGCTAATAGGGACCTCCATGGTATAGGGTCTAAGGTAAAGTACCATAGGAATCCAAAGGGACTCCCATGGTTATAATATAGTATACAACGGGCATACATATAGATTTCCATGGTACAGTGGTTAATGTTAGATGGCATGGTGGTCCATAGAGACAGACCCACATGGTTATGGGTAGAGGTCCCATAGGACAAGTGTTAAGACAGGATCCTGGGGAATACCAGGGCTCATAGGGGTGGAGGCTCATAGGAGGCAGTAGCTCCTTAACTGTCATATTTGAGCAATCAAGCCTCAAATATTGACACGGTTAAGGTATTAGCTTCTTCATAGTGTTAGATTTTGGCCATCCAGGCTTACCGAGACAGTTTTCAGCCTTTATGGGGATGCTGTACCCAGAGGCTTTCTGAAAATTTTGGGCCCTCGAAGAAACTTCTGGGTATCATTCTGAGAGACATGTGATAGCAATTTTGAAAAAAAGTTATGGGATAGCCACGCAGATATATTATGGAGATTCCTAGCACTTAGATGTAATTCTCAGGGTTAGATTTACATGTGTGATGTGATAGCCTGTTAGTGTTTAGTGAACTTCATTGGGCTATTTGCTTACAGGAGCCACGGAGTAGAGGACTTAGCCCTAAAAAATATGAACTGAATTAAATTACATCTGGAGCTCAATAAGCTGATTGACTGCACTTGCCATTCTCAACTATAAACATTTTATAAGATTTTAACGCAAAAGATGGGGAGAGATTAATACATAAATAGCAAGATGAGTGTAACGGACATAGGACTTTTTTATTTCTCTATTATAGAAAGATAGTACTATCTGTCACAACGTTAAAAGTAATTGAGATGGCTATAATATTGAGTGGATTGATAAGGTAATTCATTATAAATCCATTGAAGTTGACTTTGTTAATCTCTGCCTTAAGAGCAGTTTCTGTAACAAGTTATTATTGCATTTATAAAAATTCTGAATTAATTAGGGTAATTTGATTCCCATTTTTTTGCTTAACCAGTATTCTAAATTCTACCAGTCCCTAAGAGATCTTAAAGTATATCTGTTTATAAAAAGTGCTCTTAAATTAATTCCAGCTACATTGTATGCTCTCCAAGTTTAAAGCCAGTTGCTGTCCTACTTCATAAAGTCCAATAAATTTACTATGTGGTTTTTCAGAAATTCCAATCCCAAACACCTTATCCTTTTTATATTTTTTAAAGAAGTAAAATATAATGTGAATTCAGAAGACATTTAATATATATTATTAAAAGCTTAGGAGGATATCTAGTATGAAATAATGACCATGTTCAGCTCTCATGTTTAATATTCTTGAAAATAATCTTTTCCAATTAATTTCTAATATAATACTGATTATTTGTGACCTCTATTTGTCTTACAGTATGAGTAAAACCATGTTATAAATTGTCATAAACTTTTTGTTTATCTTCTTATAAATTGCCAGTGTCAGAACGCCATGCCAAACTATAACAAACCAAGTATTAATGGTTATGATAGAGCACAAACTACGAAGTCAAAATGTTTGACACCTGTAATGTTTCATACTACAAAATTCTCATTTTAAGTGCCCTGGTGGCATGTTGTTTTGAACTCAATGAATCCTAAATCCCGAAGTTTATCAAGTAAAAACATGTTCTTATATTTAATGTATAAATACAAAATTTAAATTCAACAAGGGATAATAACACTCCAAATATACTCTTTTCTTGAAGCTCTCGGTAGAAAGAATACAAATATTCGCCCTAACCAATGCTTACTGCCAAAGTTTAAGTGTAATTTTAGAGCACAGTTTATAAGATATCCAAAGAGAGAGAAAGTCAAATGTAAACCATACTTGAGTAGCGTAAACTGGCAGAATTGCAGGCACCGTCCCTCTGCAAATATACTTAATAATAAGTAATTGGCACTAGGCCTATAAAATACATTAAAAATACTCATACAGCACAATACCAAATAGAAAAGGAAATATCTTATACATTATGGGTGTTGTGTGTATTGTGTGAAATGCAGGTATAACATTTGAGGACCAGTTCATCAGGTTTACATTTAGCCAACAATCTAATACATAAATGTATACTGTTAAACATGTCAAATTCCAAAATAACACTAAAACCAAAATGTAAAGTCAGCAGTGGTAACAACCTAATAAGTGATTGGATGGTACTAGATTAAATTAATATTGAATATTGCCAAATAGTAAGATTTGGCTAGTCTACATGTCACTATTAATGTTACATTTTTGATTCTGATTATTTGAATCTGATGAAGATTAATTCTCTATGTGGTTTATATGCAGGGGTTGGTTGGTTTCACCTGATGAAAAGGGCTTAGTGCCCCTCAAAAGATTGAATCTTTTTTGCTGTCTGTTTATGAATTTTTACTGAAAATGAATAGCTTCAAATAAATTGTACTCTAGGCTAGGGATTAGAAAATCATGGCACAATTCTTTTTCCTTAATTGACATCTGAAAAATGGTTAGAGATACAGTATGTGGTTGTTTTCTATGTATATATTTATACATTTTCTAAATGTAAGGCATGCAAGGGGAGGGGTTATATAGAAGGTGGTATGTAGCATGGGATATGTGTGGTGTGGTTGTATGTCTGGCGGGTAGATGCTGGTGGTGAGTTAGGGGTATGTTTTAGGATAGGATGTATATGGGGTGAATGATAAATGGGATGAGCATAGGAGGTTGACCTACATAGGGATATGTACCCTATATGTAACATTTAATGTAAATAATGTAATGCACGTAATGTAATAATGTGTAAAATTATGTGTGAATCAAATGCAATCCAACTTACTCTGTTCTTCTAATGCCTACTACTAATTCTCAGTAATCAGTGTGTTGGATTGAAAAGCACAACAAAGTCAACGTTTGAGTGGGTTCTCATCATTATTCACTAATGCATTTATTCATACACAATATAATAATATTTCTTTGTCTTTTTCCCATAGGCCCGGTTTATTTGACACTGATAAAGTTTTTCTTCTTATTACCTTCATTGCCACAAACACTAAGTGGCATATAGTGCAGTATAGATACACATTGTAATTCATTTCACACTAATAATCTTCTCTTTTTGAGAAAAATGCTTTGTTTTTATGATTATTTTTTAGTGTGTTATATCATAATGAATACTTACTCTCATAACATAATATATAGTGTATATTTTAAAAACAATGTTTTCATGCGTTGGAGTACTGGTATGCTTTTCACATAAACATTCACATGGAATAATATGTTGTACTATGGGGTTGCACAATATAAGATATGAAAAATAAGTTAAATTACATAAATGAAAACAAAGATATTGAAATTATTTATGTATGTATGGAACATCATTTGTTTTTTGTCATCTATGTAAACTTAGGTATAGATACTTGTATTCTAAATAGTGCCTATATAATTAGTTTATTGTTATATACATTTTGCCCTTTACTTTACATTTATCATCAACGTCACATTGTCACGACCCAGAGATGAGGGGCTCTGTATACCCCTAATTTTCCTGTATCTTATAGGAGCAATCTGCAGGTTGTGACTTTATATTCATCTCAGCACCCTGGAAATTAGATCAAGACATCAGTCGTGGAGAGACAGGAGAAATCATATCACACTGTTTCTTAATGCATACAGCAGACTGATGTTTATTCTGGCTTGTACAGATAACTAAAAAAAAAACTACCTCAAAAAAACATCCCCCAGTATAGGCCAGCCCTCTCGGTCAATCATAGCATAATTAATCTGTCTGACAAAATGTATGATACAAAAAAATGTTTCTATTTATAACTCAAAAGCCAGAGGAGTATTTATCTTTTTTTAATAAAAGAAACTCAATAAAAAAAATAATAATAATTGAGAGTTATAAAGAAATTGACCTAGAAGGAAGATTTATTATTTGGGTTGGCAAGATGAACAACATTCAATATACAGTAACTAATGTATATGCCCCAAATATTAATCAATATAGGTTTCTAAAAAAGATGATTAAACATATAAACAAAGTCAAGAAAGGTCGGCTGGTGATCTGTGGTGAACTAAATATATGTTTTGAACCAACGCTAGATAGGAAGTCCATAGTGAAGCCAATTCCAGATAAGACTATGGTAAAAGATTCCCAAAACATCCAACAAATCCTCCAGACCTATAAAATATACTACTGATGGAGAGTTCTCCACCCTAATGAACAGGACTATTCATTCTACTAAAGTATAAAACATACAGTAGATTAGATTACTTCTTATTGGACTATAGCTCTTTAGAGCAAGTGGACAGAATTTAAATAGGGCTAATAAGTTGGTCAGACCATGCCCTGATTATTTTGTCTCTTAATACGAACATAGCAAACAGGCGGCAGATCAGCCCGTTTAAATCAGAAGAAAATAGTAAAAAAAAACTTGCTCTTGAGATTGAGAGATTTTTTGAGAAAGAATGAAAATTCAGTTGATTCAAAATTTTGCTTTGGAATTCACACAAAGCGAACATCAGAGGAATATTACTCGCATGGTCAGCAAACAGAGTGAAAAATAGATCTCAAACAAAAAAACAGTTATATACTAAACTTATGGATTTGCAAAATTGAAATAAAATCTGCCCAACCATTAAGGGAATGATGGAGATTGCCCAAATTCAGGCAGAAATAAAGAAACTCCAGCAAGCTCAAGTAGACAGCTTAATTTGGCTACAGCATAAAAAAAACTACCATATGGGTAATAAAAAGAGAAGAAGGATAGGGTGGAGATACAGAACACAAAGCCTAGTGCAGGTCACTTCTAGACATCAAGATCATATAGACATAAAATGTGACTCTCACCTTTTACAACCTCAACAGCTTATGAGGTATATTAAACGCCTATGGGTAATTGTTCCAGGAGCTCTTGCTAAAATCTGTTGGAGACTCTACTTAGTTCAACTTTACAGAAAACTAATGTATATAAACATGTGTGCTAGATGTATACAACCAGTGTATGTAAGCATGCACACTCTGGAAATGCACCAGCACACCCACCAAAAATACTATGTATCCATGTTTTGGAAAAAAATATAAATATTTGTTGTTTCCACATATGGTAAAAATTTGTTGATAAAAAATGATGTGATGAAAAAACAAAAGTTATTACAGAATGTAACTATGCTTTAAAAAGACGCGTTTTACTACTTTCTTATTAGCTTCCTCGGTTTGAACAACTTTGTCTTGTATGGACAAGCATATGGGTAATACAGTAAGCTTGCAAATCAGATTTGCAAAATGCTTGCAAGTCAAATTAATGGGAAAAATAAATCAATTAGAATAGAAAAAATATTTGATGGGAAGGGATGTCTTATTAGAAATCCAAATAAAATTGGCAAAGTTTTTGCAAATTATTATAAATCTTTATATAGGCTTGAGGAGGGACCACATTTTTATAAACCATCTAAATCTCAAATGCAATTTTTTTTAGATTAGTTAACTTTCCCAAAAATAACAATTTAGTGATCTAATAAAAGAAACTGAAAAATAAATAAAAGAGAGCATAAATAATGTGAAGCTTGAGAAATCGCCGGGTCCTGACAGCTTCTCAAATATTTATGATATGACATATGTAGTATATTTAAGTAGACATTTGAACATTTTTGTTTATGAGATCAAAATGACAGGGAAGGTACCTTCTGAAAACCTGGAAGCTGCAATCGTCCATATCCCTAAAAAAGGGAAAGACAATTGTAGATGTTATAACTATAGACCTATTTCCCTATTGAACATGGATATCAAAATCTATTTGAGTATTTTAGCAAATACACTTAATCCTCTTATCAAAGAATTAATCAACTCATGCAAACTGGCTTTATAAAAGGCAGGCAAACCACAGACAACACCCGAAGGCTAATAAATATTATCGACCATGCAAAAACTAAAAAAATACCCTTAGTAGCTCTATTAATGGACGCGGAAAAGGCATTCGATGAACTGGGTGAACTGGGACTTTATTGATATTGTCCTAGATAAGTATGACCTGGGAGAATTTGGTTCACGTGCAGTGAAAGCTTTACATATGAATGCCAATGCTTTTGTCAGGGGAGTGGATTTTAAATCAGATAACTTCTTGATTAAAATGGAATGAGACAAGAGTGTCCACTTTCTCCACTTATATTTGTGTTAACCATCGAACCTTTGATAGAAACTATTAGGATGGATAACAAAGTTATCGCTTTTGCAGACAACTTAATGGTAACCATCACAAGTCCCATAAACTCTCTATCTGAATTACATAAAATTAGAAATACCTATATTGAGATCTCTTACTATAAATTAAACATTTCATAATCAGAGGTGTTAGTAATGAATCTAGGAATCAAGGACAGATTAAAATTGAAAGATTAATTCTGATATAATTGGGATTATAATGCAATTAAACACTTGGGCATACAATTTACTTAATAAAGAACAATCATGAAGTACCTAATTTGGACATTAATAAAACAATAACAAATTGAAAAAAACTTAATTTAACATGGCTAGGAAGAATATCTGCCATAAAAATGACGGTGCTTCTGAAAATCACATATGTCTTAAGTATACCTCTTATAATTCCAATTTATAGACTAAAAGAACTGCAGAATAAATTAGATAACTTTATTTACAAGAATAAGAAACCTAGAATTAAGAAAGACATTACAACAAAAACATATTCAAGAGGTGGACTAGCAGCACTGAATGTCCTTGACTATTCTAGAGCAATAACTTTAACTCATATCTTGAAATACACCATTGAGACCATTGTACCTTAATATTTGATAATGGAGAAGGATCTGTCACCTAGCGTAGATCTTGTAACCATATTATGGGATAAGGTATACAATAAAACAAAATAAAAAACTACCAATAGTTCCTAGATCATTATTGAGGTTGTGGACTGGCTAATAAAGCCTGTTATGCTAATAAATAAGATCTGTAAGGAATTGTTACCGTTCATTAGAATGGACTGTATAATTTGGGGTATAAAAGTTCTAAAAGATTTGTATACAGTAGGTAGTCTTAAGACATTTGAATATATATGTAAAGAAAAGAAGCTACCAAAAGAGAATTGGCTGTTTTTTTATATGTTATATACCGCTATTCTGAACTCCAATTAGAATTGAATGGAGACTAGAGATTTAACAGATTTTGAGACATCTCTGTAATATCAAGAGGAAGCAAACAATAACAAACTGTCTTAAAGTATAAAACTCCTAACTGAGAATATAAAAATCCACAATTTTAGAAAGAATGGGATGCAAAAATCTGGCAAAGAGCATTTAAAATTACTGAAAATTGTATCAAGTGTTCTTCCCTCAGAGAAGTCAAATTCAAGTTAATACAAAGATGGTAGATAACACCTGGAAAAATGACTATATTAAATCCACAAGATAATTTAGGGAACTGCTGGAGATGCCTTAAATAGAAGGGAACATATACTGTAAGAACATGTGGTGGACCTGCCAGTGTATTCAAATATTCTGGTCAACTTGTATTATTCAAATTTCTAAAATTATAAAACACAAGTTAACGTTATGACCAGAAATTGTTTTTTGCTCACTTTTTTCAAGAAAGTATTCCGAAAGTAGAGGTCCACACAGCTATTAATATACTGATGGTGGTGAAACGGTTAATCACCCTCAATTGGAAAAAAGAGAACTTGCCAACATGGCAAGAGATAACAATGGGAGTAGACAGAATTGTACAAATTGAATTAGATTTTGTTAGGCATAACCAGGATTTACAAATTAAAAACAAATTAAAATGGTAATTTTGGCGTATATAAAGCATTTACAAGTTATTATTAGCCTCTTTTTTCCTTTTTTAAAGGAATTTTTTGAAATGTGTATTTTATTGATATAATGAAAAATAGATGATGTATCTGTTTTGTAAATTTCTATAAAATATAAATAAAATATAAAAAAAAGATCAAATCACTATCACAAACATTAGAACATTACTAAATACTTTGGACTTGGCATAACCGTGTTATGTGCTTACCACAACCTAAACACTAAACATTATTTAAAGAATTCTTATTAGGCCAGAATACTCACATGCCATGCTCTTGGGGATACAGGGTACCGGATAAGAGCCTGAGGCCTAACATTACACAGGTTATTGGGGTCATATTAAAATAGTCCATGAAAGAACAAAATAGTCAGAGTTCAGGGCGGTGACAGCTCGATCTTGGGTCATATAAGCACTTGCTGGTGGGGTTCCTTGGAGTCCCATCCTGGTCCCCATAAGTCAGTCATGACAGCTAGTCGTCCCTTTCAGACCCAGCATCCAGGCTGTTATCCACAAGGATAACTAACTGAATGTGGCTAAACTCAATCTGTCCATATATCCTTGGTTTGGGTGCAGTAGCAGCCCAGCAGCATCCATAATCCCCAGTAAAAATGGCTACCAAACTCCAGTGGGTAAACTGGGGAAAACAGTCCCAGAGATTCAGGTTCTGGGCATTCCCCTGAACGGGCCCAGATTCTGGGTGCGCAAGGCTGATTTTTGTCATTATCTTTTTGTACAAATTCCGAAGGGAAAACAATTATGTTTGTGAACCCAGCACAAACCCGTCAGTCCAGGGCAAGTGCCCACTTCTCCCTATGAGAATAGGATGGTAAACATATTCCTTTGTTGCAAAAACATATGATAATCCCAGTAGGTGCCATGCTAGATGGATCTAGATATAAGAGAACTGAGCCTTTTCTGCAGCCTCCATCCCCTGGGTTGAAACATGGACAGGGCACTGTACTCAATTTTCCCCTGTCTGGACATGGGTCATAACAAAATAGTCCATGAGAGATCAAAATAGTCCATGAGTTCAGGCAGTGACAATTCTATCTTTGGTCATATAGGCCCATGCTGGTGGGGTTCAGGGGAGTCTTATCATGACACATATTTATTGTGTTTTTTGTGTTCTTTATTCTATTTGTATATAAAAGTACACTTTTTTGGATTATAATTTTGTTAGATCTCTTAGATATTACTTTGAAATGTTTCATAAATATAATTATTGTTTTTTGCTACACTTGATTTAATATATGATTATCTAAGTAACCTAAGGTAGACATCTTAATGGAAAGGAGGTTATTCTCAATAACGTGAGTAATACTCATTTAATCATACTAGAGTAAGTCTATATTTTAGACATATTTAAAAACAGAGATATATATTTTACAGACATACTGTATGTATTACAACGGTTGATTGTTAACATGAATTACAATTTACAGATTGCTATATTTATTTTTGGATTTAGCTTCTGTATTAACACTATTTGTTACATGAACTTTATTTATATTTTCTACAATATTTAATTTTCATCTTTTCCTCATTCATGTTCTGTAGTCTCTTCATACTTTCCTTGGCATGGATTTAATGAGATACCTGTAAGTATTTAATTAAAAAGGACATAGTTAATTACCAATCAGGAGACAATACTCACCACATAAAAGGGCATATCCTAAATGACTGCGATTTGTTCGACTAGCGAAATGTGCATCAGGTCGTGCATGCATGCGTGCGTCGCTCAGTGGTGACTTCACAAGCTAGGACTGAGTTTTAGAGTTGGATGGCAGCACTCTCTGCCCATGCTACCCTTTACCAACAATATTGCTATTGAGAATGTAACAAGGTAGTATAGGGACAGAAATGTTAATTTTAACTCATTTAGACCAGCTTTAGCTCTAACCTTTGTGAAAGATTTATTTCTATTTGATGAACAAATGCCTGGTTAATTATTTGAGAGGTATATTAACTCTCTATAGACCAACAGGAATTCCTGATTACCTTTTACTTAATTTTGGTTGAATTGTTGAGATATAACGTTGTGAGTGATATGTGGATAGTTAAATAGATTATTATTATTATTATTATTATCCGTGCTTATTTGTAGCGAACCTATTCCAAATTTACATTGACCCAATTCCTAATTAAGTGACTTGTGGGCAGTGTCTCCTATTAATTTTACCAACTGGTAAAGGTCTGCTTTAGTACAGCCTTACTATTGGGATAGAGGAACTAATCAAGAAAGCACAAAAGAGTGTCTCCTATTAGTTTTACCAACTGGTAAAGGACTGCATTAGTACAGTCTTAATATTAGGATAGGGGATCCAATCAAAAGAACACTTTATAACTACCGCCATACAGAGAGTGACTTATTAATAAGATTTTTTATTTATCTAATTAACTGGTATCAGTTACTGCAGACATTAGCATTTATTTCACTACATGACTGGATACAACCTTAAATCTCCTCCCTTGTTATAATGTTTCACATATTGTGAACTTTGGTTCTTTTTCCCTGGAAACTTACTAAGTGCTACTTTTTGCATTTTTATTGTGTTGTATTTTGGTTTTTAAATTACATGTATTAATGAATTTAATACAGGTAAATGTTTAAGGAAATTTAAGATGGCTCTCTACCTGTTGAGAGCTGAGTATACAGTATAAGGAAGCCTTGGTATAAACTATGACATTTATTTATTCTGCCATTCTTCTCTCTTCTTTTGCTAATAACTTCTTTCAGATATGGCTCTAGATAGTGTACATCCTCTACATATTTATCCACTGCGTTGTTGGGAGGGTCTGTTGCCTGATGTTTAGGTCCAATGCTCTCTTAATTAAAAAAATCATAAAGCCTTGGTGGTGATCTCAGAAATCATTATGAGAAAATAAACTAAATATTTGTTATTTTGCATCCACAGATTCACAACCGCCTCAAAGGCAGGCATAGAAAGATATTATTTAGTATTTCTTCCATTTGCGAATGATCTCACCAAGCTGCTTGGTGATGGTCTTTCATGCATTCCAGCATTGTGTAGGTCTACAATCTTGCCCCTGACATCCTTGGGCAGCTCTTTGGTCTTGGCCATGGCGGAGAGTTTGGAATCTGATTGATTGATTGCTTTTGTGGACAGGTGTCTTTTATATAGGTAACAAACTGAGATTAGGAGCATTTCCTGACACCTGGGAGACAGAAATCTTGCTGATTGATAGGGGATCAAATACTTATTTCCCTCATTGACCTGCAAATCAATTTATAACTTTTTTGACATGCCTTTTTCTTGATTGTTTTTTTGTTGTTGTTATTCTGTCTCTAAACACACCTACCATTAAAATTATAGACTGATCATTTCTTTGTCAGTGGACAAACGATCAAAATCAGCATGGGATCAAATACTTTTTCCCCCACTGTATTGCTATTTTAGGCTTTATCATGTTTAGGGCTCAAAATGTATTTTGTCTGGTCAGGTATAATGCATGTTTACATTTTATTTTCTTCTACTACATTTTAAGTGCAGTTCTTAGCAGTGGCAGAGCTAGTGAATGGAGAGCCATGGTGCAAAATAATTTGGGCCCCTTTTGCAACTCCCCTATCCACCCAGTAGGGGTCAATAAAAAAGGCAACATTATATGTAGATGGTCAGCTCACCCCTATGGTGACCAGATCACCTTTCTATAATGTAATTGCCTGACATTCTTATCTAACAAATTAAGATTCCTTCTTTATTGGCACAGGCGTCTTTTAGCCTAGACCTCATAGGTAAGGTGGCCCTATTTTGAGGGTAGAATTTTTTTTAGTCCTTGTGACACTTTTAGCCACCCCTTGATGCCAGAAATTGATGCAAGTTCTCCTTACTTTCCCCCTTTCTCCTTGCTACACCCTTCCTCCTCCCTTCCAGTCTTGCCTTATTTTAGTTACAAGGTGCTGAGTTGTTCTGCCTGCATAGAACTGTTGGGTTCCTCTGCACAAGTTATTTGATTTGCACAGCCAGATCCGGCAGGTTAATGCAGGGGCAGTGCTTAGCAACTGATATGTAAAAGAAGGCTCCATCTTTGAGGGGTGATGCAAGGAGAATGGACAGGAAGTACAAGGAGAAAGGGGAAGGGAGAAAGGGAGGGAGAGCAAAGAAAGACAAGGGAACAAAGAAAAAAATAATAAAAAAGGGAGAGAGAAGGAAGAAATTGAGAAAGAACAGTAATAGGAGAGAGGGAACAAAGTTAGAGGGTAGAAGAGAGATAAAGGGGGCAAGAGAATGAAGAAAGGGGGAGAGAGGAGAGAGAATAGGGAGGGATGAGGGGAAAGGTAAGAGCAGAGTGAGAAAGCGAGAAATAGGGGGAGAAAATGGGGTAGAGTGAGGAAGAATTGGAGGTAAAGAAGAGATAAAGGGAGGGCAGAAAAGATGGGAAGAGGACAGAGAAGAAATGGAGGTGTAGGGAGGGGGCAGAGAAAAGAGAAAGGGAAGGGAGAGAAGGAAAATATTTGGAGAGAGTATGGAGAAAGGGGTAGGAAGAAGACAGTAAAGAGGGGAAATGGGGAGAAGGCAAAAACATGGAAAGAGGAGGCAAGAAAGGGGAAAGAGGAAGGATAAATGGGGAAAAAGAGCAGAAAGCAAAAGGGAGAAAAACTACAAGAGAGGAGGTAGGATAAGTATGAAGCGATGGAGCAATATATAAATATATTTAAAAATCAAATAAAACTCTAATATTTAAATTCTACACTATTAGTCATGGTGGGGTGAGAGGCGTAGGGAAATCTTCAGTATGAAATTCTAGGGCAGGACTAAAACTGAATATATCACTGGTTCACGGTTTCATATATTCCCTAATTTATTACAGGTACAAAATACTGTATATAAGCACTTTGATAAAATCAGGCAGAAACTATCCAATGTTATGGACACATGCAAAATTTGAGCCAGAAATAATGTTCTTACAGTTTCGTCTGTTTAAGCATTATTCCGCTTACATCATTTTTCAGCTTACACTGACACTTTTGGCACCATTTAGCACTGTATGTAGCGGACTTATTGCTATGCAAAACAAAACGCTAATTGTGTATTCATATGGAAAATACACCATAGACTTGTGTTTTAAAGTATAATACATGACAGTTTGCTGCACTTCAAATTTTACTGAATAAAACACAATGTTTTACTGCCATCAATGCCTACAAAATTGTTTGTGTGGAAACATAAAAGCTATTAGGGTAGCTCAATACAGTACATTCCACTTACTTTTCTGTTGTCTTTCAGATTTGGATTAAAGGCTAAATCAGTCTTTTTACACTTAAATTTACCTTGACCTGCATATATTCTATCCAACTCCAAAACAAACCTATTCCAGCTTGAACAAGGCACATGCTGATAATATTGGAAGGGAGAATTGGCACCTTTAACCCTATATACAGTAGGTACAATAATTGTGGTATGTTACCATTTATAGAATGTCTGATTGGAAAAGGCAATAAGATGTAACTGAAAAATTGAGTAACCTCAAATATTCTGAATGATAATATTATGCACTGCATGGTAAACTATTTAATCGAGGTTATAACTAATGCATTATATGCCATGTTAACCACATACAGACAGAAAAACAGAACTTGATGTTCTTGCCGATGTTCTGAAATTCCGTTCTCACTTGATTTCTGGGCATTTTTACCTAGTATCATGAGCCAAGTTTGCTGCCAAACTCTTTTCTCAGCATGTTCATCAACCTTTCAGCAATATAGATCAGCCAAAATCAAAATAATAATACAGTAATAAACCCCAAGAATGTAGATTGGAACCTTAAAAGGAAGTAAAGTGAGCACTGAAGTCAATATATTTGTGTTTGCACTCTTTAATGTTTCTTAATACAAGCTGAAAACTGTAATTGCACCCTAAAGATTTGTTTTTTGTTAAAATGTTTTACATTGTTGTTGTTTGAAATTGGTACTTTTTAATGCAAAAGTATAATGTGAGCATTTTTTACGTTTTTTTCCTCGATAAACCAATGTCTTGTTAACTAATTAAAATCAGTCTATTCACTTGTGTAATGTAAGTTGAATGTAGACTGTTTAGTCTTGGTTCCATATGCTAAATACATCTAAGGTAACCAGAAGTTACTTGACACTGTAATATCATACAATAATGTTCTTTTGTGGTCTATAGTAATATTTATATATCTCGATATTAGTGTCTGTGTGTGTTCATAGTATTGGGGTGGGGTATACTGGAAAAAGTACAGAAAAGGGCAACAAAGCTAATAAGGGCAAGTTATGAAAAAAGATTAACCAAATTAAACTTATTTTCTCCAGAAAAAATACATCTAAGAGGGGATATGGGTCCCTTATATAAATATATCCTGGGTCAATACAAGGCTTTGTCAAGTGAGCTTTTTGTGCCAAGAGGTTTTCAGCTGACACAAGGACATCCCTTGATAATCGAAGCAAAAAGATTTCACCTTAAAGAAATAAAAGGGTTCTTCACAGTAAGGATAGCTAATCTGTGGAATTCTCTACCAAAGGAGGTGGTGACAGCAGATTTGATAGATAACTTTAAAAAGGGATTGGATATATTTTTAAATAAAAAGGGCATTCGGGGTTATCCTGGAAATAGTGAGTGAGGATTGATCCAGGGAGTAGTCTGATTGCCAGTATCTGGGGTCAGGAAGAACATTTTTATTTTTTCCCCTTTTGAGACAATTGACAAAGTTTCAGTGTTTTTTTTTTTTTTTGCCTTCCTCTGGATCAATTAACAATGAATCCGCATATTGCAGATCAGATGAGATCGAAAAAGGTTGAACTTGATGGACTAAAAGTCTTTTTTCAACATCAATTATTATGTAACTATGTAACTATACTAAAGAAAGAGAAATAATTACACTTTATTTTATTTAAGTGAAAATTGTATTAATGTATTTATTTTTCTAGTTGTTCCATAAGATTTGGGTTAATCCATAAAGGTTCCAATACTCTACATTAGGGTTCTGTAACCTATTGAGTTAAATAGCCAAAATCACATCAATTAATAAGGCAAAATGTAAAATATAGAATATATAAGAAATAACATATACCTAACAAAAAATGTATATTATATTATGGCATAACATAAAGAGAGGAGATCAGATGTATCGTAGTTGTTATGGAACTTACGCATTTGCTTTCTATTCCCCCACAAAACCTATATTTTCGAGCACCATACCAGGTTTAGACATAAAATTATATAAATGGATTTGAATTCATCTCTGTATTCTGCTGCTTGTCTGAGGAAAAGCTGTCTCTTGATGAAGCTCTGTGTCTCCCGCTACCATGGTTATTTACACCCATAGTTTTGATAATGATATATGTGAATATGTGAATATGTAAATAGTTGCACATTATCACAAATTCCAATTAGCCTTACCTGATCATTATTGTTTGCCCTTAAAAGCTCCAGCTTGTAATACTGTAGATGAATTTGCTAATGAGCCCCAATATGTTTTACACCATTATGCTATATATGTAATGAGACACACTTTATACTCAGGGGTTGGGTGAGGAAGAGACCGTTATTCCCATACAAATAAATACATTTTCAAAGCAAGATCTAATAACTGTAAAATTACATTTTGTTTCAGTAAAGCATATGTATCGTGGTATAGATTACAACATAATGTAGAAATGCAGAGTATCAGTGAATTGCAACAGCCCTTTTAAATCTTCAGTGAGACAACAGCCATAATTGGAACATCCTTCACCAAATCAATAACATACAAGACCTGTCACCATTCTTTCTCACAGTAATGTCACCTCAAAATAGCTCCAAACCATGCTGTTTTTGTTGTATCAATAATAATTCAAATCATTGATTGAAAAATCAGAGTCCTTTCATTATATATATGACTGCAGGAATGAGATCATCTTTCAGTTCCTTAACCAATCATAATCAAATTAAAAATGTATTTAATTAATTTAATAAAAAAATGTAACTTTAATATTAATCTCTAGAAAAAAGACATGACCAGCATGAAACCTCATTAACTGATAGATAATCACTTTTAGTCCTGCCTGCAAAATTCCTCTTAAATACCCACAGTTTCCCTTACAACTGTTCCCCCATTCTCTTTTTATTAGGCAATAGGAGCCTCTTAAGCAGCTACTTCTTGGCCTTCCACTGTTTCATCCCGGTTTAATAGATTGTCCAATGCACATTTCTCCCTCTTTACTCTTTGTCTCCTTTAAACCATTCACCATCTGATAACATGAGTCCATTGTACTGAAATAATACACAATATCTCTCTGTACAGTGCACCAGCTCAGCCACTAACCCGGGCACCAGTATTCTTCAATTGCTCTAAGTTCTCCTGAATCACTTACAGAAAGCTCCTTTCTTCTTCCATTACATGCCCCCAGTAAATACTGTCTGTATATTTTCTGTCCCCAAGACTTCTTGGCAGATGTTGTCATGTTGAGCATCAATTCAGTGAACAGTGTGACATTGTTATGCAATGTTAACTTACTTTACTGACATGGCATGGTTTATCAACCCTTTTACTATCATGTTTTCATCAAGAATCTCCTATCCTGAATTCACTCTCATTTGGTACCTGTGGTTGTGTTTGCGGCACTTCTCTGTTCCCCATAAACAGTCCAGTCCGACCTGTTAACACACTGCCTGAGCTAATAGCTGTGCTGGGGTTTCTATCTTTACACTGAGTTGCTCTTACCATGGGGAGAGATGCAAAGTACTCAAAATATAGGGTAAAATGTATAAGAACATTAAGTTAACTTAAAATTTTTTGTGTGAGATACCCTGATGAGCCTGCACTATAAATGCCTGTCATAATAGTCCTTTGAAGTATTTTTCAACACCAAATTATTCTAGCAGTGTGATTTTTATAGGCAGGTCACCAGTTTGCTTCCAAAGGGACCTGGGGCTTCGCAGTGTGGCTCAGCCTGTACTACGAGAGGCATCAAGTTCTGGCATACCATACTCTTGCACCAAGCTTGATTAGCTATGATGCATTTTGCTTTTTTTAGCAGTCCGGCTTAAAAATCAAAAGTAATACATTACATGCAGGGTCTGATTTTAAGTTACTCAGAGAAAGCCTTGTAATTTTCAGGGAAATATATATGGAATATCTAAGCATTAAATCACTCTAATCCATAGGAGATTAGCACATATCTTAATGACAGAGAATTGAACTAATATATGTAGATGTGACAAATATTCTTGCACTCCAAAGAAAAAATAATGTGATATTTTACAATATTCCCTTAGTGCTAAATCCAAGTATACAGTGATGATTAAGTATGATATGATATTCAAAAATACAGTTAATAAGTCTCCTTACAATGTAATTGCATGGAACTTATTAATCTAATAATGTAAAACTTTATGTATTCTTTATATAGAAAGAATAACAAAAAACTAATTGGAACTTGGTGACTCACACATTCTTGCCAGCAGCCACACCAAGCACTCTGTATGTGACCATCTAGTTATATTTATAAGCTATAGAATAATCTTAAAAATATATTTATAATACTCAATTATTAAATTATCTTGTTTTGATTCCCATTACTATGCCAACTACCCTAGAATCTGCCCAAAAAAATTAAAAGTTCATTATAGCATAAATTGACTATTTAAACAAAAAAAGAATAGCATTGAGCCTGAAGTTTTTAATTTATACGGCTGGATTTTCTCTGTAATTCTGTGGAGCCTGTTTTATGTGTCTGAAGCCAAATTTTGAACTCCACCTCTAAATATTTTTGATAAGCATCCCCTAATATATATATATATATATATATATATATATATATATATATATATATGTTTACTCTCTTCACAAACAGTATTACCTACCGTATATTACATTTTTATGTTTATTTGTAATCTTTGGTCTGGTCTTATCTCTCTTTTATTGTCTGTTTTCTTTAGTCTTGTCTCTGGCCAGGATTCATAAAGCAGCAGCGATCCACTTAAGTTGCTGCATTCCATGGTCCCCGTGAGATGAAGGGAATCTCTGTTTGATGAATTCCAGCACGTACGTATTTTTCTCATCTTTGTTTTATTTTTTATCTTTATTTTGGTCTATCTCATTGTCTTTTTAATTTGTTGGACTTGTATTTTTCTGTCTCATGTGTATCTCTCGTTGTCTTTTCTCACTATTGAATGATCCAAATATTTATATATAAATTGCTTTAGTCTCTTGCTCTGTCTGTGTTTCTCTCCCTCGTTTTCTCTATTTGCCTCATCTCTTTTTCTCATCAACTCGTTGCCTGTCTTCCTACCTACTATTTTCCCAGCTCATTCCCACCCCCACCCTCCTATCCATTCCCTTTGCCAACATACAAACTTAAGCAGAAGGGAAAATTAGGGTGTTTCTTCATAATGTTGAAATGCCAAAAGACATTAGCTGGAACTGGAAATCAAAATAGGTTATGGTTTTGGTTTTGCTCTGATTAGTGTGGAGATCAAAGCTTGCAGTAAAAGTAATGTACCAGAAAGTTTGACAACATCAGGCTCTGTACCAATACATTTTTGTGTGTTGAGATGAGACCATTTATTTTCATAAAAGGTTTATTATTTTAATATTTAAGACTACCTAAATGATCTGATAATCTACATGCACAAAACACAATGAAAATCCTACTGATCTGATTATTTAAAATTAAGAAATATTACTATTTTTTTTAAGTTGCCATCTTGGCCCCCCTCCATTTCCCATCCCTTCAGTGCAGTCCTTAAAGTATGCCACTGTGTGACAGGGTAGGAAGTAAGCACGATAACTCTATAAGGCATTTTCTAATATCTAGCAATGCCTTAACTTGGATAAACAAGATGTCATTAATTGTACCCTGAGCACTAAAAACTGCAATATGGAGTTCCACAGCTTACTGAACAACCGCTCACATGGTAAGATGTTTTGCAGGCTGCAAAGATGTGAGGCAAACCAGGCAACCCCCTAGAAGCGAACAGAAGATCATTTAACAAAGTAAACTACAAAATGTAATAACTTTATGTAAGTTAGCTAAAATGCTTTTCATTATGCCAGATTTAATTTTCCAATATAGTTTTCAATAATATACATGATTTGAACAGTTCATATTCAGTTGCTGCTTCTATTTTGCATAGTAAATTGTGTGGGCTCTATTTATGTATTCGTGAACCAAGTAATTGCACAAGATATGGATACAGCCTCTGTTAAAACAAATTATTTTTGTTGGTAAACCACAAAATGGAATTGTGTTTACTTTCTTGCAAAATTTGTTTGAGGAGCACTAGCGTGCCATTTCTGTGTTTATGTTGATTCCATCAATGCTTAAGGGAACTTACCCTTACTGTAAAAGAACTCAAGATAGTAATCTTGTTACATAAATGTAAGGGCTAACACAACAATAAAACCATGATGAGTTCAGAATTCATCTGGTCTGTGTTTCTTTTAATGAGATAACTTGTTCAATTGCACATATTGTCAGTGAGAAAGTAATAAAACTATGACTTCTATAAGTTCAAAACATATTGTGAGCAGACCTGAACTGCAATTAACTTTGTTGGTCAATAAAGAAAACAGATAGAGATGTGGCCACCCATACTGTTGTGTAGAGAACAGAACACATCACAATGTACAACAGAGTGCCTAAAGTTTGATTCAGTACAGAGCACATGCAGTTAATTAGTTTTCTAAAGCAATGATCTGATGCATATGATCGTCTGGTCTTTTATGCTTCACTATGGCTCTGTATATCATCTGTATATGATCTTATCTAAGTGAGATTTTTCCAGTTAACAATCCAACAGTATAGATGCTGTTGCAAAGTAAGCATAAACTAAAGTTTATAAGATAATATGTAAATATTCAAATGGGTATATTTCAGCTTGTGCACACTAGGACCAGGTCTAGGACAGTATTTTTTCAGGGCTGCCTGAAGTTGCTGATGCAATGCCATGGAATATGCACAATATTTTTTATATGCAGAGAATATTCTGTCTGTAACTGTACCTGGCACTTACTGAATACTTAAATAGGACAACGACTTATGACTTTCTGTATAGGTGTGTCGTAAACATATGATTGGGATATATCAAGAGGAAAGGAGTAGTAGCAATTGGGTCATTGAACAGGCCTAGACTGTAGTAGTCACACAATATAGTTTCAATTGTTTACTTATTGACATGATTAGCAAAACAAAAAGGTTTGAAGAACATAAATTCAGTGTAAATTTGAAAACTTATATTTAAACTTTAATGATTTATGGTCTAGCAGAACTGTTCTTCTCCACTCCATATGAGAATAGTAGTAAACTTGTTTAGGAGGCAGTCCAAGTTTGTAACTGGTTGAGGTTTACATATAGTGACCACTTGCGGGTATGGGATGAGACAAAGACTTCTATTAGGACAGCATCCTGGTCAGATCTTGGAAGCTACAGTTCACTGAGGGAACCATGCCAACATGTACTGCAACATACTGAAACAGAGCATGATCCCCTCCCTTCGGAGACTGGGCCAAGGGCAGTATTCCAACATGATAAAGACCCAAAAAACCTCCAAGATGACCACTGCCTTGCAAAAGTATCTGAAGGGAAAGGTGATAGACTGGCCAAGCATGTCACCAGACCTAAACCTTATTGAGCATCTGTGGAGCATCCTCAAACGGAAGGTGGGTGGGGGGGGGGTGCAAGGTCTCTAACATTTCCCAGCTCCATGATGTCATCATGGAGGAGTGGAAGAGGACTCCAGTGGCAACCTGTGAAACTCTGGTGAACTCTATGCCCAAGAGGGGTAAGGCAGTGCTGGAAAATAATGGTGACTACACAAAATATTGACACTTTGGGCCCAATTTGGACATTTCCACTTAGGGGTATACTCACTTTTGTTACCAACGTTTTAGACATTAATGGCTGTTTAGTGATGTCCCGAACAGTTCGCCGGAGAACTATTCGCGGCGATTTTCGCATGTTCGCCCCCTATTCTTTATCATTGAGGAAACTTTGACCCTGCACCTTACAGTCAGCAGACACATTCCAGCCAATCAGCAGCATACACTCCCTTCCAGAGCCTTCCTTCTGTATGACAGCCTCCATTTTAGAATAATTCTGTAGCTGCATTCGTTGTGAGAGGAGATATATTCTACCTGCTGTTGATTTAATAGGGAAATAGATAGCCAGGCTGTGTATTTAGCTTTAACTACACACCTGAAGGACTCCTTTGATATCTGCTGCAAGGACAGCAACGCAAAAAGCCCTTTTTAGGGCTAGAACATTATTTATTTTATTTTATTATTTTTTTCTGCTGATTTAATAGGGAAATAGATAGCCAGGCTGTGTATTTAGCTTTAACTACACCCTTTGGCCCTAGAATAATGCCCAGTTTTCAGAGGCAACGTACCCTGAACTTGAACAGTTCTGAGGACATGGTTGACTGGCTAACACAGGACACCCAATCTTCTACAGCTTCCGCTTGGAACCTAGACGCACCATCCTCCTCCAGCTTAGCTTCGGGCACCTCTCCAGTTACCACTCGCCCGCCTGCCACCACCACCAACACTAGCACCACAGCCGCTTCACTTGATCTGTCAGCAGAGTTATTTACACATCCATTGGAAGAAATGAGTGATGCACAAACATTAGTGCCAGAGGATGTAGATAACAGGGATATGTCCCAGTCAGGCAGCATTACACACATTGACGTACGGTCTGATGATGATGATGATGTTGTACCCGGTGCTGCTTCCTTTGTTGAGTTGTCAGATACAAGTGAAGCGGTTGATGATGACGATGTGTCCGTGGATGTCACGTGGGTGCCTGCCATAAGAGAAGAAGAACAGGAGGAAAGTTCAGATGGGGAGACAGAGAGGAGGAGGAGACGAGTTGGAAGCAGCGGGAGGTCGTCGAAAGTAGCTAGTGTCACAGTCAGACAGCATGCATCGGCACCCGGGGTCAGCCAGACAGCACGCCAGTCAACGCATGCATTTGCCACCACCAGAATGCCGTTATTGCATAGCTCAGCAGTGTGGCAATTTTTTCGTGTGTCTGCCTGTGACAACAGTGATTCCATTTGCAACCTGTGCGAAAAGAAACTGAGTCGTGTGAAGTCCAACACCCACCTAGGTACAACTTCTTTGCGAAGGCACATGATGTCACATCACAAAGGCCTATGGGATCAACACATCAGTACAAGCAGCACATAAAGTCAAAGCCGCCATCCTCCTCCTGGTCCAGCATCTTCAGCCACGTCAACCACTGCTGCCCTGCTTGCCCCCTCTCAACCATCCGCCACTCTGTGTCTCGCCCTGAGCAGTCCCTGCTCATCTGCCCACAGTCAGGTGTCTGTCAAGGACATGTTTGAGCTTAAGAAGCCAATGTCACAAAGTCACCCCCTTGACCGGCAACTGACAGCTGGCTTGTCTGAACTTTTAGCCCGCCAGCTTTTACCATACAAGCTGGTGGAGTCTGAGGCGTTCAAAAAATTTGTAGCTATTGGGACACCGCAGTGGAAGGTACCCGGACGAAATTTCTTTGCACAAAAGGCAATCCCCAACCTGTACTCGATTGTGCAAAAGGAAGTAATGGCATCTCTGGCACACAGTGTTGGGGCAAGGGTCCACCTGACCACGGATACCTGGTCTGCAAAGCATGGTCAGGGCAGGTATATCACCTACACTGCGCATTGGGTAAACCTGGTGACGGCAGCCAAGCATGGAATACGTGGCTCTGCAGAGGAGTTGGTGACACCGCCACGACTTGCAGGCAGGCCTGCTGCCACCTCCTCTACTCCTCCTACTCCATCCTCTTCCATAACCTCCTCGGCTGAGTCCTCTTCTGCTGCTGCTATGTCTTGCTCCACATCAACGGCACCCCCCCAGCTCCACAGGTACTATTCCACATCCCGGATACGGCAGTGTCACGCCGTCTTGGGGTTGACTTCCCTGAGAGCAGAGAGTCACACCGGACCAGCACTCCTGTCCGCCCTGAACACACAGGTGGATCAGTGGCTGACTCTGCATCAACTGGAGATCGGCAAAGTGGTTTGTGACAACGGAAGAAATTTGTTGGCGGCATTGAATTTGGGCAAGTTGACACATGTGCCGTGCATGGCACATGTGTCTAATCTGATTGTACAACGCTTTGTGCATAAGCACCAAGGCTTACAGGACATCCTGAAGCAGGCCAGGAAGGTGTGTGCCCATTTCAGGCATTCCTACACGGCCATGGTGCACTTTACAGATATCCAGCGGCGAAACAACATGCTAGCGAGGCACTTGATTTTAGACAGCTCGACACGTTGAAATTCAACACTCCTAATGTTCGACCGCCTGCTCCAACAAGAAAAGGCCGTTAATGAGTATTTGTATGACCAGGGTGCTAGGACAGCCTCTGAGGAGCTGGGGATTTTTTGCCACATTACTGGATGCTCATGCGCAATGCCTGTAGGCTTATGCGTCCTTTTGAGGAGGTGACAAACCTGGTCAGTCGCACCCAGGGCACCATCAGCGACATCATACCATTTGTTTTCTTCCTGGAGCGTACCCTGCGAAGAGTGCTGGATCAGGCCGTAGATGAGCGTGAAGAGGAAGAGTTGTGGTAACCATCACCTCCAGAAACAGCCTTATCGGCATAACTTGCTGGACCTGCGGCAACGCTGGAAGAGGATTGTGAGGAAGAGGAGTCAGAGGAGGAATGTGGCTTTGAGGAGGAGGAGGAAGACCAACCACAACATGCATCCCAGGGTGCTCGTTGTCACCTATCTGGTACCAGTGGTGTTGTACGTGGCTGGGGGGAAGAACATACCTTCAGTGAGATCACTGAGGACGAAGAACGGGACATGACTAGCTCGGCATCCAACCTTGTGCAAATGGGGTCTTTCATGCTGTCGTGCCTGTTGAGGGACCCTCGTATAAAAAGGATGAAGGAGAACGACCTGTACTGGGTGTCCACGCTACTAGACCCCCGGTATAAGCAGAAAGTGCCTGAAATGTTACCGAATTACCACAAGTCGGAAAGGATGCAGCACTACCAAAATAAATTAAAAAGTATGCTTTACACAGCGTTTAAGGGTGATGTCACAGCACAAAGGCAATCTAACAGCGGAAGAGGTGAACATAATCCTCCTCCTCCCACGACCACGCCGGCAAGGAGAGGACGCTTTACAGACGTGTGTTGATGGAGGACATGCAGAGCTTTTTAAGTCCTATGCATCGACACAGCCCTTCGGGGTCCACCCTCAGAGAACGACTCGACCGTCAGATAACAGACTACAGCGCCATAACTACAGATATCGACATTATGAGGAGCGATGAACCCCTTGACTACTGGGTGTGCACGCTTGCCCTGTGGCCTGAGCTATCCCGATTTGCCATAGAACTTCTGTCCTACCCCGCTTCAAGTCTCCTGTCAGAAAGGACCTTCAGTGCAGCAGGAGGTTTTGTCACTGATAAGAGAAGTCGCCTAGGTCAAAAAAGTCCAGATTACCTCACCTTTATTAAGATAAATGAGGGATGGATCCTGAAGGGACTGACAGTGGGCGATACAGTCGATTAAAAAAGGCCTGATAGATGAGCTGCCTTGAGCTAATAATGGTCTGTCCCTGAATGCCGGATGACTTGTGTGACTTATCCGCCACCAACTAGGGTTCAAGACTCATGTTTTAGGGCACTTTCTGCCTGGCAAACTAACATCAATTTTTCTGGTCGCTGCAACAATACCTAATTTTTGCATTTAAATTATTTTATTGTCAGAAAGCGTACAGCATGTAATGAAAAATAAAGCATTTTTGAACAGTCTTGCATAACAGTTTTGCAAAAATACATATTTACAATAAAGACATTTTGTGAAAGTTAGCTGGTTATTCCTTCTTATTTTTACTTTTTAGGTTAATAATTTTTCTTATTTTTTACTGTGATTGCAATTTAAGAGATACCTAAAACATGGTAAAACAGACAATAGTAAAGAGTATATCTGCAGGAAACACCAAAGTCCTATTAGCTATCATCGTTCCAGCAGTATTAGCTTATTATTTACAATATCTAACCTGGGCAATCACCCTTGGGTTACCCTAGGGCAGGCTTCAGTAAGCGACCTCTCCTTTCCTGGGATGATTTTGCCGCTGGTTGCTTCTGAAGGGTCTCCAGGGCTCCCCCACTCCGGTCCTTCCCCCAGTGTCGCTTCAACCAGTAAGAAATGTTTTATATTTGTAAAGCGACCCAATGATCCCCCTTGATAGAGGTTTATCTTTACAAATTTTGGAGAACCAATTTAAGACCGGTGTCCCCTGTTTCTGGGTCAGGGAGTGTGTAAAATGCCTCAGCCTACAGTAATTGTAATGTTCTGACAGTGGTAGCTCATGCTTGTCCCTCAGTTCCTCATAGGTGAGCATCTGGCCCTTTACTAACCAGTCTCCCAGTCTATCTAGTTTCCTTGACCTCCACCAGTGTTGTGATGTTGTGCTCATGTGTTTCTGGGCCTGAGGGTGGTCAAGAATTGGGGTCATTTGGGTGGATCCAGGGAACAAACCAGTGTGTTTCTTGGCCCATTTCCAGTATGATAGTGAGTGTATGATTAGGGGGTTTGGCGAGTTTTTAAGGCTCTGAGGCAATTCTGATAGCCAAGCCACATTGTCCCAGGTTAAGGGCCTTAAAGTGTGGTTCTCTAAATACACACAGGCCGGTTGATGACATATAGAATGTGCTATTGGGAGGAAAGATAGGTTACGGAACAGGTATTAAACTGATAGGAATGAGTAGTACAACTTAATACACCACTCCTATCTGGTGGCACCTTAGATTGCACGTGCAATGCCCCAAATTCGAAGTAGGAGGTCCGACCAAGAATCTTTTTCCATCTCCCTGTTCCAAAAATCTGTGCCATATACACGTCCCCTGATAGGTAACGTAACAGGTATTAAACTGATAGGAATGAGTAGTACAACTTAATACACCACTCCTATCTGGTGGCACCTTAGATTGCACGTGCAGTTCCCCAAATTCGAAGTAGGAGGTCCGACCAAGAATCTTTTTCCATCTCCCTGTTCCAAAAATCCATGCCATATACAAGTCCCCTGATAGATAACGTAACAGGTATTAAACTGATAGGAATGAGTAGTACAACTTAATACACCACTCCTATCTGGTGGCACCTTAGATTGCACGTGCAGTGCCCCAAATTAGAAGTAGGAGGTCCGACCAAGCATCTTTTTCCATCTCCCTGTTCTAAAAATCCATGCCATATACACGTCCCCTAATAGTGGACGTAACAGGGATTAAACCAATAGGAATAGTACTACTTAACAGTACACACCTTATAATAACGCAGACAGAGGCAACGCAGAGAGAGGAGTCTGAAGAAGAGGAGTCAGAGGAGGAAGGTGGCTTTGAGGAGGTGGAAGACCAAACACAGCAGGCGTCCCAGGGGGCTTGTTGTCACCTTTCGGGGACCCTTGGTGGGTGGGTGGGCGGAGGAAGAGCCTTCAATGACATCAGTGAGGACAAGGAACGGGACATGGCTAGCTTGGTATCCAACCTTGTGCAAATGGGGAGTGTGCGGTTGTGCAAAGGGACTGTTTGCGGTTGTTTGCGGTGCATTAAAAGGGGATATTGGTCTGTTACTGTGAAGCGGGTGTAACCCTTACACTACCTGATCGATACAACATCATACCTGATGTTTTAAAGCATGTTATTCTAAACAATTTAGGAATGTTAGGTGATTTATGCCCTTTATGGCATAAAACCAGACTCTGCATCAACTATGTAATTTTCCATGGGAGTTTTGCCATGGATCCCCCTCCGGCATGCCACAGTCCAGGTGTTAGTCCCGTTGAAACAACTTTCCCATGACTATTGTGGCCAGAAAGAGTCCCTGTGGGTTTTGAAATTCGCCTGCCCATTGAAGTCTATGGCGGTTTGCCGATGTTCCTCCGTTCGCGAACATTTGATGGAATTCGCGCCCACGGTTCGCGAACTCCAAATTTGATGTTCGCGACATCACTATGGCTGTTAAGTTATTTTGAGGGGACAGCAAATTTACACTGTTATACATGCTGTACACTTATTACTTTAAATTGTAGCAGGGTGCCATTTCTTCAGTGTTTTCACATGAAAAGATATAATAAAATATTTACAAAAATGTGAAGGGTGTACTCACTTTTGTGAGATACTGTAACATCCTTTTCCTGCTAAGGAGATATGTTGACTTCCAAAATTCCAATGTTATGATCAACTCAGGCTTCATACTCATTGTTGACACCTACCCAATGGAGGCCCATAGCAAGATGTCCATTAACTTTCCAATAACTATGACTTTAAAAATTGCAAAATTATACCATGTGATGGTGATCAGAGGCCCATTCACAAACATGTATCCTGGTTTATAATTTTGTTTCCTGATCCTAATCGCAGGATCATAAAATAGGTAGTTCTTTTCCCCAAACCCAGCAGGGTAGGACTCTATGAGCCTTTTCTTAACAGTATATTTGCAGTTTTTAGGCAATTTGGAGAGCCATAGAATTACACTGATACTTTTTTTTACTGTGAATATTTTTTATTAATCCTATAACATGATACAGTCATACCTCAATTCCTGTCTGTTTCGGTTCGCTTCTTTTCTGGAAATTGATGCGTTTTCTGGAAATTGCTCAGAACTCGGCGCTTGCTTGGAGCTCAACGGATCAATTTACTCGGAAGATGACGCGCTCACATCAACTTGCATTCTGTCTCTCTGGAAGTGGAATAAAGGTACAGTTGTGTAGAGATGCCTACAAGAGTCCAAGTGCAGTCTGTGTAAGAGCCCAATTGCAGCCTGTGCCTGTAAGAACCAAAGTGTAACCTGTGCCTTTAAGAGCCCAAGTGGAACCTGTGCCTGTAAGTACCAACGCACAGTCTGCGTCTGTAAGTGCACAAGTGCAGCCTGTCTTCTCCTTCTCCTCCTCTACATTGCCACCCTCAAGTCCTCTCAGTACAGTTAAAGTGTAGTTACATTCTCTGTTATTTGATGTAATTATTGTTTTTTATTTATGTCTGTTTAGTTTAAAGGTTTTGTATCCAAAAACAAGACCATCAATTCAAACTAAAATGTGAAAACTCTGGGGTCCAAATTTCTTTTTTCAATTTACAATGATTCCTATGGGAAATGCTTTGGAACTCAACCTGTTTGGAACTCATCCTGCCATCCGGAACGGAAGGACGAGAACCATGGTACCACTGTATATAGATACTGGTTATGGTAAGATAAATTATACTGGAATAACTAGATATATGTGTACAGGTTTCACATCTACTTTGTATGCAAAATTAGTTGAGCTACTGATAGCTATAGAACCTCTGCAGTTCCTATGGAGTATATTTATTTAAAGGTGTCATGACTGACTTATGGGGGGCCCAGGATGGGAGACTCCCTGAACCCCACCAGCAAGGGCCTGTATGACCAAGATCGAACTGTCACTGCCCTGAACTCAAAGACTATTTTGTTATGATCGTAATAACCTGTGTAGTGTAGTATGGGCCACAATAATTAATGTTGTGGTTGCTATATTGTATTATGTGCATTGCAGTAGTGTAATGATACCTGTAACTAACACACATACTTTTTCACCATATTTGTAGTGTGACAACTAAGAGTTAACTCTGCAGGAATTTTGGCGGCCCCTCAGAGTGGCCAGGCATCCACTCCCTGGCTTCAGATAGCCATAAAATGATACGCTTCACCTAACCCGGGCCTAAGATCTTACTTGACCTAACCAGGTAACCCCAGGCTCTAGTGTCTGGGACCAGGTAGCGAGTTTATAGCCTAGTGAAAGGGTGAGGAGGTAGGAGGAGTAGACCCCCAAAACAGGGAGGAACATAATTAGGGTGGTGTGGGTGAAATCTTTTTGTGTTTGTGATATTTCTATGCAAGTAAGAATTAACAGCAGTCTGACTCTGATATGCTAAGCAACAGTATTATTGAGGCTGTCTGCACTAAGAAAAGGTGCATGTGTATTTTTTTCTGAGGTATCCTAACTAAAGGGATTTGACTTTCCTTCTTCTCCATGAATAATGTTCCTGAGGCAGAGCTGGGTTCTGAGATATTAAACTCAAAAGGCACGGCCTAGAGGGAGAATCTTGGTGTGCATATGGCCCTCAAATCTGGGTTGTCACAAAAGGCACATAGAAGGTTTCCTGTTTTTCTATTTTAAAATAAACTACCTAAGTGTGTTTTGCATATTCAAACAGTATTTTATTAATAAGTCTATATTAAAATCCTCCCCAGGTAGATCATTTATACAATATTTCTACAATATTTAGTACTAACCAGCGAAAGACTGTGTCTCAGCAGCAATTTGTCAACATGCTGCAGAGATACAGACTGTCATTTGGCTAGTACATCTAGTTTTATGGAAACATTGTGTGCATGAGCTACAGGAGGCAGATCTTTGGAGAGACTGTTTGGAAGATTTCAGTTAGTAAAAACAGAGATTTAAAGCACTTGCTAATAAAATGATGTTTAAATATGCAAATAAACAGTTTATTTTATTAATAGCGACTTGCCCGTCAAAAATGACGGCAATTTTTTTAAAGCTTTGCAATGCTGTTGTTTGCCACACAATGCAAGGCTCTCCCCCTCCCCCCCCCCCCCCTCTAACTTGTGCACCTCGGGATGAGCACCTTCAGCGCTCATCGCGGGCCTTCCCCCACTCTATTTTACGGGCTTGATTGCAGGCATCGGCATGCATTGTGCGCATGCGCAAGCCCATAACTTCCCCTGTGTCCATTTCCCCCTCTCTCCCCCCCTGTGTCTCTTTGCCCCCCGTGTCTCTTTTCCCCAGGGTCTTTTTCCCCTCTCTACCTCCCCTGTGTCTCTTTGCCCTGCTCTCCCTCCCCTGTGTCTCCCCCCCCCTTTTCCCACCCCTGTGTCTCTTCCCCCCCCCCCCCCCTGTTTCTTTCTCCTCCCTCTCCCTTCCCTTCCCTGCTCCTTTTGCCATTTAAGGGTGTGAAAACATTTGAGGGTTGGTAAAATTGTGCTTCCGAGTTCCAGCGTTAAAAAAAAATTATATTTTTAGCAGCCGCCATTTTTTTACAAGCCCATAACTCGAAAGCCATTGGGAAGCCGCCAAAAGACACCAGTTGAATAGCAAAATAGCTTTCAACCTCAGGGGGAAGCAGGGAGACCATAAGTAAGGTTGGAATCTAATTTCCAATTGGTGTCTTTTGGCGGCTTTCCAACAGCTTCCGAGTTACGGCTTGGAAAAAAAATGCCGGTGATTAAATCGGAGTTACAATCCCGTAACTCGGAAGCCATTCAGAGCCTCTACCCTTCTACCTTGTGAGACTCGTGATGAGTACCTTCGGCGCTAATTGCAAGTGTCTCCCCCCTCTAACTTGTGGGCCTCGTGATGAGCGTCTTCGCCACTGATCACGAGCCCCGCAGTGAACACCAAAACCGTTCATTGCGCATGCGCAAGCCCGTAACTTTTAACATATTGTTACCAACAAACTAGCAATTACGACAAATATACAGTCAGGTCCATAAATATTGGGACATCGACACAATTCTAAACTTTTTGGCTCTATACAACACCACAATGGATTTGAAATTAAACTAACAAGATGTGCTTTAACTGCAGACTTTCAGCTTTAATTTGAGGGTATTTACATCCAAATCAGGTGAACGGTGTAAGAATTACATCAGTTTGTATATGTGCCTCCCACTTTTTAAGGGACCAAAAGTAATGGGACAGATTAACAGTCATAAAACAAACTTTCACTTTTTAATACTTGGTTGCAAATCCTTTGCAGTCAATTACAGCCTGAAGTCTGGAACGCATAGACATCACCAGACGCTGGGTTTCATCCCTAATGATGCTCTGCCAGACCTCTATTGCAACTGTCTTCAGTTCCTGCTTGTTCTTGGGGCATTTTCCCTTCAGTTTTGTCTTCAGCAAGTGAAATGCATGCTCAATCGGATTCAGATCAGGTGATTGACTTGGCCATTGCATAACATTCCACTTCTTTCCCTTAAAAAACTCTTTGGTTGCTTTTGCAGTAAGCTTCGGGTCATTATCCATCTGCACTGTGAAGCGCCGTCCAATGAGTTCTGAAGCATTCGGGTGAATATGAGCAGATAATATTGCCCGAAACACTTCAGAATTCATCCTGCTGCTTTTGTCAGCAGTCACATCATCAATAAATACAAGAGAACCAGTTCCATTGGCAGCCATACATGCCCACACCATAACACTACAACCACCTTGCTTCACTGATGAGGTGGTATGCTTTGGATCATGAGCAGTTTCTTCCGTCTCCATACTCTTCCCATCACTCTGGTACAAGTTGATCTTAGTCTCATCTGTCCATAGGATGTTGTTCCAGAACTGTGAAGGCTTTTTTAGGTGTTGTTTGGAAAACTCTAATCTGGCCTTCCTGTTTTTGAGGCTCACCAATGGTTTACATCTTGTGGTGAACCCTCTGTATTTACTCTGGAGAAGTCTTCTCTTGATTGTTGACTTTGACACACATACACCTACCTCCTGGAGAGTGTTCTTGATCTGGCCAACTGTTGTGAAGGGTGTTTTCTTCACCAGGGAAATAATTCTTGGGTCATCCACCACAGTTGTTTTCCGTGGTCTTCCGGGTCTTTTGCTGAGCTCACCGGTGCGTTCTTTCTTTTTAAGGATGTTCCAAACAGTTGATTTGGCCACACCTAATGTTTTTGCTATCTCTCTGATGGGTTTGTTTTGTTTTTTCAGCCTAATGATGGCTTGCTTCACTGACAGCTCTTTGGATCTCATGTTGAGAGTTAACAGCAACAAATGCAAATAGCACACTTGAAATGAACACTGGAGCTTGTATCTGCTCTTTGTAAATGGGATAATGAGGGAATAACACACACCTGGCCATGGAACAGCTGAGCAGCCAATTGTCCCATTACTTTTGGTCCTTTAAAAAGTGGGAGGCACATATACAAACTGTTGTAATTCCTACACCGTTCACCTGATTTGGATGTAAATACCCTCAAATTAAAGCTGAAAGTCTGCAGTTAAAGCACATCTTGTTAGTTTCATTTCAAATCCATTGTGGTGGTGTATAGAGCCAAAAAGTTTAGAATTGTGTCGTTGTCCCAATATTTATGGACCTGACTGTATATATGAATAAATACAGAGAACCTCCTATGTGCCTTTAAATTTTGAAGAAAAGTGATTGCAGTATTTTCTGAAATTAAAGCCCTTGTTTTAATGTCAAATGACCTAAGTCTCTTGAAAGACTTTTATGTATAATCATTTGTAGATTGTTTAAACCTACTTGAATGACCCTTCTAGTCAAGTTTCAATATTATCTGGTGTTTCTTACAGCTGCTTCTGGCTGTTATCACTGCTGTCCTTGACATCAAACACATCATTATCGGGCTGCTGTTATTAGTGATAGTGTGCACACTTTAGTCTTTCACTGAACACTATAAGTTTATGCAGTTAAGACCTTTGAACTTTCTGTACAATATATTAAGTACATAAATGAATATGAAAAATATCCAAGTCTTGCTATACATTTTAGATATAGTTAGGCATTTTTTGCATTGGATTATTATTATTGAAATAAATAATTGAAGCTCATTGACATGTAGGATTTTCTGAGCTATAATTCCATGCACAGCATCTCTCTATGTAATTTGTATGTGCTAACACCCTCCCACCCCGCACCGGCCCCCCCATTCTGATCTCCTACCCCTGTCTGTATAACACCCTTTCTGCTTCTTAGTTAGATCCCCTCCACATGCTTATCAAGCGTTTTGCTCCAAAAATTAGCCTACTGGGCAGCACTTTAGCATAAGGGGCCTGTAAAAACAATTCTAGGTATCAGTGTTTATTGCCCTTTAAGATGGAATTAACTTCCTGCTGGGGTGAGTGTCCCTTTAAATCACTGTTGGGGTCACACATGGTCAGATCTTCAATGGCACATTGTTGTTGATTGTAATAAGTTACCACAGAGACTTAACACAGAGAAGAAACCTTTTTAACCTTTTTCACTATGTTTTATTACTTACCGTTAACTGATTTAAATCATAAGGGGGGAATAGCACATATTCAAAGGCTCAGTAGTGATTGAGAACAATTACTGTGGAGATAGAAACACAGATATTGAAATAATCAATTATTCAATTAACCATTAAGTTCCACTGAGAGCCTGAAAATGTGCAGTGTTGAACATATTACAGCATAAAACAATCTTATATTGTATTCAATTGAGTTTTATTCATTTTTAAATAAAAAGCAATTGGAGAAAATACATAATTTACATCTATATCACAATTGAAACCTTGCTGCATCCATTTAGTGCATAATATATGCATTTTGTTTTGCTATATTGTGAGCTTTTCTAAGCTCTGCTTAAATTAACACAGAACAGGTTCCAACATGGTGAAAATTTAAAAATACAGGGCATAACAAGTACTTTATCAATTGAATGTTACTAAATAAATCATACAGTTAAATAACATTACAATTTGCAATATTTAGCTGTCAGTCAAAGTTTCTGATCCACCCACAGACAATTTCTTGTTAATTACAGACTGTAACTAATAATTACTGACTATACATTTGGGGCTCTGGGTGTATTGTTTTCATTTTAAGTCAGCTACAGGGAGCATGCCCAGATCTTGTGTTGCATTTGAGCTGAACTAGAGACAATAGATCCAAAGTTACTTAACATATTTATTTTGCATAATCAATAGCAAAGGAAAAACACCTACAAAATAGATGCTATGGAAGTTCAGCTATAAAGAGACATATAAAATACTATAAGTTGAGTGCATTTCCCAAAATATCACATATCTGCCTCCTTTCTCCCAACTCAAGATCCAAACTAGAAGACAGAGCTGAAGAGCCTTAACATGGAAGGCTCTAGATATGAACAAATTTCACTAAAAGATGTTTTTTTTTTTTTTACGATTTCATGGTCCTGGTTTACATAGTTTTCTATATTTACTTCACTTCTTCACGTAAATTCATCATAAAAGTAAAAGTTTCAACTATTGATAGAGAATTGTGCACTTTTATTTTCCAGCACTCGAGGATACTTGTGCAAATACATGATAAAACAAGGGGTATACACTTAGATTTATAAATATTATGTTAATGGAAGAGAATACATTGTAGTATTCTGCTCTGGAAGGGTAAATGTCCTTAAGGTACATTCATAACAAGAACTCTCAGTGAACAGAGTCTTCTAGCCTGGTAACAACTAGGATAATTAGAATGGAACAGGATATGTTGTACTTTGATTTAAAAAAATAAAAACATGTTATGAAACAAACTTAGTTAAGTAGTACAGACAATGGGTACTGTTTTAAAATTACACTTAAGCTTACTTCAACTATTCTTTAATTCAATAATGTACTGTTTAAATCACTGGAACAAAATTGTGTGTTCTATTTATTGCATGTAACTATTTAATTGTTCCCTTGAGTTGAGCTTGTATTAGCTTCTAAGGACGTCCTGTACATAGTTTAATAAGTAGAATGTGTTAACATTAATTTAAGATCAGTTGTATTTATTTTTAGTCTCTTTTTTAATTTGTCTTTGACATGGCCACAGTATTTTGCTTTGTAATGAGTTGTTGATAAAAAAAGGAAGTGAATAATGTATGGCTTTTCTTTTAAACTGCTCATTTAAGAAAAGGACCACTTTTGTCATAGCTAATAATAAAGAAGTAAAGTAAAATAAGTGAAAAATTATGTAAATAAGAAAAAAGCATAAATGCCCAGGATTAGAAAATGAACAGTTTCTAATTTGTTGTACTGGTGCATTTGCTTCTTGGATATATTATTATTAATTATTTTTTATTCTTTATTTGTAACATGCCAACATATATAAGTACAAGGAAAAAACAGTTTTATCATGGTGCAAATGAACAGAGGGTCCTGTTTTTGAGCATATAATCTAGCATACAAAGTGTTTTCCCAAAGCACCTTACAAGATTGAAACTCGCAAACCTACAATCTAAAAAGGTTTGGATCACCCTATTCACTATTTTCCCACTTCTCTATATCTCCTTCAGTTCTGCATTACATTGTAATTCTGCACATTATATATGTGTATATCGAGAAAAATGAGTCAAGCCATGGAACAAACAAACAAAATAATCAGTAGATAGTAGATAGAGTCCATTTTAAAATCACACTTTATGAAGACTATATGACCTGGTATGGGGGAGAAAGTGATAAGATTCAGGATCTAAATCTCAATAGTAGAGGAAGACAGCCATGAAGCCGTGAATTGGTTATTACAACTGTAATCCTGCTTCAAATGTTTGTGTTAAAAATATGCATTTTCAGAAACATTCTAAAGCTATGTAAAGTATTAAATTAAGGGCACTGCACCCAGAGTTCACCAGATTTGTAACATGTTAGTGAAAGGTTTCTTCATAATATTGTAGACAACAACAAAAACATATAAAACCAAACTTGTTTCCAGTTTTAATGCCAGACATGCAAAACTATGTATTAAGCACAATTCTGAACAGTGTATTGTCAGGGAAATTACAACTGACATTGAAAGGATACACAAGTTTTTAATTTCTCACAGATAAGTTTACATATTTTCTTTTACATCATGGGACTCTGTTTTCTCTTTTTTCAGTAATAATTTAAATACAGCATTTAAAAATGGAAAAAAAAGATTGCTTTCTGAATATATTCTGTAGCAGAAAGTAACCATTCTCTGTGTCATTTAGTTTAGCAATTATCTTCTTTCCGGTAAATTGAGAGCAAAAAACTTTTAACAACCCAGTAATTTTCTTCGGTGTGTTGGCAAAACTTGTAGATTAAACATTGCACTGCAATGTAAGGGTTAAGAAAGAGACATTGTATTACTAAAAGATGAATGTGTTACATCCCCTCACAAGGACGTCATCACATTTTCATTAAACTACTGCAGTCACTGTTTAAATTCATCTCTATAATAACTTTATCTTTCTACTGCCAGATGATTTGCCCTTACCCAGCCACTTTCTTTCATACCCACTCAGCCTCTTTGCTGGTGGTTTCAATCTGACTCACCTCTCCACTGAAGCAAGCCTGCAGACAATAGTCTGAATCTAATCCTTTGCTAGGGTTAATATTTTATTGTATTTATTGCAATATGCTGATATGGTATTAAATCACCAATGCACAATAAAAGCAAATATTTATTTTAAAGCTTTAATTAAGCAAGAAAAAGTCATACCGTTTTAGAAAAATAAAATGTGAAGCCTCTGCTGGGCCCTGGTGGAATCCATGATACATATATGGAAGGTGTGTATAAGAGGGTGTTTACATTTCTAGAGAGATATGGTTGCATTTATCATGCATCATGTCAAGGGTGCATCAGGAAATTCTCTATAAAGATTGCTTGATGAGATACAGAGTGTGCCATGGGAATAAATCAAGTTGGCCAGCTTTGAAATATAATTTGAAATTGTGGCATGACAGGCCTCCATTGGATTTGTCTCTGGCCATAGTGGCTCTAGCTTTTCTCGGCAAGCAGTAAACATTTATTGGTTATCAACAGATGATGCGAACACATTTTCTTGTAAATGCATTTTCCCACATAAAGACTGTAGTTGGCACAGAAATCCAGCTAAACTTGAATGGTGATTTGAGTTCAACAACTACATATTTGTATTTGGTCTTATCCTCCTTTTGTGGAAATAAGCTATTTTATTTATTGCATCAGAACGAGGGTATTTGATCATCTGCCACATTGGGTTTTCTTTTTTCTTATAAAGGTATCAGAGCATAAAAAAACATATTTAGAAGTTTAACTTCTCTTGGGGGCTTGCCCTCTGCCAACAAATGAGCTCTACATTTCCTGACATATGGGTCTATATATTTATAAGGACGAGCAACCATTACATACCATCCCTTTCTCCTCAGTTTAGAAAAATGTCATGTTTGTGAAGCATGAAAAACAAAACAAAGCATTTTTGCTGAATATTTCTATTGAAGTATTGAAAGTTTCCACATTGGACTGATGCATTTCCATCCAGACATGAAGTAAATATGCAAATAGGAGTATTTGAAAATTGTGAAGATGTGGGCATTGAGGAAAATATAATAGTAAAAATTTGCCAGAAATTTAAATAATAATGGAAGGTACACAAACGTAATAAACTTAATAACAGAGTTAACAGTGTGTGTTTGAATCTATAGTCCATGTATGTCAAAATAAAAAATAAGAAAGATTACTGAGCAACACCAAAATAAATTAGATGGTAAGAAAGAAAAAGAAGGCAAATAAAATATATTAATTTTAGTAATCATTGTGTGTAATAAAACATAGCTAAAGCTAAAGGCACTGTTTAAATAGAAAGCAATAAGACTTTGAAATCAAAATAGCTAATATTCTGTCATCAGGTCTAATTGAGAGAGTGAAAAGAAAAGGATAAATGTTTAAATGCTATATTCATTAGATGAAGAACCTTGTTGTGAGTTATATATGTCACTTTGTAGTCATGGTGACAAATGCCATAAAAGCATGGAGATCTGTGCAAATCTGTTCCCATGTTTTTGGAACCATTTAAAAAGTTTTTTAAGTAATCCATGTAATTGCACATGGCCAAGGGAGTATGTTTTCTTCTACAGCAGTGGGACCAATATTTAGCATTAAGTATTTTCTCTTTGGGAACATAACCTTTTAGGTAACCAAGGCAAAATCACAAAGGATAACAATTCAAATCCTATGTAGGTCTTATATTAATTGCTACTTAAAGGCATTGCACATTTGAAATGCAGGTTTCTTCTGAATTCAACCATTTAGTTGCCATATTTTAAAATCTATAAAATACTGTCCATCCTAATTACATTTCATTTTTGGGTGTATCTTAAATGTCCCATTAGGCATTTTGTAATGTGAAGCAGTTTCCTTTAATTTTTTCAGACTATGAATAACCAAGCCCCCTGGTACCAAAATGTTTGAGAATACTGATCCTTAAATGCAGTTCTTTTTGTCAATGCTAGATATACATATTAGAAGCCTTACATATTAATTCACACATTGAAGGGTCCCCAAAGTAAACATAAAAACCTCCAAAATGGAATTTCAACAACACAATATATTTATAATAACTTCCAAGAAATATGATCTCTGTGGTGCTGAAAATATGTTTGTAAATTAAAAATAAAAGATATTGGTATTAAAAGGGACCTCCTTGACAATAAATAACTGTTTATTTATAGCTTTCTTTTCCCTTTTTTTTGGATATACTCTGTGCATTTGTGAAATAATATCCAGTACTCTTGGTTTTTCACAGTTTTGTTGAGTATACCATATACTATACTATTATTATATTTGGCACTCACATGTTTTTTAGCTGTGAGGTTTTCTATTACAATATAAAAAAATTCAAAAGATAAATAATAAATCCAGACTATGACATGAATTGCATTTATAAGAGCACCAATTCTCTTGGAAACTTACACGCTGTTAATCATATAAATATTGTATCAAAAACTGCCACACACAGACCAACACTATCACATAGACACACTGTAAAGTAAATTTATTTGAGAGAAGTAGAAAGGCCAACATGCAATAATGGCATGAAGGAAGTGATTTTATATTAAGTAAGGCAAGTATGAGAGTTTTGAACGATGTGAGTGCTATGAATTAACAAAAGGCAGATTTAAATTTGCTTATTTAGTGCTTTGTTTCATCTGTTGTTGCCAGTGTGTCTAAAAATTACTGGACTCGTGTTCCCCTTCCCTGTTTAAACAAACATACCAAACATTGTATGAATAATAAAAATGAATGAATCATGAAAGAGAGGTTATTTACTACAGTAATTATTTTATTCTCAATTCTTCAACTCACTTAATGTGGCATGCTCCAGCTCCACATCTGTTTGTTTTGTATGCATGTAAGATATTAAATGGACACTTTAGTGAACAACAAGTCACAGTCCTTTAAAAGTATAATTTGCATGTAACATAATCCCTATTAGCTCAATTATAAAACTTTATGAATTATTACGTTTTTTAATTATTTTCTACTTGCCTCTAGGTAGTTTCCATGTTGTCCTCTCACATCTTGCATCCCTCACAATGTGTCATTGTGTGATGTAGGCGTCAGGCTGTGAATCTTCATCCTTTAATGCATACAGCACGGCTAGCAGCTTCCTGTTGGTTCAGGTGGTCATGTGGTACTGTTTCACATGTTTCACCACATAATTGCTTGGACAAATAGGCAACTTATGCTGCTGATACTATGTGCATTAGAAAATGAAATATGAAGATTCAAAGCTTGATGTCTACCCACCACCCATAGTAATACTCTCAACGGGATGACCTTTAGTTGATTTTCTTTTTTTTTCTCTTCCACAAAAATATTTAAATGCTCTGTCATAAATTAAACTATAAACATTGCCTAATTTGAACTGAGACACACAATAAACATTTGGGTTTCAAACAAAGAACTTCATTTTTCAAATTGCAGTTTGTGAGTTGCTGTCTATAATTAAAAACAATTAAAAATGGCCAGTATACTTTTTCAGGCATGCACTTTGCACCAAAACACCTGACCTTTGTATTTATTTATTTGTTTTGCTCTTGCAATATATTCAATTGATATCTTTCCAACTCACGTCTACTCTTTGCTCCTTATTTTGTTTTTACCAGTCTTCAATTTTCCCCATTTCACTTTCTTCCTCTTTCTCTGTGCTCTGCTTCATGCTCTTCCCTTCCCCTTCTTTTCCATTATCACTCATATCCCATCTACACTCACACACACAATTTTTCCCTAATAATGTTTAATTTAGCAATTAAAATTAGAGGGAAGTGAGGAGGGAGGAACCCTGTTTTATGATATGATAGTAAGGTGGGAGGAAGCCAGTGTTATGAAGTGATATGATACCCGGGAGGGAGGAAGCGTGTGGTATGTAGTGGTATGATAGTGAGGTGTAGGAAACCTGTGTAATGCAGTGATATGATAGTGTGGTGGGAGGAAGTCTATGTTATGCAGTGATATGACAGGGAGGAGATGAGAAGCGTGTCTTATGCAGTGATATGATAGTGCAGTGGGAGGAAGTCATTGTTATGCAGTGATATGATACTGGGGAGGGAGGAAGCCTGTGTTATGCAGTGATATGATAGTGAAGTGGGAGGAAGCCTGTGTTATACAGTAATATAATAATGAGGAGGGAGGAAGCCTGTGTTAAAGAAGAGGAGGGGGCCTAGGACAGAACATTGGGGTACACCAATAGTCATACGATGAGGTGAAGTAAGTTTTTGGTTTTTGTAATACACACATAAAAGATTGTACTGCGCATTTCCACAATTTCTGACTGATTGAGCACATCTAACTTAGTTTTTTGTTTATGCAAATTACCCTTAGGGATTAGTCTCCCTCAGGGTGATGGGGGACTCCAGATGTGGACCCCTTGCTCACTGTACCATAGCAAGTTCAGCTACACCTCATTGACAAGGCCCAATAAAGGCCAAAACGTAAGTCTTGGGTTTGCTGTTTCACCTGTTCAGGGTAGGATTGGTATTTTGGGGCTGGGCCACTCTATTGAGTGGGACCAGACTGATATACTACAGAATATTTTTCCCTGTGAAGGGCACAAGTGAGATAAAATAGGTTTTTCTCAAAGTGAGTTATCATGCCCATAGAACTAACCTATTAAGGTGAATTCATTCTCTGTTTTGGCACCTCTAACTTTGTTTTCTGTTTATGCAAATAACCCTTAGGGTGATGGAGGACTCCAGATGTGGACCCCTTGCTCACTGTGCCTTAGGAAGTTCAGCTACACCTCACTGACGAGGCCCAATGAAGGCCGAAACGTACGTCTGTGGTTTTATTGAATAGTGTGCCACTATTTTATTTAATAGTGTATATAGGGATTTTCGTCTCTTTAAAACCCCAAGTTGCTTCTACACCCAAGTTGCTGAGCCTTTAGTTACAGAAATCTGCTGTCCCTTAGTGTGAGAATGAAATCAAGCTGTTTCATGTATATGTTATGATGAGGTAGCAGCCATTAACTTACAGGAGAAATACACACATAGGTGTCTTTCACACATTCACCACATTCGTCTCTATTGCACATACACAATTCATAAAACTCAGCCACTGCATATGTGTCCATGTAGTCACTGACTGAAGGATTGCGTTTCTGAGGGATATTTAAGTAGAGGCCTGTGTGACTCCATCAGCCCTATTAAATTCCCCCAACGTGAAAACCCGTAGCCCGTAAGGGAACCCGCTAGACTTACAGCTATTAAATTGGCCTATTACAGCTACTCACAAACGATCTGCAGGTTACAGGCAGAAAAACCTCTCAGGCTGTTGAAAACAGAACTCCATTGGTGCAAAGCCTTTGATCTGTCAAGCACGTAAATGTTAAGTTTGCAAATCGCTATTAAATTGCTACAAATTCATTGGCGTTCAAACCCGTAACTCGCAAATGGAGGCAAAGGGTTTACAGACAAGTTAAGAACACTGTAAAAGACAATATAAACACACCAGAGTGCTTTAAAATATGGGGAAAGCATTAAAAGGCATTACAATTACTTGCACAACAATGCCCAAATAAAAAATAGACATTTAAAATAATTATTATTTCATCATATGTTGGAATGGTCATGCATATGCCAATATGAAAAGCCATGCTGCAACATGCATAAATCAATTAAAGCCATACTACCTGATTACATTGTAACACAAAAAAATGAAACTGCTTGTCACATTAACCCATTCTTACTCACAGAGGCTCTAATGTGTGCACTGGAATATATATATGATTGCATATGCAGTACATCTTGCTCATCACATCTACACTGGGAAAACAAATAGTGGCCAAATTACACCGCCACATCACATATATCAAGTACCAGGGAACATTTGATCATTTGTTGTTCAATCCATCAGTCGTGTCCGACTCTCTGTGACCCTATGGACTGCAGCACATTTAGTCAGGTCTCTGTCTGTGCTGTTGCACAAGTTTTGCATGCCAAAGATACTGGAGTGGGTTGCCAGTTCGGTCTCTAGTGGACTGTGATTTGTCTGACCTCTCTGCTATGACCTGCCCACCTAGAGTGGCCCTACATTGCCGGTCCCTCCCCCGAACTACCACCCCCCTCTGCCCCTCTTCTGTGGGTGCCTGGTGCTAGGGCCACGCTGCCACCACCCACCTCCTCCTCTCAACTCTCCTCCTGCTCCTCCTCCGCCACCTCCTCTCTTCCGCCACTCCCAACCTCCTCCTCCACTCCTCCATTACTCCCCAACCTCTGCAGCAATGCTGACAGCACTCATACGCCTTGCTTCAGACGTCTGCTTCAGTATGTTACAGTACATGTTGGCATTCATGGTTCCCTCAATGAACTGTAGCTCCCCAGTGCCAGCAGCACTCATGCAGGCCCAGACCATGACACTCCCACCACAATGCTTGACTGTAGGCAAGACACACTTGTCTTTGTACTCCTCACCTGTTTGCCGCCACACACGCTTGACACCATCTGAACCAAATAAGTTTATCTTGGTCTCATCAGACTCATCGGGTCTCATTGGGTTCCAGTAATCCATGTCCTTCTTTTGAAGAGGCTTCCTTCTGGGATGACAGCCATGCAGACCAATTTGATGCAGTGTGCAGCGTTTGGTCTGAGCATTGACAGGATGACCCGCCACCGCTTCAACCTCTGCAGCAATGCTGCCAGCACTCATACGTCAATTTCCCAAAGACATACTCTGGATACCAACGCTGAGCATGTGCATTCAACTTCTTTGGTCGACCATGGCAATGCCTGTTCTGATTGGAACCTGTCCTGTGAAACCGCTGTATGGTCTTGCCCACTGTGCTGTAGCTCAGTTTCAGGGTCTTGGCAATCTTTTTACAGCCTAGGCCATCTTTATGTAGAGCAACAATTCTTTTTGTTCATATCCTCAGAGAGTTCTTTGCCATGAGGTGTCATGTTGAACTTCCAGTTAGCAGTATGAGAGAGTGTGAGAGCGATAACACCAAATGTAATACACCTGCTCCCCATTCACACCTGAGAACTTGTAACACTAACGAGTCACATGACACTGGGGAGGGAAAATGGCAAATTGGGCCCAATTTGGACATTTCCACTTAGGGGTGTACTCACTTTTGTTGCCAATGGTTTAGACATTAATGTCTGTGTGAGGAGTTATTTTGAGGAGACAGCAAATTTACACAGTTACACAGACTGTACACTTACTAATTTACATTGTAGCAGAGTGTCATTTCTGCAGTGATGTTACATGAAAAGATATAATAAAATACTTACAAAAATGTGTGGGGTGTACTCACTTTTGTGAAATACTGTATGTGTAATCTGTAAATATGAGTAATCAAGGATGAAGTGTAAAATCGTAAATAGTATAATAGAAATAAACAATAAATTACTCCTCTCAAAATACTCCTACTCACTGTCACTGAAAAACCTCCAACTCCGGGACCTGCGTGCTACTTTGTCAGAAAATACAACACAGTCAACGCATAGGCGGGTGGAACGCAACTTTGTAATCTGTGTCTGTCAAGCATCTACGACTAGACCGATTTCTATTGGCTGAGAGGCCTGCGTCACACTACCTTATACCGCGATTGGATCGGCCAGCCCCTTAACAGCTTGCATGCTTGGAAAGGGTTTAGGGGCTTATGGCTCCGGCCCGTTGGTTGCGGCATGGTTGAATGTAATAGCTCAATAACTCTGCAGGATTTCAAGTCCGCCGGCTTTGCGGGTGTACTGGTGCTGCTACGGGCTTGGAATTTAATATGGCCCCATGTGTAAACCATTTTTGAGGGGAGGAACTTGCCAAATGTTTAGCTAACATTTGTTCAGTATTTATGGTTGTTTGAATTATTGCTAATCAAAGCATTTAGCGACTGTTTTTATTATTATTATTATAGCCAATGTAAATCTGACCCATGGTAAGTCTGTTTCGTCTTGCAAGGCTTTTTAGCATTAAACTACAGAGCAGTGACTCACTGAGTGGATTTTAGAGACATACTGTATGTGAAACTACAATAATGAAAACAAATCAGTGAGTGTTTTTTCTTTACTACCCTGCACCAGCAGCTAACATGATTGAATCCTATATTGGGTGTAATAATACTTATATTAATAATCACTGTCTCGCTGGGAAAAAAACCTGAATAACAGGATTATCATAACAATAGTGTGTATTAGTGAATGACGATAGAAATTAAGAAACCCCAGAACCTAGACAATAGAGCATTGCTTACATCATAGTAGATATTATAAAAGGGATATGTTTAAACAATTTATGATACCTATTATTGGATCATTTTTTATTTAAACATTTCCTACACATTTAAAAGAACAACCAGAACGTTAAAACTCACATCTTATTTTGCTAGTTATAGTTATAAAACCATTACGGAAAATAAAGTTAGTAGTAATAAAACCTAGAGTGTTTCTGGATGCTGGATACATTTTAAAATCCCAAAATGCCCATCATAAGACTCTAAATAAAATAAACCAAAGGAAAAAGCTGCTTGCAAGATGGAAAGAACCAGGTCATGTTACCAGCAAAACATTGGCATGATTAGGATGCAAACTGTTACCCAGTTTTGATGACTTAAAGTAACAATCACATCCTGTCCCTGGTAAATTAAAAGATTACTCCAACTAATCCTGCTATAAAATTGTTCTGTGCTTTTCCATCTTACAAATCTTAGTGTATTTTGTTTTAAAGCCATGAGCATTTTTTTTAAAATTTCTTAGAAATTCAGAATAATGTACTATTAATATTATAAGAAAATATCAGTGACCTAAATCATATATCAAATACAGAATGAAATGTATTTGTAATAGATCAATGAAAACTCTACAAGCTCTCCACAGATTTAAAGTCGTTAAACCATTTATTTCCATAACTCGTTTGTTTACATGATTTAATTTGATTTTAATGAAAACAAATATAATTACTTAGAAGTAAAATTTGCTGAATTGTTAGATTTTCAACATACCAGCTTGAATATCAGTCATATGTAAAAGAAAGTTTACTAAAATATGAGAGAAGCAATATATGTATATTTCTCGTAGGTAGCTGCTTGGATTTGGGTACACACTGTACAATATAACCAAAGATCTTTATTGACTGATTAAAGGGACATGGAAATAATTGTTTTATTAGTTGCATCAGAAGAGGTTTTCGTTTTTTTTAAAATAAGGTCTCAGAGCACAAAAACATTCTCAGATATTTTACTGCTCTTGACGGCTTACCCTTTATCAGATAATGAAATCTTGGTAATTTTAATGAAATAAAGATTTTCACTTCTATTTTTACTCACATGTCTCATTAAATAAGATAAGCCCTAATGAGTATGGTGAAATCTGTTACTGCAATTTTTTTGCATCAGCACACGACCATGATGAATGAAAATATATTTCCCTGATATGTTTCATGACAGATTCTCATTTCAACAAAATCATGGAGACACTACAGAGAGGAGAGGTGGGTTCTCTAGAGTATGTCTGCCCTTATGGTGCCATGTTTATTACCTTCAGTATAGTTTTGTAATATTTATTTCACAATACAAGGCTTAAAAAAATCATCTATATCTTTATTTACATATTTTTTAATTGGAAAATAGCAGTTAAAGGGCCACTTAATTCAATACAATGTGGATCATACCAATGTAAAGATCAATGTAACAGCATGTTGAAAAACATTTAGAATTTTTTTAAACCTGTCCTTTTTTACCGAGATATTTATTAATTATATCTATGTTTACAAGTGTCACTTGCAAGCTGCTAGACAGACGGCAAGCTCCAGTGCAAAGAGCAAAGGAAAAATATAGTTACCTATTTATAAATTCATCTGTGCATAGAAAGGAGTGTTAAAATATCTTAAATAAGTGACCCTGTAGGTTAACTACTGGGCTGTATGCTTCCTAAATGCCAAGAAAAACATATAAATCCGTCTCTGCACCAGAGCTACAATGACCACTGTCGACAGATGTCATTAATCAGTGTGTTTGTAAACAGACCTAAAAATGTAGGTCTTTTAACTGTTATAAGTGTAAATAAAGAAAAAAAAGGATAATTTTAACATAAAATCTTTTGCTCTTTCACACCAAGAAGAGCAGTTATGGTGAGGTAACTGGCCCTTTAAGTCTCAGATAATGAAAATCTAAAATACTCACAGACATTAATTCAATTCTAGGATAGGATGCTAACCTGGTGTAGTAGCACTTCCTTACATGAAATATAACCTTCATTTTTAAGAATTGGGGAATTCAGATCTGTCGGTATATCCTCACCTGGTAGTGGTCAATAATCCATTTGTGCCCAGCCCCAAGTTAATTCTTACTATTAGCCTATTGTTGCACCATTAAAGATTTAAACAGAATGCAAATAACATCACTATAATTACTATAGTTATAAATGCTATTTATATAATAATTTTATATTTAGATATATTTAAACACACATTAATATACCAGTTTTAAAGTAGGATTAATGTATTATATCAATGCTCTGTCCTATGCTGCAGCTACCGTAACTGCTGTTCCTGTGTGGCAGGAGTTCTGCCTGCACCAATTACTCTGCTCAAGTTCCAACATGCACCTCCATCTGTGTGCTGGGTCCCGCCTTCAGTTACCAGTCTGCTCCTGAGGTCCTCAGTTCCCTGCGATATTCTGCATCGCCAGTCTGCTTCTAAGCCTGCCTGTCACTCTCCCGCACTTATTCTTGTATGAACACTGATCACTGCAATTGCTGAAGCATCACTACCAACTACTCCCCTTTTGAGAAAATCTGTACCAAATGTTTATTGCTACTACAGTGCTCTGCTTCTGAGCATGTCTACCTAGCTGTCTCCTTCCTGGGTCAGACTGTTCTTTTGCTGCTTGTTCAAACACATGGACTGATTTGAGCATTTGCTTACTTATTTAAAGCTATACACACCAAGCTTTGCCTATCCTGCTTATTATTATTTATTACATTCTTAAAACAACCTCACAACTGAAGGGTCTGAATTTCTGTTCCAAGTACCCAGTTCCTGACAGTAGGTTTGGTTTATTTCAGATGAACACTAAAATATTCAATATCACTATGCAGGTTGACAAAGTGACATAAATCTCCCTCCATAATAGACGTATTAAAGGAAATATCAAGCACATTACTAGACAGTGGAATAATTTCTATTAAAAGAAGAGTAAAAGTATTTATAGACTTTATGTTTCTGCCAAAAATAAAAAGTCTGTGGATATTAAATTCGCTCAATTGGGTGGATAATGTCATACAAATGACTATAAAACTCATGAAGGCAATTTTGCTGGTATAATTAAAAGACACAGTTCAATGTAGTGTAAACTTACATTATAATTGCACTACAATTGCAATTTATAATCAGTAAAATAGTCTAATTTATCATAATTTGCCTATCAAAATAATTGCTTCTATGTGTAGATTATGTGTAACAATTGCACGTATTTCCCTTAATCTTCTATGCATTGTCAGTCAACGACTTGGCATGTTAGTCTTAACCAGGGCAACGTTTTCATTGGGTGGAACTCCAGTAATAACTATCAGACCAATTTAAGGGTAAGAAAAGAATGACTGTACTTAAATCTATTTATTTCTGTCTACTTATTCCTAAAACCAGAAGATAAGATCTAATCTTACCAGTGGATGTTTTCCCTATTACCTAACTTACTGTGCATTTACAAAGCTTTAAGTTTCCATTACTCACAGCAACTGCCATATTAAGGATTTTATGATCTGCTGTGAAGAGCATTGCCATATCATATTGTGATTACTAATCTGTCTGAAATATGTGATTCTGTTAAATCCACCAAATGCTTACAATTTTAAAACAACAAATTAAATCTCACTGGAGATTGAATTTTTTTAAATGACATTTTTTTTTAAACAAGATTATTTTTAGTCTTAAAGCTTTAGCAAAAATCGAAGTTGATGTCCATATTGCATAACATATGCTTTATACCAGTGTAGCACAAAACATAGCACAAACTACCAGTAGATCAATAATGTGATGGAAATTTCAGTGTCAAACTATATACCATGTATGGAGATCTATGATGTATATCACTGTGCTAGAATAGCATTCCCATGTGCTGCAAATCCGTTTTTTCTGTATGTGGGATGGGGAGGATATGTGGTGTGTAACATATTTAAACTTTTGTTTTCATAATAGGACATGTAATGGACATAGTGTGAATGCATTTATCTAGAACTATATATGATGTGACTGTACCTATAATCCTAACTCATCTTTTCAAACTAACTATAACATCTAGAACATTTCATCGCCTTAGACATAATCTAACAACATTCAACCTAAATTAAGGGTATATTTAAGTATTATGGATTATGAATGCATCTGATAGAGGAGAATCAGTATTCTATGAAAGCATTTTTTGCATGAAAAAAAAATGCAAAATAAAAATTAATAAACTTACCCTGATGTTAGCAAAATGTCTTCTGTTTTGTGACTGTTGATTTTGAGTGAACGCCCCTGGAAAATCCCAGCTAAATTAGAATAAAAAAGAAGGGGGTTTGGGGGGAAAAAGCGCAGGGAGATCTTGATGTTATGGTATCTTCTGGTAAGTTTATTGAGACATATATATATATAATATAGGTATACAGTAGGTATTACACTCACATCTGAAATCCTCAATAATTATGAGGTATATAAATAGTGCATAGAAGGGAGGAGGTTATGCAATCCAAATACCACAAACCAGGCTGGCCAGTGGTCACATCATTATTTATAATATATGGCCTGGTAGTATGCCTTTTTCATTCCGATTGTACAGTTTTTTATATTTAATATTTTATTATTATTATTATTATTATTATTATTATTATTTATTATTCATTATACATTTCTACTTTTTCACTTTGTGTTTAGCATACATGAGTGCTACAGGTCATACACTTTAGTGTTCTTTCTACTGCATTTAGATTAAAATTTCATTTGGGCCAGTTATAATGAAACATTTAAAACCAGGAAAACTTCCATATAACTTTAATTCTCTCTAGACCCAGTCTCTTTCCATTACCATGTTTAAAAAAATATATATACTGTATATATATAATTATTGCTGAGCAAAATAAATGTTAACAAAATGGAGGTGCTTAATCAGAGAATGAACTAACCTTAATATGTTTGTTCTATGTACATGATAACCCACTCTGAGAGCAACCTCTTTTAGATCACTTGTGCCCTTCACAGGGAGAAATATCCTGTAGTATATCAGTCTGGTCTCACCCAATAGAGTGACCCAGCCCCGAAATACCAGGCAATTCTACCCTGAACAGGAGAAACAGCAAACCCCAGATGTACATTTTGCCCTTAGTTCGGTCTTGTCAGTAGGGTAGAGCTGATCTTCCTAAAACATAGTGAGCAAGATTTCTACTTCTGTGGCCCTCTATCACTCATAGGGAGACTAAACCCAAAGAGTCATTTGCATAAACAATGACAAAAATAGAGGTGCCCAGTCAGATAACTAACTAACCTTAATAGATTAGGTCTATGGACATAATAATCCACTCTGAGGGCAGCCTCTTTTAACTCACTTATTATTATTTCAGGGCTGGATCACTCTAGTGAGTGGGACCAGACTGATATGCTACATGCTCTTTCTCCCTGTGAAAGGCACAAGAGAGCTGAAAGAGGCTGCTCTCGGAATGAATAAGCATGTCCATAGAACTAAACTATTCAAATGTGTTTGTTCTCTGATTGAGCAACTCCTTTTTTGTTGTTGCTGAGCTAAATATGTGACTTAACAATGTAAAAAGTATATCCTTTATTAATATTATTATTATTATTATTATTATTATTATTATTAATAATAATAACATTTATTTGTAACGCAGCATATTGAAATACGCCATCCATTACATCTGGCAGTACGCCACCCATACACAAAACAGTACTTATTAAGTAGTAGATGTGCAAACAATCCCATACACCATCCTTTACAGAAGGCAATATGCCACTTAAATACAAATATGTTTTTTGTTTTTTAACTCGCATATGCCATTTAATAAGTTTGACAATTTCAATGCTGAAAACTAGTGAGGTAATCAATGTGCCAACGTACATTAACCTTTTGACAAATCTGAGCCTTTGTGTTAGTATAATACAAAAAGAACAATTTACTTTGGAGGAATTACAAAATAACCCAAATAAAGTATTTTCGAGTCCTAGTACCTTATATGTATCCTAAAGTCATTATTTCTCCAGTTTCTCCACTAAAAAATCCGTACATCAATAAAAAGTAATTTTCAGATATTTTAATCAACCATGGTTTATCTGTTATTTGGAAATATAAAATTCCCAATATTAATGTTTGTGTGTTAACCATGTCATAATCTTGCAGAGAGAAAGGATTCCTCTATTTTCTAGAAATTACTTTTATAATGAATTATAATAATTCTGATATAAAGTTTCCTGTTTAAGTCCATGAGTTCTTCATCAGTAGTTTTTAAATGCCATTGTTTACTTTAATCAAACTCACATATCAAGTGTCCAAGCAACGTCAGGAATGGAAGGCATGCATTTAGCCCCTATAACAACTGATAGGATTTATATGTATGAGATATCTAACCTTCCGCTACAAATTAATTTAGCAATCATACAATTCCATCATGAACCTCTCAAAACAAACAGCTTTTTAAGCACACGACATTGGTGAACTTTTTAAGAACAAAATGTAATACAGTCAGACATGACCTCTCCTTATACCACATCATAGGCGCTGCAACCCAGCCAGTTCCCTGTGCAACAGCATAACTCATTAATTTTTACATTCTGCCCCCCATAATCAAATACCATTCTCTCTATTACACTTACCATAACACACCTCTTCAATCTCCATAACCACTAATAAATTCACTTCTATCTTCAAGAGAGCACTGATTACATCCACCTAAATAAAGCTCTGTCTTGATTCAGTTTTACATAGTAACTACTACCCTATTTATTTGCTTTTTAGCCCCCAAACTACTATTTGTTTGAAACTACTTGGAGGGCCACAGTAAAAAAAATTAAGAAAACATTTGTTGTTTTAGAAGTATTTAACTAATTTATTATTATTATTATTATCCTTTTTTGTAATGCACCAAAATATTCTGTAGCGCTATACAGGGGTTAAGTACATGGCAAAAACAAAATTAAGACCTTAAAAAGAATAAAGGCCCTGTTTGTTAGCTTAAAATGAAATGTACATAGTGCAAACACCAACACATGATTGAAAACTTGCAAAATTACAATCTAAAGGGTTGTAAATTAACAACATATAAGCTATGTTAGCCATAAGCATAACATACGCTTTAGAAAAAATATACATTTTTTAACATTTGAACAATCTCTGTGTGGAAAGGTAAATTTGTCTGGCTTCAACCCTTGCGGCTAGCTTGAAGCCTAAGGGGTGTGTTTATTAATTGAGGAATGGTGAGGAGGAGGAAGAGGTGATGTTAAGGGACGAGGAAATATTGCTTGACACCAACCCTCATAAATGTCTCCAGGGACCAGCAGAGGCAACACATTTTATTTTTTTCTTATTAGAAACAAAGTTATGACATTTTCGGACTCAATTTATCCTAATTTTTTTTCATCATACATTTGTTCTTCAACTCACATATAGTATTATGTATCCTTACACAAAACTGTATTGTAGCAAGCAACATTAACTACTTAAGTACACTTTGTAATACTTTTTATTCGTGGGTCCCTTGCTTTTTTTTCAAAACAAGCTACCATGTCAGTTTTGATGATACCCAGCTCTAGCTCTCCTCCACCTACTAACTCTTATCACTAGCTATACAACATGTTCTGAAATCCTCTTACAACCTAAAAAGCAGCATATAAAAATGTATCTTTTAGTAATTTATGCCTCTTCCACATCCCATAGATTGCCTTGGTAGTAGTAGAATTGTATCACAAAGGTATAGGTAATTGTGGCCTGGTAGTTTGTATAAGCTGACTGTTATCTCATTCAGCTAAATGCCCATGTTATGTACGCGGTAGGGTATAATCCACACCTTTAACATATACAAACTGCATATGGTATCATGCAAATAAAAGCAAATGATCTGCTGAAACAGCAACCAATTAAAAAAGGCTAATTTAAACTTATGTAATTGATGTGATAAATATGGTACAACTGGTTTGCACCAAAATAGTGCTTCTACATGTACCTCCTTTCTCTCTCTGTTCTCTCTCTACCTCCATGTTTCTCTGTCTCTGACACCATTTCCCATTCTTCTTACAGTGCCTTTTGAAGTCAACATAAAATCAACATTTTGGCCTCTTCTCTGAGAAAACTCTGAGAGATCCTGCAGCTTGCTACACACCTGAGGTATGAACAGGTCTATGGAGTCAGACCCATCACAGGAGCCAATATTATTATTATTATTATCAGTGACTTTTGAAGCTATGGCAATGTTTGCCACACAATGTAAAGCTTTTGCTCCTCTGAGGACCTTTGGCGCTCATTGTGAGCCTCTCCCCTTGTGTACTTCAATTTTCCTGCTTTGCAACGATCACCTTCATCGCTCATTGCGAAGCCAGATATACAAGTACATTGTAAAATATAAAATGTATTTAGTACAGTGAATTAATAAATTAATATGAATTAATAAATTAATATACTTTACCTATAGTCTATGTCTTACGTGTCTCACAAGCATTTTCCATCCTTCCTAATAGTGTATTTTTGTACCTCGTACATCCCTGTCAAAGTCGTATGACCCTGGCTGTGTTTTGTGCACTTCGGGATCGTGTAACCTCGTTTTAATTTATTCCGGGCAATATTTTTTTTACTGCGTAGCCTATTTTCAAGCAATGAAACTCTGCAAATTCGGCTTAAATACGCGTGCACCCTCACTCCCAGACGTCCTGGCTGTCCCCCTGTGTCGCCTAAGGGTCTCCGAGCTCGGAAGGCTTCCATGCGTTAATAGCTCGCTTCGCTTTGCGAGGCTCGCAAACGTGACGACGAATCACAGTTTTACAATTATAATATGTGATAGAAATTATTTCTTGCTACATTTCAATTCCTTAAAATATAATTTTTCACATCTGTCTAACCCCTGCTATCTCTGGCTTTACTCTTCGAACACTATCCCACCTTACTTGTTAAGGCCTACCCTTCACCATTTCTTCAATGCTCTCTCTCTCTCTTATTTCTTTTTCTCTCTGTTCTCTTCCTCCCTCCGCGATTCTCTGTCCCTCATACCATATCCCATTCTTTTTTTAGTACCTTTTGAAATCAACATCTTGGCCTCTTTGTTCTGAGAAAACTCTGAAAGCACTTCCCTCTCCCACCAGTTCCTATTCAGGTTAAATTTAAAGAGGCATGGAAATTACTTGCACCTTGTATATGCTATCTTAATATGCCAACACTCCACTCACCAAATCCACCAAGATCACATGTCAGAACACTCCCCTGTGCTTGACACAACACTTCCACTAGCTAAAGATAATAACTGCATACTAGCACCACTCTATCACAACCCCTCCCTGTCAGATTTCTGCTGTCTCCTCCTATATGGAAACATCTTCCCAACTTCTTACATCTTCTACCCAGGCAATCTCAGTTCCTGCCTTACACCAACAGAATTGTCTTCTCTTCTCTTTCATTCTCTATTGCGTTCTCTCTTTTTCTGGTCCTTCCAAATTCTTGTTTGTGTTTCTTGCAAAGGTTTCTGCCCCTCCCACTCCCTTTAGATTGTAAATTTTTGAGTTTTCAGTCTCGTAAGATGCTTTGGACAAAGCACTTTGCATGTAAGATTTTAATCTCAAAGACAGGGCCCTCCATTTTTTTGCCATGTTAAATATTGAGTTTTTGTTGTAATTAAACACTGTTATGAAATTTGTTGGTGCGTTACAAATAAAAGATAATAATAATAATAATAATGACCTAATTTATTTTGTTTTAGTATTTTCTAAAGTTTAACCTCTATTATATATAAATTTAGCTACACCATTGTCTTCCTCGGTTTTCATAATATCTACAAAAATAGTTTGAAACTGTTTTCCAAAAGTGCAATATTCTGGGAAGTGTTATGTAGTTTTGTTTTTTAGTTGGAGATGAACACTGAGTTCACATGTTGAAGAATATTAATTTATCTTTTCAAATACGTCGTCAGAGAGTTTTTTTATCCGCGTTGTCCTATTGAATGACAAAGTTAGTATTATTTTCTTGAGAATATATATGTTGGCCAACCTTGAGTATGTTGCTTTCTACAGAATGCCACATTATGTTACTTAACTATGCCCTTGCAAAAAAAAAAACTAAAATATTTTCATCTCACATATCATTAACAGAATGAATGTCAGGTGTTGATTAGTATTTTTACAGGGCTTTCTTCCAAGGAGCATTGGATTTTTCGTTGAGATGTGACTTAACATACAAGTTTCTCTGGGTAACTGCTATGAAATTTTACTATTGAAATGTTCTGGCAACTTAATTACAATGTCATTTCTCTTTCTTCTCTGTAATTTGTGAGTTAAAAAATCCACCTGAATAAGCCTGAGACTTGTCAAAAACTGGCAACTCAAAAGACAATTACAAAACATATTTTTTGCCATTTTAGTTCAATGAAATGTACATGGTCATGTAATAAAAAAAAAAACAGATGAAATAGGAAAATACTTTTATATTTTTAGAAAGGCATCTTACTCAATGTATTTTGGCCAAAGCTATGTTTCCCAAGCTGGATATTTATAAGTGATTGATATACACTATGCAAACAATGTGGTGTGGACAGATTCTCATTTCTCCAAATCTCTAACAGCTCTTTGTCGTTTCAATTGTTTGTTCAGATTCCGCCATTTTGTTCTTAGACTATTCTGTATTCCCTATTCAAATATCTTCTGTCTAAATAATGTTTCATCATGTTTAATTTGTAAACAGAAACAATTTGCTCCCAACACAAATTTTTTAAACTATTTTTATTAATTATGTTCTTGCTGTGAATAAGTTTGTTTTCTATTCTGCTATTATAACATATATGTTTAGGAATGTTAGCTATAGTGCTGCATTAAACCAAATCAAATCTGCAAGATTTTCCAAAAATTAAGTTTTATTGAGCTATGGTATGCCATGATACTACCCTGTAATAGTTTTCTTTATCACTTTAGACATTAATGCAGATGTTTTACCAATTGAAAGTAATTTCAATGAATGCCTACTAAACAGTGATTCACAGCTAAAGTATTTTTTGTGACATTATAATACAATTCAGTTTATCATGTCCTTATCATGACTTCATTGTCATGTAAGTACATGGCTCCTTACTATTTAGCATTATTAGTTAAAGATAAACAGAAGCACCATAGAACTTTTGGTTAAGATCCAGCAATATTTTACTCACAATCATCACACGATTATTGGCGAAAAGATCTGCATGTTGGTCCATTTAGTAGATGCGTATGTAGATGATTATCTGGATTCAGGTGTGATCTAACGTGTTATGTATTATGTGGAAAAGTTCTCTATGATGGACCTGAGAGTCATACCAAACAGGATATTATGGTGTTGTGGATGCAGCTTAAGGATGTTTGCGGATCAAAAATAAGTAATGCCTTGGAAGTAGACATGAGAATACTTGTCTTGCATTTGACATCAGTTGTGTATTTTAATTAGAATCTATTAATAATGTGCATAATCTGGTGATAAAAAGGTAGGAAATTTATTTATAGATCAGTATATGTGAACCTGATCATATATTTTTACTCTTTATGGGAAGAAAAGTATCCTCACTGGGCAGATGTGAAAGAACAGAAGAGGTAGGTATGAAGGTGGGTGGCATGGTTCAATATAAACCTGCATGTGTGATTAGGATCAACGAGGCTAAAGTCATAAAGGAAAATGGCAGTTGAATCACAGGCAGCACAGTAGAGACAATGGTCATGTTATAGACAGCAGGGTTTGGCAGATCAAAGGACTAGAGATATTACTGCTAAATATCTTGCAGTAGAAATTATTATGACACTTGTAGGTACAAAAGACTGTATATACCTTCTACTATATTTGTTTTTTGTTGTTTCACCCTGAACATATAAGACACAAACAGTTCAGGAGATAATACATGTATCTGGAGACTTACATCAACCTTTCATAATTGTTTAAGTTAAGAGTTAACAAACAACTCTAGATAATAAATAATAGTGTAGTTACCAACATAAAAATAATTGGTTGATATTGAATTTAATTGTCTATATTTATAGCTTAAAGGTCAAATGAATATTTCGCATATTATTTTATTTAATTTATTCTTAAACCACAGAGGAAGAAGACACTAGTGGATATTTGTATCTATATACACCATTTTTTGTTGATATATTACCATAATGTATTTGAATAAAAGTATGACATAATTGTATTACTATTGGTTAAAATAAACCATGTGATTGATATAAGGGAGTGTGGTGAATATAAGAAATAGTATATCTATTTGGACAAAGGACTCTAGAGAATCTCTCTCTCTGGAACCACTTTATTTTTCTTCTCTTTGGCTTTACAATATATATTTGCTTTTATTTAATAATTTCCTAAAAACAATATCAAAATAATTACTTCTAACCAAATTTAAGAAGGAGTCCTATTCAGAAAGGGGTCTGTTTTCTAACCTCATAATCGGTAAAGTATAGTTGATTTTATTTCTATTTTTGTAATATGTTTGGAATAGTATAATATACAATATGTATGTTACATTTTATGGAATGGACACAAACTTAAAAGGTTATTGGAAATCATAAATCTTGATATGGCTGCCATTCCATAACTTTCTTCTCATGCCCATTTTAGCCAAAACAAATTGATTGATTTGATAAGTTAAGTTTATCCAATTCTGTTACAAAATCAATTATTACTAGAATCTTATATCTATATACAAATATTATTTAGTTTGTCATATTATATACTCTTGTCTTTTGACACCATAACCTAACTTGTTTTATATCAGTAGAGGTTGAGTTCACAGCCCTCCACAAAGTCCCTCCTGAGATTAGTGGGGATAAATGTTATGGGCAGCTTGGGAGGTCTCACCTCTATCAGAAGATGGCAAGCTGAGAATGTCTGTAGATGGCACTGGATTCTCAAGACAAATGATGCGAGTCTCCAAGGAGTTGACTGAAGCAGCAATGTATGCGATCATGCGTTGGAGCTGGAAAAATTGGTCACTTGTTTGCCTCTGGCGCCTGGGGGCCTTAGCTTTTTGAAGCAATGGTTAGAGTTTCATTTTCCTGGCAGATGCTGGCAAAGAAATTCCATGAGGTGCAGAATGCCATGGACACTTTTGGAATTGGAGTGGACTTGTTTGGCCATGGTTTGAGTATAAAAGCAGTGGATAGTTGGCATTGTGACAATGAGAGATAAAGGAGAATTAAATATCAAGCCTGATGCTGGAATCAAAGCAGAGATTTTGAGATGTTGAATGCGCTGAGTGTGGTGAGGGCTCTCAATGGACAGAGCGAGAATAACAAATGATTGGAGAATCTGAGTGATATGGTGGTAAGAGGAAGTAAGCTGATGGATGGTGCGAGGTGGGGTTATTAAGAATAGAGCATGATACCTCATAGAGAGAGAAGTATAATAAGCAGAGGTAGAGATCTATAAATGGTAAGGATAATGGCAGCAAAGCTTGCAAAATTAGGAGGTTATAGGAATAGAATGGTATAATGAGATAGAGAGGATATAGTCGAAAGGAGATAGGGATGATGTTTGGAGAAGATTTGATGATGAAAGAGTTAATGAGATAGAAAGAAGGATGGAGGTGATGACTAAATAAGAATAGTTTGAAGAGTATGAGAAAAAGAAGAAGATCATGGAAGAAAAGATACGTGAAGCAAATGCTTTGTGTACTAAAGGTTTAAAATAGCTGGATTGAACAAAGTGTTAATGGTGGATGGTAGTGGAGATAAAACATTTTGGGAGGTAATGTAGAGGGTAGACTGTGGTGGTGGTGGAGAGGAGAAAGGCGATTGAGGCCCTTTAAGAGAAAAAGTAATAGTTAAACTGCAGAGTTCTGAAGCAGGGAAGGGGCTGGAGTAGAAAGCTCATGAGACCTGTGATCTCAGCATTATTGCCAAGCAACAAGACGTGATCATGTCACTGGTTACCGACAGAGAGAGAATTAAATTGGTGTGTGTCCTGGAGTGGCCAAAAGCACAACACGAGCCTGGAAAGCAAAGGGGAGCGGTGAGAGGAAAAGAGAAGCGGTTAAATGAGGAGGAAGGCAGGAAAGGGAGAGAAATATAGAGCACAGAGGGGGAGAACAGGAGGAAGGGGAAGCAAAAGGGGGAAGTGAACGAGAGGGCATTGGAAGGGACTAGGCATAAAGCAAAGAGGGGTGAGAAGGATGAGGAGGAGGGAGAAGGAGAAAGGGTACAAGAGACAAGAAAGCAAAAAGAAGTATGACAAAAGGGAGAAAATACGTAGCAGAAGTGCAGATGTGAGCAGGAAAAGAAAATAGAGCAGGTACCTCCCAAAATCCCAGGTAACAACCTGTGCATATATATATATGCTCAGGTTGTTACCTGATATTATGGGAGGTACCCCGCCCACATCCTTTATAAGCCTGCAAGCATATTACAATAGAGCTGTTACTTCTATGTAGGCAGCGGTGGTTGAGCTAATGATGTAATGGTGCAGGGCCAGTCACATCAGCCCAGCCTGCTCCAAAGCTCCATGACAGTCCAGCACACAGAAAGAACTGGCCATGTAGGTAGGAGGATAAATGCAGCTGTGCTTGAGGATAAAATACACCATTTAAAAGCTAAGAAAAAAATGTTAACTTTCATACATTTTAAGCCTCATACTGTTTTTAATACCCTATGCCCAACAATACAATATATAAGCTTTACTTGTAAATGCACTACATTGGCCCTTTAAGAATTAATACAGTTTAAGGATAAATATCTGCTGAGCCGTTATAATTTGATATCATGTTTTCCCTTCCATTTTGTAAATTACCACTTACGGTTTCAAAATGTATTAAGGGAAAAAAGTATGCGCACAATATTATTTTGCAGTCAACAAGCTCACTCTATTATATTCTCTATAAACTGGAAAACATATTGGAACATGCAGAGTTTGATCTGGCAATTAAGATGAGTAAAATCTTTGAAAATCCAGAGGGGTTGGCTCAAAGTTTTTAAGCATTAGAGGATTTGAGACATACCTTATTAGCTAGTTTTTCTTTTCCTTATCTTTTGTGGTTTCCTTCCATGCTTCAAATCCATATGTTTCGTTTTAGCTCTGGAATTACTTTTCTTCAGCTTTTGCTGACGTTTTATTTGTTTATCAAGTTTGGGCTCACAAGCTTATATTTGTTGGCTATTATAGCAAGAGCTGTGGCTTCAAAGTCATGCATGGTCACTTTCACATTACAATCTTAAATAACATGTCAAATACATAAAATGATCCACCTAAAATTAATTGCGGATGAAACCTTTTTCTATATGTAAGAGAAACTGTAATGATCAAGCTTTCATAACTTTTAAGTAGTAGATATCAGTATAAAAATATATTTTATCGCAATTAAAAATATTTGTTTTGTGAGAAAATGTACAGTGAAAAAAGCTGTCTTTCCTCTCATCTTTAGACTTAAGCTTTTCCCATTGTGACACAATGTGGAGCACAAATCCCTGTAGCTGCCTCATTGCTTCCTAAAGATTAGTAAAAGAGCATCTCTCTCGGTATTGTAGATATAATTATAAAATATGGTTTAGGCTATACAGCATATCGAAATGGACCCTGACTGGTGGCTCATGGCTGGGTGCAAAGCCCTAAAAATAGGATAAATACAGTAGACTCTCAGTTATCTGGCACCCACAGGGATTTATAGATGCCGGATAAATGTTGAGTCACTATTAAAAGAGGCATAGATTAGCTGCACATAGGATGCTTTGCTAAGTATATAGTCAGTGAGGGCTGTTCTAGCAGCAGCAGCTTTCACTCCTCACTTACACACATGTACGTTCGACTGGAGGGTGCAGTGCTGGACCTGGGGAATGTTACGCCAACACTGCACCGGCTCAGTCACTCATGCCTGTCTGCTTCTAGGTAAAAATGAGTTGTAGAGACACAGTGGATGAAATCTAGGAGCCTGTAAGCATTTTGTGGCATAACAGCCTGGCTCCTGGCATTTGTTGAGCCCCGCAAAATTATTTTTTTATTTAATGTACAGTATTACATTTTTTCTGGTGGCTTGAGAGTTCTGGTTTCTTGAGTTCAGGTTAACTGAGAGTCTACTGTATATTGATTTATATTTTTTCATTTTGATTCACTTTATTGTTGGCAATAGGTATCTTAATTCTGGTCCTACATTTATTGATGGAAAATTAAATGTTTTATTGCAAGCTTTAGTCAGTCTGACAGTATTTGTTTCAGTTAATATTTTGTCTTATTTCAATTTAGTTCACTAGAGAGGGAGGGCAATACTAAAAGCAGCTCACGTTGTGTTCCTAGAAAGATGCTAACACTTTATCCAAAATGATCGAAAGGGCAATATGTGAAAAGTGAGGGGCTTATGTGCTAAAATTACATGTCTATAGATGGTTTAGTAACTCTCCATTTATATGTTATTATATAGATTTGACATCTCCAAGAGATCTTCAGCCAACTCCAACATTTCAACACTGAGTACACGTGCACAAGCAATTCAATTTAAATGTTTAAACCACAATCAGGCTATTAGTAACCTTGAAGTGTAACATGCTAATAAACATAAGAAAACTCAAAATGAAGAGAAATGCAAAACTGGCAGCTTGCCATATATTGCAAAACATGTAACATCAAGTAAATGTATATATTTTACATAGTATCTTACATGATAGAAAGAGAATGTTTAAAGCCCTCAATGAATGATCATTATTAATGTTGCATCCTATTATGCCTTCTAATGTTGGTGATTTTTAAGTATTTAAAAAGTTTGGGACTATCAAAGGTACAAATAGTTTTGCTTGTTCAGCAAAACATCAGATGACAGACACAATTGGTCATTCTTCACTTCAGTTGTGCTTGTTGTATAACAGAATGATGGTCATTCATATTGTCACTGAACCTAAAACAGGATTTGCTAACATAAATAGTTGGTCATGATAAAACTAAAATTAGATTAACCACATATGTAGTCTTATGAATTTGCAATATCTTATTGAATGAGGAACCATAAAGTCTTTTGACCACAACTCTATGAGTTATAAATATTGCAAGCAAATGATACATTTTCTGGGAAAGTCATGTATGATTCTGAGGGAAAGGGACATATCACATCACTAAGCATATGCTGGGCATAACATTGTGGCACTTAAAATATTTTTTTTCTTTCATATTGGGTATACAAATGTATTGGCTTATTTGACTATCTCAGATAAAGTCCTTTGGGAGTTACTGTACAGGCCAGGCAGGTTATAGGACAACCTTGATCATTCTCTTAGTAAATGATCGTACAGATACTGTATGCTTTTGTATATCATAGAAATCACCAGTACTGAGGCAGACATTGCATTTAGAGACTAGCATGAGAAACTGAACATTTACCTTGTCTCGGGCAGCTGTGTAAAAAGGTCTACTTTCTGTGCTACTCATTAGCTTACTTCTATAACTGAATATTTCCAGAAATTGGGCTTATTTGTAGGTCAAACCCTCTACAAATCACAATGGACTTAGATGATCCCTCTAGCCCAAATGGCTATTTGGAACCTTTCTACGCTGGAAAATGCAGAGAGACAGTAATATATGAAACAGTGAAACAAGACAAGACTGCAGTACTGTTCATATATATCTAAAATACTGTATATTCCTTAACTTTAACATGCTTTGTTTATATATGAAACCATATTTAGTTGATGAAAAACGTACCACATCCATGAGTAATAATTAAAAGCAGAAGCACATGACTATATAATAAAAACGCCCTGATTGGTTTTAATCATATGAAAATCTGATGGCTATGCGCTCAGAGCTTTTAATCATCTCGCTGACATCATTTGAGAGAACATTGGAAAATGAAATACAAATCAAATATACATGAAATGCAAAAAAGCGTTAATAAACGTTAAAATGAATTTACTACTAATTTTGTACAGAGATCATAAATCACTAAAACGGGTAATCAAAAACAAATGCAATTACAAAGATGGGTTGTGGTCAGTAATATAAAAATCAATTTTGACTTACTCTTACAGTTTAACATCATGTTTTATTGAAACAGTAGACAACAAAAACTACAAGAGTGTATTTAATATAAGTATAATTTCATGTACATATTAAGCATATGGTCAGACTTTACATTTTTATAAAGTTAAACGCAGCAATCTCTCCACAACCTTACAAATAATGCTCATCATGGCTCTTAGAATAAAAAATAAATATAGTACTGTTTCTATTTTAAACTTACTTAAAATTGTTAGAAGAAAAGCAACTCAAGTTATTAATGCTAAATGCCACCAAAACATAACTTCAAATACATTTTAATCAATATGATACTACTATTTCCTTTATATATCTGTGTATTCTTCATCACTCATGTATCCTTTTCTCTTTTTCCTCAGTTTTGCTTCTGTCCCCCCTCTGATAACCTCACCTCTCGATCCTGAAATTTCTCATTTTATTAAAGTGTGAAAAAACTGAAATAGCTCTAACCCTTAATATAATACAGATCTAAATGTATTAAATATAAAAATGACAACAAAACAACACAAACAATAATGCCCTTCAATAATACAGAAACAAATGACTCATATAGAGGTAGATGATGTAGTTGATTCCACTCTCAAGGAGTCTAATTCCACTCCATTCAGCCATTCAGAGTTTAAAAGTACTGTAAGTACTCGTGGCTCACTTGTGGAATATCCCAAATTTACACAAATGTGTAATAGGTGATGAAGACTTTAAGGTGGACAACAACTAACAGGGAGCTATTGCCAGTAGGTTCCTTGTAAGGTAGTGTGGCCTTAAACCCACAGATGTAGAGATGATAATGAAAAAGGACATAGGAGAAGGAAGAAGTCTTAGCAAGATATGCAGGTAGATTGGTTTGAGGAAATCCAGACACAGTATGTATTGTTACAAAGATGTTGCAACATTTTATAATGGATTTATATTTATCTCGCAAAAGACTATAAAAGGCATACTTTAGTAGTAATATTAATAGTGATAGTAGTAGTTCCAGAGATGGGTCCTCATCCATAAAACTGTTCATATGTAAAGTTTTCGTAGAGCAGGAGAAGCTTGGCTAGTGGTTAAAAAAGGCTCCTCCAGCTATGCAACATTTACAGTACATCTCTCACATTATCTCCTATTTTGTTGTTTTACTCTTTGCTCCCCTTACTATTTACTCATTTCCATTCTCCTTCCACTAAATGTATGATCCAGACTATGGGACTCATTCAAATGCAAATCGGCCAATTGAATAGGGCTCTTTATAAGCACATGACATATTTTTTTACAGAAGTTTTTATTTAGTGAAGACATTGCTTTTGGATAGCAGATCACTAACTAAAAACTTCTGTAAATAAATATGTTATGTTCTTATAAAGAGCCTTATTCAATTGGCCAAATTGCATTTGAATGAGGCCCTATGATCCAAGGTAAGCCAAGGGATAAAATCCATGTGGATTAAACGTTGACATTTCTGGAACCAATAACCATAAGTATTATTTATAAAACTGCCACCTCAGTTGTTTTAGGATTGTTTCTCAAAAATGAATAATGTGAATTCACAGTTTACAAAAGTATTACCAAAAAGTAATACCGGCAGAAAGACCTAACCTTTACCTTACAGATATAATGTAAGCAATAAGAAAATATTAATCAACACTTTAAAATGTTTCTTTTATGCATTGCTATTAATTATTCCAACATATTGTGCTGTAGTTCTAGTTTATGCTGTAATACACTTAAACTAATGGTCTTTCACCAATGTTGGCTTTATTCATTAAGGGGGGTGGGGGGCTTGTCTGTGCTATTTTATGGTTGCTATTTATGATCCAACTTGAAAAGGTATCCTCACAAAAAACAGAATCTAATAAGTTTAAATGGAATATCATGTGTCAGTGATGACTTTCTTGTGGAAAATATTGCTGGATCATAATCTAAAATTGTGAATCTATTCACTTGACAACAGCAGAAGGCAGACATTGAGCAGTGCACTTTTTCTAGTATACCTTTTAGAGGATTCTTACGTATATATAAGATAATATAATATATTGATTCATAAAATAATGACACATTTTAGACTCATTATAGAAATTACAGTGGCTCAAGAGAAAAGGGGATTATATATATATATATATATATATATATATATATATATATATATATATATATATTAGTCTTTGTGTTTTATCCTGAAAGCTAAATAATTTAGACTAACCAAGGGCTCTTCCAGTTATTGATAGTCATAATGATTAACTGAATACAAAATTTACCCTTTTTTTCCAGTTTACATCAATTGAGAGAGTAATTCAGTTGTGAATTCAGTTCAGATGTTAATTTATAAATAGTGGACAGTTCATAAACTTCTGCAAATTTACGACATATTGATACAGAAATAAGAATTTGCAAAGATCTATATTAATGATGGCGGTTTGCCATTTCTGATGATTTAGCTATCCATGGGCCTCATTCAAATGCTCCGATTTTGAGCTGCGGGGCCGCACAGGGTGGCCACAAGCTACTTGGCTATTCAATACCATTGAGACAGAGGGCTCCAACCGGCTTACAGCCGGTGCCCTGCGTTCCCTTGCGGCCACACCAACTGCAGCTTACTGCAGGCAAAGCCTTTGATCTTGCTTGGCCGCAAGAGACTCAGTCGTCAGAAACCACACATTCCTATTCAAATACTACAATCACCCTTCCGTCAATCCTGTAAAACACCCCAAAATGACTGCAGCTTACTTACACCCTGGAGCAGTCACTAGGGCTCGTTAAACCCTTAAGTACCCTCCAATTAAGCCACCGCTGACTGCAGGGGTCCAGACCCCTGCTGAGGGTGGCACGGCTTTCTGGCGCATGGTACTTACAGTACCCCCACGGCAACTAACATTAACCCCCTCATCAGGACCCCCGGAGGGTCTCCACATTATCCCTTATGCCCCACGGGGTGTATCCCATTGTGATTGGCTGAAGGCATCTGCGTTTTCTGGTTGGCTGTTGTCATGATTAATCAGATTGCAGTCAATCAGAAGGTGCAGATGCCTTCAGCCAATCACAATGGGATATACCCTGTGGGATGTATTCTATTGTGATTGGGTAAAGGCAATAGTGCCTTCTGATTGGTTTAAAAAAGATTGACAGGTTCATTAGCCAATCAGAATGGGATATAGGGGTGTATCTCATTCTGATTGTCTCACACCTTTGCGCCTTATGATTGGCTGAAATTTGATTGACAGCCATTTCAGCCAATAAGAAGGGGCCATTTCAGTTTTTCTACCGGGAAGAAGCACTAGAAGCCTCATTAGCATCGGGGAGCTCCTCAAGGGTGGCAGATTTTTTCAAGGGCCCAGCCAGAGAAGAAGAGAAGATGGACGGGGACATCATGCCAAAGTAAGTTTTATATATAGTATGTTTATTGTTGTTTATGTTATGTTTATTTGTGTACTAATGTAATGTTTATTTTTTATCAGGGACCCAGCCGGAGAAGACAAGAAGAAGGACGAGGACATGGCAGAAAGGTAAGTTTAATATTTAGAATGTTTATTTTTTCATGTTGTGTTTATTTTTTATTAATTTTATGTTTCTTCTTTTCTAGGGTTGCAGCCAGTGGCAGGAACACTGTCATCACTCAAGGAACATCTATCCAAGGTAAGTGGGTTTATTTATGCTATTTTAGGCTAGATTTAGGGGTTTTAATGTATGTAGTTAGGGTTTAATGTATTGCAGTTAGGGGTTAATGTATTGTAGTTAGGGGTAATGTATTGTAGTTAGGGGGTTAATAGTATGTAGTCAGGGGGATATTTGTACTATATATATTGATGCACACTATATATGTTGTTTGTGCATGTATTTTCTTTTCAGGTATATCATTTTTTTTTATTTCCTGTAGTGGGAGGGGGGGGGGAGGTTTGTGTAATGGTCTTTTATTATTTTTTGTAATGGTGCTCTTTTGTTATTTTGTGTAAATTAGCATTTTTTGTAACAGTTTTTATTTTATTTTGTTACTTAGCTTTTTTTATTTTCTGTAACTTAGCTTCTATTATTTTGTGTAAAAGGTTTTTTTATTTTTGTAATTAATGGGGTGGGGTTTAATAGGGGGTTAGCTATGTAGTGTATGTGCTAATAGGTTAGGGTAAATGTTAGGTAGGTAGGGGTTAATAGGTAAGGGTGGAGGGGGTTAGTTTAGATTTAGTGGTTTATTGGGGGTTAGTGTAGTGTAGTGGAGTGTGTGTACTTAGTGTCATGAGGGTCCTGGAGGGAAAAAAAATAAGAAAGAGAAAAGTTATTGTCATACCGCTTCTATGCATTAGCAGAGCCTGTTAAAAATATTTTCTGTTAAAAGGATTTTATGCTCATGGAATTATTTTTATAATTTGTCATTTTTGTAAAATCTGAAGCATTCATTCAAGCTGAATAAACATACAATAAACATTGTAATTCATATCTTAAGTAGCAAGATTGGAGACCCATAAAACTATTTTAGATGTTGATATATTATGTATGTCAGGTTGATTTAAGAAATTGTAATATTTCTTAGAGTCACAATACTGCATTTAACAACATTAATTTTCTTAAATTTGACCCTCTAACTAGCAATAGAAATATTACAACTAGCATACCATTCTCTCTTGGCTTAATGCACAGTTCCCCTCACACCACCTTAATGCAGCTCTCCCAAAGTATTTTTATCATTTTTGCTATGTACTGTATATGTGATGATCAATGTAATATCCCACCAGTACTGACTGAAGATCATAGACTTTCTGCTTACATGGCCCTTCTCTCATATTTGCAGATTACTTTTCTGACTGGCAAAGATTCCTCTTCCAGGTCTACCTGGAAGGATGAAGTTAATTGGAGGCTCTTGCTGGGCAAAATCTTGCATATGATGACAACAGCAGACCCTGTGTCATCATAATATCATAATAAACAACAAGATGTTAGATATATTGTTTGTCCCTTTTAAGACTTGGGTCCACATGTGATACTCAGATTACCCATAACTGAGTTATATGTAGAATATTTCACAGTATTATGGATGTATCGCTTTCTAACAGATGGCGAACGTTCAAATGCTTTTAAAATCTTCAAATTTCTTTACTAGAACAGAACATTTTATAAAATCACAGAGTACTTAAAGTAATACAATTATATCATATTTACTGATTATAAATAAAATATGCAATTTACTAATACTTGGAAAGCAATTTTATATTGTTGAATAAAACTGGACTTGTTGAAATATAATAGTAACTGTTCCTCTTACAAAAATAACCAGGATAATATTTTGTGTAAGTACGCAATGTTTCATGAATACAGGTGATTAACATGCTATCATTGTAAGAGATGGTGGATTTTGACAAATTCTAAATTTGATTCAAATTCTCAATGTCAGAATTTAAAAAATGAACTGGTGGAAATGCGGCATTGCGGGGCCACGCCCAGGAAGGGGTTAGTCTGTATGTGGGACTAGCCGGGCAAACATCGCCGAAGCTCTGCTAGAGTGTCGTTAAGGCTGTCCAAGCTGTGTATCTCAAACATGCTATACAACGGCCTAATAGGCCTGAACCCCGATGCAACAACTCTTTGAGGCTGACCGCCTGAGGCCGGGTCCAAAACAAAGTTTATGGATATCTGAACCACACTACTGGGGCATAGCGGCCTAAAGTGCTGGTGGAAACTGACTGAGCCTGTGAGGAGAATATCCGGGGTGGTTCGTGAGAGGAGCCAGTTAAAGGAGACCTCAAACCATAAGGTGAACGTGAGGTGAGGGAAGCCAGTGTGCCGTGCTGATGTATTCTACTGGGCACCGGGGGCTGGTGAGCATTTGCCGCTGAGAGGGGGTTTACTCCCTTATTACCATTGTGGGGACTGGCTTCAGGTTAATCTATCCCGCAGCAGGTAACGCTGCCAACGCCCTGTTGCTATGAAAGTCTGACGTTGCAGAGGGTGAGTGCATGTTTGTATTGCTTCTGCTGCAATTACTCCCAGAATATAACACCTGCATGTGAGGGCCAATTTGAATGATAGAAGTGGAGGAAAATAAGAAAGCTGCTGTGAAGTGTCCCCCATATGATGGGCTTTGAAGAATAAGATGGGAATTTGTTAGCCCATATAAATAGGCCCATTGGGTCTTATTATCCAACATTGTCCAAGTTACACCTATTGTGACATTTCCCATCGGTCTCATGAGGCTGGGGGGAACTTGATGGGAGAAAAGCGAATCTGCAAGCAAGATATATTATATATGCCGTTTCGTATTTAAAACCGTTCAGCAAAGAAGAGCAAGTTACAAAGTGGACTATCTGTATACAATTTTTTATACACTCCTATTCTCCCATTTCTCTTCTCTCTTTCCTTTGGTTTTTGATATAGCCCTGTGGTATCTATGCAAAGGTCTAAAGAACAACAAGCCCCTAGGGGTAAAGGCTCTAAAAAACATTACAAAACAATAGCTCAAAAGCTATAGCTAATTTTCTCTCTCCTGTAGATAAAGAGAATAGACAGTACAAGAGAGAATCATATTCACTCTCTCAGTCCACGTTAGACTTTTCTGAAACTCCTATAGAAGCCGAGGTTATTATAAGAGATGAATCTGTGAGAGAGACCACTCCTGAAGAACCTCTAACAGCTTCAGCATTAAAGAAAACTATGACAGCTCTTTTAATGGAGTTTCAGATATCCATCAGGGAAGAATTGATAGGCGAAATTAAAAATAATGCTAAGAATATAAAAACATTAACAGATAGAACAGAAAATGTAGAACAGATTCAAGAGGTTATTTTGAAGAATAATGATTAATTAAAGAGAGAGATAACGGGACTTAAAGAGGAGATCCAGACGCTAAAGAGCCAAAATCTCAGATTAGCGGAAGCTGAAAAACGATATAATATTAGAATCTGTGGTATATCAGAGTCTGTTACCTTTAAAGACCTCCATCAATTTGTGGAAGCCTTTCTGTTACTCTTAGTGGAGCGCCAGAGCAAGAAGCCTATAGAGAGATTATACCGAATTCCTCCTTCACCTAACATGGGCAAAGAAATTGCTAGGGATGTAATTGTAAAACTGCATCATATGTCCTATAGAGAAGCAATACTAAAAGCTTCATTTAATAAAAAATGTTTTGAGAGTCCATATGAAAATCTTAAAATATTCCCAGATTTGACAGGAGAAATTTTATTTCAACGTAAGAAACTTCAATTTGTGACTAAAGTTTTGAGAGACAAACAGATTTCCTATAGATGGGGAAATCCCCTAAAATTGATTTTTTGGTATGAGAATCACAGATACATTATTAATGACACTTTGGAAGGGGAGAATTTCCTGACAAAATTAAATAAAAGTCAGTAATTATAGGTTGGTTCACAGCGGTTATTTAAATATGTATTGGAATATAAATATTAGATTGTCTTCAATCAAAAAAAATTTGTAAAGAGTAGTGTATATGTATTATTTTGATAGAAAAAGGGAAAGAAAAAAAAAACGGGAAAAAAAAAAAAGGGAAAAAAATTGAATGTTATTTTTTTGCTGCTAATTTAGAAGTAACATACAGATGGTACACTTTAATGAATTTAGATAATGGGGAAAATACACCCTGTTTTGATGAATATTTTTAAATTACTGTTTTTACTACGGGAAATTTAAAGAGTAAAATATAAACTCACTAGCTGTTGGGAGATGTGAATATATATTTTTTATTATTAACACGGGGGAAACAATAAAGAAAACACTAACCTAGATAATGGGTAAAAATATATTAGTATTTAATAATGAAACTAAGAAAATTTACTTTTATAAATTAGTGAGCAAAATACAATTCAGTAGTTGATTGCTATAAGGGAAGGGGTTCACAACTGGAGTAGGGAATTTAAAGGGAGAGTTCTGTTTGAAATTCTCTCCAATTAAAGGGAATAATATAAACATCTAGAGTAGGATTTAAAGCTTGGACACCCAAGATAGTAGTAAAAAACAGATAGAGGGTGCAATAGAGCTTCGGCTAAGGCTTTCAGATGAATTTATCTGACATTGTTGCATCACAGGAGGGACTCTTCCTCTTCAAGGAGGACTGCCTCCCGATATGCCTCAATGAGTTGAGAAGGGATGAATGTTTTATGTTTGGTTTATGTATTGGTGTATATTTGTATTTGTGGACTGGAATTACATTTATTCCAGGGGAAAGGGGACTGACCATCATTTCTACTGTGATACTAACAGCATGTCATTAAAGATAGTAACGCAAAACGTTCAGGGACTGAATCATCCAGCTAAACGCAGTTTTTTTCTAAAGAGCTTTCTGCAGCAAAAAGCAGATATAATCTGCTTGCAGGAGACTCATTGGCAGGGAGCTCCAATTAATTTTTTTAATACACATTATAAAGTCGCATACAATTCAATGTATAAGAAAAAGGCAAGGGGTACCTCAATTTTTTTTAGTAACAAACTTATGGTCACAGAGGAATTTGTGGAAATAGATCAGGAGGGTTGTTATATAATATGGATAGGCACAATTAACCACCAAAAATACTCAATATTGAATGTATACGTGCCGAATAGATCCCAAATTAAATTTCTTAGTAAAATCTTAAAAAAGTTTAATAAACTGATACAGGGATCTCTTATCGTTTGTGGAGACTTCCATATGCTCTCAGACCCAACTAAAGATAGAAAATCTAAAAATCGTTCACCTCCAGACTCATCAGTTATAAGATTGTCAAAACAGTTTATTTCTCTGATGACAAAATATCATTTAATTGATGTTTGGAGAGTACTGCACACCAATGAAAAGGATTTTACTTGTTTTTCTCCAAGACATCATACATATTCTAGGTTAGATTATTTTTTTGTTGATATCAATACACTTAAAAGAACTTTGAGAGTTGATATTGGGCCAAGAGTGTGGTCGGATCATGCTCTAGTTAACTTGGAATTGTTTTCGAAAAATTCTTCCATTAACTCCAAATCTTGGAGACTTGATTCCTCACTCATTGATTCAGAGACAAGTCGGGATTATCTTAAAAAATAAATTGATTTCTTTTATCAAGTAAACTCGGCTTCAGTAGAATCTAACATTACACTTTGGAACACACATAAGGCTTTTATAAGAGGGATCCTGATTAAATTGCAAAGTCAAAGGAAAAGAGAAAGAGGAACTCCTTTGAGAGAATTATATATCCAATTATATAATCTGGAACTAAGAAATAAAATTAATCCTAATGCTTCTGACTCGATGTTTATTTAAAAAACTTAATTACAGATTAAATCCATTAATCAGATGAGAACTGATAAGTCTATATGGCTTTTACAACAAAAAATTTACCATTATGGGAGTAAACCAGGTAAAATCTTAGCAAATAAACTTAGATCTCATGCTACTAAAAAAAGGGTTGATTATATTTATCACAATGGAACCTATCTTAATAACCCAGTCCAGATAGCAGAAGCATTTGAACAGTATTATTCTAGGTTATATAATTTGGAATTGGATCCTTCTTTTCAGAAGCCATCTCTGGAGGTCATTCAACATTTTTTGAATGAAATAGATTTGCCGCAAGTTTCACCAGAGGAAGTTTTAACACTAAATAATGATTTTTCTGAAAAAGAGATTTGTGACGTTATTTCTAAATTGAAGTTGGGTACGGCCCCAGGCCCAGATGGTTTTGGAAATCATTACTATAGGTCTTTGGTAAGAACCCTAGTCCCCCATTTAAAAAATATTTTCAATGAGATTAAAAGAAAGGGACATATTCCTTCAGAAATGTCAGAGGCTCTGATTATCACTATACCAAAAAAAGACACAGGTATATTGGAATGTAAAGACTTCCGCCCCATTTCACTTTTGAACGTTGATGTAAAAATGTATGCTAAAATGCCGGCGGATAGATTGAGTGAGGTTATTCAGAACCTTGTATCAATAGATCAAACTGGATTTGTACGGGGACGTTTGGGCTCTGACAACACCAGACGCATGTTGGATTTGATTTCATGTTCTAAACACAAACTTCTCCCAACAGTGTTTCTATCAATGGACGCAGAGAAGGCCTTTGACCGGGTCAGATGGGATTTTATCAGGTGTGTACTCCAGAAATATGGCCTTGGCTCTTTTGGGTCTATGTCCATTGGAGCATTATACTCTTCCCCATCCGCTTCAGTCATTGGAAATGGGTTTAAAACGCAGAGAATTGCAGTTACTAATGGAACGAGACAGGGGTGTCCCCTTTCTCCGATAATCTTTGCATTGATAATGGAGCCCATGGCGGTTTCTATAAGAGATAACCCCTCTATTCATGGAATTACAGTTGGTGGGATACAGCATAAAATAATGCTGTATGCCGATGATGCGGTTGTGTTTGTGTCTAACCCCAATGACTCTTTGAAAACTTTGCATGTAATAATAGATAAATATTCTAAAGCCTCTAACTATAAAATTCATATCTCCAAGTCACAGGTTTTGGCTCTTAATTCAGTCAGTCCGGAAAAAGATTACTTGAAATCCATCTACCAGTATAATTGGCATTCTAATACCATAACTCATATGGGAATCATATTTTATAATTCTATCCAGTTAATAATTAAAAACAACTATAAGTAGCTATTAAATAAACTTACGAAAATTGCTTCCTCTTGGAGACCTTTGAATTTAACTTTAACAGCTAGAATAGCAGCAGCCAAAATGTCGCTTCTTCCAAGATTAAGCTATATATTTAGATCTATTCCTATACCTTTATCCAAAACTTTTATAGTACATTTTCAACAAATAATAGACAAATTTATCTTTCAGGGGAAAAGCAACAGAATAAAGAAAGTTATAATTTCCAGAACATTTAGGAAAGGGGGACTAGCATACCCAATGATTCAGACCTATCATGATGCTACAATGTTTTCACATGCAGTCAAATTTATAGAAAGTTTGAAAGTGGCAGGTTGGCTGCAGGTTGAAAGATGTTCAGTAGTTAAGGATTCTTTAGGCTGGTTGATGTTTAGGAAGGAGTTAAAAAAAGAACTCTTTTTAGATGGTTCTGATATTGTTCGTGAAATACTTGAATTTTGGGATACACATAAATTGAGATCTCAATTAATGCCTTTTCCTAGCCCTATCCTTCCGATTTTATTATTAGAGAGAGAATTGAACTTATCATTTTTGGGTGGATGGAGAGCATTTGGCATTTGTTGTTTGAGAGACTTAAATATTGGCAACTCTTGGGCTTCTTTTGAAGACTTGAAGGAAAAATGTGGGCTTCCTCATAAAAGTTGGCTTGAATATAATAGACTTCTGGCTGCGTTCAGAGATTCAATCTATTCGAGTTTTAAAGTTAGATCTTTAACTTCTTTTGAAAAACTAATGATTCTAGGAGATAGAAAGCACTTAATATCTAATTGTTATAACATCCTGCGGGAGGAAATGGATAAATGCCCTTTTAACAAATCTAAAATTTGGCAACATTCTTTTAATCTCTCTTGGTCAGAAGAAGAATGGTCCGATTCATTTATTCTCACAGATCAAATAATTAAAAATACATCATACAGAGAGCTACACTTTAAATTAAGTACTCAATGGTATTATGTTCCAACAAAAATGGCTCAGATTACTAAAAAAGATAATCTGAAGTTTTGTTGGAGGAACTGTGGTTTGGTGGGTTCACATGCCCATATATGGTGGAGTTGCCCGATAATTCAACAATTTTGGGAAACTTGTTTTGGGCATATTAGGAATATTTTGGGCATTACCATTTCCTTTTCTGTAGAAAATGTTTTATTTCAAATTTTTTCGAATCGGCATTGCTCTGGACGTAATTGCGTTTTTACTTCAGATATTCATGGCATCTAAACTGTTGATAGCAAGGACATGGGGTCAGTCTTCCGTTCCCTCTTGGGGTGAAATCACATATATGGTAGATAGAAACAGAAATCTTGAAAAATCTCTTCAAGAGCAAGGTCTTATAAAAATAAAACGTTATAAATGGAAAATTTGGGATCAAAATAAAGATCTTTCTTTTATGATCTAAGTTTTAATATCTCTGGGACTTAGCTCCCAGAAATTATAATTTCTGGTATAAGTCCACAATATGTATTGTAAATGTATGTCTTGTCTTTTTCTTTTGTCGTTTTTTTTTTGCTGTGTATTCTGTTTTATATATTTATATTGTAATTGTCTACTTTTGATACCAATAAATAAAAAAAAAAAAGAATTTAAAGAATTTGAAGTAAGTTAAAATATGTTAAATATTTACAGTTATAGGAATTGATTTCTTACAGAACATGTTATTTTCATTTCATAACAAATCTAAATATTGAAAATGAAAAATGCATTGTAAAATAAAGACATTGAAGACATTTATGAAATAGTTCTCATAAATTATAACAAACTACAAAAACTAAACACATTTAGATTACACATGGTGACAGAAAATGTAAAGTATGTTCTATAAAAGATTTGTTGAAGATGAAACAATCAGTATTCAAATCAGAATTGCAGGATTTAACAAACAATATTTAATTTCATCATCATCCTTACCACCATCATCACCACCATCATTATTATCATCATCATCATCAGTGTCACTAACTTTAATTTGGATTGAAGAAATTTGGTCACACTGTCTAAGTGTATCTGCATCTTGAAGAACAGCACTTTCCGTTTTAAAAGAGGTCCAACCTCTTAGTTTGATCAGCAGTCTAATGCCATCAACTACACTTTTATCTTGGTTGCATGTGTATGTATGTATGCCAAATATCCAGGGGCAATGTCCAAGTTCCATCAAAGGACATTGCTAACATGCAAACAAGTTTTGTATAAATACTTTTAGTTTTTAAATTGGTTGCTATATATAGCCTCTTCATAGATAAAATACATTTGAAATAAACTATATACCTTCCCACAAATCTTCTTCTGAACAGAATCAAACAATTGTATATTGTTCCATGACCCATGCTGGCACAGTGGTGTGGTGATGCCCAGCACCGTTTTTAGGCTGCCTAGGCCTCACATGAGTTATATATGGGCAACATAAGGATATTACACAGTAACCTTCAAGAAGGATTGAAAAATTGCATTGAAAACAAGTAAACTGTGTATACTTAGTCACATAAAGTGTATAATAGATACAAACAAAATATAGCGCATGAATTTGACATACACAATGATAAAAACAAAAATATATGAAAAATACTATTAAATACACATGCGCTATTTCAAAGGCTACAGTACAATCAATATTACAGGGAAACATTTAAGCAAACCTGATACATATGGATATGGAACACATTTACAGATCAGATTTCAATTGGGTATACCTGCAGCCTATTATTGTAGGCAACACTGTATAGCAAATAATGTAAATGTTTAGGAGCACCATAGTCGCAAGAGGTCATACAGGGAAAGTTCTTTGAATTGTAGACATTTCATTAGCCATCATATTAAACAAAATGCTATTCTAAATACACAAGATTTGCATCTATCTTTGTCTATAACTACCAAGATAATACATCTTGGCACGGAGGTAGAATGTTGGACTCCAACATGTGATGGAGTTGGTTTGTCACTATATAATATTTGAATGGTCATTCTTTTGCAAAGCTTGTTGTAATTCTTGAAGACACCAAATAATAAGAACATATTATGAAATACAAAACAAGTGTAGAGATGGAAGTCCCTTGACATTTTCTACCAACTTAATGGAAGAGTAAAATGTGTATTTGTTGGTAAACCATTGTCCATTTAGGGCATCCATTGCGATCCATTGCTGATTGACAGAGCAAGGATTGTACTTTGAATAGCAATGCATAGTGTCTGTACTCACAGGCATAATTTTTTTTCATTTTTATTTTTACTATAACACATCATTGGGGATTGTTTGCATGAAAGCAATAAATAATTATTTTCAGCAATCATGTGCCAATTACTTTGTGGGGCATTTCAACAAGGACAATTCAACAAGGTCATGTCATGTGTAAATTTTGATAAACTTCGTGTTCCCCCTTCCCTTAAGGTTGAAAGAAACCCCCTTTTATTTTTTCCCTCTATCTCAAATGGTTTTAATTTTATAGCACTTCAAAGTTTCATTAAATCTGCGTTGTCTGTTCCTCTTGAGATCCTCCGCACAAGATACCCATGCGTACATTTTTTTCTCTCCATAACCAATGATCAGATCTCTTTGAAATTTTACATAGAGCTCAATAAAACGATGAGGATTTCAGACAAAAATACACCAGCACTCAAAATATTTTATAAATGCCTAATTTTTTTTATAAATGTACTTGTAGCGTAGATTTTTTGGTGGAAAAACTAGGTTAAGAAAACCTGAATTTTCAGCGTGTGGGCACGATGGAACCAAAATGTTTTGATGTTGAAGATTATTGCAAAGACATTCTCTTTCTTGACAAAAAAGAATAACATTTATGGTTGGCATTTTTGATGGGCAATTTCCTAATTTGTATATAATCCTCCATTTTTAATTATTTGGGAATATTTTTATATTTAATTATTTCCTTACATGTCAGCATTTAATGTTCTACTGACTGTAAATTCTTTTTTTCTTTCTTTTCTTTTTTTTTTTTATTCCCGATAGGCAATTTTTATAACTTCAAATTCAAATATCCCAAAATTAAAACAAGTATGCTCTTTCAAAAAATTATATTATATATATTATTATGTTACATTTTAAGATGAACAACTTTGTTTCATTAATTTTTTCTATTACAGCTACGGATTGTAGGAAAGTTGTACAAAATGGCTACCAAGTATCCATTTTTTTTCTAAGATGTCCATATATATATATATATATATATATAGGCATTTATGAACATTTTTGAGTGCTTATGTATTTTCTTCTGAAATCAATCCTCATCATTTTATTGAGCTCTGTGTAAAATTTCAAAAATATTAAAATGTATGCAAGGGTATCTTGTGCCAAGAGTCTCAAGAGGAACAGACAAAGATTTAATTAAACTTGGAAGTGCTATAAAATTAAAACCGTTTCAGATAGAGGGAACACATTTAAGGGGTTTCTTTCAACCATAAGGGAAGGGTGTACACCAAGTTTCATCAAGATCCGAGACGGAGGGTGACAAAACCCTTGTTTTTTGCGTTGATTTGATGTGGAATAACCCTTGCACAGTTTGTGCAACAGAGGCACTGGTTCAGTAGCTTGTGGAAGTCGAATGTAATTTATGAAGGTTATCCACAGTGGAAATATTAGTTTTGATAAAGTTAGATTATCTATTATACATTTTATTAAAGTATCATCAGAATTATTTCTAATCACTTTATGGAATTGGATATAATGTAACAATAATGTAACAATTTAAATAGGTTTTGTGCAGAAATTAAATGTATGCATATAAATGCATTGAAATTGGTTGTTAAAGGTTTTGAGTACAAATTGTAAATGTCACTCCTAACTTTTAAGCTGTATTATATATATGCATAATTAACATGAAATGATCATCTCATTCTGGTACTAATGTTATCTGAGATGATTAGCTCTCATGAGTGCAGGGGCCAAACAAAATCTGTGGGGGGGGGGGGGGGGGGGGATAAGGCATAAAGTATAAAAATACCACACAACTGCTTATCTACACATAAACACACACAATGAAAAATGTGTGTGTGGGGGGAGGGATTTGTCCCCATCCATACAGTTCATATACAAAAGGCTCTCAGAGTGGGTGTGGGCATGCTCAGTTAATACAAATAAAAATAATGACAGCTACTTTTAACACTCATATATATAGATATATATATACACCAAAACATTTAACACCAAAGGAAAAATTATGACATACTAAACCAAATATTTTGTATTAAGCATATTACCTGTAGAAAGATAATGTCACAATGATGGTTTTTGAGATTGAGTAGTTTGCAGGCAGAAGGCTATATTGAACATGGAACAAACTCTCCATTATGTTCTAAACACACACAAAAATAACTCAAAAATCAGTTTTCTACACACATTGATCACACTTAGCTGAAGTGAAAACAGCAGCTGTACATTGTCCTGGGAACCAAATCATGTTTTCTAAGGACACAGTTTGATAATGGTGTCTGCTCTGGACAGTTTTTAAGTGATTTCTGGATTGTATTAGCATACTTTTGTGGTTTACAAGTAGAAATAAACATTTATGAAGTGCCATACAACCAGACCTGTCCGAGAATATTCAGGCCAAAATATTCTAAATATACATGTGAGAATGGAAAATACTGTAATGTGAACAGTGTGGCCTTTACTTTTGCTATAAAGCAGATACTGTTAAACCAACACATTATTTAAGGATGAAAAAATAGTTTAAAAGGTTGGCATTTTGCAGAAATCTAAGATATTTTACACATTTATAATGAAGTAATTGGTTTCCAATTCAGTATTATTCATTTTTTTAGCATTTTCATTCAATAATAATTTGAGGATCTCAATATAGATTCTGAATTATATGAAAAGTAATGCTTATACTGAGAATTATGTGAATATGATAGGATTGAAGAAATGCTATAAACAACCGTAGTTAAAGTCATATCTAAGTTTCCTGGATTATGAATACATCTGATAGAGGAGAATCAGTATTGTATGTAAACTTTTTTGTGTGTGTAAAAAAAAAAACAAGGTAAACATTTAAAAACGTACTTTTAAGTTAGCAAAATGTCTTGTCATTTCTGACAGTTGAAAAGTTGACACCCCCTTCAAACCCAGGATAAACTAGCATAAAATTCATAATTTGTTTTGGTCAACCGGGAGCATGCAGAGACAGTTGAAACATTTGTATCAAACTCTGGGGTTCCTGGCTGTGCTGCAAAGAAGCCTGGGATATATAGTGTGGTACTACTTTAGAAGGTGCTGAGTATTTTCATATAAGAGTCTCTATGTGCAGCACATTCACACTTGATTACCATCCCTGCAGTTGATCCATTACCTGCACCAACTACTGCTGCTGGTGTTTTATTTTCTCTCTTTCTCACACACTCACTCACTCACTTATTCATCTCTCTCTCTCTCTCACTCACCTCTCACTCTCTCTCTCACTCATTTACTCACCTCTAAATCTCTCTGGTTACAACTGCAGCTTTCTCACACACAGACCAGCTCTATCTGCTGATCCCTGGTGAGGGGCAGGGGCAGCACAGTAGAGAACAGACAGCAGAGATCAGGAAGCAGGCGGGCGGGTCACATCCCAGTGACTTGGGGGCTGACATCAGTGCTCTCCTATTTCCTGAGGAAGACACAGTAGATGAATATGGGTAAAAATTGATCCCCAAATGCACAATGCTTATTGGGGGGGGGGGGGGGGGGGTTAGGTGCCTGTGTATACATTCCTGGGGGCATCAACCTAATCATTAGGGGGATTTTTAGGTATTAATAGAAATAAAATGTTATATGATATTTGCTGCATATAGCTCTTTGGCTAAGGAGTGCAGAAATGTATTAATCCAGGAAACTTAGCTATGCCTTCAATTTGCAAGGAAGTAAAAGAAAGATGTTTTGGAAATTAATTTTAAATTTAAGGATGTAGATCCAATGTGACTGCACAAGAATGGAGAGATTCTCCTACACTTGGGCCTTTAGCACATCAGGATGGGAGGTTGGGAGGAGGGGTTGCTTTGCAATTTCTCTACAGACTAAAGTTGCAAAGTCAGCTTGAAATCTGGCAGATTTACAGATCAATTAAATTAGACAACCTGCAACATACGTGGCCGACATCCAAATCCGTAAACCATTCTTCCGCACGTTGCATTTCCGTAAACATGATCAATTAGTCAAACCTGTGGTTACGGGTTTAGATGGAACCAATAGTTAAATTGCAATCACCTACAGTTTTAAAGTCTGAGTTGCGATCGGGCCAGAAATAACGCAACATGAAATAATGATATGATATTCTAGTCAATGCAAGTACTATTATATGTATTAGCTGGTGAGATCGATATAACACCGAAATTAAACGTACAAAAAAATATTTTTTATTGCCGATTTGCAGGCTTGAGAATAATGTGCTATTAATATTAATACCTTACATCAATTTCCCTTTATATTAAAATATAGTAGTGTGTTTATATTTGCTTTTACAGTGCTACGGACAGGTCTTTAACCCCCTTGCGGGTCTCCTCTCTAGTACTCATAGGATATTTGGCTCCATTTTGTCGTTTGAAAGCCAGTGCATCCTTGGGGATTCGTAGCAATTTAATAGCGATTTGCGATTGTAACATATACGGGCTTGACAGATCAAAGGCTTAACTGGGACGGCGTTCAGATGTTGACGGCCAGTACAGCTTTTCCACCTGTAACCCAAAGATGGTTTGCGGGTAGCTGAAAGAGGACAATTTAATAGCAGTAACTCTTGCAGGCTCCTTTATGGGCTACAATTTCTAAAAGCATAGCAATTTAATGGGGCTCTAATTGATTCCTTCACAAATGTCTTTTAGTACTTTATGTGGTTACTTTTCTCTGCTTCTTTCACTTGGCCCCTTATCTTCCCAATTACTATTTCATTTTTTATTAAAAAAGTTATAAAATGGTACAATAACTCAGGTCAATGTAGCATAAAATTGCAAATAAATTGTATAATTAATAATGTGGCATAATTAATAATTTAACAAAAACATAATGGTCACAAAAAAAATTCTGACTCTAGCATGGGAATGTGATCCTCTTCACTTTAAATGTAAATGCCATAACTGCATATTTTCTGTTTCGACCAAGAATAAAAAAATTAAATTTGTGAGCAATGTCACATTTGGAGCCCAAAAGACTTCAATACAAATTGTCAAACACAGATTTACAAGGAAAAGTGTTTACATTTCACAATGATATGCTTATGATGGTGAATTAAACTTACAGGTTTTGGGAGTTTTGGATTATACTTTATTTATAGTATTTGCTCTGATAAGCTTATTTTATCTCACCTGGAATAACCTTTTTTTCTACCATAGATGGTTATTCCAAAGCATCTTTTCAAAGCATATACAGAAACTCCTTCGTCAGTTTGTTATTTTTTAGTTGTTCAGTCATGTCCGAATCTGTGACCCTATAGACCGCAGCTCACCAGTCACATCTGTCATCTACAACCCCTCTGATCTCCCTCAAGTTCATTTTCATTGCTTCAATTGTCTCATCTATCCACGCCCACCTCTGCTTTCCACTTTCCCAGCATCAGAGTCTTCTCTAGGGAATTCTGTGTTATCATGAAATGTCCAAAATAATTGAGCTTCAGCTTAATGATCAACCTTCCAATGATCATCCTTCCAACTTTGTCTTGATTTCCTGTAGCATTGATTGATTTGATCTTCTTGCAGTCCAAGAGACTATTAACAGTTTTCTTCAACACCGCAAATAAAAGGTGTCAATTCTACAGCACTATGGTCCAGCTCTAACATTAGAATTTTACTACTGTGAATAACTATGCAGACCTTTATTTATAGTGTAATATTTGTACTTTCTAATAGGTTTTTCCAGACTTGCCATAACTTTCCTTCCCAGAAGCAAACATCTTTTAATTTTCTGGCTGCCTCCACTTCTTCCACATTTATTTGCCAGCAACTGAGATTGCTGTTTGACATGATATTTGTATTTTCAGTGTTGCGTAACAGGTCAGCTTTTGTACTCTCTTCTGGCACCCTCATTAGTAGGCTTTTTAGTTCCTCCTTACGTTCAGCCGTCACAGTAGTGTCATTTGTGTATCTGAGGTTGTTTATTTCTCCCAGCAATATAGATTCTGCTTTGGATTTGTCCAGCCCAGCCTTACGCATGATGTAATCAGCGTATAAAATAAGGTGATAATATACAACCTTTTTTACACTCCTGTCCCGATCTTGAACCATTCAATTATTACATGTTCTGTTCTGGTCCATACACAGATTCCTCTGGAGGTGGTTAAGAACTTAGAACTTTTTGTTGTAAGCCACACAGTCAAAGGCTTTAGTCTATAAAGCAGGGGTAAAGGGGCTTGCAATGGCCCACCTCACTTCTCTCTCTAAGCTGTCTCTCTCCATCCCATTGGACAAACTATTGAGGGTATCAATTTTTTTAAAATCCGTCCTGTGTAGATCTTCTGTGTATTCCAGCCACCTCTTCTTTATCTGATCTACTTCTGTTAAGTCTCTACCATTCTTGTCTTTTATCATGCCCACTTTGGCATGAAAGCTTACCTTGAGATCTCCAATTTTCTTGAACAGATTTCTTGGCTTTCCCATTTTTTTTATTTTCTTCTATCTTTTTACACGTTTCATTATAGAATGTTTCCTTGTCTTTTTTTGCTATCCTCTGGAATTCTTTCTTTCAGGGATATTCTTTGCAGCTGTTTTCTGGATTATGTCACATACTTCTATTTTAAGTTCTTCAGGAGTTCTACCTACCATGTCTGCTCCCTTATAAATCTACAGCCATTTTAAATTGCGATTCGGCCAATTGAATAGGGCTCTATATAAGCACAGAGCATATTTTTTTTACAGAAGTTTTTCGTTAGTAAAGACCTTGCTTTTGGATAGAAGTTCACTAACTAATAACTTCTGTAAAAAAAATATGCTCTGTGCTTTAGAGTCCTTTTAAATTGGCCGAATCGCAATTTAATATGGCTGCTATTCTTTACCTCCACTGCATATTCACAAGGGATATTCATTATTTTGTATCTGCTTGGTCTGATGATTTTTCATCTTTTCCTTAGTTAAATTATGAACTTTGCAATACTAAGCTCCCAATCTGAGCTGCAGTCAGCTCCAGATCTTGATTTTGTTGACTAAATAAAGTTCTTCCATCTTTGCCTACAAAGTATATAGTCAATCTAATTTCTATTTTGTAGAGTCATTTAAACCTGTTGGGAGAGAGTTTTTAACCACAGAATTATCTTGACAGAATTGTACTAATCTCAGGCCTGCATCATTTTGTAGGCCAAACTTTAATGTTCCAATCTCCTATGGTGAGAGTAACATCTTTTCTTTGTGTTATATCTGGGGTATTGACTAACCTCATAGAACTGGACAACTTCAGCCTCCTTGGCTGGAGCATAGAATTGGATCACTGTGATGTTAAATGGCTTGCCTTGGATTAAAATAATTAAATTAATTCTGTCATATACTGGGTTGTAATCGAGCACTGCTTTGACCACCCCTTGATTCACTACTCCAAATCTTCTCTGGAATTCTTGACCACAGTAGAAGATCTGGTGGTTGTCTGATATGAACTGTCTTTCCTGAGAGTTGCAATCTTGTTCTATGGTCTCAGAGAAGATGTGATTAGATATTATTGCTTGGCTATAGATGACAGAGGTTTTTGTGTGTTTAGGATGGATTTCCTCACACATACAGATGGCTTAGAAGCATGTGAAAAATACATGAAGCAAGCAAACATAGCCATAGTACTAGCTATATAGTTAATACACTTAATATTCACTCATAATAAACATGAGACTTTGTTATTCTCCCACACACATCCACTTTCTGGACCTTACCATACATATGAAAAACAACACCAACTAGACATATTTATATTGTAAACCAACAAAGACAAAACCTTACCTCAAAAACAACAGCTTCCATTCTAAACACACAAAAATCTCTGTCATCTACGAAGCAGTAAGATAAAATCACATCAGCTTGGAGACCACAGACCAAGGTTTGTAATTCATACACTTAGGAAGGAATTCATGAGTCTGGGATACATTGCGAAAGTAACCTACACCCAGATACTGAGAGTCACCAACATTCCTATAAAACTTCTCCTAGAATACAAACAGCTACAAAAAGGAAACAGTACCACTGGTTGTCACCTACAACCCCAACTTGAAACTCTGCACAACACAGCAAACAAGCTTGAAACAAACCACAATCAGATGAAAGACTAAAAGCCTCATTTAATTGAGCAATTGTATGTTACTGTAGCCCGTAAGTGAGGCCGCAAGTTAAATTGCAAAAATCGCTCAACACCGCACCTGCAGTCAAGCCCGCAAATGCCGAATGGCGGCCCAAAGCTTATGGGTTCCAAATAAGACCTGCAAAGGGTTTACAGACTAGTTTATAACACTGCAAATCACAATATAAAGACACCAATGCACTTTAAAACATGTTGAAAGCAATGAAAGAAGTCATTACAATTACATGCACAACTCCCAACTATCAAATATAGCAAAACATAAAATTAAAGTTTCCTCAAAGATTGCAATGGTCATGCATATGCCAATATGAAAAGCCATGCTGCAACATGCTGAAAGCAATTACAGACACACTACCTCATTAAATTGAAACACAAATACATGCAAATGGCTAACATATTTACCCTTTCTCACTCACAGAGGCTCCAATGCGTACCCTAAAAATACAAAGATCATCTTATATACATTTCACTCATCACATCTACATTGGAACAACAAATAGTGGCCAATTTACAAAGCCACATGGCATATATCAAGTACCAGGAACATTTTACATATGGTTGTTCAGTCCCTCAGTTGTGTCTGACTCTCTGTGACCCTATGGATGGCAGCACACTTACTAATGTCTCTGTTTGTGCATATCCACAAGGTTTGCATGCCAAAGATACTGGAGTGGGTTGCCAGTTCCTTGTCTAGTGGACTGTGATTTGTCTGATCTCTCTGCTATGACCTGCCCACCTACAGTTGCCTTACGTGGTGTAACTCACAGCTTCATTAAGGTAAACAAGCCCCTTCACCACCACCACTTAGCAATCATGAATGGGACCAGGGGAACATACACCACACTAATCTACACTAACCCATCAGAAAAAAGCCGCAAAAACACATGGAGGCTGTGCAGAAGCACGCGGATCAATAGCCAACTCACCTCCATCAGGGATAATCACCGCTAGACCCATCCTGTAAAGTCCCACACCATTGCTGATTGCCATGTGCCAAGATGTATACCCATTCTCATTTTGTGACCTCTCATTAAGTTTTGCTATCAATCAATGTACATTATCACTTGTCATATTGCTGTCAGGCCTTCAGGGGAATGTTGATACTCCCCAGTATCACAAATTGGATTCTCCATGTGTATTAACCCATTATTATTATTATTATTATTATTATTATTATATGAGATATCTAATGATATTATTACCATTATTATTATTATTATTATTATTATTGTTATGTCATGTATTAATCTAGGGCACATTAGTTTACAGATATATGAATGTGACACAAATGTGATATATGTGGATGTCCCAAAACCCCAATTATTAGCAACACACTGACACAGTGAGAATGGTATAACAAAGCTGTATTTCTTACACAGAGGACAATCAGAAATGTACAAGACTGTGCATTAATATCATAGGTTTGGTGTGGGCGGATACTGGAAGGGCAAGAGGTTGTGCTTGTGAACAAGGGGTGAGATGAGGAGGCTGCAGGCTCTGGTTGCGGTGGTGGTGGATCCTGTGGAACCGAAGGCTGGGCTTCAGCCAACTGCACCAGCCGCGCCAAGTGATGTGTTTGGGCTGTCTGTCCCTATGAGACATTTGCTCATACCTATCTTTTCAAACATTATGCCTCCATACCTCTAGTATGCCCTCATTTGGAATATGGAGTACAATTTTGGGCACCACTTCATAAAAAGGACATTTTAGAGCTGGAAAAGGTACAGAGGAAGGCAACAAAATGAATAAGGGGAATGGAGGGGCTAAGTTATGAAGAAAGACTAACCAAATTAAACTTATTTTCTAAAAAAAGGCGTCTAAGAGGAGATATGATTACCTTATATAAATACATCTAGAGTCAGTATAAAGATTCGTCATGGGAGATTTTTGTGCCAAGAGGTTTTCAACTGACAAGAGGACATCCCTTGAGGTTAGAAGTAAAAAGATTCCAGCTTAAAGAAAGAAAAGGGTTCTTCACATTAAGGGTGGTTAATCTGTGGAATTCTCTACCAGAGGAGGTGGTGACAGCAGATTCGATAGATAAGTTCCGTCTCCAGACACAGTTGGACTCTGGATGTGCTGTGGTGAGGCCAGAGGTGTTGCCCATTGTGAAGGTGTTGCCTGTTGTGATGGTATACCCTGTAGGAATGGTGTACCCCTGATAGGGATGGTGTTGCCAGTAGGGATGCTGTTACCAATGGAAATGCTGTTGCCAATGGAGATGATGCTGGCAATGGAGATGGTGCTGGAGATGGTGCTGGCAATGCAGATGGTGCTGGCAATGGAGATGCTGTTGCCCATAGGTATGGTGTTGGCCTGGTCTGTTGGAGCAACAATAACTGTGACATCAACAGCTGGGATAACTGCTGGGGCAAAAATGACTCAAAGCAACTGCTGGTACAATAATGGCTGTGCCAGAAACAGCTGGGACAACTGCTGGGGCAACAATGGCTGTGACAGCAACTGCTGGGACAACTGCTGGGACAACCACTGCTGGGACAACCACTTCTGTGGCAACATCTGTTGTAGCCCGGTCAGGAGTGGGAGAGGATTGGGGTCCAGCACATGTATTGCTTGAATGTCACCAGGTGGCAGTAGTGGGCCTTTTGTGAGTGGTCCCCATGAGCTCAAAAGCCCTGCAGGTGGTTGGTGGCTCAATGAACTTCCAGTAATTTGGAAGGGCTGGGAACGTGCCCGTGATTCGTGTAATGGCCCACGTTTATTTTTCCCACAATGGTCTTGCTGCTGATGTTCCAGCCTCCTGTGATGGACCGGGACCTTACGCCTCCTTGGCACTGAAATGAGAGGACAATAGTATTTGAATATTGATTCTCTAAAGAATTTCTATATCCCTGACATCATGGTCACCTGTAATTGGCTGTGGTTATTGTTTTACACAGATAAACATTGAGCTGTGTCATGATCATTGTGAATCATGGCTTACATGAATATAAATAAATATATATATATATATATGTGCGTTGTGCCATCTGCAGTTCATTAGGACATGTGCTCATCTGAGTCTGCTGTGCAGTGTGTGAGACTGACCAAGCTGTGACCAATTCACAGCAATAGGTGTTAACATGCCATGGTCCAGGTTAGGCTAGTACATGACCTGCACATGCAGTCCCTCATAGTCTGTATCCGCATTAGCTGCAGTGTGCACAACAATACATGTACTCTCTTTTGGATGTAAAATCATTGTGGATCTACAGCTATACCTCGTTTAATGCTGGGGATCGTTTAATGCAGTTGGAGTGTTAAGTGACACAGCTTTAAATGGTGCAGTGTAACATGGGGAAGTTAGGGATAGGGCAACTCATTACAAAATATATACAATTGCAATTGCTATTTAAACTGATTTGTTTTATATCAACTTTGAACAAACAGCACGCAACACTAACACAAACTGCATTGGCAACTGCTATTCAGAATCTGTTTTAACTACAGGTATTGGACAGACATTTCATTGCTAACAATTATGATAATATTATTATGATAATATGATAATAATATAATATATTATAATATTTACATGGTTATTGCTGCCACATATATATCTGTAGTCAGAACCATAAATCTTACAGTGCTATTGTATGACAGCTATCTATGTGTGTGGGGATCATGTGTGTGTATACTCACTTTGCAGGGTTTCCACAGTCAGAGAATTAAATTTTTTGCAGTCTTTTAAACTGGTTGCCATGGCGTTGATTGGCGTTCTCCGCTTCCCATTGGTTAATTAACCTGTGACGGGATCGCAACTTACGGCCTTGATTGATTTTGGCGCGATTCATCACATCGGATACCCGGAAGCATTACAGGTGAAAACAGACTTGAGGCTTCGGCCCGTAACTTGCGCCCTTGTTGAATTGAATAGTATCCTAATCGGAGACGAACGGGAGACCGCAACACACCCGCAGACATAAGGCCTACAGCGATCGAGTTGCGGGCTTGCAATTGAATCGGCCCTAAGATGGATATTCCCAGAACCTCCTTTGCTCTTTTATAGAGAACCAATACAAATAATACATTTTCCATGCCAGCAGAAAATATGCGATATATGTACACAGATATTTACTGCAGAAAAGATGAATGTACGATACTCATCTATAACAGTATATAACTGGTACCTTTTCCTACAAGTCATCCAGTGTGATATACCTCATCATGTTTATCAAATGTATGTAGGAGAAATAGGACATATATTAACAAAACATATGAACTCACATTGTTCTAATGTAAAGAAAAATAAAATAGAGAATTCAATTGCAAAGCACTTCTGTGAAACTACAGTGTGACTGATTTTGAGAAGTTAAGAATGCCATTTTGGTTGTTTGGCAAGATACGATGAGGAGAAACCGCTTGTCTTTAGTCTTACTTAACAACTTCTGCATAAAATTGTAAATCAATGCCCAATAGCTAAAATTACAGTGAACAAGTGAAGACTCAGTACTCCTGAAAGGTTGCTTAAACCTGGTCTACAGCATTGAATCTTAAGCTAGTTATTTTTATAATTAAGTTCAGCTGACAGAATAAAGATAATTTTAGTTTGAAAAAGTGTTTAAGTTGTTAAAGATAAAAATATAAAAATATAAGTGTTTTCAAAAAGCTGGTTTCTAACTACATTCTTATAAAACAAAAATAAAAATATAGAATACAATCTTTAGGGATAATGAAATAGTAGATTAAAAAATACTCCTTTAATATTTCAAGTAAACTCAGTGAACAGAAGGGTCTTCATTACAGATTTTTGTCTAAATAGAACTTTTAGCTCTCTTAAGGGAATTGTAATGCTTTTCTCCCAAGGTCATCATGTTTTACAGGTTGTCATTGCTTCATTCCAAGTAGTAGGACAAGGGGCTTCAGAATTGAAGTGGACTCTGTGGAATATAGAATTGCAGCAGTCTAATAGCTGACTTTACTCACTGTTCAAACAGCAAATAATACAGAGGAAAATTGGTCTTTTATAGTGAAGCCATACTTAAGGTTTACAGGCTTGTATATATTTTACTAGCTGAAATCTAAATTATATTCAAATGGACTCTACTTTACAAAATTTATGTTTATACAATATAGGGTCACGAAAGTACACTTGCATATATATATTTAACATGTTAATTTTAAACTGATCATTATTTAAATATATGCTTTAAAGTATAGGATTTTGAATGCTAAATTGATGGTCTATATATTTAAATTAGTAAATAGCACATAATAACTTAAAAACATAGGATGAAACTATACAATCTCTATTCCATTCCTTCCAGTCGCCAAGACTGAGAACATTGGATCCAAACATATGTGGTAAAAGAGGATGGTCTTTTTGACAATTAGTAGGACCACACTGGGAGTTTGAAATACAGTTTTTCTCCAATCCTCATCAGTTTTTCCATTATAGTGTTAAAACTATTTATATCTGTTTCAGTTTGTTACAGCAGTGTTACGGCCTCTTTAGAAGCAAATTGGGAAACGTGGGTCAGGTTACTAGACACACAGCCACATTAAATTCCCTGAACGTGTAAAACCGTAGCCCGTAACGTAGTCCGCAAGACTTGCGCCTATTAAATTGGCCCTATTAAGGCAACCCGCCAATGACTTGTGGCTTAAGGGGGGAAAAAGGCTACGGGACGTGAAAATTTAAACTGCGCACCCGCAAATCCTTTGTTCTCTCAAGCCCGTAACTGTTACGTTCCAATTTCGCTATTAAATTGCAATGAATCTACTGGTGTTCAACCCCGTAACTCGCAAATGGAGCCAAAAAAAACACTTCGTAGCACTGTAAATGCCAATATAAAGACACTACTGTACTAATAATGAAAGGGAAAGTGATGTTAGGTATTACAATTAATAGCACAGCATTCTCAAGCTCTCAAATCTGCAATATAAAATACATTATTTGCTTGTTTAATTTCTGTGTTATATCGATCCCGGTAATCAATGTGTTAATACATATAATGGAACTCGTATGGACTAGAATATCATATTTACTGATTTATTAATATTGCATTATTTCTGAAATGCGGGTCTGATCGAAACTCGTAATTGAAACCCTAAGGTTTTGAAATCAAACCTCCATTTTTCAGTACGTAATGATGACAATTCTAATTTGCCATTGGCTCCGTCTAAACCCGTAACTACGGGTTTGACTAATTGATCATGTTCACAGCAACACATCCGCCGCAAGAATGGTTTACGAGCTTGCGTCTACGGCCCGTAACTTGTGGCATGGTTCAATTTAATAGCTCTGTAACGCAGCAGAATTTCAAGCCCTCAGGCTTTGTAGGCGTGCCGATGCCGCTACAGGCTTCAAATTTCATGTGGCTGACAGCAACTAAGCATATGACAGTTAGATAAGATGTATTGGGTGTGATGGTACTAGATTGGGAGGTAGTGTAACCCAAATCCAAACATCATACCCCTAGAAATACTACTCTTAGCATTGCTAATGCTATTCTAGAATTATGTAAGTGATAATAAGCAGATTGATAGATTTCTACCAGATCTTAGTGTTTGTCCTTGCTGTCAGCCTTATTAAATTGCGATTTGACCAATATGCAATTAAAATATAGTACTGTGTAAGCATATTTGCATATTTTTTTGCAAAATGATTTCACTAAATGTTTTACAATATATTTTGACTTAAATAGTATAGTTTTATGGTAATAGTTTGAAAAAACAAAAGATGTTTTGCTATAATTTGGCACAGTGCTGAAGCTGCACTAATTCTTAACAATATCTAATTTGCACTATACTTAAAAAAAGATATGTTCAGAATCAGAACCCATGCATTAAAACCTGATTGTATTAGTAAAAAATTGCATAAAGTCTGAAGACATTTTCCAAGCTGCTTGAGATAGAGATTTTTTTAACATTCATAGATGCAAACGTAAAATGTCTGTTTTTGCTATAGTACACTAGTACACTTGTGTACTTCTAGATGTTTGCTAATTTCATAGAATTTTAGAGTACTTATGGTTAACATTTGAGAGAATTTAATTGGTATAGCAATACCCGCAACAGCTGAAAAAACATTGTTAAATTGCCTTGCATACATTGTTAATTGGTTAAATTATGGGATAGCAGTAGGTGCCATGGAGATCCAGTAAGGACCTCCATTGAGGTATAGTGTTGGTGCCTTGTAGGACTTTAATGACTAGGTTACTAGTTAGATGCCACAGGGGTTCTTACAGGAACATCGTGGCATAGGAGTTAATTTTGATTGCCATGGGAGTCCATTGAGGTCCCTGTAGTGAGGTTTAAACAGGACCATTGTGGCATAGGGGATCAATTAGATTGCCACTGGGGTCCATTAGGGACCCCTGTAGTAGGGTATAAACAAAGGATTCCTTTTTAGGTGCCATGGGTGTCTCAAAAGACTTAATTGGGGATCCGCTTTAGCAAGCAGGGAACCCATCAGTGTGTGAAAGGGGTAATCTAGTGGGTTCCTGGGGATCCCTGGACTCATGGGAGGTAGGGGTACCAAAGGGGAAACTATGAGATCCCCCAAGTATTTGAGATGTGTAGTGTGGTAGGATGCACAATACTAGCACTGTAATCGTGTCAGACATGAAAAATCAAGCCTCAGACCTGACTCAATTTAGGTGTTAGACTGATCATAGAGTCAGATCTGAGGCTTGAATCATTTTCAGAGGCATTTTGCTGCCTCTATGGATGATCATCAGTATGCGTAGTATTCTGGATGAAAAAAGTGCTTACACACAGTATTTACTATATATAAATTGAAATAGTATTATATATTTGTCAGTAATTCAGCACATCTCCAACTGTCATGGTTCCTTTAAATTGTCACGCTTCATTAGCATAGTATATGGATCTCATTATTTTAGTGGTATGCATCTAATGTACTATGCTCTAGTGTATTTTTAAGAAAACTAATGTAAAGTGCCCAAAGAGTGGTTAGTGGTTCTAGTGTATATGATTGAAAGCCAACTGGATGGTTATTTCCAGTCTCTTGTGTTAAAAAATATATCTAGTAATAAATATACACTCAATAAGTTCACTTTGGTTCAGAGAAGAACAGTTAAGCAAAATAAACAAGAAAGTATTATTAGCTGCTTGGCTCTGAAAGACCACTTTACATCAAAAGGAAATGTGTAACTTTTGCAAGACTTTACAATGTCTCTTAAAACCACTATTCTATATCTATACAAAATAACTATAAGGTCGCTACACTTGCTACTGGGATGAAAATAGTATTAAGTCTTGGAAAATGTGTTTTTGGTTTACTTCATGTATTTAAAAATAAGCCAATGTCTTTTTCTGGGGGGTTGGGGTATATTACCTTAAATCGGTCACCACAAAGCAATGAAGAAGCCTTGTGAGCTGTCAAGATCCAGCTAAATTTACTGGGTACTTTTGTTGCTAGTCTGCCACTAAATTACAGAAACAAAGGAAACATTTTTCTTTGGTTTTGGCTTACATGTATATAGGCTACTTGGATCTACAAAGCAATAAAAAAGCAGTGTCAGTAATATGCCAGTTTCCAGCTCATCTAACTTCCAAATACAGTCCCACATATACTGTGTCCCAAAGCAATACAAAGAATAGACAGCAGTTTGCAACACGTCAGCATTTTGACTGCATCCAATTTTTTTCTAGCTTTAGGAAATGTACATAATTATTTACAGACGCATGTTTACATTCATGTAATGGTCTTTATACACCCTTAAGAGTTGTGATTAATTGAAAAAGCAGATAATTATCTGTTTTTAAATAGGCTGCAGAGATATTTATGACAGTTCTGCTTCCATTTCCTTTTGTTTGCATTTGGCCTGACTAAAGATAGAAACAACGGGGACATTTGTGTTTTTTTGGGTACATTCCTAGATAACACTCAATCAATATAATCCTTTAAAAAATATTATAGATTTATGGGTAAAACAAAGTTTTCCAAGGCGGAGATTAAAAGAGCAACAGCATTATTTTTTAAATAGAAGCCAGAGAAATCCCAGGACTATTTAAAAACGTGTACAGTAGTTACATTGCAAACTCCAAAATATCAAATTAAAGACGAAAAATCAGTAACTGTCATGAACAGAAGAAATAAATGTTTTCTAATTATTCTACCACTTCAGATATTATATTAAATAAAGTATGCAATCTCAGTAAGAAAAATATTGCTATTTTTTTCAGTAGCAAGCAATTTTAACAGCTACTAAAGTACCGCAACAAATGAAGTATGTGCGATGAACCAATGGCCCAAAGACTCAGTGTGACCCATTGGCTGATTCTCTTGGCTTGTTTTGGCAAAGCACGGCACATTCTACTCATTGACTTTGATGAAGGAGCACTGAATGATACCAGTGTACAGAGATAGCAAGAAATAACATCTTGTGCAATTCACTAAAAGTATTGCGGATGGACCTACATAAAACAAATGCAATTTATAAAAAGTTTAATTCTAACCCCTGATGATTTTTTCTGCAGTCAGTGGTTCTTGATGCAAAAAAAAGTACATCATTAAAAAAAAAAAGAAATACATTTTTCACTTTGCTTGATTTAAATGGACTATCAAATCTCACTAGTTGTGTTGATGGATATTTTGCTGCTATATGAAATTACTTAAATACAGTTGGCTCCAAAGACCATGTAAGGGAACAATCCAATAAATTCAAAAGGTAGTCTCTTCATATCTATAGAAAAAAAATCTATGATTTGTCTTCTACTAATTCATAACTTTAGATTGTTGTTTAGTTAAGAGTGATAACCAGTGTATATTGGTGAATTTATTTTACATATTGATGGTCAGACAAACCTCCAGAATTAAACTTTGTAAATTGTTTGCAGATATTTTATAGAAAAGATCATTTATACCAAAAAGAAACAGATTAAGTGATGCTCCAACATAATTAATATGAACCTGAAAATATGTAACTTATCACATCCTATACCATTTAGTTACATATACAATACTTTTAAGAGTTATTTGTAAGTTAGTTAGGCTGTAAGTGTCATGAGAGCAGGTCATCATCATATTGATGTTGTTTATATCACAATAGCTGTATCAAATTCACTGAGTAATGACTGGATTATCGGAAATGGTTTATCATTACCAATAAATGTAGTGTTTGAATTGAAATAACCATACTATGATGATATGATGCAAAAGTATGAGTACTTTCAGGTGAGCTTACTTGGAAGCTGCTCTTTTTTACAAGTCTTTGTAGTGTTTGCTGGAGAGATAATTCTCTTTGCATGTGCACTGTGTGTGCCTGTGCCCCCTGGGAGACCTGTCCTGTCCTGTGTGTGTGTCTGCTGGGAAGACTTGCTCTATTTTTGTGTGCCTGCTGAGGGAACCTGCTTTCTGTGTCTTTTTGCCATCTGGGGAATCTGCTCTGGGTGTGTTCTTTCTGCTAGGCGTACTATACAGATTGGCCCTCATTCAATTGCAATTTTGCCAATTGAATAGGGGTCTAAATAAGCACATCACATATATTTTTTAAAGAAGTTTTTAGTTATTAAGCATCTATCCAAAAGCACGGTTTTCACTAACTAAAAACTTCTTTAAAAAATATATATTATGTGCTTATTTAGAGCCATATTCAATTGGCAAAATCGCAATTGAATGAGGGCCATAGTCTATATCAGAGAAGTACAATGACCACTGAAGTTCAAGAAAGACTTGTTTTTATCAGGTACATACAAACAAACAGTACTAGCAGCTATGTAAGCCGTGGACATAAAACTTTTTTTTTTTTATCTGAAGTTTTGATGACTATTTAAGACTACATGAATCCATTTTGTGTTTGTTACATCACATCTGAATGATTGGGGTGTGTGTTTGTAGTTACCAGTAGACGGAATGGTGTAGGATGAGGGAACAGGCAGAATTCCTGACACATAAGACTGAAATTGTAACCACTTCCTTCCCCTCACTGGCCCAGAAGCAGACACTTTGCATCATTCAATGCAATCATAACTATCCCTGGATTCCTGGATTAGTAAATCTCCACTTACATGTCATAAATATCACACAAGCCTGAAGAATATGTTGTGTTTAGCTCACTAGTAGTGAGGTTATCATTAGTAAATGCTTTATATGACACAAATGTTTGGTCAAATGTCTTACATTGCTCTAAGATAAAAGAAGGTTTTATATTTGACAACTTGTAGTAAAGTCTAGAAATTCTTGTTTTCTAGTTTATATTATAAATTATTATTATAATTACATTCCCTTCTCTTTTTAATTGTACCTCATTTGTTATTTAGCATTTGCAACCTCTATAATGCTTTTTAATATACCGCAAGGCATTATACCAAGTGCTTCCCAACAAGAAATGAAGATATATTAACAGTGCAAATGGCTGGTATGATGTTTTAACATTTGCAATGCATGGCTTAACTGATATTCTTAAATTAGTCTATATGAGAACTCATAGATGATGATAGATTTTATAGCCTCTACAGCCCGATTCAATTGCCAAATTTTTAAATTTATACACACTTAAATCACTCTTAATATTGCTAAGTATTCAACAAAAATTACTTATTGGCACTAATTAATTCTTAAGTCAATAGAATGCATATAAACATTTATTAAAAAACACCCGAAGCCAAACTTATGAGATCAAGGCAATTATAAAAAGTTTAATTCTAACCACTGATGATTTTTTCAGCAGTCAGTGGTTCTTGATGCAAAAGAAAGTACATCATTAAAAAAAACGAAATCCATTTTTCACTTTGCTTGATTTGAAATGGACTATCAAATCTTACTTGTTGCGTTGATGGATATTTTGCTGCTATATGAAATTACTTAAATACAGTTGGCTCCAAAGACCATCAGCCTTATTAAATTTATGAGATCAAGGCAATTAGCTAATAGAAAAGGGCCTATGTTGTTAAGCATACTTTAAGTATGACAGCTCTCAGTTTATATTAAACAGTTTCCCTTTGCAAGTGCTCTCGAGCACACGTTGACCTCTGGGCTCCATTTGCATGTTACGTGCTTGCTCCCGAGTGATCACGTTGCACTTTAATAGCTGAATTAAACAATTAGCGGTTACAGGCATGGCAGATCAAAGGATTTACGTGCACATAGTTCAATGTTGCTCTCCACCTAGCCTATTCTCGGACATCCTGCGTGTTAACCGTTACTGTTAACTGTTAACCGTTGTGAGCAACGTTACGAGGCATCTTAGCACGCAAATAGCCCTAAGATGACAGTTACGAGATACGTGTTAACATGTAGCTCCAGTTTAATGAGGCTGTTAATACATGTTGAACAATATTCAAAATTAATTGGTGACTTCAATGGTAAAACAAATCACAGATCCAATCACATCTGACATTTAGATATATGCATTAGATCCATAAGTTGCTTACCTCACCTCTTCACCTTCACCTGTTAGTAATCATTACGTAAAAAGATGCTTGTTAAATAATCTGACAATTCAGTTTATTTAGAATATTGGATATTATATTAGTGCAGTGAGCAAGTTAGATAATACTGTTTAAATGGCAAAGACTCAACAAGCTCAAACGTACAAAATTAGTAGGCAGATGAGAGATTATGAAGAGTCTGGCATGGACATTAGCAAGTAAGGATAGTAGCCCTATTAAATTCAAGCTTTGTTTAAAAACATAGCTCGCATTGTAGAAAGTAAGGCCTACGGCTATTAAATTAGCCCCGTAATGTAAGACGTTGCCTATCTGTGGGTTAGATGCGAAAAAAGCCTACGGGCTGAGCAAAGTTGAACTTCACTGCCGCAATTCTTTGATCCGTCAAGCCCGAAACTGCTACAATTCCAATCATGCTAATCAATTGCAACAAAGTCACTCACGAGCTAACCTGTAACATGCAAATGGAGCCCAAAGCCCCACGAGTGCTGGAGGGGACCCGCAAGGGGGGTAAAGTCCAATGCGTTTCACTTGTACTGTGAATAAAAACACACTACTGTATAATTATTAAAAGTGAAAGTGATGTTAGGTCTTAGAATTAATAGCATAACATTCTCAAGCCCGCAAATTGGCCCAATAAAATACTTCATTTCATATATATTTTATATGTTAGATTGATCTCGGCAATCAATGTGTTAATACATATAATGTAACCTGCATGTAATAGAATATAACATTTGCGGCTTTATTAATATTGCATTATGAATGGAATGTGGGTCCTATCGTAACTTTTAATTGAAGCCCGCAGGAGTTTAAAATCCAACCTCCATTTTTCTGTGACGCAATGATGATCTCTGTTTCCATTGGCTCCATCTAAACCCGTAACTACAGGTTTGCTTAATTGATCACCAGCAAAAACGCAAGTCCGATGGCTGACAACTGGTTTACGGGTGTGCGTCTCAAACTTGTAACTTACAGCCCATTACAATTTAATAGCACAGTAACACAGGGGAATATTAGGCCCGCAGCCGCTGCGAGATTCACGTTGAACTTACGGGGCTGGAATTTAATAGGGCCCTAAGTTGCTTAATCATGACACGTCTGTTCTTGACAAGTTTACTTAGATCATTTTTCTTGGTAAACAGCCCTTTTGAGAAAAGTAGGTTTTATGATATATCTTTATAAAATGAATCTAAACATTATGGTGGCAGAAAATAAATATGCAGTTTTCTATTTTTATCTAAATACTATTAAAAAGAAGCTTTGGAGAAACATTTACATTTTGATCTGATTGACAAAATGTGCACAAGGGCAATGTGGCTGGGAATGAGCAGCTTCTTACATTTTCTGAGCAGTGTAATAGCGTTCCAGCTTCAGTTTTTATGGAGACTTTCATTTTCTGGTGCATTTGTTCCAAGACTGGTGTTTACACTTCTCACATAGTAGGTGGTTTGGGAAATCACCAATAAAATTGTTATACTGATATAGGAAAAAATAAGTGATTATATTTCCCTTTATTATCAGTGAGTTTTAAATGCTTAGAGATTTGTGGAGCTTAAATGAAAAAGGGAATGTTTTTCCATGGAATTTTGGAGGAATCTTTGCATGTTTAATCCATTGATTGCTTTGAACATTTGAATTTGATCTTCATTTTTTGATGGCAAAGGCTACAGAGGTAATAAAATGCAAAAGAAAATATATTTTTTTTATTTATAGATTTGTTTTTGAGCTTTTGATGTGACTAGAAGTATATGAGTATAATCATTTGTTGGTGTATGAGAAATGTAATTAACAAATATAATGGATAAAGAATAACACTTTATTAATCCATGCCGTGTTATTTCTAGATATATTTCTAGATGTAAAGCATATTTGAATCATGTTCAGTCAGTACAAAATATTGTTTTAAATTAAAGAGAGATAAGGGCAATTTGTTTGGCCATTCTTTTGTCCTGACAAGTTAAATTATATAAAGTGGGAGGAGACATTGAAAATACATATTTACATTACTCTGAGTTACTAATATCCATTCAAATGACAGCTAAAAAAGCACAAGCTCTTCTAGTTAAATTAATTTCACAGTTTAGGAATTAAAATAATTAAATATGCTGCTATTTTTATGTTGTTGAGTGTATGTTTTCTAAATCAAAAAATATTTATTTTACATAGAAATGTTTTTAAAGTAATGTTTAACACATGCTCTTTTCAATGCATGATTTAAAATGTAGGATTACCACTCTCACTAAGTCATTTGAATAACTAGAATTTGTTACAAACCTGATATTTATCAAGGAGCGATATTTGTGCAGAAAACATGGTGGTGTATAATAAAGTGATCTATATTTAAAAGACCACTGTAGATCAAGAAAAAATGCACTTGGGTGTAATTCATGTAACAAACTAATAACATCAGCCACTGTGTAAGCCAGAGAAAATCAGAATTTTTTATTTATGAATAGAGAAATCTTTGCTACACCAGCTGGATCATGTGTGTGTGCATTATTTAACTATCTAGTGGAGGGTGGGTGAGGGGGGAAGATACAGGAAAAGGTTGGAATACTTTGTTAGTTACCTGGATGTGATTGAAATTGACACCACACACCTTCACAGGTCAAGATGCAGGCTGCTTGCATAAATAAATGCAAACATTGCTCCAGAAAATGTAAAAGCCCTCTCACACACAATTTCTCTTCATCCTCAATTTCCCTCCTCATTCTCAACCTCGCTCCGCAACCCCCCTCCTCAACCCCCCTTTCTCAACCTCCCTCCTCACTCCCCCTCCTCAACCTCTCTCCTCAACCCCCCTCCTAGTCCTCAACCCCCTCCTCAACCTCGTTCCTCAACCCCCCATCCTCAACCCCCCCCATCCTCATCCTAAACTCGCCTCCTCACATTACCCCTCTAATTACCTCCTGCTCTCCCTTTCCCCTCACTTACCTTCCATCTGCAGCAGCTGCTGCAGACACAGGGGGAAAGAGAGACACAGGGGTGATGACTCGAGTATAAGCCGAGGGGAAACTTTTCAGCCTTAAAAAAAGGGCTGAAAAACTCAGCTTGACCTATCTTGGAATTAGGAGAACCTATTTTTATTATCCATTCCTAGGACTGTTAACAGTTATATATACTGCATCACCTCCCATCAACTAGTTAGTTGGGTTCAGATATCAGATTACATATACTCACAGCCGGACATATTCATACACTGGCTCACAGACACACACTAATTGCATATCACCCATCATTCAGGCACATCAGATAGGGATTACATGATAATTTATCTAACCATTATCTACTTTGGCTACTTACTTACCTGTTTTGGCCACTTGCTTATCTGAACCTATTATGGCATCCCCTTTTGTGGATGGGTTGATAGCACAGCTTAGGCAACATACTTTGGTTAGAGGCCCTTGATGGCTGGCCTCCATTGTGCTTCCACCCCTGCTTTATTTCACTCACACTCACCCCCTCACCTTACTTACCTTCATTCAAGCCTTGACATTTCAGACACCTTTGTACCCTCCACTGCAGCCAGGGCTGCCCCTTGCACCACATTATGCATCCCCCCTTGCACCACCTGATGCCCATCTTTACACTCCCAGGCAACCCCATTCTCACACAATGCAGCGTTACCAGCCTGCATTTATCAGGGGGAGCTCCAATCGGGCCTTGCGTTACTCAGTGGAATGCACAGTGACTGCTGTAGCCCACACTGAGGTAGCTTCACTCACAATGCACATTAGACAGCTGGGAGCAGGTAAGAATGGGTCAGCAACTGCTGCATCCTAGGTGAGATTTGGGGCGTCTGATCTGGGGGTCTTGGCATTTCTGGGTCTGGCAGCATCGTGGGAACAGGTGGCTGTTAGGTCCATGAGTGCTAACAGGGCACAGACCGTTTTCAAAATGGCGTCTGGGTCTCAAAAGGGGGCGGGGCTAGACAGGGGCGGGAGAATTGGCGGGGAAATATTCTCCAAATAAAGAAGGGTAGGAGCACAGATGAATCATAGGTACACTTCAGCACAAAAAAAAAAACTTTCCAACTAACTCTAATCAGCCTGCTGAGAGTGTCTAGGCAGAGGATGTAAGTAGTGAGTTTGCTGGTCATAGCAGAAGATGTGAGTATTGAGTTTGATGGCATGGGTTCTGTCCAGCTGGATCTCATTCCTTTCTAAACTGTGGATTGAGGGCTCAGTCTTATGTGCAAGGGAGCAGAGTGGGAGTTGGGAAATGCATTTGACAATAGTGAATTCATAAATGTCAATCATAATCTGAAACTGAAAAGGACTTTAGTGTAAACTTGGTAATTCAGGGTCCTGTTCCAATTTTGCTGTACAAATAATAAACCACCTCTATATACCAATGTAAAAGGTTGTGTGAGAGGAAGTGATTACAATAATTTCAGATAATCATAATAACTGAATGAAGAATGAGTGGTATTTAATACAATGGTTTGGTTCAATAGGAATACATAGCAGAGTGTCATTAAGGAAGTAGTGCAGTATTCATGCAGGGGGAAATGATTTAGGGTTCATGTCGTTAAAAGCATTGATTGCATGCATGAAAAATTATGTGGACAGATTGCACCAGCTATTCCCTAGTATGCGGATTAAATGATTTGAGAAGGTACACCGGCTTAAATGGAGACCCCACATTCAAGATTAGGGACAATTATGTTGACCATCCATATTGACTTGGAAGGGAATGATGCGTTAGCATTTTATGGAAAGGATGGTGTTCATTGAATAATTTTGGCTCTAATCTTTTTATTTTGGCCTTTAAGTAAACCATTTGTTTTGTACTAGATGACTTGGGACGCGGTTAGAGTTAAGTTGCACGTTTCCAGTTTAATTGTTTTCCTTACATATAGGCACAGCTAAAGTTCATTTAGGCTATGATGGTAGGGTTTTATTCAGAGCTTACTAGAGAGCCAGTGGTGTGCAGCTAAATGGCTGGAATTATGGCACAGTTCTAAGTTGAACCAGAACTTGGTCTTCCTTGAATTATTCCCCATCATCGTGGCAATCTACATATGGGGTGATAACTTGAAGTACCAGCATGTCATATTTCATAGTGACAGAATGGGCACTGTCCTGTTGGTCGGCAAACTGATATCCTCCTAGAACAGCTGGTTTCAACAAAACTGAGTTGTTGGTGAAATTGTTTGGAATATGTGGGATGAAGTGGGAGTGCGTTGTTAGGGATGTAGTGCAGTTCATGCAGGGGGTAATGATTTAGGGCGTATGCAGTTAAAGGCACACATTACAACTTTGGCAATACTTTACTCTATCAGTGGAACATAACATAGCTAAAAACTGGAAAACTTCCACATTAAACTAAAAGAGGTGATTTTCAAATCAATTATATTTTGATCAATGACAAATTGACTCATGTTATACAAAATACATACCTCCTTTCTCAAAACCTGGACTCCTTGGCTTAGCTCAATCATAGTACAGTGAATATAAAAAGTCTACACACCCCTGTTAAAATGTCAGGTTTCTGTGCTGTAAAAAAATTAGACAAAGATAAATCATTTCAGAACTTTTTCCACCTTTAATGTGACCTATAAACTGTAAAACTCAATTGAAAAACAAACTGAAATCTTTTAGGTGTAGGGAAGAAAAAGAAAAAAAAGAAAAATAATGTGCTTGCGTAAGTCTGCACACCCTCTTATAACTGGGGATGTAGCTGTGTTCAGAATTAAGCAATCACATTCCAAATCGTGTTCAATAGGAGTCAGCATACACATGCCATAATTTAAAGTGCCTCTGATTAAACCCAAATAAAGTTCAGCTGCTCTAGTTGGTCTTTCCTGAAATTTTCTTAGTCGCATCCCACAGCAAAAGCCATGGTCCACAGAGAGCTTCCAAAGCATCAGAGGGATCTCATTGTTAAAAGGTATCAGTCAGGAGAAGGGTACAAAAGAATTTCCAAGGCATTAGATATACCATGGAACACAGTGAAGACAGTCATCATCAAGTGGAGAAAATATGGCACAACAGTGACATTACCAAGAACTGGAGCTCCCTCCAAAATGGATGAAAAGACGACCCGAAAACTGGTCTGGGAGGCTAGCAAGAGGCCTACAGCAACATTAAAGGAGCGGCAGCAATATCTGGCAAGTACTGGCTGTGTGGTAAATGTGACAACAATCTCCAGTATTCTTCATATGTCTGGGCTATGGGGTAGAGTGGCAAGACGAAAGCCTTTTCTTATGAAGAAAAACATCCAAGCCAGGCTACATTTTGCAAAAACACATCTGAAGTCTCCCAAAAGCATGTGGGAAAAGGTTTTATGGTCTGATGAAACCAAGGTTTAACTTTTTGGCCATAATTCCAAAAGATATGTTTGGCGCAAAAACAACACTGCACATCATCAAAAGAACACCATACCCACAGTGAAGCATGGTGGTGGCGGCATCATGCTTTGGGGCTATTTTTCTTCAGCTGGAACTGGGGTCTTAGTTAAGATAGAGGGAATTATGAACAGTTCCAAATACCAATCAATATTGGCACAAAACCTTCAGGCGTCTGCTAGAAAGTTGAACATGAAGAGGAACTTCATCTTTAAGAATGACAACGACACAAAGCATACATCCAAATCAACAAAGGAATGGCTTCACCAGAAGAAGATTAAAGTTTTGGAATGGCCTAGCCAGAACCCAGACCTGAATCCAATTGAAAATCTGTGGGGTGATCTGTAGAGGGCTGTGCACAGGAGATGCCCTCGCAATCTGACAGATTTGGAGTGTTTTTGCAAAGAAGAGTGGGCAAATCATACCCAAAAAGACTGAGTGCTGTAATTAAATCAAAAGGTGCTTCAACAAATTCATAGTTTAAGGGTGTGCATACTTATGCAACCATATTATTTTATTTTTATATTTTTTCTTCCCTCTACCTAAAAGATTTCAGTTTTTTTTCATTTGAGTTATACAGTTTATAGGTCACATTAAAGGTGGAAAAAGTTCAGTTTAACAGGGGTGTGTATACTTTTTATATCCACTGTATATTTATATTATAATATGACCATGAGAGACTGCTGGTGCCTGTAGTGGGTTGGTGAGGCCGGAGGTACCCAAACCGACATGAATGCAGTCTAAGTCTAAGCTTTTTCAGATGGCACACTTCTACGGACTGCATGGATCCTAGGCCATTCATACGTGTACTGAGCACGTAGAACAGCTCTGCAAAAAGATGATGATACAAACAGCTGGGTTTCAGCACAAAATTAGTTGTTAATAAAATGGTTTTGAATACCTGGGATGAAATGGGAGTGTGTTGCAGTATGCAAGGGTATGCAAGGGTATGCAAGGGTAGCGGGTCCCTCTGACGTACAGTGCCTTGCAAAAGTATTCACCCCCATTTTTACCTATTTTGTTACATTACAGCCTTAAGTTCAATGTTTTGTTAATCTGAATTCTATGTGATGGATCAGAACACAATCTAAGTTGGTGAAGTGAAATGAGAAAAATATATACAGTACAAAAAAACATTTTGTAGAAATAGAAAACAGAAAATTGGCATGTGCGTATGTATTCACCCCCTTTGTTATGAAGCCAATAAAAAGCTCTAGTGCAAACAATTACCTTCAGAAGTCACATAATTACTGAAGTGATGTCCACCTGTGTCACATGATCTGTCATTACATATACACACCTTTTTTGAAAGGCCCCAGAGGATGTAACACCTAAGCAAGAAGAACCATTAACCAAACACTGCCATGAAGACTAAAGAACTTTTTGAGTTTGCGAAAAGGCATGTGGGAGACTCCCAAAATGTATGGAGGAAGGTGCTCTGGTCTGAGAAGACTAAAATTCAACTTTTCGTCCATCAAAGAAAATGCTTTGTCTGGCGCAAACCCAACACATCACATCACCCAAAGAACCCCATCCCCACAGTGAAACATGTTGGTGGCAGCATCATGCTGTGGGGATGTTTTTCAGCAGCCGGGACTTGGAAACTTGTCAGAGTTTAGGGAAAGATGGATGGTGCTAAATACAGGGATATTCTTGAGTAAAACCTGTACCACCACTCTGTGAGTGATTTGAGGCTAGGATGGAGGTTCACTTTCGTCAATGACCCCAAACACACTGCTAAAGCAACACTTGAGTGGTTTAAGGGGAAACATGTAAATGTGTTGGAATGGCCTAGTCAAAGCCCAGACCTCAATCCAATATAAAATCTGTGGTCAGACTTAAAGATTGCTGTTCACAAGCGCAAACCATCCAACTTGAAGGAGCTGGAGCAGTTTTGCAAGGAGGAATGGGAAAAAGTCCCAATGGTAAGATGTGGCAAGCTCACAGAGACCTTTCCAAAGTGACTTGGAGCTGTGATTGTCGCAAAAGGTGGCTCTACAAAGTATTGACTTTTGGGGTGTGAATAGTTATGCATATTGACTTTTTCTGTTATTTTGTCCTATTTGTTGTTTGCTTCACAATAAAAAAAACAAATCTTCAAAGTTGTGGGCATATTCTGTAAATGAAATGATGCAAATCCTCAAACAATCCATGTTGATTCCAGGTTGTGAGGCAACAAAACACAAAAAAATGCCAAGGGTGTGTGAATGCTTTTGCAAGGCACTATACTTATTACAAAGATGAAATGGGATGTGGAAAGGTTGCACCTTTTATTCTCTAAAATCCATATGATATGGTCGGAGATGGTGCACCGTATTACATTGCATTCTCACATTCTTCCTGTTATATTAAATAAATGCAGGAAGAAAGTCAATAAGACGATGGCTAGCTACATTAGAGCAATGGGTGGAACATCATTACGACACACTGATTTAGAAGAAGAGAATGCATTAGCATTTTATAAAAAGGTTGGTGTTCACCTCAATGAATATGGGTCAAATTTGTTTATCTTGGCATCTAAATTAACCATTTGTTTAGTCTTGGATGGCTGGGTTTGTCATTAGTCCTTGGTAATTGTTATTGTTACAGTTGCCACATTATTAAAATATACTGTAATTAATACACTACAGTTGCCACTTTATTCAAATTTGTTGTTACTGTTGCCACACATCTCTTTGTTATACGGTTAAGAGCACTTTTATTGGTGCTTTTATAATATGATATGGAGAGTGCTGATCGGTAATTTCACATCTCTTATTAACACACTTAAGGGACTGGGCCCCTCGATCCAATAGATAGCATGGTGTGTGCTTAGACGTAATTGCAAATTCGGGCCCGAGGAGGGCAGAATGCACGATTTATCAGCATGCAAGCGAATTTAGATGACTTGGAATGCATTTTTCCATTAGGGGTGCATTGCCCGGGACACATAGTTACAAGGGGTGTGTTTAGTTGTAACTACGCACCTCTTGGAATTCGGGTCCGAAAAGGGTAGAGTCTGCTATTTATCCGCATGCAACCAAATTAGATGGTTTGGAACACATTTAACCGCTAGGGGTATGTTGCCTGGACAAGTGGGTCCTATAGATGACAAGGGGCTTGCTACTTGTAATTGCATGCCACTTGGAATTTGGGTCCAAATAGGGCATGTATCTGCACACAACCAAATGAGATGTTTTGGAACAAATTTAACCATTTTGGGTGCGTTGCCTGTAGGGGGGCGGGTTCTTTCTAACAGGTGGTTAATGAGCTGTGAGGTGCACTCACTTGGTTGTACTCCTGGGGCACAGGGTCCCCTTGAGCTGTTAAGTGTGGGTGGGCAGGCACCTCTTGTTATGTATATGTGTTTTTGCTTATAATAAACAGAGCTGTGGCCTTTTTAACCCCATACCTTAGGCCTCATTCATTTGCAAGCCCCTAACTTGCTCGCCGATGACCGCATGTCTGCAAGTTGCAGGCTCTCATTCCCTTACGTTTGCTATGCTATTCAATACCCCACGGTCGAAACTCGCTGCCCGAGATACAAAATCGGAAACCCAGGTTTCCAATGTAAGCAGAGCAGGGCTTGCGAATGCAAACCCGTAGCTACTGCTTACTATTAACCAATAGGAAATGAGACCGTCATCATGATGGCAATGAAACCTGCGGGTGCTCCCTCAGGTTTCCTACATGAAACCCTGCTGCAGGGGTCTCAACCGGGACCACCGCAGTGTCCCCACATTAACCCCAATGATGCAGGGGTCCTGACCGTGACCCCCAAAGTGTCCCCACATTAAACCTTGCAGCGGGGTTCCCGATCAAGACCCCAGCTGCATTAAAAATTTAAAATTTCATTTAGGAATGTGTGGGGGGGGGCATTTATGAGTGGGGATATGTTTGCGATATGCAATTTCAGCCCTGCGAATGCGACAGATGGAAGGCTTCAGAGTGGTGTAGGCTGCGAGTTTACCGGCCGCCATTTTCACATGGCCATAACTCGTAACCCGATCTGAGCCTGCAAAAAGACATCAATTGAATAGCAAATTTGACTGCGATCTCCACTTGCGAGCTCCGATCTGAAAATCGTAGCAATTGAATGGAGCTCCTTGTGTCCAGTATTTATTTGTCTTTTTTAAAATACTGTACGGCTGCACGTAGTTAAAAGGGGGGGGGGGGGGGTTGACCAAGCTTGGAATTAGGAGGACCTATTTTATTATCCATTCCTAGGACTGTTACCATGGAGGGGTTATTAGATAACGGTTATGGAACAGGGGCTAGTTTATATATACCGCATCACCTCCCTTCAACTAGTTAGTTGGGTCCAGATAACAGATTGCATGTCCCTCCATCCCTTATAGGTCTGATATTTTCATTATTTTATATAAAAAATAAAATAAACTTGTATGATGTTATGCTTATCTGTTTGTTACATGTTTTAAATAGAAAAAATAATAATAAATATAAATATATATAAAAAATCATTATTGATAAAATAAAGAGGAAATATATTATTTACATTTAAGAAAAATATATTCTGAACAATGTATTATGTATATTCTGTAAATAATAATTGTATTTACATGGGTTATTACTTTGTATTGTCACAGCTTGGGTAGGTGGGGGTGCTTGCCCACAGGTGGTTAATGAGCTGCGAGGTGCGCTCATTTGGCTGTTATTTATCTCTTGTTATTTATGTGTGTTATTGTTTATCAGCGCTACGGAATATGACGCGTTATAAATAAACGATAATAATAATAAACAGAGCTGTGGCCTTTTTAACCCCATTCCTTGTGTCCAGTATTTATTGGTCTGCGTTAAAATACAGGGGATCCGTATTGACATTGCTTAGGTCATGATGAATATCTGGAAAACCTGTTTGTATGTTTGTCCAAGAAGAGTGAATTTTTGCCCAATAGTTCAAAATGATTGTTTTGCATATACAGTATTTGTTTGCCTATATGTATAAAAAATCTTATTTCCAGAATATATCTCTTAATCCAAATTCCAGAAATAAAAGTTAGTCAATTTTCCTTATATTTGTTTCGCGATTATTAGTTTGCCAATGATGCAGCTTTAAATACACACTGATGGTCAAACATCACCCAGGAACTACAGAGGCAGCAAAAAAAGAAAAAGGGACATTCCAGAATCAAGATAATCTTCCCCACACGGATTGTCTTTGACACAAATACAGGAGAAATTTCCTAAAGTGAGCTACAAATGTCACTATTATTAGGAGTTGGATTATGTAAAAACTGTTTTCTCTTCATTGCAAGACGACTTGAGTTAAACTTTAAATGCTCTCTTCCATCCAACTCTCCCTATGATTTTTACTATATCAGCAATTTATCAGATGATTAGGCCATCCATGGAGCTTGAGCATTAGGCTTCTAGTGTTTCTTGACTCCAACACTTGTTTACGTTTTTCAATATCAATTTATCACTCTGTATTACTACTACAGAGCTCTTCTATTACTCTTACCTTACACCAGGTTTTGGACACAGATTGCAATATTCTGTGTCCCGATAACTCCCCCTCCAAATCTGTCAGATTGCGAGGCATCTCCTGTGCACAGCCCTCTACAGATCACCCCACAGATTTTCGGATTTAGGTCTGGGCTCTGGCTGTACCATTCCAAAACTTTAAGCCACCTTATATATATATTTATTTATATATTTTTTTAAATATGTTTTTTTTATTTACAGACATTTTTAAAATGTTACAAACATTACTTGAGTCATACGTTTGTTTTATCATTACAAACAATCAGTATTTCAATTGATTATCCTAATTCAACAATACATTACTCCATGCAGTAATCATCATCTCAGTAAATAGCCAAAAACAATAATACAAGTTTCAAAAGTAATCATTAATAAAAAAAATAAAAAAAGCTTGATAGAATCTCAAGCAAAAAAAAAAAATACACACAAATAAAAGAAACAAAAAGCAAATACATACCATTATGGACACGGAACAAATCTCCAAGAAAGCCTGTTTATAAATCCTAACTCCCCCTCAATGTTATTACTATTTTATATCTATCTCATTGCTATTTTCCCATATTTTCTATTTTATTAATAATTTATTTTATAGTCCTAGAGCAAATGCATCCATTTATAACTGACTGAGTTTTTATTTATAGCAAATGTAATTTTGTTCCAACTTGGAACTTGTTGTTGCTTCCATTTTCTTGCTATCAGTAATGTTACTTAATTAGCAAAATAAATGCTTTTTATATTTTAATCACTATAGCAGCAGTGGTAAAATAGCAACATTGGATTGATGGCAACAGCCTACTTTCCCATCTCAGTCCCTGTGCCTTGGCAAATTATACAAAGTATTTTAACTAGACTGGACTGAAGTTAGCTTAGATAGAGAAATAATGGGAGAAGAACATTTCTGCAATATGTTAACATCAAGCCTTCATCTAGAATCTTGTGGATCAATTTAAACATAGTTCATGGCAAGACTCAGCATTGTTGTAAGGGCATTTAACCATTTAAGTTAGAAATATTTATTTTTTAGTGATAGAGAGGAGGTAGATATCATCAATAGATCTTTCTCACTTTCAGCCAGAGTAGTTATCTTGAACCATTTCGTTTTTCCATGTTCAGTTCTGACTGTGGCTTCTTAATCCATATACAGATTTCTCAGGAGTTGGTGTGATACTCCCATCTCTTTAACAACTTGCCACATTTTATTGTGATCCAAACAGTTAAAGGCTTTAGAATAGTCATTAGAATGAAGCAAAGGCAAATGTTTTATTTTCTGGAACTCTATTGCTTCTTCTATTATCCAGCAGGTATTGGCAATTTGATCTCTTTTGCATCCATGGGGCTTGATTAACTATTGTGAGAAGCTTTGATATGTTGTATCCTTGTAAATCTAAGCCAAAAGATAACACAGGACCAAGAGTTCTGCAATTCACCTTAGTATATCCTACCCCATATGTATTGTGTGTCAGTCTTCATCACTTTCTACAATTTATGTTTTTTTTTTTGTATACACAGAACTGACAGAATAGTTTGTGGTAAAAATGTGAGACCTGCCCGGAGAACTTTATACAACTACAATGCCAATTCAAACGTGCTTCAAATGTGTTTGAGGGATTTCTAACTGAGAATAATTTATGGGATTATTGCCACAAATTATTTTATAAATCATATTAATCCTAAATCCACAGAAGATTTCCCATTTTGAAATGTAAAGGAAATAATTTAGAACATTTCAATTGTGTTGCTTGTTATTTTTTGTCTTATGCAGCTCATTTAATAAGTCAAGTTAAATATTTTCTAGAAGAATTTTTATTTTTGGATTTAATAATGTTTGTGAACTCTACTCCACATTATATGATTGCCAGAAATTTCCTAGGGTTCTGAATATTTGCTATCCTGAAAACTCAAATATGGCTTACTCTATTTCCTGTGAAAAGTTTATCAAAGATTTGTTCTTTAAAAATTTATCTGTAGAATCCAGTTGGAATTGTGGATACAATAATGAAAAGCTTATAGCAGATAATAAAAATAATTACACATAGTTTTATTATAACATATCAAACATGCATTTTGAGACTTAAAAAAATAGATTTATTGGAACAGTAAAAGGTCAGGAAACAGTAAATGGAAAAGGAATGGGATAAAACAGCAAAAAAAGTAAAAATGTAAATTATAAACTGAGAATAAATTCATGATTTATGTTAAATTCAGGCATATACTTGTTTGTTAGATTATGACATGTTTCATATTATAACTTTTTTTCCACCTCAACCTCATCTGTATGCAATAAAGCTACTTCTCGTTCCCCAAATACTCCATGAACATATAGAAGTCTTCACATTATTGACTCACAGGAATCTGTCCTCTCGCTCCACCCCCTAATCCATAACTACACAACATTCTCCTGTCCTGACCTTGCTGCTGCACACTACAATCACTCACTATATAAAACCATAGACAAGTCTTCCCCAACAGCAGTTTTCTTGCTTCTCCCACTCTCCCTCAGCCATGACACTCAAACAAGATATCTCTTCAAAAATGCTTTTGTACTACTAAACGTGTACTTTACTCAATCAGAAATCTTGCACTATAAATGTATGCTGTGCTTTTATACCTTTACCCTAAATCTGACTAAGCAAACCTACTTTTCATCTACCTTAACAACACTGCCATCTAATCCTATACACCTATTTTAAAACATAATATCCATCTTCAGGCCCTCACCTTCCCCTCTATTGCCCAACTTCACAGCACATTTCCAAAAATAAACACAATCAGACATGACACTACAGACACATTGCATCCACTCTTATCTCCTCCCACAGACACACTCTGATTCTTCACAATATTTACAGAAAATGAGGCATCCAAATTACTGTCTCATGTCATAACTACATGCTACATTCTCTCACATCTTGTCCCCTTCATTTCTACCATCATTACCCCAGTCCTCACTCATCTTTGCAATCTCTCTCTGTATCCATTTGTAACTATTGCCCCATCTCCATAGCCCCCCACCTCTAAATTACTAGAGTAACTAGTCTACAGCTGCTTACACACTTCTGAAAAAACTGTCCTTATTCTACACAATGCAATCTGGCTTCCAATCCCCAACACTCAACTAGACTGTTCTCACTAAAGTAACAAATTACCTAATGACTGCTAAATCCAGAGGACACTTCTCTTTACTAATACTCCTTGATCTCACTGCTGCATTTGACACAGTTGACCATCCACTGTTCCTGCAAATACTCCATTCCCTAAGCCTCAGCGGCACAACCCTCTCATGGTTTGAGTCTAATCTCTTTAAACTTTCATTCACTGTCCCCTACCTTGGCACCTCCTCCCTTCACTAGCCCCTTCTGTTTGGCTTCCAAAAGGCTCAGTGTTAGGTCCATTACTTTTATCTCTCTATGCTTCTTCTTTTGGTAAACGTAGAAGCTTCTATGGGTTTTAGTACCATCTTTATGCTGATGATACCAAAATCTAAATCTCCTATCTATCCCTCACCCTACTAATCCACCCTACTAATTTCACACATATTCTCCTGGATGACCTCCAAACATTAAAAATCAAGCTCTCCAAGAATGACCTGTTACTAATTTCTCCTTCCTCCTTTCTCCTTCCAAAAATCACCCCAGGATGTCTTGGTGTCACACTTGACAAAGCCCTCTCCTTCATCCCATACATTCAATCACTACCTGAATCATGCCATTACTCCTCTGGAACATTTCCAAAATGTGTCCCTTCCTCACGCAAGACTATACTGAAACAATAATCCAAACTCATGCCACACTTTGATTATTGCAACATTCTGCTAAGTGGCCTTGCATAAAAAAGCTTATTTCCACTCCATTCCACCCAGAATGCTTCCACTAGACTCATTTACCTTACCCAATACTCATCACCTGCAGCCCCCTCTGCTAGTCCCTATACAGACTCCTATTTCCGCAAAAAGAAAAATTTTCTTAGCCTCACTTAGAAAGCCATCAACAGCACCACAGCTCTCTACATCTCAACTCTTGTCTCCAAATACACTCCCACTTTCAATCTCATTCCCCGATTCTTTAGAATATTCTATGTTTCTCTGTAAGATCCTAATCTTAACATATATCGTTTCCCTGGTGGTCAAGTGGTTAGGATTTAGTGCTTTCACCTCTGCATCCTGGGTTCGATTCCAGTCAGGGAACCAAGAGGTCACACCACCCTGAAGCCAAGCATGGTTGGGCTTGGCCAGTACTTGGATGGGAGACTACCTAGGAATACAATTAACTGTATGCTGTGGCTCACTGGAAAAGGAACTGGCAGCCCACTCCAGTATCTCTGCCATGAACAGCAAGTGGATCAGCATCACCATGGACATAAAGATGCGCCTGGTGTGTTACAGTCCATGAGGTCAAACCATTCTGGTTTGTAAACCCCTCCCATATCATTAATCCATCCAAAAGTCCCAGCACCTCAGGGTTCTATCATCTATCACCTTTTAGATTGCAAGCTCTTGCAAGAGCAGGGACCTCATCTGCTCATGCAGCACTGCGTATGTACAAATGCTGTATGTAAATGTCAATCCATTGTTATTGTGCTACTAGAGCTATGGAATATGCTGGCACTCTAAAAATAGAATAATAATAATAATGCACTGCTGGCCTTTAGAATTGTTCAGTGGTTCAAGTGAATATCCATTGTAGATGTAACCAATAAAATGCTAGGATGTAAACAAAGACCATGGGGATCAGGGCCGGATTAAGAGGCCCTAAGCACTTAAAAGGTTTTGGTGCCTCTGTATATATCTAAATCGAAATATAAACAATAATAAACAATTACAATGTATCTCATCACCCTTTAATATTGTTTTTTATTATTGTATATATATATATATATATATATATATATATATATATATATATATATAGTAAATTAAAAGTACATCTGTGTTCACATTTCAATGTCTAAAGCAAGCTTTATAGCCATAATGTTATTAATTATTTCAAACTATATTTTGCCTTTCTCTCCCTAGCATTTCTCAGTTGCTCCTCCTCACCTCCTGTCCCTTTGCTTTCCCAGATAATTCTGATAGACAAGTTTCACAAAATGTGAATAGACCCGACTATTAGAGAAATCTGGGTAGGCAAAGGGAAAGGAGGTGAGGGGGAGCAACTGGGAATTGCTGGGGAGGAAGAGGAAGAAGAAGAGATTACTAAAGCACAGGGAGGTAGATGTATATGTATATAACTTGTCTTTTTCTGTACTTGATGCGACTGACTGAGAAAAAAATGCCTCGGAAAGCAACACTTGCTCTTTACTTGTCGCGTTTACACTATCCTGCATTCTTCCTCACCAGGAAGTAATAAAGTAATGTGGTGCAGTGTAGCATGCCTACAAGAGCACAAAAGCAGTCTGTGTGCCTACAAGAGCCAAATAGCAGTCTGAGTCTACAAGGATCAAAGTGTAGACTGTGCCTATAAGAACCAAAGTGCAGCCTCTGCCTATTAGAAACAAAGCACAACACGTTCCTACAGAATCAAAGTGCAGCCTGTTCCTAAAAGAATCAAAGTGTAATCTGAGCCTACAAGAAACAAAGTGTAGCCTGTACATATAAGAATCAAAATGTGTCCTGTGTTTATAATAACCAAAGTGCAACCTGTGCCCAAAAGAATCAAAGTCTAGCCTGTGCAAGCAAAGTTCCAAGCAATAACCTCTCTCCTCCTCTGCATCACCACCATACTATTGTGACCTTGAGTCCTCTCAGGACAGTAAAAAGTGAATTTAAATTATATTTTATTTAATCTAATTACTGTTTTTATATTTATGTCTGTTCAGTTTTAAGGTGTTGTATCAAGAAACAACATCATCAGTTCAAAGTAAAATGTGAAATTTTTGGGGTCCGGAACAGATTATTTTTATTTACTTTCATCCCTATGGGAAATTATACCTTGGTACTCAACCTTTTTGGTACTCAATCTGCCATCCGGAGTGGATAGTAAATAAAAAGTACATCTGTGTTCACATTTGAATGTCTAAAGCAAGTTAAAAAACCTGCTTCCAGCTCAGAGTTCCGAGAAAAACAGTTATTACACTGCATTCTGGGATGTTGAGCTGGGACACACAAATGTGGCCACAAATGCCTCGCTCTTCATTCCGTAGCCATCATCAAACATGGCTTCCTTTAAGCTTATGCATGCTGTATTACACAGCTTTAATGCAAAGCCAAGGTTGGAATAAATACATATATACATGGAATATATATATATATATATATATATATATATATATATTTATATATAGCTGTGCTTAAAAGTTTGCATATCCTGGCAGACATTGTGAAATTCTGGCATTTATTTTGAAAATATGACTCACCATGCAAAAAAAATTCTTTTATTGAAGGATAGTGATTATATAAAGCCATTTATTATCACATAGTTGTTTGGCTCTTTTTTAAAATTATAATTATAACAGAAATGACCCAAATGGCCTTGATCAAAAGTTTACATACCCTTGAATGTTTGGCCTCGTTACAGACACACAAGGTGACACACACATGTTAAAATGGCAATTAAAGGTTAATTTCCCACACCTGTGGCTTATTAAATTGCAGTTAATGTCTGTGTATAAATAGTCAATGAGTTTGTTAGCTTTCACAAGGATACACTGAGCAGGTCGAGTTGCCAGAAAGAAGCCTTTACTGCGCCAATGCCACAAAAAAGCTGGGTTAAAATATGCCCGACAACACTTTGAAAGGCCTCACAGCTTCTGGCACACTGTAATTTGGAGTGACGAGGCCAAAAGTCCTATGTTTGGAAAGGGGTCAACAAGGCCTATAGTGAAAACAATACCATCACAACTGTGAAGCATGGTGGTGGCTCACTGATGTTTTTTTTTTAGGGGGGGGGGGGTGAGTGCTAAAGGCACAGGGAATCTTGTGAAAATTGTTGGCAAGGTGAATGCAGCATGTTATCAGAAAATACTGGCAGACACTTTGTATTCTTCTGCATGAAGGCTGCACGAAGGCTCTTGGCCTTTCCAGTATGACAATGACCCTAAGCACAAGGCCAAGTTGACTCTCCAGTGCTTACAGCAGAAAAAGATGAAGGTTGTGGAGTGGCCATTACAGTCTCCTGACCTTAATATCATCAAGCCACTCTGGGGAGATCTTACACGTGTGCTTCATGCAAGACGACCAAAGACTTTGCATGTCCTGGAGGCATTTTGCTAAGACAAATGGGCAGCTATACCACCTGCAAGAATTAGGGGCCTTATAGACAACTATTACAAAAGACTGCACACTGTCATTCACTTTCACTTCTAATAAAAGTACAGGATATCTTTTTTATTTTACTTAATTGGTGCTACGTTTTGTAAGTAAGAGCGTTGCGGGACCTCTTTGGTGTAAGTAAGCTGTGGTTCTATTTTAGCGATTTACAGGCTTGACGGATGGATGATCGTAGCAATTGAATATCGATTTGGGATTTCTTGCGGACGCAACTCTCGCGGCCACGTAAGATCAAAGACTTGGACGGAAGTAAGCTGCGATTGAGCTAAGCGCAAGGGATCGCAGCTCGAGGCTCTTAACCTGATCATAGGATGCAGGATGTAAACATAAGCAAATAGAATAACTAAGTAGCTTGCGGCCTCCCCTTGCGGCTACTTATGCCAAAAACTTAGCATTTGAATGAGACCCTCATCCTTTATTTATGAAGCTGGGGCCATTAGGAAAGGAAGTGTAATTTAGTAAGGTGTGCATCTATTACCATTAGGTACATATTTGGGCCAACAGAAAGGTACCTTCCAAAAAGGCAAAAGGGAAGCAGTTTAGTGGGATATATTTTGGAAAATGTTAGAGAATTGTGGACATGCCATTTTGAACATGTGAGTTCTTTAGGTTCTGTTTAAAGACTTTTAAAGTTGTTTAGAGTTTGATTAATTGTGAAATGAATGTCATATATTGAGTTGCTATTACAGTAGGTGATGTCCTGCAATCATGAGTGGGAGGGTGTAAGGATTGTGGAAAGGCGATTCAAGTCAGAAAAGGAACAAAATGATTGCTGTGACTGACATTACAATAAATTAATGCCAATCTTTCATATAACCAAGGAAATCAAGAGAGGAATTGGTGTATATATGGTTGAGTCATGTGCAACCCAACAAGCTTCTGTATGTACCCAATATGTACGTGGGCACCTTAAGATTTTCATGGGAACTAAACCCAGTAAAACATACTTTATATATAGATAAGGTACAGACCTGCAACTATATAATACATTTTTAAATCACAGCCAGTAAACTAATAGCATACTACCCTACTAATATTTATCTTAAATATAAAACTGTACAGCAAGAAAAGTAGTTTTTTTACTAAAAATATAAGAATACAACAGAATACCACAAATACAGTGTTTATATTTACAAATAATTTTAAACTCAATCAATGACGGCAAACACAGTACAACAATTTAAGGAATGGAAACTCTGCAAAAATTCAAAATGCAAAAGTAAGAATAGTTAAATGTATATTTTATGGTTGCTTCATTTGATTCTTCTCTACACTAATCAAAACACACAAATGGTCTTCTTTTCAGGTAACAATTTGTATTCCCTCAGAAGATTGTAGAATAAATATTAATGTATAAAAATAAGTTTGCTTTGGATCAACATTTTACACATGAGATTATTTAGCTCAGTTTTCGTGTTCAGTTAGTGTGTGATGGGTAAATATTATATACGGGTATATCTGTAATTGTAAACTTTGTAAAATTGTGTATGATACATGTAATCCAAACAGATGTACACAACACAGTTGGAATGTTAATGTTGTATTTGAGCCATATTGGCATGTGATAATCTGTACAGAGAATTTGTTATCTACTGCAATGCAGGACCTGCGTGCAGTCGACTGGTTCTTTTAACAACCCTTGATTTTTAGCACTAACCCAAATGTGGATGTCTGAATGTAACCATGCAATAACATCAAACAAATAAATAAATGTTGAAGCTCCAGGGACCTGCACTGCATAAAATATCAAAGAATGATAGCAGTAACTGCCAAAGAGTCAGATCATTAGAGTAATGACTCCGACAATGAACAATCAAATTAAGGGGAGGAACACTGTGAGAAAACACATTATTTTCATCAAGAAATCAATCCTGATATACTTAGCATTGTTCGTGCAGCTCATTATGATCATTTGTAGTGAGTTCTTAATGAAGTTAGAGAAAGGGTTATAACTTAATGATATAATTTGGCCATATTGTCACAAAAACTGAGAGTCTGTGTTACTTAGCTAATTTGTTTAATGATTATGTATAAACAATGCTGAATGTCTTAGGAATGAATAAAAAAATGACTAGTACAATGTGTAGTCACTTTTCCATGTTCTTCACAAATAACTTAAACAACTTTTGGGGTAATGGAGGCAAGGGCACCTGGACACAGCACTATCACTTAGAAATATCACATATATAGTTGAGAGCATGCGAGTTGTTGCTAACGCTTGCGGGCTCGCGTAGCGAGGGCAGTGGGCGAGGGCCTCAGTTGCTGGCATGGAGCACCGAAGGCGCTCCATGGCAGCAACTGCGACCCTCGCAAACTTCACGTCGCAACGCAAACAACACGAGACACCAATTACGACACTCGCTAAATTTTACGAGCAACGCAAACAACATACGACACACGTTAACACACATTACGGCCTCGCAACACTCGGACGCAACTCGCGAACATTACAAAATTCAAAACACATTACATACACACAGCACATACATAAAAAGCTTACCTACAGCAAGAGGGAGCACCCAGGACCTCAAAAATGCAACTTACACCTTCATTTCACTCAAAATAAAAGAGTTTAGACACTAAACAATTTGCTAAGCGACAGAAAAAATGGCTGCCGAACAAAACGAAAATGAGGCTACACACGCAAACACCATACGAGACACGTTACCAAACATTACGACCTCGCAAACATCGGACGCAACACGCCGACATACAAACATTTAAAACACAATAAATACACACAACACACACATAAAAAGCTTACCTACAGGAAGAGGAACCATCCAGCACCTCAAAAAAACAAGTTATACCGTCATTTAAATAAAAATAAAACACTTTAGTCACTAATAAAATCGCTAAGCGAGAGAAAAAATGGCCGACGAACAAAACGAATAGAGGCTTCAGCACTCTCAACACGTAAAACACCACAACACACTCGCAAAACACCACACGAAACTCGAAAAACACCACGAAGCACCGACGTATAATACGCAAAGACGCATACCACAGATAACCCGCCATTTGACGCCAATGCGGAAGTACACCACTACGCTAACGGTTTGGTCTCGCGTACGCACACTATTACACTACACACATTCATCACGTTTACACAGCAGCTCCACACCACTAATGCTGCAGCAACCTCAAAACACATTGACAACTCTTCAACACAATGCTTCAAAATAGTATATTCATTTATTAATGTATTATGTATTTTAATATTACACACCAAACAGCATTAGATATTCATTTATTAATGTATTATATCTTTCATTATTATACACCAAACAACATTCGCTACCTTACAATTTCATTGCCGTCATTTTTTGACGGGCAAGTCGCTAGTAATATATAATTGCAAAGCAACATACAAAGCAAACAATTTTATTAATTACGGTAATTAAAGTTTAAATACATCAATTCTTACTAAGATATACATATTGGTTGCACCCCATGGGCCTCATTCAATTGAGATCTGGCCAAATGAATAGGGATCTAAATAAGCACAAAACATATTTTTTAAATAAGTTTTTAGTTAGTAGTAAAAAAAAATATGCTATGTGCTTATTTGGAGCCCTATTCAATTGGCTAAATCACAATTGAATGATGCCCCATCAGTGTAGATGATAAATATAATTAATAGAACAAGAAGGTCATATTACAAACTACATATGTTAGAAGTACAGTATGTATTTCAACAAATCTATTTGCAATGGAGAACAAATATGCACCCATTGTGAATATAAATATGCCTTCCATAGCTTTTGGAATTCAAGTGCGTAGAGCACAATGTGCAAATTTGGGCGCACATAGGCTTGATGGTCACATTACCCTATATTCACTTAGTTCTGCTGAAGGTTGGGATAATTACCATTGCAGCACTCCAAAAGCCTTCACCCCTTCCCATAACAACTCCAACTCCCTAATACCCCTTACCATAACAGCACCCCTCCCCTTTTCATAGCTGCCGCCAAGACCCTTTTCCATTGCTGCTCCCCTTACCTAACTGCCTGCCTGCGTGAAGCACATCTATATACATATATATATATATATATATATATATATATATATATATATATACAGTATATATATATATATATATATATATATATACTATCTCTACATATCAGCCATATTCACACAGCACCCAGTCCCTCTCAACATCCACTTCCACACAGCACTCACCTTGTCATCCAGCCCTTACTCTCTCTCTTTCATCTTCCCTGATACACATCCCCAACATACTGAACTGCTTCACACTGTCTTCAGTAGAAATGCTCTACAGAAATTAAATAAATGCATAAAATAATAATAATAATTACACAGCTTAGGGCCCCCCAGAGGAGGGCCCTGGTGCACTGCACTACCAGCACCACAAGTAGCTCCGCCCCTAATCTCACTTCATTTTAATACCCTAATACTAATATACTTTTGTGTTAAAAGCTCAATTTGACCAAAATTAGGAAATATCTTGCTTAGAAGCTGTACTTTTCAGAGTGTCCTTTACATCCAGTAAGTAGAAACAAGGATAGGTTTTGTTCTGGCAGTGGTCTGTTATTTAAGTAATCATATCAACAGTGATGTATTTACATAGCAAGACTACTGCGATGGGAGATGTGGAGGAGCCGTAACACATTTTTCATTGAAGAAAAACAGCTATTTGGCAGAATTAATAAGGACAAAAGCAAATCAACACTTTAAATGTAGATAAGAAGATTTTGGCATGCAATAAAAAGAAAGCTTGATTCCTACCAAGACAGATTACGAAACTTCATAAACAGACAGCGTTTAACTTGTTTGCATATCTGAGGTTCCTATGAACAGTGAAACAAAGATGTGTTTTCATGGTATAAGCATTTTTTTTCTTTAATGAGCAATATATTTTATTTCTGTTTTGCATAGCATTAAAAGTACACTATATATATAGCAGAATAAACCATAAATAAGGTGTCATTTTTTGTGTGCCCAGCAGCTCTTTATCAAACAGCAAACTTAAAAAATCACTAAAATGTCATATTAATTCAATGCTATTATGTAAAAACTGACTTGATAATATGTGAAATGTTTTATAAAGTATAAAGTAAATAAATAGAGCCTTTTGTTTTTAACCATTACATTACATTTTGATTTAATGGCAGCAGAGATTATGACTAAACAAATTATTAAAGTAATGGGAGGAACCACAGATTCATAATAGATCTCTATTAAGTTCTATTGAACTACTAACACACCAGTTGGATAACATTTCCCCTTGGGCTACATGTAGACTAGCATTCCAAGATGGTAGAGACAATAATACAATCAAAGTAGATTAATGTAAAATTTTCTATAAAATGCTTTTATGTTTATGGTTTATAAAGCTGAAAATGTTGCTAGTTTGTTATATGTTTCACAAACATGTAACATTTTTCTACTGGTCCTTTAAATCCTATTAGCTAATAAAACCAGCTCCTAACAACAACTGATATCCCTATAAAAAACTCCACTAAAGTTAGAATTCAGTATGAAAAAGCTAATTCTTCATTTATTTCACCTGGGATAAACAAAACAATGGAAAAATTGCATTCTAAATAATGAAATAGGAAACATTCATATCAAAACAAGATGTCCGGAAACTAATAAAGAAACTTTCTCAAGATACACTAATCAGAAGCCAAGTTCTTTGTGAAGAACAGCTAATCAACATCAGAGGCAATGTAACTGACATCCCACAATCATAAGTAGGAAAACTACAGAGAAAATATTAATTTTCTGTTGCATATACATAAAGATTAGTATCGTAAGAGGAAGTCCACAAGTTTCTGGCCCAAAAACATTATCTGAACATCTAATATGTCGTGTGTATTTATAGGGAAAATACAAATTCATTAATGCAGTTTTTTTTAAGTTTAAAAGACCACTGCAGTGTTCCAGAGTTCATAACTTTAAAGTAGTAAAGGTCAGTAGATTGTTTTACATTTATCACTATTAAAAAATCTTGATATTTCGTGAGAAGCCATGCAGTGAAAATAGCTGCTTCCACTCATCTTTTTTTAACCACAATAAATTGAAAAGTTGTTCATTCTAATTCTTACTACTTAGGTCATGAGAGCTGGACCATTTTCTTTTCTATTATACATTTATTATCACTTTTATCACTAGTTACTATAATCTTATAATATCCTTTTACAATGCAGATTGCTTTCTCTTTTTGACCATCAAGTCTCAAGGAAATACATATTATTTTTTCCTCATTTTGGCTTAAAATACCACTTTAGTTCGGTAAAAAAAAAAACTTCAAATTCTTGTGTAGTATGTAACAAACTAACAACTTTTGCAGCTATGCAGGACAGGAACATAAACACATTTTAGAGAAAAGAGCACATTTAGCTGTCTCTGCTTCTGTCATGGGGTTCCATCTTCTTATTATTATTATTCTTATTATTATCTTTATTTATATTGTGCCAACATATTCTGTAGCGCTGTACAGGGGTTTAGTACATGTCAAAAAACAAACTTAACACCTTATAAAGAATGGAGCATCTTGTACACTAGCCTTCCTCTACTGTAAAGAGGAGGTTTGTCCTATAGGGGCTTGTTCTTGAGTTCTGTTGTCAAGTGAGCAATTTACAATGGCAGCTTTACCACTACCACTACTCACAAGTTTCTAATCCTGTTAGGAGAAATAAAAAATACCTAATTATGCAATAATTAAAAACTAAAAGCTGTAATTATTTATTTTTTAATTTGTAAGAACATTTTGCACATCAAGTTCTGCAAAAGTGAATACTACTAATAAAACACTTCAATAGTCATTTAAGGGGCAAGAGAAACCAAAGTGAGAGACTTGGAGAAGTTTTGGGGAATGACTCCAGTCCCTGTGCTAGACATTTCATGATAGCATGCCATGTCTATCAGATTATTCAAAAATAAAAGATAAAATGTTGAGATAATTTTCCTTTCCAAATCATTCACACTTGAGTGAATCTACTAATTGTGGTCTGAAGAATTAAACCACGGGCGGCACTACCACTGGTGCAGATGGTGCATTGCAAATGGGAACTCCAGTTGCCTGGATCAGGGGATAGGGCATGCAGGTCAGAGGTAAGGTGAGAGAAGAGAAAATAAATGAGTAGAGAGAGGAGAGAGGGAGTAAGGAGTTGAGAGAAAGAGGAAGAGAGAGAAGAGAGAGAAGGGTAAGAGAGATGGAGGGAGAGAGAGAAGAAAAAAAGAAAAGGGAGAAAGAAGTGCAAAGGGTATGGGGAAGCTACACTACATAAATAAAAAAAATATTTGGACCCCTGACCCAAGGAGAGTAGTGGGCCCAAAATTGTTTTGCACCATGGACCACCATCACCTAGCTCATCAGTGAATTAAACTGTTGTATGGACTCTACATTTTATGCATATTAATTATGTATCGCTTAACATATTTATGATTAATTGTATTATAGAATAGATTGTTAAAGTATTACCCTTTAACATCGACCAGTCTCATATAATGAATATAAGAAGAGGAAGAAAATAGAAGAAATTAATTTGACCATAATGTCTATGAAAAATAAAAAGTTATAAAAATGATGTAAACATATTATCTAGCAACTAGAGTCTGACTGACTTCTTTCTGGCCAATGCATGGATATAGGAAGAAACATTATGAGTGCTTCACTGTACATTTCTTGAAATATAGATATTTGAACTTTTTGGTCTACCCACAAAACAGTACTCAGAGAGATTACTTTTCTCAGTAGTTGTATAAAAAAGTCAAATAGCAAAGGATTACCAGACCCAAGGTCCAGCTGGGTAGTCCTGAATCCTTTAAACAAGCTTTTAATAAACAACAAGTTATAGAAAATACTTGGTTGGTAGAAAAAAGAAATTATGTTGAAACTGATATATATTATTAAATAAGCTGATTACATACTGGGAAAAAAAAAACCAAGGAGCTAGATTACATTGTAGTTGATAAAACAGCTGGTAGCTGCAGAAAATATCTTTTGAAATAATTTCAATACTGCAATTACATTTGTTTAGTGGTTGTAAACAGATTGTCCTGTCAACATATCAGGTACAAAACCGATTTAGGTGGTAATGTAGCATATTGCTGTTGATCATCATGAGTGTATAGAGGATTCAAGGATCAGTCAATGTAACATTCATTTATTGACAGTAATAAGAGCACATATATTTCCAATATAATTTGAAACTATTTCTACAAATAATATAACTAGCAAGATATACTCTCCTTGCTCCAAGTTACCCTATAGGATAAATTTACATATCAGTCCTTTATGGCTAATAACAACTCCTACAAAGGTCTAGTGAGTCTACCCTATCATGAACCATGAAAAAGTGTTTATGATTTTTATGATATTGATATTACATTGAGAATACTTTGGACATACTGTTAAAATATAAATCAATAGAACTGTCTGAGGCATATAACTTGTCAAAGGCAGTGTAGATGGACAGTAATACTCCATCACATAAATAATACTTTCTGACACCTAGCTAATCCTTTAAGCATAGCACCCTAACCCGACACAAGTCACCTGCAAGACAGATATTTAATAGCCACAGATGAGGACTGATATATTTGCACATTTGGAAACCTAATTTTAGCAAATCTGAATTTATTAGACAAGTCTTGTTTCTATTAGATTCACAATGTTAGATTTTGTGCATCGGTATATATCTAAAATGTTACGCCTTTGAGCTAATAAAGTTATTTTTGGATTTGTGCTGCAGCCATGCCTTTAATGCAACTCTGCATTTGCAACTATGTGGTGGTTCCAGCATTATCGGTATCTTGTTGCTGGAATACTCTCTGCTCATCCTTGTAAGAACCCAGCTACAATTGAGAACTAGTTATGCACAGCAGTGATGAATTAACTTCTGATGTCAGTAATTAATATCACTCCCAGGGACTGTTCCACCTGGATAATTGGAGCTATGCATATAATGTAAGATATGTAGGGGCAGTTTTATATTCTGGATTTGAGGGAGTGGACATTAATGCTTTGTGATGCAGCCACTGAGGGTGTGGAAGAAACCCTAACAAACTTGGACTGGCTGAGGACAATAACGAATCCCAGGAAACCAGGTTTCTCATCTACACTGCTACACTGGAAGATCATTAGGAACTGAGATAATGATGACTCATAATAGCTTCAAAGACTTTCATGAAATTCATGGGTTCCTGGTGGAGTTTGGAAGCATTTTTGAAGTGTAGTTAGTGAGCTTTGATAGCTGGTTTTGCCATTTACTGTTGGCCTACCGGAATGAGTTTGACATTTATTCTTCCATGTTTGTGGAGAGGGGAAGTTGCCATTTTAAACTTGATTTTTGTCACTGACTGAGTTCTGGGAGCTAGTTGGATAAATAGTTCAAGAGTCAGCTCAAGAGTCACTTAACTGTAGTGAAGTTGGAAACGGCAACAGTTATACTAATGCAGGTTTCTTCAACAGCTCATAAAACCTAAAATACAGAGTTATTTAAGCAAAAAAGGTGAACTTCTACACATGTGGAGGGAATTTACTAAAATTGCTATCTACCTGCCATCTCATCAAGCATTAGAGCTACACAGGTCTCCATGCGATTTACTAAATTACTTACTAAATTATAAATAGCTAATATAGCTAATTACAGCTAATTATATATATATATATATATATATATATATATATATATATAAAAGGATTGAAGAGTGAGGCATTTGTGGGCACATTTGCATGTCCCGGCATAGCTTCCCAGAATGCAGTGTAATAACTGTTTTTCTCAGAATTCTGAGCTGGAAGCAGGTTTTTAAACTTGTTTTAGACGTTGAAATGTGAACACAGATGTACTATTTATTTACTATATATATATATAGTAAATAAATAGTACATGTGTGCTCACATGTCTAGTTAAAAAAAAAACTTGTTTCATGCCCAGAATTCCGAGAAATACAGTTATTACATTGCACTCTGGGCACCTTGGCAGGACATGTAAATGTACCCACAAAACCCTATTGGCTGGCATTTCAACCAATCAGAATAAAGGAAAATAGAGCCCTCTGTTAAAAGGCTAACCAATTGTAATGCACAAATTTAAATCACTGCATTCTGATTGATTGAAAAACTAAACAGTCAGAAGATCTGCTTACTGAGTAACCAATCAAAGTTCCTATATTCAAATACTTAATTTTGATTCCCAGAAATAGGATTATATACAACATATATGTTAGCCAATCAGGTGCCGTAAAAATTGCTTTAAAAGGCAAAGAGACTTGGTCAGAAAGGTGTTAGTCAGAGAGGGACTTCCTCAGAGAAGGAGATCCATTACAATAGTTTTTTTTTTTAATTCTCTTAGGGCAGAAGGATTTTTTCAGGTGTAGGCCCTTTCCGTGAGCTAAATAGAGGAGTGAAGGTCTTCAATTAAGATACAAGAGGACCAATATATTCAATCAACATTAGTATGTCAGCTTATCAAGGGATTGAGAGTGATGCATTACAGTTCATCACTGGAGGTTTGTCTAAGGGAAGGGTAATGCATAATTTATCTCCCTGTCCTCCCAAGAACTGTAATATAGTTTAGAATTTTTGTATATTATATATATATTTTTTTTAAATATTTTTATTTTACTTTTAATTCTTTTTTTTTTCATGAGCGATGCCATAGTGCTCCATAGGGACCTTTATGGAGTTAGTGTGTCCCCACCTTAAAGCACAAGGTGTGGGGGGAGAGGGGTCTGAAGGTCCCTACAGGGGTTAAGGCAGAGAGGTCAGAAATTTCCCCACGGCCTGAAAATTCAGGTGATAGTTGCTCCTTAATTTAGTCGGATTTGAGCAATCAAGGCTCAAATCTGAAACAATTAATGTATTAGCCTCATCAACTTCTTAGCAATCCAGATTTATCAGAGGCCTTTTTATGTGCATTTACGGGTTGTTGAAGATACCCGGGGCATTCTGCAAATTTCAAACACTACTGGTTAGACATCCAAAAGCTTGATTATCGTTGTGGGAGCCATATGATATCCAGTTTGAAAATATCTGCAGGATAGCCACTTGGGAGTTGTGATATTACTGTCTTTTCACAGTGGTGTTTTTGATTTTAGGTTGCTCAGATTTCAGTGTGCGGGAGCCATGGCAAGGAGGCAATATTGTTTAACAATATAATAACATACATTGGAACCTCACTTACTAAAATTAATATCTAAATAAAAGACAAGTTTTTATGTTGCTGAGAATACATACTATGTAAAGCAAAGTGACACTGTAATTCCATTATCTCAGAAGAACAGTAGAGCTTTAGCTGGGTTCCCTGCTGGTTATTATCCAGTCTGGAAAAATAATCACATCACAATTTCAATCTGTTTGCTAAAAGGATTGTGGTGATGATAAAATATACATACAGATATATGTGATGCTCCACATTTTTTTAGAACTTTGATATAATGAAATAGAATAAAATTACACATTCTGGAAAAGATACAGCTATTTTCTTATTCTATTTATGCACTCCATGCTAAAAAATATGATATTTTATCAAGCTTTTACTATGTTATTGGCAATAGATTTGTCCTAAATAAAAACAGAAATAGCAAGTTGTTTGTTTAGAAAAAGTGGTGTAGACTATTTAAAATATCACATTAAAATATATATTATGTTTGACTTCTTTGACTTTGTGCAAACTTCTATATACTGTATTTCATAAAAAAATAAAAAATGTTGCCACATTCCACTAGATGGCAATAATATACAACTAAGCTGTTTTATAGATGTCTGAATTATGTTGTATGGCAGTATAAATGCTATATAAGGAATACATTTTCAAGAATGTAAGCATACGTTTCTGTTGCAATTAATTCTGTAAATGTCCTTTTTCTATTCAAAAACATAACCCTCTTGTTCAGTGTTAATATCCATTAGAAATGCAGCATAACCTAGAGCAAATTAAAGTAGTGTATGCTGAATATTATGGTTGTCTAACTATATAGGAATTAACTACCCAGAGAATAATGTAATGAAAAATATAATATTTAAACTCCTATTTGTTTAAATACTAAAATGTAGTAAACATCATTGTGTTCCGAATATTATTCCTTGCTATCTCTGAATGTCAGTCTCCTACAATACAATAGAAAACTATTTAATATAATGTTTTGTTCGGCATTCATACACATGGAGATATTTTGTTTTACAATATTTATTAGGACTCTTTTATTATTATATCATTAATTGACATAGGATTCCTTAAATTGGTTGAGGTTACAATTGTATTAAAGCAATCTTATAATGTTTTTTTCTCTTCATTAAATCAGTAAAAGTAATAAAAAGGAAAAACGAGAAACATTTCCTAAAAAATACATGTTTTTAAAATATTATAATATAAATGCAGCCTAATGTTTTCTCACAAGATCCAGATGCTTGTGTACTGGCAAGTGGAATTCTTATTGTAACTTGCATGGGTAGAAGAAGTATTTGGACCCTGCTTTATAAGGGACAATTTTTGGATGAGTTCTTAACAAAATATTTGTTTTTACCTTTTTATGCTGTGTCCTCCGTACTGATATTTTTTATTGTAGGATGAGGATTGGATAAGAGAATAATGAGGAAAATGTAATGTTTACAAAGAAATGTACCAAAAATAATCTAAACATAGATATTATTGATTATTCATAAACAAGAACAAACATTTGCAAATGGGAAAAATGAAAAAGGGTGTTCAGGCTATGAGTATGTTGAGGATCAACAACAGTTTTCTAATATTTTGTATATGGACCTGGCAGGTCTGGGTGAGACGGTAAATGTGAGGCTTTAATGATAGGGTGAAGTCAAATATAGATATGTATATGTAGACAATGGGCTTGGTAACAATAGAAGGATGATAGAAAGTGGCTGCTGTTAAATAAGGTGAGTTTATGTGTGTGAGATGACAAGATTAAACATCGATATCATGGAGATTAGTGGACTCAAATGGACTAGAATTGTATATTTTAAATCAGACAACCATCAGGTCTTGAAATAGCCCTTATAATCTACCATAGGGTGGCTAAAGCAGTGCTCGGCTACAACCCAAAAAATGGCAGAATTTCAATTCAAATTCAAGGCAAGCCATTTAACATTACAGTGATCCAAGTCTATGCTCCACCCATGGATCCTGAAGAGGCTGAAGTCGTCCCATTCTAACAAGATATTCACCACCTCCTGGATACAACACCAAGAAAAGATGTTACTCTCATCATAGAAAGCTGGAATGCTAAAGTAGCCAAATAAAATATACCTGGAATAACTGGCAAGTTTGGCCTTGGAGTACAAAATGAAGCAGGTCAGAAATTAGTAAAATTCTGTTAAAATAATTCTCTGGTCATAGCAAACACCCTCCTCCAACACCCTTCTCCAGTCTCAGAAATAACTCCAGACATCACAAGATGGACAATATAGAAATAAGATTGACGATATACTGTACTTTGTAGTAAAAGATGAAGGAGGTCTATACATAAACAAGGCCTAGAGGTGGCTAGGACTCAGATCATAAGCTTTAGATCATGAGGAAAAGAGGGAATATTATCAGACTATAATAATAATATCCTCCTTGACCTTTAGATTGTAAGTTTGTAAGGTGCTTTGGAAACAAGCACTATGTATGATTGATTTTAAGCTCAAAGGTAGGGTCATCCATTCTTTTGCAATGTGTTAAAATTGTTTTGCCTTGCACTCGTTGTACCCCTGTATAGCGCTAAAGTATATGTAGGCACGTTACAAAAAAAGTATAATAATAATTAAATTATGCAATGGAGGTGAAAGTTAGATTTAGGGGACTAGACATAGTAAATGGAATTCCTAAAGATTTTTTTTCTGTAATCATTAGTCAACGTGTCAAAATATTTTATTAAAATAAAGTGAAAGCACCATTTATTGTGCTTATTTTCACTACTCATACCTGGTGGTGTACCATACATTGAAAACAACCATTTTTTTCCTGTAATCTAATTTCAGTTGCCTGCCTGTGTCAGGCTCACAGCTAATATTCTGCTCTGTTTCACCAGTCATTGTTGGTGTACCATACATTGAAAAAAAACAACCCTTTTCTCCTTTAATCTAATTTCAGTTGCCTGCCTGTGTCAGGCTCACAGCTTATATTGTGAAATAAAACAACACTTTTTTGACTGTAATCGATTGAATATCAGTTGCCTGCCTACAGGCGTGTGTGTGAGGCCTACAGCGCCTACTCTGCCAACTTTTGCCAGTGCACAGTGACACTCATATCTGGTGGCACCTTAGATTGCCCCAAATTTGAAGTAGGAGGTCCGACCAAGCATCTTTTTCCATCTCCCTGTTCCAAAAATCAATGCCATATACACGTCCCCTAATAGTGGACGTAACAGGGATTAAACCGATAGGAATAGTACTACTTAACAGTACACACCTTATAATAACGCAGACAGAGGCAACGCAGAGAGAGGAGTCTGAAGAAGAGGAGTCAGAGGAGGAAGGTGGCTTTGAGGAGGTGGAAGACCAAACACAGCAGGCGTCCCAGGGGGCTTGTTGTCACCTTTCGGGGACCCTTGGTGGCTGGGTGGAGGAAGAGACCTTCAATGACATCAGTGAGGACAAGGAACGGGACATGGCTTGCTTGGTATCCAACCTTGTGCAAATGGGGAGTTTGCGGTTGTGCAAAGGGACTGTTTGCGGTTGTTTGCGGTGCATTAAACGGGGAGATTGGTCTGTTACTGTGAAGCGGGTGTAACCCTTACACTACCTGATCGATACAACATCATACCTGATGTTTTAAAGCATGTTAGTCCAAACAATTTAGGAATGTTAGGTGATTTATGCCCTTTATGGCTTAAAACCAGACTCTGCATCAACTATGTAATTTTCCGTGGGAGTTTTGCCATGGATCCCCCTCCGACATGCCACAGTCCAGGTGTTAGTCCCCTTGAAACAACTTTCCCATCACTATTGTGGCCAGAAAGAGTCCCTGTGGGTTTTGAAATTCGCCTGCCCATTGAAGTCTATGGCGGTTTGCCCGTTCGCTAACATTTGATGAAGTTCGCGTCCGCGGTTCCCAAACCGAAATTTGATGTTCACGACATCACTAGTTTTAACAACATGTTAACTTCAATCGTATGTCAAATGAGCTGGAGCAAGACATCTTAGAGAGCAAAGTGAGAAAGGCCCTAAATAAAAAGCTGTACTGTTCAAAATCCTACTTAATGGTGCTTTGAAAGTGTTGCTTGTATTATGCCAACAAATTTAACAGTGGCCAGTTAATTTGACAAGATCAGTCTTTATCCCAATCCCAAAAAAGGCAGTGCCAAAGAGAGCTCCACTTATCGAACAATTGCACTCATTTGAAATGTCAGATAGGTAATGCCTAAGATCCTGCTAACTCAGCTTCAACAATATGTGGACTGTGAACTACCAGATGTGCAACGTAGGTTTTACAGAGGCACAAGACATCAAATTGTCAATGTCCACTGGATAATAGACAAAACAAGGGAGTTCCACAAAAATCATTTACCTCTGCTTTGCAAACTGTATGTGGGCCACAAAGAAAAAATGTAATGGTTCAGGTTCAGGAAACGAGCGTGACAAGGTTGTATATCGTGATTTTCTTTATTTAACTTATACGCGGATTGAATCATGCTTATGGCCTAGCTAGACGAATTCAAAGCCAGCTTTAACATTGCTGGGAGAAATATCAACAACCTCATAAACGTGGATGATACTCTGATGGATGAAAGTGATGAGGAACTATTGATGAGATTGAAAGTGGAGAGTTCAAAAACTGGCCTACTGCTCAATGTTAAAAAAACAAAGATCATGGCAAACAGCAATTTCAGTTCCAGGCAAATAGATGGGAAAGAAGTGAAGGCAGTGAAAAGTATATTTTCTTGTGGTGCAAGATATCTGCAGAGTGTCACTGTAGCCATGAAATTAAGACATTTGCTTCTGTGGAGGAAAGCTATAGCTAGTCTCGGCAAGCTATTAAAAAGTAAATATATTCCACTATTAACAAGGTCCACATAGTTAGAACTATGGTATTCTTAGTATTAACACACAAATATGAGAGTTTGACTATAAAGAAAGCTGTGCACCATAGAGTTAACGCCTTTGAATTGTTTTGCTGTATAAAAATGCTTGGAGTTGCATGGACTGCAAGAAAATCTGGTTAATCAACACTACAGGAAATCAAGCCAAACTGTTGAATAGAAGATTTGATCATGAGGCTAAAGCTTAAATATTGTGGTAATATCATGAGAAGACAGGATTCCCTAGAGAGGACTCTGGGAAAGATTGAATACACACAGAGAAGAGGACGGCAAACGGAGGGATGGATAGATTAACATCAACTTAATGGATTATTATTATTAATCTTTATTTGTATACATATTCTGTAGCGCTGTACAGCGGATAAGAACAAGGAAGAATACAATGTTAACAAACTGCAGAAAAATGGAGGGCCCTGTTTTGAGCTTAGAATCTTTGCAGGAAGTGCTTTTTTCCAAAGATTGGAAACTCGCTACTTACAATCTAAAGTGGATCTCAAAGGGCAGTGGTTGACAGATGTGCCTGGTGTGCTGCAATCCATAGGGTCACAGAGAGTTGGACACAACTGAATTACTGAACAACAAAAACAGAATCACGTCTACGACTGGTGTATTAGAAGAATTCTATAACCCATACCAATACCTCGAAGCTAGACATAGAAATCACTGCCAGTATATAAATATATGAAAATATATAAATATAATAAACGGAATGGACAAAATAAATTTGTAAGAACTAGTTATATATCACACATATAGAAAATGAGTAATGAGTAAGGAATTAGTGAATTTAAAGTGAGCCAGATAATTAAATGTTTTGAACCTGAATAAAGAATTGTGCTCAAAAAATATATAAATATATATAGAATGATAAAAAAAATCTCTTGTATAACAATGCATATAAATAATACATATGAATAATGTAAAATAAAAAAAATAATTATAAGATTGCACTTATATATTATTATATATTATCACATATATAGTTGTGAGCGTACGAGTTGTTGCTAACGCTGCGGGCTCGCGTAGCGAGCCCGCGGCCCTCGCTTCGCGAGGGCCGCGGGCTCGCGTAGCGAGTCGCGGGCCTCGCTTCGCGAGGGCCGCGGCTCGCGCAGCGAGCCGAGGCCCTCGCTTCGCGAGGGCACTGCCCGAGGGTCTCAGTTGCTGCAAGGAGCGCCGAAGGCGCTCCTTGCCAGCAACTGAGGACCCTCGCGAAGCGAGGGCCTCAGTTGCTGGCATGGAGCGCCGTAGGCGCTCCATGCCAGCACCTGAGGACCTCGCAAAGCGAGGGCCGCAGTTGCTGGCATGGAGCGCCGAAGGCGCTCCTTGCCAGCAACTGCGACCCTCGCAAACTTCACGTCGCAACCCAAACAGTACGACACACACATTACGACACTCGCAAACGACACTCGCCGAAGGCGCTCCTTGCCAGCAACTGCGACCCTCGCAAACTTCACGTCGCAACCCAAACAGTACGACACACACATTACGACACTCGCAAACAACATACGACACACGTTCACACACATTACGGACTCGCAACACTCGGACGCAACTCGCGAACATTACAAAATGTAAAACACAATACATACACACACCACATACATAAAAAACTTACCTACACCAAGAGGAAGCACCCAGCACCTCAAAAATACAACTTACACCTCGATTTTACTTCAAATAAAACAGTTTAGAGACTAAAAAAAAAAAACGAAGCGAGAGAAAAAATGGCCGCCGAACAAAACGAAAACGAGGCTACAGCACTCTAAACTCGCAAAACACCACAAGAAACTCGCAAAACACCACAAAACACCTACGGATATTCCGATACAAACGTATAACACACATTACTCGCCATTTGACGCCAATGCGGAAGTACACGCCAGCGGTTTGGGCTCGCGCACGCACAGTGTTACACTGCACACATTCAGCACGCTTACACAGCAGATCCACACCACTAATGCTGCAGCAACATCAAAACACATTCACAGCTCTTCCACACAATGCTTTAAAATAGGTAAAGTATATTCATTTATTAATGTATTATATATTTCATTATTACACACTAAACAGCATTAGCTACCTTACAATTTCATTGCCGTCATTTTTTGACGGGCAATTCGCTAGTATATTATAAGATTGTGATAGGAAAGTAAGTCATAAATGAATGAATAGAATCATAAATAACTAATAACCATGAATAACAAACTAACTAATAAGGAATATGCATTTCATATCAGCATAACCGTGCATATTTTTAGGACTATATGTGGATCAGACAATTTTAATCCATAATTGCTATATAAATATAATACTAATTAGGCAAACAATTCCTAATACTGTATTGGAAAGTGAAGGAATTAAATAATTGGAGTGAAGCAAAATCCTTCAATCAATGCATTCGGACTTAAAGATTTTAACAAATAGATCCATTTGGATTCTTTTTGTGGTAAGATTCTGTCCAAATTCTCTTAAGAGAGATAAACTAATATTGCCAATCACTGACAACAAAAAAGCCCCATAAATTCTATTTTTGTGTGTCTTTATTACGAGTTATGCCCATGGATTGAAATTCTCTTTCTAATTCATAATTTATTTAGACCCTATAGCAAATTTCCTTCCAAGATGGTAAAGTATTTGTTTTCCACTTTCTGATAATCAGATATTTAGCTACTCTTGTAAAATGTGAAATTAAATGCAAATTAAATGCATATCTCTGAAATTTTAATTAAACACATGTCCCAAAATTCTTGAACTTTGCAACATTCCCACCAAATATGTACATAAGTCCCTTTACCTCCACACTCTCTCCAGCATTTGTCTGAATAACTTAAGTTCATTTTAGCTAATTTTGCTGGAGCATAGTGACATTTCTGTACTATTTTAAAATATGTTTCTCGATAAACAAGAGAGTTTGTTGAGGCAAGTGTTAAAGACAAAGCATCATGCCGTTGCATAATACACCAGTTTTGAATCAACTCACTTTCCCAACTTACCAGTTTAGTTGTTTTCTCTATTTCAAAATGTGTTCTTATTAGGTTGTAACATTTAGATATTGGATGTTTTTTTTATCCTTCTTTAGGCAAATTTGCTCAAACTTTGTAAGATCTTTCAAAGTCATATTATCATAATTGGCTCTATTAATTGCTGACTTTAATTAATTATAATTTAAGCAATATATATCCGAAACAGTATATTTGGCTTTTAATTTCTCAAAGGTCATACATGAACCCTTGTCATATAGATCTGTCATAATATTATTGTTCCATTTGTTCCAATTGGTCTTTGCTAATGGAATATTTTCTTGAACTATTGAATTTATGGAGGCTGCTTAGGATGACATTCTTGATAAATCATATTTTCTCCTATAAGTATACCAAAAGGTTAAAATGGTTTTAATTACAAAGGGAAATTTTACTAAATCATTCTTAGGCTTTGCCTGAAGCCAAAGTAGCTGGAATGGAGACAAACCCTTCATAAGAGATTCTTCTAAATAAAGCCAGCTAGGCTTTTTTTTCCGATGGTCCCCAGTTAGCTATATGTGATAATATTATTGCACCATGATAAGCCTTCATGGATGGGCGCGAAAAATCTCCTCTGTTATATTCTCTTTTCGCTAATTTGATTCTGGCCCTTTCCTCTTAAAAATATATCTAATAATCGCTGAAATGTATTTAAAATATACCTACCAACTACTAATAGTATGCAATGAAAAAGATATGTAATTTTATGCAGTATCAGCATTTTAATCAAAGCATGAAATCCATGAAAAGCCTTTATCACCCAATTGATTAAATAGACAATGTATATGTTCATATAGTCCAGGTAATTGCTCCTACATAGTTCATTCATTCTTGGAGAAAATTGTATTCCCAGGTGTGTAATACTATTGACCTCCCAGTTATATGGGGACTTTTCCTTCAGGGCTTTCCTATCTCCATTCCCAAGTCCCTTCCACATAACTTGTGTTTTATTGATGCTAGGTTTATAGTTTAATATAGTACAATCTTTTTCCTATAAGTTTGTGTAGATATCTTAATGAGGAACTTAGTTCCATCACTGTCAAGACTATGTAATTGGCCAGAAGCATTATTTTGTTTGTAGTTTGGCCAATATTAATTCCTTTTATATTATTCAATAGGTCTATGGTCAAACTAAAAATTAATGGAGAGAGAGGGCACCCCTGACATGTGCCATTTGCAGATCAGAAGCCCAGTCATGAAACATTTGCTGAAGGTCTGGAAAAAAGACCTTTAATTGCCTTTGCTCCAAATAATCCCAAAAACAATTTTTTGCACTACTGATTCCATATATAACTATCCCATTCTATCAAAAGCATTTTCAGTGTACAGTGTCAACATCCAAATCTTATTTTCATATGCATAGGAAATAATATCAAAAATCCTGGTGTTATCTAATCCTTACCTTCCAGGCATAAAGCTTGTTTGATCTTTAGAAGTTAATTTTGACATTAAAGGTTTCAATCTTTTGGTCAGAATCTTAGAGTATAATTTGACATCAATATTTAAGAGAGAGATTGGTCTGTAATTACTACATCTTGTGAGATCTTTATCTTGCTTTGGAATAGTAACCATGGGTCCTATTCTATTATCCAATTTGTAAAATTATTTACACTTAAACCACTCTGAAAATTGCCACAGATTCTAAAATTTACTTGCATTCCAATTACAAATTCCCCGCCATCAATCGCTATGGGCCAGCCAAAACCGTGAAACCGGCTTTAGAACTCCATTGGTTTTAGCACAGCTCGAAAATTACGAGCTCTAAATAATTAAAGTTACACAAAATGTATATTCTATTAGACCTGGAGCACTAGATCGCAAATAAAGTCTAACCTGCAATTGAAATAAGTATCAAATTTCAGTCACAAATATTGTGAGTACTCTAGAGGACTCACAAGGCATTTTTCAAACAGTTATTAAAGCTGTAACAGCTATTAAAACACACATAATACTGTACTTTAAAAGCATGGCAAAGCATAGAAATACATTAGAATCAATTGTGCAACAATCTCCAAGGAACAAATAGGACAATTTTTTTTTTAAATAATATTTTGGATTGATCATGCATTTGTTAATATTAAAAGTGTTGCTACAAGATGCATAAAGCAATTAATAAAAAAACATGGAACAGCCTCACAGATAATAAGTAGCACTCACAGAGGCACACTAGAGCAATAAAAACATAATTTAATTCAAAATATATATGTTATTAAACACATGTGAACCTCAAAGGCCATGCTGAGGCCTACAACACCAGTCAAACAAACAATAAAATATAAATAATGACAGATCAATTATTAACATGTTACACAAATATATAATCTGATACAGTTTACAGTAACATATCTTGTTTACCCAGCATCTGAAGTGATTGTGATTAATACATAGAGCAAAATATATATCAATTGTAATCCCAAGAAGAAGTCACAAATAGAAAAGGAGATAATCTAGTCAATTACATCCACATGCCCCCCCCCCCCCCACACACACACACACACACACAAACTCTTAGAAGGTATGAATTTATCACCGAATGTGGTGTGGTAGCCACCCAGGTGTGAGGCGTGCGATTGTGAACTGGAGGAGGGAGTGCAGGATATGCCAAGGATCATGGTGGGGGTCAGGTAGGGGAGACAGCTGTAGTGGCACAGAGACAAGGGGATATGGGGGTACATGGAGACAGGGAGTATTACATTGTTGAAAAGCTTGAGAGGGCATTACCTTTAGTTGGGGAGGCTGAGTAAAAATAGGGTGACCGTGAAGTGCTGGCTCAGGACCAGCAAGATCCACAGGGAGGGGAGCAGGCCCAGGAGCCTTTAAGGAGTGTCCATGCACCCAGAATATTCAGGGAGAGAGTCACATTAGAGGGGTTAACTAATGGGGAAGTGTATGAGCGTTTTAGGCTGACCCGTACCAGACTCTAAGATCCCTATGCAGTCCTGAGGGAGGAGCTTGAGCCTCTCTCACAGACCAGCAGTGCTATACCGGAAATTACACAGATGTTAGTGGCAATATAATTCCTTGCATCTGGTATTTTCCAAACCACAACGAGCCTTGTAGGAGGAATGTCTCAGCCATGCTTCATTCCTCTGTGCTATGGTTCAGAATACTACCAGATTCATCAGTTTTCCCAAAACAATGAAGAAATCTTGAAGGTGAAAACTGATTTTCATCAACTAGGAGGGGTCCCTAACCTGTTAGGGGCTATTGATTGCACACATGTAGCATTGTCACCTCCTAAAGATCAGGAATTTCTGTTCAGAAATTGCAATCATTCTATCAATGTACAAGTTGTTTGTGATGCCAGCATGCACATGCAAAATGTGCTTACAGTCTTCCCTGGAAGTGTTCACGACGGCAATATCCTTCATCAATCTGGTATATATTGTATGTTCCAGTCTGTTCAATTACCATCTGGTTGTCTTTTAGGTGAGTACCCATGAGTAATCACAGGCAACCACATGTCACTAATAGAATATACACTAGAATATCATAATTTGGATTTATAGTATTTCTATGGCCATCATATGTGACAAACAGAGTTACACTACTTGAGCCATAACATTTTGGATAGTAGTTGTACGTAACCCTGTGTTATATCCTCTCAAAGTATTACCAGGTTCAGTACTGATAACTTAATATGCTACTCACATACAATTTTCAGTAGCTTGAACCAACATCACAACATCTGACTAATATATACATCTCCCATTTATGTTAATGCAGGTGATACAGGATATGGGTGTCTACCAGGTTGTTGATACCTGTGAACAATTCACATTCCGAAGTAGAGGAGAGGTACAATGAGGCCAACAAAACATGTCAGACCATAATTAAGTGCACCTTTGGTGTGCTCAAGATGTGGTTCCGATGCTTTCATTCATCTGGTGGGGCACTACAGTATATGCTGGACAAGGTTTGTCAGATCATCACTGCCTGCTGTTGTCTACACAATATTGTAGTACAGGCCAACTGTCTAGAGGACATTCCTGAGGCCCAAGAACCTCTTGAGTCAGAGCCCATTTCTCCCCCTGCTGAGGATCATGTGGAGGGGTCACAACAATGGGCCAGGATCATTCATGATTACTTCACATGTAAGTACTAAATTTAAAACAACTTACTATAAGGGAGTTTGATCATGCATTATAGTTATCTCTGTTCTCATTTCTTATTGTTATTCAGAATTACTGATAGGTCACAATAGAAGAGCACTTTGGTTGAATGAGGAAAGTATGTGGTGTGCTAGGACATATGTTAGAGTGAGGAACATATAATCATTACTTCGATATTGTAATATTCATGAATATGTATGTTCCTTTTTATACTTTGTATGTAAAATTTTGTAAAATAAAAAAAAAACAATAGAGGAGAGATTATTGACTTGATAGATGTCTCATGATGCTTTATTGCTTTACATTGGATAAACTTGAAAATGCTCTGCTATCAGTTATTGGTAAGTATGGCCACTTTCACATATGCATCATATGTACTGACTAATCCAAACATCATGAACATAGCTAAATGGATTGGATTAGATATCCCACAATGTGAATTTATACAGGCCGACAAACCTATATGAAAACATTAACATGTTTGAAACCTGTTAAGATCACATTATATGATCATTCAAGCCATATCCAATAGAGCTCAATGCAATTAATAGCAATGTGTCGTTATAAATATACAAGGATTGTTCCACAATGAAATAACTTCAGCATGGGACACAGAGATCTAATAAAGAAGTATAGGCAATTTCAATGTAGAACTGAAAATGGTCATAGTGGATTATGTGTGACTTGAAATAAATCATCATTTTGCAGGTACTTAAGTGCTGAAGTGTGTAAACTAATTGGTTAGCAACACAGACAAAGATAATCATCATGTATATCAACATAATCACTGCTACATCAATGTGAAATACATTGTAAGTATTAACATATGCATGTACAATATGCTGATAAATAAAACAACTCCATTGACGGAGGTTGTGTACTGTTGCAAAAAAGCTCCTCATCAATATAATCTTGAACACATCAAAGGTAAAAAAACACATATGGAGAGGCAGTAATGTCTAATTGGGAAATATTTTTCAGATTCATATCGCAATAGTATGTTGAAATATCCATCAGAATTATCTGCTAGATCAATAGCTTGTTTCAAAGCTTTAAAACCAACATGTTAATCGATGTTCTACCATATATGCATATGTTGGGATATGTTGAAGTAGCTAGTCAGATAGGATGTGTAATGTTCATCATTTTATCTTATTTGTATGTTTGTTACAGATCTTAAAGATGAGTAATTTTCAGAACAAGCAAAGAAGCTCATCATCAAGACATTCTCTGGACATGATAATGTCACATTGCATCATGTATGTGCATGGATCTTATTCAATGTAATGTTGTTGTATCCAGTGTGATATCTGATTCAGAATATTAATTAGATAATTGCTTTCAACCTTTTATATCACATTACTATGCAGATGTCATGTGACATATATCAGCTGATGTTCCTCGCATACTAACAGCACATGTGTGTACTCATACACTGCATAGATTTATCTGTACCTGCTTATTTCTACGCTTTATACTCTCCTGGTTTTTCAGGACTTATTCACTCTATTGAGTGAGGACAGCCTGACAAAGTACAGTTTTTTCCCAAGTGTGTGACATAATTGAGGTGTAAAGAGGCTGCTCAGAGTGGATTATCATGTCCATAGAACTAAGCTCTTACAATTATATCATTCAATGACTGAGCACCTCTACTTTTGGAGATGCATAAGAGTCTGCGCTGGACATACTATATTATTGTCTACCCCATATGTATATCTACGACTTTGGTATCATTGTGCTTTTTATTTAGGGAATGTTATTGTTGCTTTGATATCTTGAAACATGCAGTCACTGGACATGATTTTGTTTGTTAAGATAGAAGGAGGTACTGAGACTGATATATCCCAGTGCAGCAGTGGGCGCTCTGAAATGGTTTCAGTATATACTGTGACTTTTGTAATCCAGATTTCACTTCTGATACACTCCTGGGTGTAATCTGACTCTGTAACAATGAAAATTCTACCTTTATGATACTGTCCTGCTGTTTCAAAGTTAATGTTGTTCACCGAAGCGTTTATATGTATGTTGGAGACAAAAACGGGGGAGGGGAGGCCAGAGCACACAGGAACCTAGTGAAGATCACTTCGTACAATTTGATTAATACAATATACTCAGACAGCATGCAAATAGTGATCCTTATCGATGAACTGTGATCGACTGTTGAATGTTTCTCCAGAGGGAGGTCTATATTCAGATACTCCTCTTGGTCATCATTGACTGATTCATTATGTGTAAATACATATAATATTATTGTATGTATGTTTAAATAAGTTTCAATGAGAATAAATGTTCTTCAATACACCCGCTGCATTTTATACATGTATCATTACATTTATTTCAATTGTTTATCATAATATTGATGTGATAAAAGGACCAAATATAAAAATATAAAAATAAGAAGAATTTCTTCTCTATTTCTGCGGCTCCTTCAGTCAGAAATGAAAAATTTGATATCCCTTTTTGTACTGCGAAAGCAATAGTTAGACCCTGTGTCTACCTGCTTTATAATTTAAACTATAGTCATTTTATATTTGGTTCTTTTATCCCCCCCCCATTTTATTGTTTATTAAGATGTCCATCTTTCTGCAACTATGCATGTTAATCTTCATTTATATGTCAATATCTGTAGTAATATGATATACTTGCTATTGTCTTATGTTGGATGATACACTGTACATCAGCCTCAACTGTTCATACATCTCCTCTGTCAGTATTCTGTTCCTGTATCCCTATTTCCCTGTGTTACAAGAACTCTGTACCTAACCAACCTCCAACATAATATTGTGCAAACCTGTGCTAATGAGCCATGCCTGGCTTTGGTGCAGTGTTGTTTTCATGAAAATTACATAGACTAAATGTTTGATTTTGAACATGTTGTTTGTGTGATCAGATCTCATGTTGATAACATTTGATACTGGCATCAACACTTTAGTATATATTTAATTATATAATTTATTTTCATGATTGGGGTTATTAACTCAAGCATTTATAGTAAATTATCTTAATAAATAGAATTAAAAATCTGTGCTAACATCAACACATTTGTAACACATTAATTAAATCTTGATCTTAAAAAAAATATGCTTGGCAATGTCACAGCCTCAAAAATTCACATTATTATATTAATGTTAGTAAGTATGCATGAATATCCCATCATAATGGTAAATCTTTCATCTTGTGTGCAACACTATGGTTTTTTTTTTTTTATTATTATGCTCTTAACAGCATATTTAACATTAAATAAGTAAACATCTGTCCATAACAACATCAAACATGATTAACATAAGATTAGTGATATGTAAACATGTGAGTTCAGTGATCATATGCATGAATACATATGTGTAGAGACATGTCTCACCATCAGTTATGATTGATAGATTGATATGTTGTGCTTCGATCCATACTTCATTAATCCACATGTGCATATGATCACTGAATCCACAATTTATAAATATCAACCATAGCTTAATATATGATGGGTTTCCTGAAGGATGATCTATGTTGAAAACACAGATCATTTCTTACATTTAGAAATGCAGATGGCCCAAATCAGAAAAAAGTACAAACACACAGAAACAGTGGTAAAAGTATAACAATATCATAATTTATTTGATACACAGACCACATTTTGAAATGTATACAATCGTATATTAATATCATGGGTGTGGTGTGGCCGGATCCGAGAGGGCAAGAGGCTGTTCTGCATAAAAGTACTAACTAATGTACTAATGTAAAGCAATACAATAATACTGTATACTAATAATGATGCCTAGCATCTACTAGAGTCACACATGGTCATTACACCACAGAAACCATGATCTTATGAAGAGTTGTCATCATGCATCACTCCATTTACAGAAGTAACCAGTAATGTGCATAGCACTTACATACGGTCTTTATCTGCTCAATTCAACAGATGGACTAACTCATGGATTATGTAATTCAGTTACACAGATACATTTGTTTCTGAAAATCCTTAAAGCAATCAAAAATAATTGTAAAAATCTTAAAAAAAGAGGAGGAAAACAATCTATAACTGTATTTACAGTATAGTGTTTCATGCTATTACTGTACCAATAAACACAGACACCTGATCATCATCTATGAGCAGTGCTAACCAAAGTTAACGGGTCATGGACAACTACCTGCCATGTTCTTCAGTAAAGATGTGTAATTTCACAAGGAATGCTTCACTGTGGCAACAATTATTTGGCCGGAAGTACTATCACTATCTCCATATTAAATAGTTGAGCCACACTGATATCACATATCATTGATATACATGTGTTATCTGAACAACTAAAATTACAATGATCACATAACTTGTAAACACCCATTTAAATGTATGTAACACAGAGGCCATTATCCATAATATCTGTAAATTAAAATAGACAAATGAGTCTGCCATCATAATGTTAAGAGGGTGACATGCCACAATAATGCATGTATAACTACTGGGTGTGATTATCAGATGCTAATGGGATTATGCAAGTCAACAGCCATGACATTATTGATAGTAATTAAACATAACATCAGTTATGTTTTTTCAGTGTATTTCTAAATGATCTATCTTCATGTAGCAGGTGTCTGAATACATCAGCCATAGTGTCTTGTGGGGGCAGGGGTAGAGGTCTGTCCTGGGATTTACTGGGCATTTCAATTGGAGGAGATGGCATAATTGCAGGAGGAGATGGCATCATTGCAGAATGAGATGGCAGCCTTGCAGCAGGAGGTGGAGGAGTGGGCGTTGTGAGTGGAACCTGTGGTAGTTGGCCTGGTTGTTGCTGGCTCCAGTACATGGTAGTAGGTAGAAGTGACAGTTGGGCTGCTTGTTACTGGCCTCCGTATGTAGTAGTAGGTAGAAGTGTCGGTAAAGGCAGGGAGCTGTAGCCAGATCTGTGTGAGAGCTCAGGTGGGGATTCATAATGGCTGGTCATTGGCTGACTGCTCTCCAACTGAACCTCGCTATAACCTGCTTTCTCAAGAGGTCCCGGGCCCTATGATCTAGGTTGTGTTTCCACTTCCACCCGTTGCCAAGGATCCTCTGTGATATCAACATAATCAAGATCCACCTCAAGGGTACACTAAAGATTGAGAAATATTGAATGAGTTATTATTATAATATTAACAATTGGTTGCTGTGTGTTTCTATATAACTGACATCAGCGTAATTTCATACATCATTGTCTTTAGTGATTGCAATACACCAGTGTTCCTCAACTCCAGTCCTCGGGAGCCACCACATTTTAGGTATATCCCTGCTTGAGCACAGGTGAGCTAATCAGAGGCTCGCAGGTGTTTAAACATAATAACTGAGCCTCTGATTGGCTCACCTGTGCACAAGCAGGGATGTAACTAAAATGGGAACTTTTGGTGGCCCCTGAGGACTGGAGTTGAGGAAGACTGTATCAAACAGATGAAGATTGCTCTATATAATGAGCTTTGTTCATCATGGCTCATATCAAAATATGTAATCCTGCTATGGTCTGCCTTCAGCGGCTCATGAGTACACATGTTTTGCTGAATCTGCTTTGAATGTATGAGACTGACTGGTCTGTGACCATTTCTCAGCAATATTTGTTAACATGCTGACAAGGTCTTGGATAGGCTAGTACATGACACTGCACGTGCAGTCCTACAGAGTTTGTATCGGCTTTTGCTGCAGAGGGAACACCCATACATATACTCTCTATTGGATGTTAAATCACTCTGAATCTATTTAGGGACTCCTAATCAGAATCTGGGTTAACAGCGGGTATTAGAGACACATTTTATTCAGCACAGTTATGACACAGATATGTTTGCTGCTTGGATTTGCATAGTGATTGCTTATACAACTATCCCTAGTCCAAACCAGGGAGCTTACATATCCCTTTCATATTTATGCAGCATTTATACTTGATATATTGTCCATGTGTTTGTGGTGTACATGTGTGTGCATGTTGGGATATGATGGTGTATATGATACTCACATTGCCTGGTGCGGTTATTGTGCAAGTCCACCAGGCCTAAAAGCCCCACTACTGCTGCCGGTTCAATCCAGTTCCTCAGTGTCTTCTATCAGTCAGTATAGTTGATGCTAACTGGAGGGCCACCACCAGTTGCTCGGGCTTGTCTGGCCTCCTCCGCCACCTTCTTTGTGACTTCGGCCCAGCAGTCGTCATATCTGTGCTTGACAGACCTACCATCTCTGTTTACAAAGCCCAACGCAGATACAATTGTAGCAACCTCACTCCAAGCCTGTGTCTTCTGGCTAGCCCTCACTTCTCTTCCCCCCAGGAATGATACTGTACGGATTGCAATGAGGAGGGCTCTCGTCTCCTCTGGGATATAATTAGTGGCCCTGTGCCTTGCTACAGACTCTTGTCCTCCCAAATGTGCCTGGGGATCCTGTCCTTCCTAATCTTTCACTGGGGCATATCCCTCCCCACCGCCACCTCCCTCCCTGGTATCAGGCCCCTGACCCTGCTCTTTAAGTGCCCCCATCTAGGGGCACATCCCTCCTGCTACCCTACACCTCTCCCTGAGCTGCTAAGCCTCGCTCCTCACTATCTGTCTTCACTGCTACCCCTCCCCTTCACTGCTACCCCTCCCTCCTCTCCCTCTGTCTTCACTGCTACCCATCCCCTTCACTTCTACCCCTCCTTCCTCTCCCTTCACTGCTATCCCTGCCCCCACTCTCTTCACTGCTGCCCCTTCCTCCTCTCCTTCTCTCCTCTCCCCCTCTCATCCTCCAACAATGGTGTTCCCTCACTCTCCTACTCTCCTCCTTCCCTCCTCTTCTTTCCTACAGATATAAAAAAATAATATAAAAATAACTGAATATAAAATGTACGTGTATATGTATTTGAGGTAAAACAAAAATGTGTGTATTATGTGTATTACAGTATATGTGGGGGCTATCAGAGTGGTAGGGGGAATGGGGGGTGCATGTATGCTGTGGCTTAAGTCTATGTAAAGCTATATGTAGGTATTAATCTATGTGTGTGAGTTATGTGATATCAGTAATTATGTGTGGAGTAAAATAAGTGTTAATAATTGTTAGAATATAATTCAGCAAAAAACTTACAGTACAGCTCCTTCTTTCTCTCTCTCTCTAATAATCTCCAACCCATCAACTCCAAGACCTGCGTGTGAACTTCCTTAGCTTCAACAAAGTCAAATTGTTACGAGCTGCACAGGTTTTTAAAAGCCTTTTCCTCCAAGTTGATTAGCGTTTTAGCCTTCCTATTGGATCATAGGACTGTCAAGTGGTCACTAATTATGGGCTTGTTACATTTTTCTGTTTGTCATGTATTCACACCTCCAAAATGCTTGCAATCGCAGGAATGGTTTACGAGTTTGGCTTTCAGCTTGGAATCTGTGGGCTTGAGTCAATAGCATGCATTTAAACATTTAGAGAAAAAACACCCACAGTCAAAATTACGGGTTAGACTCATTTGGGAGCAGATAAAAGAATAGGGCTTTATGATGGCTTCTAACATTTCTTCAGGGCTGAACCAGTATTTTGCATTTCATTAAATACTTCTTGTAGTTGAGATATCAATATTGAATCAAACAGCTTATAATACTGGCCAACAAAGCCATCTGGGACTGACGTTTTATCTATTTTTAATTCTAAAATAGCCTGGTGTATTTTTTTAATATTGATATCTTAATTCAATAATACTAGTTCTTCTTCAGAAATTTTAGGTCAATTTATTTTATTTAAAAAATGTTGAATTTCATCTCTAGTTGGCTCAGTAAAATTATAATTTTCTTGGAGATTGTAAAGAGATGTATAATAATTCATAAATTCTTCTCCTATGGTATTAAGTTTAGTATAATACTTATTGTTTCTGCCAATTATTTTATTAGTTAATTTTTGTGTAGCATAATTTTCTACTATAACTCTGTTACTATAGGATTGGGGTTTATTTTATTAGTCCTTTCTAACTTTCAGAATTAAATATAGAGTGATCTCAAAGACTCTGTGTCCTTCTTTGAATCGCCCAGTTTATTAAGATTCCTCTTATAAATGCCTTATGTGCATTCCAAATAGCCACCTTTGATTTGACCAAACTTTGATAAATATTTTTAAAAAAGTCTGGATTTCTGACTTTATTAATGTTTGATGAAGATCTAAAAAGGAAGCATCCATTTTACATCTTCGATTATGATTTGGTTTATCTTCATCTTTCAATGTAAGGCTAAATATTACATGGTCTGACAAACTTATCTCCCCAATTTCTATAATGATAATGTTTTCTAATACTTCACTACCAACTAAGAAGTAACCTTGCCTTGAATACATTTTATGTCGGGAGAAAAAAGTATAGTCCAAACTTACTGGATAGAAAGTTCTCCATGCGTCATATAATTTATGTTTATATTGTAACACATTGAAAGATTTAAATGTATTTATAGTCTGGTCATCAGGTTTGTCTTTTGTCTCAAACTTTCTATCCATAGTCATATCCAAGATCATATTCATATCTTCATAGATAATCACTCTCCCCAATTTTACCTTGGTTGTTTGTTTCAATATCTTGTTGAGGAATCTATTTTGTTAATAGATTGGAGTATATATATATATATATATATATATATATATATATATATATATATATATTAATGAATGTGTATTTGTTATTATTTATACTACTGATCCAAGTGATATATCGATCGTTAGAATCTACCTCTTTATTTTCCTACTCTATTATCAATCTCTTATTATAAAAAAATGACACTCTTCTCGATTGTGTTTTAAATGCAGAATTGCTCATAGTGGGTTTAAGAAAAAAAAAGAGGTTGATAGTTGTCCTTCCAATGGGTTTCTTGTAAACAAATTATATCAGCTTTTGTCTGAAGAAAGTGGTCACAGGCCATTTTCTGCTTATAAGGCAAATTCAGTCCATGGACAATTTGAGATATTATTTTAATTGTCATTTAGACTAAAAAATATTGTCAAATTCAAAAACATAATTTTCTCCACTCCTACTAAATATCTTTAAGCTTTTCAAAACGCAGCAAACATTTTTTCCTATCATACCAGAGATTATTTCTTGTTATATTATAACTTAGACATGATCTCTTTAATTGTCAACATTCAATTCAGGGAGGCCGTTTTTTACTATACCTGAACTTTTCCTGAATTCAGCCTAATCTGCCGTTCCTGGAGTTGTTAGAATTATTAATTATATATTGCCTGTCTATACTTCTCTATTCACATCATTTTTATAACCCCCTATATGTTCTCCCTTATCACTTAATCCACTATCCTATACACTATCTATTAATGGCTCAAAAAGAAAAAGGGTAAATTTGTTATCAGGTATATTTATACGTGTATTTTCCAAATGCCAAAGTAACTTTGGACCCTATTCAATTGAGTAATTGTAAGTTACTGGAGCCCTTAATGTAGCCCCTAAACTAATTTACTAATCAATTGGCATATTTTCGCTAGCTGCAAATGATTTGCGGGTTAGAAGCTCAAAAATCCCTGTGATTGCTAAAATCGCAACTACAACCCAGCTAAGCCTTTGATATTTCAAGTCCGTGAATGTTTTAATCGCAAATCGCTATTCAATTGCTGCAATTCCTCAAGCCCACAAATGTTCTCACACCTGTAAATGGCAAATGTAGCAGAAAATCTTACGGGTACCAGATAGGACTCACAAGGGGGTTAAACACCTGCTCATAGCACTGTAAATGCAAATAAAACATCAATACTGCACTTTAAAATACAGGGAAACAGATGAAAGACATTAGAATGAATTGCACAACAGTCTCGTAAATCTGCAATCAAAAATTATTATTTTTTGTTTCATTTCTGTGTCATATCAATCTCAGGAATCAATGAGTTATTACATATCAGGCCACCCATATGGACTAGAACAGTATTGGCATTCATTTTTATTATTTTGTACATTGCTGGATTGCGAGTCTGATCACATATCGGACCTCTAATCGCTAATTGATTGACGTCTACCCTCCATGTTTTACTGACGTCATGATGACAGTCTCATTTACTATTGGCTGTAGTTACGACTTTGCATAATTGATCATGGTCACACTCTGTAATGCTACTTGCTATTGCATGATTTAAGGTTTTCGGCTTTTGGCTAGGTAGTTGCGGGCTTGTTCAATTGAATCACACTGTAACTGTAGCAAATTGAATAGGGCCCTTTGTCTATTAATTATAGTGATTATTATCCAATGATAAATTATTACTAATGTGTTCTATAAAAATATTATCATATATAATTTCCTATGTTGCTTATACTAATTATACCAAAATATACTATCCTCTATTACGTGATTAAACACTACTTGATAAAAAAAAGGATCTCTAATATATATATGATTGAAAATTGTGTTTCACAAAGTGATATCAAATTCCCAAACATTACATACTCAATTAATATATTTTTATAGATAATCTTACTTATGTTACACATACTTTCATTAACTATATTTACTGCTTACAAACCATAATCCAATTATTTAAAATAGTGCTTTAACGAATATAAATTTATGAAAGTGAATATCTTAAATAAAAAAAATGTTTCAACCATTGCTAATTTTCTCAATGAATTTTCAAAAGCAAATCTTTATTGCAAGAATAATTAGAAAAAATAGATAAAGGGGAAAACAAGCTAATCTTTAAGGTTTGTGCCATATCTGATGTTCTAAGGTAAATCTTGATTTATCTCTATGTTGGACTGAATCTAGCTAAATATTCCATTCATTAAGACGCTTTTCATCCTCTAACAAACTGTTAATAGAATATCTTTGGTTAGTTTTCAAAACTTCTTTTCTTAAGGCCTTTGTAACATTGGTAAATTATTTTCTTTTCAAAAACATTATTACTGAAAGAAAAGATCAATATGCTCTTATATGGAGGCTCACAATTTTTTCTTTACTCTGGAAATCCTTATAAATACCTCCTTATATGTAATCTGACTATAACATCTTGCAGAATGTCTTTATTGAAATCTTTAGAAAGAGGAATTTTATAAATCTTATCCAATATATTGTCCCCAGGATTTTTTGGTGACATTAGTGACATAAAAAAAAGCAGTTATATATTTATACAGATCAGTTCTTGATACGGATACATTTTTGTATGTATTTTCAAAGTCCAACATCTTGTTAGATAAATTTGTAATTTATTTGGCATTATTAATAATCTCCTGTCTCACTTCTGGCTTTAAAGTTATTTGAAGATATGATGGTATTTATTTTTATATTAGAGACTGTTAATTTAGTCTCATCAACCAATGCATTTTGGGTCTGGTGTTCCTGTATTTCAGCCTCTGTTTTACTTAATCTCAATGAAGATGTTTCTACTTGTAGAGATAAATACAATTGAGAAGTATTAGAAGTTTATTTTTTTTCTTTAGGGGGAAGAAAGCCAGATGATGGTTTAGGATTTAACATTTTTTTCTTTGGGCTTAGATTTAGATTCTTTATTTATTTCTATTTATTTTTAAGCTTTGTTATTTATTTTCTCTATCCCTTTCCTCTCTTTTTCTTTTCTTTTCCCTTTTCCCTTACCTCTTTTTCACTGCCTCTCCTTTGATTACCTCCCTCATTTCTTTTCCCAGTTTATTATCACCAGCAATATAGATTTAAATACATTTTTAATCTATAATACTCTAATAGAAGAAGTAGAAAGGGAAATATCTCAAAATTCTTTAATCCAAGCTGTTTTACTGCATAGTCTTGCCCATATTGATTCCAAGTTGTCTTTAAAATTTAAAGGTAATAGCCTGGCTTTTATGCACTTGTTACAAATCTTTATGTCTTAAGAATTAGTTGACCATCGGTTCTATTATGCATCATTAATTGATAGGACTTCTATCAATACCTTCTTTATTTATGTATAGAGAACAGTCTTTAAGTTTACCTTAAATAATAGGGTCATATCTCTCACAATAATGATTTTGTCAAAGTCTTATACCATTTTCTTTAAGCTTAGAGAGTCATTATTAGTTAGAGAGTCATTATTCCAACAATGTCAATTAGGAGAGTACAGAAATAAACTCTCTGTGACCATCCAATGTAGAATGGAACAATTTCCAATAAATTTTATGTCGGACCTCATCACTCACAGCCAGCAAGTTCTCTTCTAACACTATTCACAACACAATGCAAAATGTAATTCTCTGTCACTCTTTCCTGCTTTTTCTTTTCTGCATCCCACATGCAATCCTGATTTAATTAGGGTCAACTGTTCCCATGCATTGAACCTCTTTTTTCCAGATTTAAGTCAGATTTCAATTTCTAGTTTTTTTTTTATCAAGACAAATATGTCCAATTATACAACACTCATAAAGCTCACCATAGTCAGCAGGCCCAAGATTTTGTGACCTCTAATAGATTAGATTTAAGCCAATTCAGTTGAAATAAGCTAGCAATTTTATATGTATTTGAGTAGAAAATTATTTTCTTTATCAGTGCCTTTTCAATTAATATTGCATTCCCTCTCTCAATCTACATACTTTACTTAATTGCCAGCAAACCTAAAGTCCCACGATTATGAGTACCCTTGAAATTCACTTCCACCTTTGCCAGTTCGTGTCCAGGCATCCAACTATCATCATCTGCCCTTATTCCATTCCGACATTTCAGGCTCCAGGACAACCCCAAAGGCCAATGTTCTCCACATCAGGGTAGATATTACATTCACATAAAAATTCAAATTTTATCAGTCAGAGTTGTCGTTGCTTTCTTTTCTGTTATTTCGGTTTCGTGGCTTACTTAACTTTTAAAACAGCCCACAAGCAGAGGATTGTAAAAAGTTAACTTGGTATGACCACTGGCTGTCACAGGGTGTTACTCCAGCGGCTGTGCAATAGCTCTCCAAGTACTCATAACACCATCTGTTCTCCTTAGCAATCCCCTCTTCAAACTTTGTTACAGTCAGATATTAGCCACTATACATAGATAGCAGTTTCAATTTCATAGTTTCTCACCTACTTCCAACAAAAGATATAGCAATCACAATTGTTTTTTAGAGCTTCAACATAAGCTCACCTTCCCAGGGTGTCTCATCGGCGATCTTTACCCAGTGTTTATGGTATTTTATTTTATAATTTGTTAATAGTAGGGATGATGTACAGTATATATTTAATTAATTTACTGTTTTGTTTATGGTTTAACATGTGTTTATGTCATGGTATCATATATGAACATTTGTAACCATATGTTTATTTTTAAAAATGTCTACATTTATTACTTGTAGAGAACATCTATAAAATGCTTCACATGCGCAATAAACAATACAGCTTTAAGTTTAAGTATTTATTATCCTTTTTCTCAATATTTAATTCACTGCAAACTGCATTTAAATCATGGTTGCAGTAAATGCAAAGATCATGTACTTCACATAAAATACTGAACACTTGAAAACATTAGTTTAAAATTTCAGTAGTAGAAATTTGAATTGATATCATATCTAGTACTTCATTCAGTCTGAGTAAATATATTGAGCGTGATTCTCTAAACTATCATGGTGGGTTGTTGTCACAGAATCATAAATGTTGGACTGGCTATCTCAAGGAATCCCATCGTTTAGGAACTGATTCTGGATCTGCGAGGTTCAGCACCAGGACAAAATGAAGGTGATGTCAGATAGCCAGATTCTCAGTTACCAGACAGGAGTGCCAAGGGTAAGTTTTCCCTTTAGAACAAAATAAAGCTAAGAAATATATATTTGCTCAAAAGTGTGAAAACACTTTCGGACACATAATTAAATACAGGATACAACAAAGGAAACAGATTAATGGTTAACATAAGGTAAACAAGGTTACGTGCTGAAGGAATGAATTGGCAGGTTTGAGTTTCCCTCTATAGACTATAAAGGGCCAATCGCTAAGTGGCCTATACCGACGTTGTGCTTATTGATCAGAGCGGCTGGTGATTTGGCCAATACGATAAGAGTTGGATATTCAGTCTACCCAATGAAAACAATGCCTAGTGCCATGGAATGTTAAGTGGGGTGGCTAAAAGTTGATGTGGCCCAGGCAATAAATATATTAACACACCATCGTGTGTGATCAATAGGTGAGACTATGTGGCTATTTTGTTGGTCTCAGTACCAGAGCTAATATAAACATATAATCAGTCATCTTATCCTCGGTTCAGTCTCTGTAAGGGAAAAATGCTGGCAGGTTGTTGTCTACTACTGCCATGGGGCAGCTGTTGTAACTTCTGTGAGAACTACTCAACTCAAAGTCTTTCTTTGAAGCATTGTGGTTAACCACAGGGGTCAATAGGCTAAGTGGTTTTAACTGATAAGTTTCATTCAAGTTAACCAACTAATTAACCTAGTTCCCAGGCCACTTTGTTTGTATTCTACTACCAATCTCGTTGTGTTGGTAATGAAGTTTTATAGATTAAGCCCCAGCCAGCTGTTCCAGCATATCGCTCCTGGGCACAGAGCTGACACTTTTTAATGGGTCCGTATCTGTATCATATTTTAATTTTTACCTTAGATATGAACTTCTGGTCCTCTAGCCAGTAGTGTCTGACCTTTGGTAATGTTGAAAACTATAAGTTAGAAAAGATCCATCCAGGAGAGTAAGGAAGCAGGTTTATTTATAACTATGGGTCTAAAAGTACCCGACCACATTTAAATCCAGGCCAGGTGGTTACATTGATCTAAGTCTTTAGAGGAGTATATGGTCAACCTTAGAAGGTAACTGAAGACTTCTTAACAGTTGTGATGGACTGTGATGCATCATAAACATACATTGAAGCTCTTCACATATTCTCAAAGCCTTTTTTCCTAATCAGCTCTCATTCCATACCAATCAGGATATGCTGTCGGCATCTTATGAGCATTTTATGATTTTTTTTAAGGGCACCATCAGTAGCACAGTATTTCTCTGCTCTTTAACATTCTTGGTGCAGTTATCTTATATTGTGAAGTACCTATTTAAATAATTCTAATTACATTTATTGTCTGTTATTAGCAAAACAAAAAAATATGAATATTTTTATTATTGAATTATATTAGTTAAAATAATATTTAATAGTGCACCACTGGTGACAATCACAGTCAACAATGTGTTGCTGTTTCCCATGCAGAAATATGCCTTTTGTTATTTTCTAATACTCTTTGTAGATGTGGTAAGCCAGGGGTGTCCAAGTTCGGTCCTGGAGGGCCGCACCCAGGCCTGGATTTGAGTATATCCTTTCTGTGCACAGGGGAGTCAATCAGGATGACTGAAGAAGTGATTGACTCACCTGTGCCCAGCAGGGTTATTATCAAATCCAGGCATCCAGGGCCGAGTTTGGACACCCCTGTGGTGAGCCTTGGTCAAGGCTTTATAAATTGTAAAAAATCTGGTTGGATAGACTTTTAAAAAGACAAAGATCCAAGCAGAATGAATAACAGCAATGGCATTACATGTGGATCAAAATAAAGCACTACTGTATGTATATATATATATATATATATATATATATATATATATATATACAAATAATACATTTGTAAGCACATATGCAAGTCTAAAAATAAGCTTAACAACTTATTATCCACTCAGGATTTCCAGAAATACAATTATTGTACTACATTCTGAGCCACTGGGCGGGGACATGCAAATGAGCAGACAATGCATTCTTGCTTTTAAATCCAAAATGCTATTTTATACGTAGCTCCTTCAAATACATATGCCCGCTGTACCACAGCTTTAAAGCAAAGCAAAGGATTGGATTTTGCACAAATCATAAACCCACTCACATACAATAGTGTTTCAAGCTTAATGGCTATCATCAGTTTGAGGTTGGTTTTGATTTGTGCAATGGATTTTGTGGGACTGAGTTTTCCATAACAATTATTTGTACAAGAATAAGAGAAGCTCTACACCATACAGAGTACAGAAACAAATAATACATTTGTAAGCCCATCTGCAAGTCTAAAAATAAGTTCAACAACGTATTACCCGCCCTGGATTCCCAGAAATGCAGTTATTGTACTGCATTCTGAGCCACTAGGCTGGGACATGCAATCATCAGTGTGAGGTTGGTTTTGATTTGTGCCATGGATTTTGTGGGACTGAGTTTTCCACAACAACCATTTAGTGTATGGTGAGCAACAAGAGTAAAAGAAGCTCTACACCGTACAGAGTACAGAAACAAATAATACATTTGTAAGCCCATCTGCAAGTCTAAAAATAAGTTTAACAACTTATTACCTACCTCCTCAGCTAGAGTACTGTATCCCTTTCAATGTATAAAGACTTTGACGTTTAATTGTAAAAGTGATCAATTTGATGAGGCATGTGAACTGATTTTATTTAATATTGTCTTATTTGTGTCTTAGTAGTATATTACATAGTTACATAGTTACATAGTAGTATATTGAGTCTTAGCATATTGCATTATTCATCCAATTGAACTCAGGCATTTCATTTTCATGGACTTTCATAAAAAAATTGCAGATATCTTCTAGCTGTAAACCTACCTTGGTGGCTGGGAACTGCTTAATGAAAATTGAGATCCTCATACCATTAACGTGTGTTCAAGTGAACTATCACGGCAGATTACTTTTAAATAGAAATGTTCAAGTTATATAGCATTTAAATAGAAATACATCTGACAATATTGGTTTTCAAATGTGTTCTCCCATCTGAATTAGACCAACATGTTTTCAGTTTACGTTATTAATTATTTCAAACTATATTTTGCCTTTCTCTCCCTAGCATTTCTCAGTTGATCCTCCTCACCTCCTGTCCCTTTGCTTTCCCAGATAATTCTGGTAGACAAGTTTCACAAAATGTGAATAGACCAGACTATTAGAGAAATCTGGGTAGGCAAAGGGAAAGGAGGTGAGGGGGAGCAACTAGGAATTGCTGGGGAGGAAGAGGAAGAAGAAGAAGAGATTACTAAAGCACAGGGAGGTAGATGTATATGTATATAACTTGTCTTTTTCTGTACTCGATGCGACTGACTGAGAAAAAATGCCTCGGAAAGCAACACTTGCTCTTTACTTGTCGCGTTTACACCATCCTGCATTCTTTTTTACCAGGAAGTATTAAAGTAATGTGGCATGGCTACAAGAGCTCAAGAGCAGTCTGTGTGCCTACAAGAGCCAAACAGCAGCCTTAGTCTACAAGGATCAAAGTATAGCCTGTGCCTATAAGAACCAAAGTGCAGCCTGTGCCTTCAAGAATCAAAGTGCAGTCTCTGCCTATTAGAAACAAAGCACAGCACGTTCCTACAGAATCAAAGTGTAGCCTGTTCCTAAAAGAATCAAAGTGTAACCTGAGCCTACAAGAAACAAAGTGTAGCCTGTACATATAAGAATCAAAATGTAGCCTGTGTTTATAATAACTAAAGTGCAACCTGTTCCTAAAAGAATCAAAGTCTAGCCTGTGCAAGCAAAGTTCCAAGCAATAATCTCTCTCCTCCTCTGCATCACCACCATACTATTGTGACCTTGAGTCCTCTCAGGACAGTAAATTATATTTTATTTAATCTAATTACTGTTTTTATATTTATGTCTATTCAGTTTTAAGGTGTTGTATCAAGAAACAACATCATCAGTTCAAAGTAAAATGTGAAATGTCTGGGGTCCGGAACAGATTATTTTTATTTACTTTCATCCCTATGTCTCCCCTGTGTCTCTCCACCCTCCTATCACTCCCCTGTCTCTTCCCCCTCCTCTCACTCCCCTGTGTCTCTTCCCCCCTCCTCTCCCTCCCCTGTGTCTCTTTTCCTTTTGTGTCTCTTCCCCACCTCTCCCTCCCTGTGTCTCGTTCCCCCTACCCTGTGTCTCTTTCCCCCTCCCCTGTGTCTCTTTCCACCTCCCCTGTGTTTCTTTCCCCCCTCTACCTCCCCTGTCTCTCTGCCTCCCCTCCCTCCCATGCATCTCTTTCCCCCTGTGTCTTTTACCCGACCTCCCTTGTGTCTCTTCCCAGCCATTTTCCTCCCCTGTGTCTTTCCTCCCTCCTCTCCCTCCCCTGAGTCTCTTCCCCCTCCTCTCACTCCCCTGTGTCTCTCTCCCCCTCCTCCCCTGTGTGTTTTTCCCCTCTTCCCCTGTGTGTCTCTCTCCTCCTCCCCTGTGTGTCTCTTCCCTCCCCTGTGTGTCTCTTCCTCACTTATCTCCTGTGAAGTGGGTAACGGCGCGCAGTGCGCATGTGCTCCTTTAGCAGTGCAATGCACATCTATCTGCGCGCAATGCACATGCACGGCTAATGGAGCGCAATTGCTCATGTGCAACTAACGTGGCACAATGAGCATACGCTGCTGACGCCGCGCAGTGCGCAGGAGCTTATTACAGTGCGCAATGCGCATGCGCGGGGCTTTGCGATTGTCAAACTGTGATTTGTCACAAAACATGACGACGAATCGCAGTTTGACAATTATAATATGTTATATATATCCTTAAAGTACACAACATATAATATGTGTATATATTTATATATATATATATATATATATATATATATATATATATATTTGTCATCCACATCCCCCCTGTTCCTAGATGTGAAGTGCATCTTTCTGGGTCATCAGTAATTTAGGATTCTTTGCTTCATAAAAGGTTAACAGTGGTCATTTATTAATAAGTACAAGTTGCATGCAAAGTAGTTACTTAGTTTAGTAGACTTATTTTCTCATGCATAGACACAAACCACACTACATTTTTTTTTAAGAGAGACACAACATTGGATATAGGTATGGACTTCCTGCAGCTTTATTTACTCTAACATGGTTGACTGAGCCCATCTCAATAAATCAGAAAACACTTAAAGAGCCAGTGAAGTTGATCTTCAACAGTACATCACATTTTCTCGTTAAGTAACTCTATATTTGCCAAAGAAAATACCATTATTTATTCATTAACTTTTGTGAATGAGATTTAAACATACTGACTGTCGCATTGAGCATTTACAATTTCAAAATTATATTTCACAGAATCTACTCAGAAATGTGGTTTTGTTAACACTTTAGAACACGGATAGCTAACATTGTTACTGGGGTGGTAAACAGTAGTCAGAATACTCTTGCTATATGGAGGTAGGACCATAATTGCCTCCTTTTTTTAGTTATTCAAAATGCTGTTCTGTGTTCATCACCTAGATACTGTAATACCAACTCCTGCTATAGGTAGTAATTGGACTGAATAGACTGACTTGTTAAAACTTAAAAATTTTGTCAGATTTCCCACAGAACTAAAACATATTGTTTGAATCATAGCTGCACTGGAGTAACTGTAGTAATACAGTGTTAACTATTTTATATCTTGTAAAAATGATCCCCTTTTTTATTGAACCTCCTTGTTTATTTCTATTAAATGCTTAGACAACAACTTAATAGTATACCATGAGTATAAATCAATATTTACGACTCAAATCTTTAAGCAACAGTTACATTTTAACAGAGTTAAAGGGACATAGAATTTGCTATATATGCTCTACATCAACAGATAGGGGGGGGGGGGGGGGTAGGAAACCATGTGGACAAAATACTTCCTTTTCTTAAAATTGCTGGGAAATTGTTTGAGTTTTAAGTTTGTAGGTTTTCAATCATGTAAGGTGATTTGGAAAGAAGCAGTATATACATTTTGTTTTAGGCTCAGAGACAGGGTCCCCCATTATTTTGCTATGTGTTAATATTGTTTATGCCTTGTACTTAACCCCTGTATAGTGCTGGCATGCTACAAATAAACAATAATAATAATAACTGAGTAATGAGCTTTTGTAGTTAGTGGTTTTATGTCTGCTTCAGTAGAATACATAATCCTGTAAGCTGTGCTAGCTAGTGGCACTCATTTAAACAACTGTACAGTAGGGAAGTGCTGCATTTCCAGTATTAGCTCTATATTATCTTGTCATGGATGCATCCAGCGGCATACAAAACTTGAGCTATGGCCACATAGCTACTTACCTAAGAGATATACACATTAGGGGAAAAGGGGATTGGAGGCAGCAGGAACTTTAATCTGACCTGTACATAGCCTACTTTCATAGGTTCCACAATACAGGATAAAGCTCATGGTTAGAGCTAGTGTCATGCAGGCATGCTAATTGTGAGGTTATCTTTACCATCAGTCATTCCTTGAAGGGCTACATTCTCTTGACCATCAGTCTAGGAGGGCTACGTGCCCAAATAGGATTCACTCGTTCATGTCCTATGGCAGGGTAGGCACCCAGGCTATTGGCTGCCTCATCTACCAACAAGATTCAGAGAGAAATATAACTAAAAGAAAGGACACTACCCTTATTGTTGCGCCAACAACGTAATCTACCTCCATTTCCACCCCCTGACATCAGCTAGCTCCTTATTGGCCACAGCCATGTGAGGAGGGTAATATGCTGCTTACCCTGACCAAGTTACATCATCCATATTAATGTTTACTCAATTCCATTGTTTTGATGTAAATAAAAAAACGTTTAAAATAGCATATCAATGTCCTTTCTGGGTAGAGTTAAAAGACATAGGGCTATAATTCTTTATGGGGACGGTAGTGTGTGGGGGGAAAACACAGAGGCATAGCTTAATCGTTAAAAGAAAATGCTTATGGGATGGCAGCTCTAGATATGAATCACTTTGCCGCCCCTTTTTAATAGAAGTATATATACCCTTTTTAATAAAAGTATATATATTTATATCTTAGCTACATATATATATATATATAAACTAAAATGGAAATGTATGAGAAAAGTATTAAAATTGTAATTCTTTTAAAAAATGATCTAAACTAAATGAAAAAATATTAATTCAAAAGAAAAGTAAAAAGGAAAGTAAGAGGATTTACAATCTAGAGTTCTAAGGGATATGCTTTAACCCACTGCTCCATGCGTCTGTATTATTAGCAATGAGTATATAAATAAATTAAAAATTAAGCTAAATTATAATCAGTATAACAGTCAAAGCATAAGTCTCATAATCTATGCAGCTTATTGTGGAAGATAACTAAATAATTAAAAATGACAATTCTTCATCAATTTAGAACATGTAATAACTTGCCCACATGAATTTTCAGCTTCAGTGATAATCAGTATACATTATGACTTTTCTATAGGAACTACTGGCAAATAAATAATTTCAGATTGATAGAAATTGTAATAGTTTTATTCATATTTTTATGAACATACATGCTTTGCAAGGCATGTTTATATGTTCCTATATTAAAGAAGTACAATGAGCATAAAAGTTAGAGGAGAATGTAGAGGGGAGGACTAACAGCCCTATTAAATTAGAAGCCCGTAGCAACATTGGAAAACTCGCAAGAGCTGCAGGTTTGAAATTTGGCCGAGTCACATAGCTATTAAATTAGAACGGGCTGCGAGTTACGGGCTTGAGACGCAAACCGGTAAACCATTTGTCGACCGTTAGATGCTCGGCCGTGAACATGATCAATTAGTCAAACCCGTAGTCATGGGTTTAGATGGAGCCAATGGAAACCGAGATTGTCATCATTGCATCACAGAAAAATAGAGGTTGGATTTCTTACGGAGTTCAATTACAAGTTGCTATCGGACCCACATTTCAGTTATAATGCAATATTATTAAAGACGTAAATATGATATTCTATTAAATGCGAGTTACATTACATGTATTAACACATTAATTGCAGTAGTCAATATAACACGTAAATCAATCATGAAATAAAGTATTTTTTTTAGCAAATTTGCGTGCTATATTTAAGAAGGGATCTAGAGCAAATCCGGGGAATTATAGACCAGTGAGCCTCACTTCTGTAGTTGGGAAGCTTTTAGAAGGGTTAATAAGGGACAGAATACAAGAATATGTCTATTTGAACAGGATCATAGGTAGCAGTCAACATGGATTTATGAAGGAAAGGTCATGTCAGACCAATCTAATTAGTTTTTATGAGGAGGTTAGTAGGAACTTGGATCAGGGCAACTCAGTGGATGTAGTCTTTTTAGATTTTTCAAAGGCATTTGATACAGTGCCACATGGAAGACTAGTGAGCAAACTAAGGGATACAGGAATTGCAGTAAATATCTGCTCATGGATCGAGAGCTGGCTAAAAGACAGGAAGCAAAGGGTTGTTGTAAATGGAACATACTCCGATTGGTCTAATGTGATAAGTGGGGTTCCTCAAGGTTCAGTATTAGGTCCTCTCCTTTTTAACATATTTATTAATGACGTTGAGGTAGGACTCGAATGTAGTGTCTCCATTTTTGCTGATGACACTAAGTTGTGCAAGGTAATAAAATCATATAATGATGTACTTTCCCTACAAAAGGATTTGCATAAATTAGAGAAATGGGCGGCTAAATGGCAGATGAGATTTAATACAAATAAATGTAAGGTTATGCATTTGGGAAGGAACAATAGCCAAGCAATCTATAATCTTAATGGAGCAAATCTAGGGGTATCAGATATTGAAAGGAATTTGGGAGTACCAGTGGACAACCACCTAGGTAACAGCGCTCAAAGCCAAGCAGCAGCTGCAAAGGCAAATAAAATATTAGCATGTATTAGGAAGGGTATAGAAGCCAGGGAAGAAGATATAATTCTGCCACTATACAAATCTCTAGTACGCCCTCATTTGGAATATGGAGTACAATTTTAGGCACCACCTCATAAAAAAGACATTTTAGAGCTGGAAAAAGTACAGAGAAGGGCTACAAAACTAATAAGGGGAATGGAGGGGCTAAGTTATGAAGAAAGACTAACAAAATTAAACTTATTTTCGCTAGAAAAAAGGCGTCTAAGAGGAGATATGATTACGTTATATAAATACATCCAGGGTCAATATAAGGCTTTGTCAAGTGAACTTTTTGTATCAAGAGATTATCAACTGACAAGAAGACATCCTTTGAGGTTAGAGGAAAAAAGATTTCACCTTAAACAAAGGAAAGGGTTCTTCACAGTTAGGGTGGTTAAACTGTGGAACTGTGGAGGTGGTGACAGCGAATTCGATAGACAACTTCAAAAAGGGGTTAGATATATTTTTGGATAAAGAGGGCATTCAAGGCTATCCTAGATAACTAGCAAGGAATATTGATCCAGGGAGAAATTTGATCGCCAGTTTCTGGGGTCATGAAGGAATTTTGCTTTTTTTTCCCCTTATAAGACAATTGGCAAAGTTTCAATGGTTTTTTTTTTTTCTGTTTGCCTTCCTCTGGATCAATTAACAATTAACAATAATAATAAATAGTCCACATTAAAAAGATCAATAGAGATCTAAAAAGGTTGAACTTGATGGACTAACTCTTTATTCATCCTCCACTACTATACTATTAATAATTATTTAATCAATAATTTAAATAATAACTAATCTGCATATTGCAGATCAGAGGAGATCTTAACAGGTTGAACTTGATGGACTGAAAGTCTTTTTTCAACCTTAATTACTATGGGCCTCATTCTATTAGCGGCCGCAGCCGTTGCGGGGCCGCAAGGACCGGCCGCAAGCTATTCAGCTATTCTATTCCCTTACGGCCGGGGATTCCGGCAGGCTTGCGGCCGGTGCCTTGCTATCTCTTGCGGCCGCTCGCGCCAGAGGAAAGCCTTTGATCTAAAACGGCCGCAAGAGTTTCGGCCGTAAGAAATTCCTATTTGCAATTCAATTGCTCCGGGAAACCTCTCTGCAAGGCTAAAAGCGAGCCGCTGCTTACTTGCAGGAAAGAGGTCCCGCTAGCACCAATTAAGCACATAAAATAGCTCAAATAAAGCCATCCTGCACTTTGAGAAGACTATAAAGGGATTTTAGGTGTTAGAAAAAATAGCACATAATTATCCTATACTCAAATCCGTAAAATATTTTATTTTTAATATCCGTAAAATATCCATGTAAAAAGTCCAGAGTGCTTGGAGCACTTCAGACCCGCCCACGCTGCAGCCGGAAAATAAACAGTTAATTTGAACTCGGGTTTGGGCTGATGTGCAAGCTTGAGAGTGGGTTACTTTTAATCCTCATGTCCCCCAATATGATCCCTAGCATTTACAGAGCTGTACAGTGCAGGCTTGAATTTATTTTTGCGTTTTTAGATTTCTGAGCTTACGGCCGGTTTCAAGATATGCGGCCGGCCGTAAGAGGAGATCCTTGCGGGGCCGTATAATAGAATCGCGAGTTAACAGAACCCCCACAAGGAATCGCAGCCTTACGGCCGATTTACGGACGCTAATAGAATGAGGCCCTTTGTAACTATGTAACTATGTAGACTTACCCAAAAGTTTGCTAAATGCTAGCAATTGATTGTACGAGTTAATGCCCATAAAAATCCCTGCTAAGATTAGCAAATCATTCATAATTCGGCCAGTCAGTGGCAGATACAGTAGCCTCTGTGGCAAGCTTTATGGGATTTGTAGGCTCAGTGCCCAAAACACACCTCTGTCTCCTCCCTTGAATTATGCTAGTGCTGCTGTTGCTTTCTGCATTTTTTCTGCCGTTGGATTGAAAGTTAGTATAGGTTTAAAAATAATACTCAAATGCAGTATTTCTATTGGTAGGTACACTTACCTTTTTTTGTTTATGCAAATTACTCTTAGTGTTTAGTCTCCCTAAGGGTAATAGGGGACTCCAGACGTGGACCCCTTGCTCACTGTGCCTTAGGGAGTGCAGCTGCACCTCACTGACGGGGCCCATAAAGACCGAAACGCATCTGGGGTTTGCTGTTTCTCCTGTTCAGGGTAGAATTGCCTGGTATTTCGGGGCTGGGTCACTCTTTTGAGTGGGACCAGACTGATATACTACAGGATATTTCTCCCTGTGAAGGGCACAAGTGAGCTAAAAGAGGTTGCTCTCAGAGTGGCTTATCATGGCTATAGAACTAACCTAATAAGGTTGGTTAGTTCTCTGATGAGCACCTCTGACTTACCTTTTTTTGTTTATGCAAATTACTCTTAGGGTTTAGTCTCCCTAAGGGTAAAAGGGGACTCCAGACGTGGACCCCTTGCTCACTGTGCCTTAGGGAGTTCAGCTGCACCTCACTGACGAGGCCCCTAAAGGCCGAAACGCGTCTGGTGTTTGCTGTTTCTCCTGTTCAGGGTAGAATTGCCTGGTATTTCGGGGCTGGGTCACTCTTTTGAGTGGGACCAGACTGATATACTACAGGATATTTCTCCCTGTGAAGGGCACAAGTGAGCTAAAAGAGGTTGCTCTTAGAGTAGCTTATCATGGCTATAGAACTAACCTATTAAGGTTGGTTCGTTCGCTGATGAGCACCTCTGATTTACCTTTTTTTGTAGGTACACTGTGCCTATGTTGCTTTCTGCATTTTTTCTGCCAATGGATTGAAGGTTAGTATAGGGTTAAAAATAATACTCAAATGCAGTATTTCTATTGGTAGGTACATTGTGCCTATGTAGGCCGCTCTGGGGGTGTGGAAAACACATTTTATTTTTAAATAAAATAAATCTCTATGTTTATAGAATGACTCAATGTAATGTGTTTTTCTGATATAAGCAGCATGTGTTAGATTAGAAAAAGTTAGAAACAGGGGAACTGATTTTCACGTAATCCAGCCACACATGCAATATAGCCAGTAATCACTCTAGCATATTCTGTAACTTTCATATGTCTTTCAGCTAGAAGCTTGTAAAGTTTATACTAAGTGCACTAAATATTCTAATGAAAATTGTCTATAATGTAGCCCCCAATATACATTTATTTGTAGTCATAGAAATAATAAAAAACATTAAAAAGTAAAATGGAGGAGATAGTGACATAGAGACCATACTCACTTTATGGCTGTTTTTCCACGCTGTTCCAGCTCTGCCAGCTGATCTAAACCGGATATCCATAGGAACCACAGAAATATTTTACAACAGGGAAGTTATAAAGAACTCCTCCCACAGTTGTTTTCAGCTGTTTAAATTGGCTGGACAAAGAACTGCTGAGGTCATTTGTAGAGCTGCACTATATAAGTAACTATATGCGTATACAATGTGATGTTCTATTCGCCAAACAAGTTTGACTGCAGTAAACTACCAAACTTATAACTGTGGGTTGCAGACATAGACCCTCATTCAATTGTGATTTGGCCAAATAAATATGGCTCTATATAAGCATTAAAGAAGTTTTTAGTTAGTGAAAACCTTGCTTTTGGATAGATGCTTACTAACTAAAAACTTCTTTAAAAAAATATGTTATGTGCTTATTTAGAGCCCTATTCAATTGGCCAAATTGCATTTGAATGAGGGCTATATTGTTTTGTTTTTTTTTACAACCCTTTTTGTGGAAGGAGTGAGCTTTCCTATAAATGCTATTTGGACTATCTTTAAAGTAATGTTTTAGCACAATTAATAAATAAAATGTATTTTTTAAGCATAATACATATAAAATATTATATTTATGTTGAGTTTTATTGCATTGTCTCCATAATCACGCAGTTCTTTGTCTTACAATATATCTCAGTGAATGTGTGACATCGGTTTCCTTCCAAACGTCACTCACTTTAACTACCAGTCATATGAAGGTAGATTACTTCTATTAAATTGTATTTGTTAAATGTATGTACATGTCTTAGCTTGTATTATTTCTTGTGACCAGACCAATTTATTTTTCTGTAAGCACTTATTCTTTATTCATAATCTCCACATTTCAGCATTATTTAAATTGAAACTGCGAATTGGTGGCGATTCCACAGACCATTAACCCATTTCTGTCAGTGCCTTTCTGGTAATGAAAGTGAGCAATAACTATCATGGCAGCTAAAGAGTAAAGTGTGTGAATGATGACAGCATATTTAAAGTATCTACATAGTAATTAGGGTTGAGAAAATACTTTTAGTCCTTCAAGTTCAACCTTTTTAGATCTCATCAGACCTTTGTAATATGTGGATTAATTGCAGGACAGAAAAAACCCATAGAAACATTGCCAATTGTCTCTTAAGGAAAAATAATCCCTCTTGACCCCAAATAATAACCTATTACCTATAACAAATAAAATGAAATATGAAAACTTCATATTCCTGAACTTTAGCTCATATGTACTATGCTTAAATATAATACAAAATTATGTTTTGAAATTATGTAATTAAAGTTGGTTAGTACAAGAAAATCTTCATCATTTTTAGGTTTTTATCATACACATTGGTCATTACACATGCCTTTGTCCAGTGCGCTCTAATCCAAACTCATCATGCTACATTTTCTCCCTTCACCTGCAAGGACAGTAGTACCACTGAGCCTTTCAAGTGCTGGAAATTAATTTTATAGGGCCAAAAAATATATAACTTGACCGCTAATGATAAGAGTAAACTTATATAAAATGCCATATCACCATTGAAATTTAAATTAGGGACATTTGTCTTAAAATATTGCAAAACAAGAATCATTAAAACTAGCAGTATGCAGTATATTGTCAAATTAATTTTATCCCTCCAAAATAAAAACAAATCTGTGTATGCAATTTACCAGTTTTATTAAGTACACAAAAATAAGTATTTGAGCAAATTACTTGTACTTAAAAAAGAGGGAGAGAGAGATTCCTCCCTGGATCAATACACCCCCTTCTCTAGTTATCCAAAATAACCCTGAATGCCCTTTTCATTGAAAAATATATCCAACCCCTTTTTTTTAGCTTTTTGATTAAGGACATTTACATCATAGTTAATATTTATTTTCAAATGATAAAAATCAAGAATATGGTTAAGTAAATTTTCTTAAGTTTATATTCAGAAACTTGTAATACAATTATAAATAAAAACAAAACAAAATACTTTACATGTTTTTTGTCCTATGTTTTTTTTTGTTATCAAGAATTATCAAACTAACTTCAAGTTCTAGCCAATTAACTGCAGAAAAACTATATTTATATTTAAAAAAAAAAAAAAATATATATATATATATATATATATATATATAAAATCCTATTACAGCAAAAAAAAAAAAAAAATAGTAAAAAAAAATAATTTCCTCACTAATACATTAAGCTAGAATTTTTTTTATAAGGCATATCTAAACCAGATCATATTACCTCGAATTTCAGAGCTCAGATCTGCTCTGGGGTCTATGTCGTCCCAGTCTCCCACACCCCATCAGTCAGGTTAATGATGCCATTTATAAAAGTTGTATATGAAGGATATACTATCTGGAGTAATTAACCATGGTTCCCAAATTTGTATAAACAGGTGGAAAGTATGTTTCAGAATATGTGTTAATCGTTCGTTATTGGCTTTATAATGCATTTTGTTAATCACCTCTTTGAAGTGAAGTAAAGGGGATTTCCAATTTTTCAAAACCAACCCCTTTTTAAAGTTACCTGTTGAACCATTTGTAGAGAATTTCTCAGTTTAACTGCCATTGCTGTAAAGAACCATTTTCTTTCTTAAAGGTGGAATCCTTTTTTCTTCTATCCTCAGGTAAGTTGAAAACCTCTTGGCACAACTAATTTCTCTAAAAACTACAATATCCCTAAAAACTGTTTGCTGTATTGTTATGTAGAAACACTATATTCTTCATTGCCAGATTATTTATTCTTCAGTTAACACAGAATACATTGTTTCCATAATAAATGATCTGAATCAAAGTCATTTGACCACTAAATTCTTCCAGAGTCCTGAGCATATACACTACTGAGACATCAAAATACAGAGACATAATAATTATCTTGTCACTGATACATATTGGACAAATGTCAGGGGTGATATTATAATTGTTCTCCAAATGTTAGTGTGAGTGGTCTACAAGTGCAGTGTTAATATAATCAAGACAGACAGCTGTAATGTAAAAGGGTCCAATGTCCCACGTTGTTGTTGTTTCTGCTGTCTAGTTGTTCAGTCATGTATGACACTTTATGTCCCTATGGACCATAGCATGCCATGCACATCTCTCTGAGCTCCATCAATCATTTCCAGCATCAGAGTCTTCTCTAGGGAATCCTGTCTTCTCCTAATATGCCATAATATTTTAGATCCTCCTCATGAAAATAACTTCTAGTGAACAGTTGGTCCTGATTTCTTGAAAAAATTATTTGTTGGATCTTGTTGCAGTCCAAGGGTTTTCTAAGAAGTTTTCTTCAACACCACAATTCAAAGTCGTCAATTCTACTTTGCGCAGAATTCTTTATGGTCGGAGATTGTTGGAGATTGTGCAGACACTGGTAAAAATATGGTCAATGGAATGTCCGTCACTGTAAGGTGGGAATCTATCCATTGTGAAAGGCCAGGGGAAGAGGTAAGTGAAAGCAATGTTGTGGCTGTTGGGGAGGTGGGTTTGTCAGTGTCAATGTTAAAATTGCCAAGAATGAGTGTACTTACCTAGGAGGAGATATAGTTAGGGAGCCAGACTGCAAAGTGAACCAGAAATTGAGAGGGCGGCCCAGGTGGGCGATAGATAACAGATACTCGCAGAGAGATCGGTGAGAAGAGGAGGATATTGTGAACTTCAAAAGAATAAAATTAAGGCGCTGAACTAAGCGTATGTAGTGAAAAGTGCAGCTAGTAGAAATTAGTATGGCCACACCTTCACATTGTTTGTTCCCAGGTCTAGAAGTGTGACTGCCACCATATGAGAGTGCAGGAGGGGAGACAGCGTCAGATGGAGTGAACCAGGTTTCAATGATAGTCAGTGATTTTGGTTCTCTACTTTAGCATTCCAATAATAATAATAATAATAATAATAATAATAATAATATTTATAATAACCTATTACCTATAACAAATAAAATGAAATATGAAAACTTCATATTCCTGAACTTTACCTCATATGTACTATGCTTAAATATAATTCAAAATTATGTTTTGAAATTATGTAATTAAAGTTGGTTAGTACAAGAAAATCTTCATCATTTTTAGGTTTTTATCATACACATTGGTCATTACACGTGCCTTTGTGCAGTGCGCTCTAATCCAAACTCATCATGCTACATTTTCTCCCTTCACCTGCAAGGACAGTAGTACCACTGAACCTTTCAAGTGCTGGAAATTAATTTTATAGGGCCAAAAAATATATAACTTGACCGCTAATGATAAGAGTAAACTTATATAAAATGCCATATCACCATTGAAATTTAAATTAGGGGCATTTGTCTTAAAATATTGCAAAACAAGAATCATTAAAACTAGCAGTATGCAGTATATTGTCAAATTAATTTTATCCCTCCAAAATAAAAACAAATCTGTGTATGCAATTTACCAGTTTTATTAAGTACACAAAAATAAGTATTTGAGCAAATTACTTGTACTTAAAAAATGAAGCTTTTATCTTAAGGCTAATTGGTATCAGTATGGGATGGGACCCCTTCTGGATCGGTGCCTTGTTGTGGTGAAGGAGTTTGTGTACCTCAATGAAGCTGCAAACTATACCATATAGGGTCACCCAAGATGGGCAGGTTATAGCAGAGAGCTCAGACAAATTGCAGTCCACTAGAGAAGGAACTGGCAACCAGCAACTCCAGTATCTTTGCCATGAAACCAGACACATGCTACGATGCTACGATCCATAGGGTCACAGAGCGCCGGATTCGACTAAACGACTAAGCAAAACAAATGGGATGGGTAGGCCATGCTTAGATCTTGCTTTCTTGTTGATTATACTAGTCAACTATAAGCTGGCTGAAGTGCAATATCTGAGCATTTTTTCAACCCGTGCACATTGAGTGCAATTAGCTCTGAGAGGCAGAGAGAAGGACCTGTATACAGAATTAGTTCATACAATCCTCACTAAATGTGAATGTTATGCCTCTAAATTATGTATTACATATATAGTTGTCAGTGTCCGGAATGCTTACAATGTTGGTCACGCTTTGTGAGCCTCTCGAAACGGAGCAGTCTTACTACGAGCCTCTCAAAGCAGCGCAGTACTTAGGCTACGATGACTGGGAGACCCGAAGGCGCTCATCGTGGGGCTTGCGATGCATGCCGAACGTGATCATTGCAAAACAGGAAAGTTGAAGTACACAGGGGGAGAGGCTCGCAATGAGCGCCGAAGGTGCTCAGAGGATCCAAACCATTGCCAACCTTACAATTTTATTCCTTTCATTGTTGACAGGCAAGTTACTAGTTATTTTAATAATAGGCAATTGCAAAAAAACACTTATTTTGAACTATGCTTAAAATTTTTAATGCACACATTTTTGTATCCATTTAAATGTGTAGAAAATTTAGAACCCAACTCATAGACTGGCACATCAACTCAAGGTCACGTTTTTCTAATATCTAAGCTCTGTTACAAAAATACATTTTATCCATAGCCAATGCTAAGCCACATAAAACTTTATTTTCTGTTACAGATTTTTTTGAGGTTTCATTATGGTAGTAGAAAACAATTTTAACAAGTCTATGTGACTCCATAGACAGAGCAATTTAATGTATGCACTAAAAATGGAAATAAAGGTAGTTGACCTCCCAGTTTTTAATGGACTGTGAAACAGAGAAGAATCTGTATCAGATGTGTGTGAACATGAGATTTAAGATGTTTTTTGGCATTCTTTAACATATAGTGGGAATAAAAGTTAACCACATAATGGTAGTAACAAACATAAGATGAAATTTTGTTCCAATACTTTATTATAACTCATACATTTATTCTTATACTTTTAGGGGGAAAAATATTGGGAAGCCTTAGGCAGATGAGGGAAATCAGTTACTCATTTGTATCCTGTTCTGTGCTACTAATATAACCACAATGCTATATGAATTGAAGAGTAGAATACTGAATATACTGTACTTCTCCAGTAATTTCATTTTTCTCATATTACTGATAAATGTTCAAAGAAAATATTTTTTAATATACTTTACTAATGGATAATTTTGTGTTTACTGTAGTATTACATTTCAAACTTTTTTTTAAATTGCAAGGACCATATGATATATATTATTTAAGAGGCAAATGAGTTCATCATTTAGGTTAATCCGAGTCAGCTTGAGAGATCAAATGCTTGGTAGGACCAGATGTTTTTTTGCTACTGATATGTTATTTATATAGGAACTATGGTTTTAAATATACTGCTATTTATTTACACCCCCCCCCCCCCCATTACTTTCTGTTATTCTAAGCATTGGATGGTATTCATATTGAAAAGTGTACTTTCATAATATAAATAGAAGAGACTCTCAGTTATCCAGAACTCAAGGAACCAGAAAAAAACATTGAATAATGTGTCACATATATAGTTGTGAGCGTACGGGCCGTTGCTCACGCTTGCTGGCACGCATAGCGCTCCATCCCAGCAACTGAGGCCCTTTCCCGCTGCCCTTGCCTGCAGCCCTCGCGTAGCGATGGCTGCGGGCAAGGGCCTCAGTTGTGAGCGTACGGGCCATTGCTCACGCTTGCGGGCTCGCGTAGCTCTTCTCCCGGGTGTGGGCTGCGGGCCTCAGTTGCTGGGATGGAGCGCCCCGCAGCCCTCGCTGCCCTTGCCCGCAGCCCTCGCGCTCCATCCCAGCAACTGAGGCCCTTGCCCGCAGCCCTCGCGGCCCTAGCAACCAGCCAGCTTCCTGTCTCTAAGGAAGTGAGAGGCTGCACAGACTCCAGCACATCACTATGACGGTGTGGGAGGGGTTTATACTGGGCCCGAGGCCTCTGTGTTTCTTGGATGCTGTCGCCCGACATTAAGCTCTTCTACCGGGTGTGGCCTGCGGGCAAGGGCCTCAGTTGCTGGGATGGAGCGCCCCGCAGCCCTCGCTGCTCTTGCCCGCAGCCCCCGCTGCCCTTGCCCGCAGCCCTATACATATATATATATATATATATATATATAATGATGTATTGTGTGTGTGTGTAATGTGCAGAGTGTATATATATATATATATATATATATATATATATATAATGATGTATTGTGTGTGTGAGGTGTGTGTGTAATGTGCAGAGTGTATACATATATATATATATATATATATATATATAATGATGTATTGTGTGTGTGTGTGAGGTGTGTGTGTAATGTGCAGAGTGTATACATATATCACATCACATATATAGTTGTGAGCGTACGGGCCGTTGCTCACGCTTGCGGCCTCGCGTAGCCCTTGCCCTGGCTGCCCTTGCCCACAGCCCTCGCTGCACTTGCCGCAGCCCTCGCTGCCTTTGCCCGCAGTCCTCTATCACATATCCCGGGTCCTCCTGGCTGTATGCTCCCCCCTAATCCCCTTCCCGGGTGTCCCACCAGCACACGGCCTGCACCTCACCCGCGTCTCCCTGGCAGCCACACAAATGAATGAGAGGGCGGAGCCGCAGCACCAGGCACCTGTTAATAAAACTTCCAGACGGCGACCTATGGATATTCCGCTAAGACGCATACCACACATTTCCCGCCATTTTACGCTAATGCGGAAGTACCCAACCGCGCTAACGGTTTCGTCTCGCGCACGCACACTATTGCACTGCACACGTTCATCACGTTTACACAGCAGCTCCACACCACTAATGCTGCAGCAACATCAAAACAGATTCCCAGCTCTTCAACACAGTGCTTCAAAATACGTAAAGTAGATTCATTTATTAATGTATTATATATTTCATTATTATACACCAAACAGCATTAGCTACCTTACAATTTCATTGCCGTCATTTTTTGACGGGCAAGTCGCTAGTTTTAAATAAAAATAAAATTGTACAGGGCTCAACAAATGCTAGGAGCCAGGTTATCATGCCACAAAATGCTTAGGCACCTAGATTGCACCCACTGTACATCTCTGCAATTCAACTTTACCTGGAAGCAGAAAGGCATGAGTGACTGAGCCAGTGCAGTGTTGGCGTTACATTCCCCGGGTTCAGCACCGCACCCTCCAGTCAAACGTACCTGTGTGTAAGTGGAGTGAAAGCTGCTGCTGCTAGAACAGCCCTCACTGACAAATAAACTTAGCAGAACGTCCTATGAGCAGCTAATCTAAGCCTCTTTTAATATTAACTCTCAAGCAACCAGAAACTACATTTATCCGGTATCTACCCATCCCCATGGGTGCCGGTTAACTGAGAGTCTACTGTATTAAAACATGTTGGCATATTAACTCATAGACTGTAAAGAGCAATTTATCTACTTATATAGTGCTTTTCCGGGTGTTTTATCAATACTGATTTCTCAAAGTTTTGCAACATTCAAGTTCCAATCATAAAAAAATCTAATTTATTGCATTACAACAAGAGCTTGCTCATTTTGTATTTTCTACTAATGTACTAATTGTTGTAATGCACTAATTGCTGAAATGTCTAACAAATTTGAAGAATGAAAAAAAAGAGAAGCTGCCCCAGGTTGAGAACAACACAATAATGTAAAAACATATTAAAATATATCTTGTTTGCTATTTATAATCTTGTAAAATATAACTTAATATAAATTAATTTACAATTTATACAGGTAAAGTGACAAGCAGCTTAAAAATAGAGAATAAGAAGATAACTGCAAAAGGATAACCATGGACCAGGATCCTTAAAAGTATCAGCACTTATATGGTATTAGATAAAAAAATACAGATTAGAGTCATACACCTTTGCAACTCCTGCTTCCTTATTAAGAGTAGGCAAATAGTTTAACAGAACTTCCTTGGAAGAGCATGATATATCCAAAACATACACATTCCCATCCAGCTTCCTGTCTGTAGGTAATGCTGCAGTCATTTTGGATTAGCGATAAATGGTCATGAAATTGGAAACAGCTTCTCTTAGCTTTACACAAGAATCTGCAAAAATGTGAGTACTTGTACCTAGAAAGTGTGATTCCAATTCAAACATTATAAAATAATATACAGTGCATGCTTAACTGCATGCAGGTCTATAAGACCATATTAAATGACATTTCCAGATGCCAAGAGAGCAGAACGGTTTAACATTACAATGAATTGAAGCATTAAGTACATTTATATTAAATTCATCTTTAACAATGTTTACATAAACTACTACAAGCATGTTTTTCATTTTTTCAACACTTATTATATCCGGTTATTAATTGCAACTACAATTCTAAAGTTTTTGAAAAGTAATGTGAGAAAAAACAATTTCATGGGTGTATTGACAGAACAATATTTTGTGCAATGAACTGATTCCATCAGGGATATAGCTTTTTTTTGGGCTTTGCTGCATAAACCTCTGAAACATACTGTAGTGTATATTTGTCAGCACATGCTTATTGGTAATTCCACCATGCTGAATGTTTGGAGTCATTTGAAGAGTAAAACTAATTAAGTTACACATCATAGGAAAACAGAGAATGGACTTTTTCAAAGTATAAGGCACAACTATTTCATAGCAAAAAGATAATGATAAAGGTCCTCATTCAATTGGAATTTTGCCAATTGAAGAGGGCTCTATATAAGCACATAACATATTTTTTGAGGGAAGTTTTTAGTTAGTGAAGACCTTGATTTTGGATAGAAGTTCAGTAATTCAAAAGTCCTGTATAAAAAATCTGTTATGTGCTTATATAGAGCCCTATTCAATTAGCCAACTCACAATTGAATGAGGCTCAAAGAGTTCACCTGCTCTATATTATGTATTATATCAACACACTGTATTGCAAACACATAATAAAATTACTATACAAGTAATGCCAGAAATATTGTAATTTATGACCTAAATAAATATAGCCGATTCTAGGTTTGAGATTTTTTTCATGTTAATGTGGAACCCGGATCAGACCTTTTAAACTAAAAATCCATGAAATGAATTGTTATTGGAATAAATAAAAAGGTAATACCAATCAATCTCTACAAAATTAAAAATATAAAAAAAAAAAACTAAATCTTGTACTGTATAATAATATGCACTATAAACATGTACAATTCTTTTTACGTTTGAAATCAATTATGTGTGCCTACTGAAGTATGGATGTTTGAAAGTGCAGTAAAACTTCAACTGGCAAACCTTTATTCTCTACTTGATCACGGACAGCACATATAATTACTTCAGTGTCTTTTTCAAATATTATATGCAATTATGTCTTATTATGACAGCCATTTTCTGTTTTTACATTTTTTAATTATGTTCCAAAAATCACGAGGCAGCCCTACCATAATTAAACTTATGCTAAGATCAATTTTACAGAATACAATTTTAGAGAAACGCATGCTTTGATTGGTATTTTGTTTTATGTATAATGAAGTTTAGAATAATTACAAAATTAAAAGACTTTTCAAGTCAATTACCAGTGTTTGTTTAGCTATTAGAATAGATTGTAACCATTCAGTACATGTTGTATTGACTAATGATTCCTCTCACTTTTTATTATTAAACAAGGAGGAAAAATCAATACTCTCAGCACTTTAATATATGTTTTCTAATGGTACTAGGGTACTAAATGAGCACTCATCTAAAAATGGACTTTTATAATCTGTATAACATGTCTTTTAAATTGATCAAAATATGAGATTTTGGAGCTGTTTTGAACAAACATGGAATTCATCAATACTGTTCTACATTGTCAAACAGAGCACTGAAAACAAAGTGAAATAACATTTTGAAATTTGCATTTTTTTCCTTTTTTTTTATGTATTCGGTTAGTCTTTCTTTCCAGCTAATGGCTGCGAAGAGCTTGCTACACTTGGCAGATTCTGCAAGGAATCTCAAATGGCAATACACTGTGTTTGTAGGCAAGGAATGTCAGAGCATTCCTTTGGAACATTGCAATCTCAAATAGAAAAATGTGGAATGTATAATAGCACTAAAGACATATATGATACCTTGTAATTTATGGTTCATTCAGGACTTGATGGAATTATAGACCCAATGAATCATACAATGCAAGCCAGACTTCTGCCGACTTAATATAAATCTAACAAGACAGTATTTAAACAAAAATAGAAAATGTTGAATAGAGCTTCAGATAAAAAAAATAATCTTTTACACATTTTTTACTTAATTTCAACTCCTCTACATGATGGTGCAGAGTCACAGCAGCTACTATACATGATGGGCCACATACATTACAATGTGAAAGACAGAGTGAAGGGACTGAAGGGGTTAACCAGTGTGTGTGGGTTGTATCCTACCTGTTACTCTGTTGAACATCTGCTCAGGGAGGGAACAGTCACTTAGAACAATAGATAAGATGCCATGACAGCAGGCTTACAAGAAAGGACTTCTATCACTTTTTGTTCATTATCACATATATAGTTCTCAGCAGTGTGGGAGTGAGGTTGCACAAGGATTTAACTCGAGTTTTCAGAGTTTTGCAATGCGAAAATCACCTAAGCGAGAAAAAAGATGGCCGCTGAAAGAAACGAAAACGAGGCTACACGACCCCTAAGCACGCAAAACACCGCCAGGCACATACAACTTTTACACAGCAACCTAGGAGGTACAAAATACACTATTAGGAAGGACGGAAAATGCTCGAGACCCGCGTAACTCTTACACAATCACCGCCATTTTACAACATTAACTAAAAACTAATAACATTACCATTCTAAAATACAGCATTACACAATTAAACAAACGGTTTAGTTTCGCGCACGCAGCTTATTTACACTATACACTTGCCACATTGCTGACACTTTCTCCTCAGGTCAGCAACAGTCCAAATGTACATTTTATGCTGCATGAAAAACAAAAGCGATTGTTAGCTCTTCAGCATATTGATTGCTGCATATATTAATTACAAATAGGTAAAGTATTAATTTATTATTTCATTGAATAATTATTATTAAAAAAAACATATATATAAAAAAAAAATACCACAGGAGAGACTCGCAATGAGCGCCAAAGGCGCTCAGAGCGGAGATCACAATGAACGCACAGAGTGCTCACACAACCAAAAGTACACCACACGAGAGCCTCGCAATGAGCACGGAAGGCGATCAGTGAGGGGCTTGCAATGAGCACCGAAGGAGCTCACAACACCAAAACTACACCAGGGGAGAGACTCACTATGAGCGACAAAGGTGCTCATTGTGAGCCATGCGATAAGCGCCAAAGGTGCTCAGCGCAAGGCTCGGAATAAGCGCCCAAGGTAATCAGACTACCAAAACCCTTACATTGGCTGCCAAACAGCATTACCTGGCTTACAATTTTATTGCCGTCATTTTTTGACGGGCAAGTCGCTAGTAAGCTAAATAAAGTTGTGTTAAGCTGCCTTCCCACAAAACTTAAAGCTAAGTAGGAACCAGATCCACACTGATGAGATCAATTAGAGGGAAAAACACTATCCTATGCTTCAAAGCTGTATAATACAACAAACAAATGCCTAAAAGAAGACATGTACGTATTTGGATTAAAGAGTGAGAATGCATTGTGGACTAATTTGCCTGTCCCTGCCCAGTTCCGGAGAGTACAGTGCAATGACTGTATTTCTGGGAATTTTGACAGGAAATAAGTTTAATGAGATTTGTATTTACTATACTAATGTACTGGCTACAGACAGATACAATACGCCATGGAACCAAACAGACACTTCCATCTGACTGGTACTCTATTCCACAGTATACCCCTGAGGAGGTCCCACTATTGCAGTGGTTCACAAACCTCTTCTCAGGACCCACCACAGGCCATGGTTTAACACTGTTTGAATACAGATGAGGCAACAAGAGTCTGTTGAACACTAATTGCTTCTCCTGTGTTCACACACTGTTAAACTGAAATCATGGCCTGACTAGTGGGGCCTGAGGAGAGGTTTGAGAACTGCTGCTCTAGTGTATACAAGTTTGAGGGGTGTCAGTACATGTCGTGGCAAGAGTACAATTTGAAGTTCTTGCCACTCGTTGGAGTTCCTGTGTTTGTTTCATACAGTGGAGATAACTAAATCCTGGGTTCTGGTGGGTTATTCTGCAGCTGGCGGCTTTCATTGTACTGTCACATTGGCAAGCAGGGAGTTCAGAGCATCCAGGGGAACGCAAACAAAGACACAAGATTTATCTTATAATAAAAGCATTCTTCCTTCTGAGTATGTCAGAGAAGGTTAAACCATGCTAAATTTCTGCAGAATACTTGTAACTCACACTATTTTCACTGTAGTTGAACTACAGTAGAGATGAGTAAAACATCTGCTCCACATAAGAAACTGATTTCGTCACCTTTTTACTTATCAAACAATACTGAAATGTTGGATTCTTTATTCGGTTTGAGATACTGGACGCAGATGTCTTCAAAGGAGTTGACCTAGCTTTTACATAAAAATTATATTAGTAATGCATAAACAGAAACATAATAAAGGTTCATTCTACAAAATAGTGTATATGTTTCAATTTCATAAACTGTTGGCAGTGGATATATTTATATTGGTCGACTCCTTTGGGTATTACTCTATACATACATTTTATAGGTGGGAGCATCGTGGTTTAAATGTTAGGATAAGATAGATATTTTTTATACAACTGTAAATTTATTGATAATGGCTTTGTCATGTCACCCTGTCCCACTGTCAGATTATACTAAGTAACAGGTATTGTAAAATAAATTAAATTAAATAACGGAATATAAAATTGTAATACCCATACGGACTGGTTCCTCTTGTGCCACTGAGAAATCCATATTTAAAGACTTTGGTGACATTATCAGTCTTATTAAATTGTGATTCGGCCAATTGAATAGGGCTCTATATAAGCACAGAGTATATATTTTTTACATAAGTTTTTAGTTAGTGAACTATTCAAAAGCAAGGTCTTCACTAACTAAAAACTTCTGTAAAAAATATGCTATGTGCTTAAATAGAGCCCTATTTAATTGGCCAAATCGCAGTTTAATAGGGCTGTATGTGTGTAAAAACATATAGCTCTGTATAATAGATAGGCAATACATAACTTGGGTGGCGTCACCGAGGCAATGGAGTGGACTGTAAAGGTGAAAAAAAACGAAGCCTGTAATGTACCGAAGCTTGTAATGTAACCCGCAAAATTATTTACTGATATTTAATTGGCCTCCTCAAACTACCCTCAATCTATTTGCGAGCTAAGGGTTGTAAAAACTGGCACTCCGACCCACCTAAGCCTTTGATCTTTCAAGCCAAATGTTTGATCTTTCAAACCAAATGTTACAATTTGCAACAATTCCACAAGCCCCCAATTGCCGTAAATGGCAAATGTAGCAAAACATTCTAGAGAGGACTCTAAGAAGGTTAAACACCTGTTAGTAACACTATCAAAGCAAATAAAAACACAATACTGGACTTATACGGGGGAAATACGGGGAAAGCGATGAAAGACATTAGAATTAATTGCACAAGAGTCTCAAGCTCGCAAATCTGCAAAAAAAAAAAAATGTTTACATTTAATTTCCATTTTATATACATTTCAGGAATCAAGGAGTTAATACATATCAGGCCACCCACATGGACTATAAGAGTTTGGCCATTCCTTTTTATAGATTTTTAAATTGCTGGATTGTGAGCCCGATCACATATCAGACTTCTAAACGCTAATTGATTGACATATAAAACACATTTCTTACTGATGTCATGATGACGGTCTCATTTACTATTGGCTCTATCTAAATTGTAACTTACAGGCTTAATTAATTGATCATGCCCTGAAATGATACGTATGGGTTCATGGTGTCCGGTTTTAGACTTCGGCCAAGTAATTGCGGGCTTGTTCTATTAAATCGATCTGTAACTGTTGCAGTTAAATGAGGCTCAGTGTATATTAAAGGTCCACTTTAGTCTCAGACCTTTTCTGTGCATTTAATATAGCATGTTTATAGATTAAGATTTGCATAGAAAATAATTTACCATATATTAATGTAAGAAAATTAGCACTAAATGAAGACACACATTTACATGAAAGCTGTTCATGCATTCCAAAATAAGGAATGCACAAACAGCTCATAAGTGAAAGATACTTATGAGGAAGTTTAAACAAGGACCCTGAGAACATGTATTCTGTGTTTTCATATTAAGATTTTCAATGAAAATAATGGCAATAAAATCACAAGGTTGTTGCCGTACTCAGATCCACAAGATTTCCTGTCCCTTTAGGTCCTGTAGGACAGACAAAAATAAATAAAAAATCATTAACTTATTCTAATTTAATCTTTCTACACTACAGACCACTTATTTTCTATACAAAAATATTTTTAATGATTTAAAAATTTTACTCTACATTGGCCCTTTAAAATTATATTTTATATAAATAAAATATATACAGTATGAAAGAATGGTGTAAATTTACAAAGCTATCACAGGGGCTGCGAAGACCTGTAAACAAAGTGAAAAGATCTATCAATAAAGGCACCGGTATATAGGAATTAAAATAGAGTCAATAAACGGGGTGTCCTTTAATGAAAAATACTTATTACTGTCTGGTGGTGTAATGTTCTCGTTATTTACTGATCTAAAATCAGTTATGAAATAAGCACTTCCAGACAAAATTGCAAAATTGCAAAAGGTTGTGGATCACAAACTGGAGCAATGATGTATTTATGAGGTTCCTCTCTTATATGCTATACAAATGGGTTCTTTTGGTGGAGTACAAAGTGAAATCTCTATCACTTTCAAGTATGTAATAACTGGAACTTTCTATTGTTCAAAACAACTAAGTCAGAGGTGCTCATCAGAGAACAAACTAATCTTAATAAATTAGTTCTATGGCCATGATAAGCCACTCTGAGAGCAACCTCTTTTAGCTCACTTGTGCCCTTCACAGGGAGAAATATCCTGTAGTATATCAGGCTGGTCCCACTCAAAAGACTGACCCAGCCCCGAAATACCAGGCAATTCTACCCTGAACAGGAGAAACAGCAAACCCCAGATGCGTTTCGGCCTTTATGGGCCTTGTGAGTGAGGTGCAGCTGTACTCCCTAAGGCACAGTGAGCAAGGGGTCCACGTCTGGAGTCCCCCATTACCCTTAGAGAGACTAAACCCTAAAGGTAATTTGCATATATAAAACAACTAAGTCAGAGGTGATCATCAGAGAACGAACTAATCTTAATAGGTTAGTTCTGTGGCCATGATAAGCCAGTCAGTGAGGTGCAGCTGGACTCCCTAAGCCACTCCCTTGCTCACTGTGCCTTAGGGAGTCCAGCTGCACCTCACTGACGAGGCCCATAAACGCTTCTGGGGTTTGCTGTTTCTCATGTTCAGGGTAGAATTGCCTGGTATTTCGGGGCTGGGTCACTCTTCTGCGTGGGACCAGACTGATATACTACAGGATATTTCTCCCTGTGAAGGGCACAAGTGAGCTAAAAGAGGTTGCTCTCAGAGTGGATTATCATGGCCATAGAACTAACCTATTAAGATTAATTTGTTCTCTGATGAGCACCTCTCACTTAGTTGTTTTGTAACTTTCTATTGTTACCTATCTATGGTCTTAGACCCTAGTAGTATCTGACATGTATTGGAATTGCTCCATATTTTTTATCAAGTTGAATGAACTAGAGATACCTATTATGCAGCTGAAATTATATTATTATACATCACTCTTATAACATCCTGAACCCTGTAATTGGCCAGCACTGGGGTGATTTCTAATTCAAATTGCTTTATTTGTTCATATTGTGACTATGGAAGATGTCCCTGTTTTGAATGGATATTGTTTATTTGTCTAAAGCTTTTTAAAAATGTTTTAAGGTACTTTCTCTTTAATTAGTTGATATTCATATTTTTGCAAATGTGTTTATTAATTATTAAAAATGTAAAATGAAGTGTTACAGATATACAGCCTTAATAAATTGTGACTTGGCCAACTGAATATAGCTCTATATAAGCACAGAGCATATTTTTTACAGAAGTTATTAGTTAGTGAAGACCTTGCTTTTGGATAGAAGTTCACTAACTAAAAACTTCTGTAAAAAATATGCCCTGTGCTTATATAGAGCCCTATTCAATTGGCCAAATCACCATTTAATAAGGCTGATGGCTGCTAAGGGCTGTGACTGCAAATTTCTCCATAGGGAATAGACATTGTTGTCTTTAATGATCTGCTTCACAGCCCTTCAGATGCTTACAGCCTTATTAAATTGCAATTCAGCCAATTGAATAGGGCTCTATATAAGCACAGAGAATATATTTTTACATAAGTTTTTAGTTGGTGAACTTCTCTCCGAAAGCAAGGTCTTCACTAACTAAAAACTTCTGTAAAAAAATATGTTTTGTGCTTATATAGAGCCCTTTTCAATTGGTCAAATCGCAATTTAATAAGGTTGTACAGATGCAAACCCGTTAACCATTTATCGGCCGTCGGATTTGCGGGCTTGAACATAACACAAGTTTAGAAGGAGCCAATGGAAGCAGAGATCATCATAACTGCGCCACAGAAAAATGAAGGTTGGATTTCAAAGTCTTGCGGGGTTCAATTACGATTACGATGGTACCCACATTTCAGTTATAATGCAATATTAATGAAGCCATAAATATATTTTGTCACACGCGAGTTACATTATATGTATTAACACATTGATTGCCAGGATCAATAGAACACAAAAATGATACAAAAAATAAATAATTTTACTGGGTAAATTTCGGGGCTTGAGAATGTTGTACTATTAAAGACCGAACATCACTTTCCCTTTTAATATTAGTACATATTAGTACATAGTGTTTTTATTTGCATTTAAAGAGCTACGTATTGGACTTTACCCCCCTTGGGAGTCCTCTCCAGCACTCGTTTGGGCTTTGGGCTACATTTGTGTGTTACAGGCTTGCTCGCGAGTGACTTTGTTGCAATTTAATAGCTAAATTGGAAATGTAGCTGTTACGGGCATGACAGACCAATGGATTTACGGCGGTGAAGTTCAACGTTGCTCATCCCGTAGGCTTTTTTTGCAGCAAACCCGCAGATCAGCAGCGGCCTGCTTTATGGGGCTAATTTAATAGCAGTAAGCCTTACTTTCTACATTACAGGCATAACATGTAGCCTGAATTTAATAGGGCTGCTAGTCCCACATACTATTAAGTAGGAGTATATCTCTGTACTGAAACAATCCTATGTTTTCCTAACAGTCATTGAGGAAAGTTACATGGAATCATTATTTTTGAATGCTCTAATTGTCTGTAAAATTATATTTATTTCTTGTAGCATGATCATATAATCCAAACAAATATATTTTTGCCCAGTAGTATATATGACGAAAGCTTGACAAGTTAATTGTTACATAATATAATATAAATTTTGTCATCATCAATTTAATAAATGCTATTCAACTCCAATAATTGCACATCCATATGGCAATAAGGTGATGTTTGCTTATGTTGGCACAGAAGTTAAAAAGTCTGACAGGATAATTCTATGTTTTTGGGGGGCCCAGCATAACTGCCAAGCAGTGTACAACATTTTGCCTTTTTAATCTTTGCCAGGAATGAAGCAAGTAACCGGCTTCCTTAATAGAAGTACCGTATGAAATCAAGATTTTGAACTGGACACTGTCCTAGGCTTAAGAACCAGTCTAGACTGGACTTTGATAATTCATGCAGCACTACAAAATAACCCATGTCAGAATATTTAAGCTGAAAAAAAAAATGTTTTCCTCATCAGATCCTAAGAAAATAAAATCAAGTGGACAAATAACATTGGAAGTATTTAAGGAACAGAAGTCTGATAAAAAGAACAAATACGGTACATAAAATAGGGAACAGGTGATTCTGATGTACTTCTCTTTATTTAATTGTTATATTTTTTTTTTTTTCTGGTAATTCCTACTTGGCATATAGGATAAATCAACTTTTTACGTTGTGACAATGATTTAAAGGACAAATATTCATGTCTGAGTCTAGGTAATATTTTGTAATAGATAAGTAATGGCTTCAGAAAAAATGTTTTTTTTTTTTTTGCAATAGCATACTACAAGTTAGTATACAGAGTTTAGATGCTATGAATTCACTGCATCAATATGTTAAATATATGTACAGTTGAAATGCATTGTTATAAACAAACTGCCTGGCTATAGAAGGCACACCTAAAGGGATATTGAAAGCATTTTGTTCTTTGTTGCATCTTTAAGAGGATTTGAGAATATGTACTATAGTTTGTTTTCTTTTTTCAAATGAAGCTTTAAAAACAGAAAAATGTATTCAAATGGTTAACTGAACTGGGAACTTGTCCGTGTCAACTAATGTGCAGAAATATAGATGTATGAATCATAATAGTCTGCAAATAAATTATATAGCCATACACAAGCTCTGTGCACTTCCACATAGTATCAATGACTTTAATCAAGTTTTACTTAATATTTTGTTTCAGGCAAAACGCAGCTTTGGTAACATTTAAAGCATGCTCTTTTAAATGCATGAAAGAAGAATTGTGTTCCATGTTCCTTTAACTTGTAGTTTATATTCTTCAGCTAAGCTCTTTGTGTCATTTGACCTAAACTGGAGAGCATAATTAAAGTTTTTACATTGTTACAACTAGGAGGTTAACCCTTGCGGCCGAGGGCTCCGGCCAGCTTGCGGCCAGCGCCCTGTTATCCCTTGTGGCAACCTCCGCCGCAGGGAAAGGCTTTTGCTCCTACGTGGCCACAAGAGATTCAGCCTCCCTCCAGCTCTCCGCCAAGCCCACAAAATGTCCCAAAAGGACCGCAGCTCACTTGTACCCTGGAGCAGCTTCAATTAAGCCCCCCGCTGGCTGTACGGGACCTGATTGTGACCCAATTGTGACCCCTGCTGTTTCCCCACATTGTCCCCACATCACCCCTATAATGCAGAGGTCCGATAGAGACCCCTAGGTGCACACAATAACCCCATAATGTAGGGGTCCGAACGGGACCCCTGAAGGGTGCACACATTAACCCTATAATGCAGGGGTCCTATTGGGACTCCTGCAGGGTGTACACATTAATCCTATAATGCAGTGGTCTCCATTGGAAGCCCTGCGATGTGCACATATTAAACCTTGCTGCAGGCGTCCGATCGGGACCCCTGCAGGCTCCCCACATCAACCCCTTCCCTTGCTGCAGAGGGTCCCAATAGTCACTGATCTCGACCCTCGCAGCATCTACAGGATTTCAAATTTCCCAGTGCGGGCTTGAATTCAAAATACAAGCCCGGGGAATTGCAGGGTTTGAATTTGCCACGCTGCACACTAATGGTTAACTGCCAAGCCGCGGGGGTACTATAGGTACCCCCCTCCGGCACCTCAAATTGCCCCAATCACTCTGTATAGACCCCCATAAGTGATGGAGTTAGATGGAGGCTTATGGGGGTCTGTAAGACACCCATAAGTGATATAGTTAGATGGAGGCTTATGGGGGTCTGTATAGACCCCCATATTTGATGGGGTTAGATGGTGGCTTATGGGGGTCTGTTTAGACCCAAATTAGTGATGGGGTTAGATGGAGGCTTATGGGGGTCTGTATAGACCCCCATAAGTGATTGGGTTAGATGGAGGCTTATGGGTGTCTGTAGAGACCCCATAAGCGATGGGTTGGATGGAGGCTTATGGGGGACTGTATAGACCCCCATAAGTGATCGGGTTAGATGGAGGCTTATGGTGTCTTTATAGACCCCCATAAGGGATGGGTTAGATGGAGGCTCATGGGGGTTTGTATAGACCCCCATAAGTGATGGGCTTTTGTAGAGGCTTATGGGGGTCTGTATAGAACCCCATTAATGATAGGTTAGATGGATGCTTATGGGGGTCTATATAGACCCCTATAAGTAATGGGTTAGATGGAGGCTTATGGGGGTCTGTATAGACCCTCATAAGTGATGGGCTTAGATTAAGGCTTATGGGGGTCTGTATAGACCCCCATAAGTGATCGTGTTTATGGAGGCTTATGGGGGTCTGTATAGACCCCCATAAGTGATCATGTTTATGGAGGCTTATGGGGGTCTGTATAAACCCCCATAAGTGATGGGTTAGATGGAGGCTTATGGGGGTTTTGTATTGACCCCATAAGTGATGGGTTAGATAGAGACTTATGGGGGTTTGTATAAACCCCCATAAGCGATGGGCTTAGATGGAGGCTTATGGGGGTCTGTATAGACCCCTATAAGTGATGGGGTTAAATAGGGCTAGAAGGGGTTAAATAGGCACAGTTAGGGTTAGATAGTCCCAGTAAGGCTTAACTATGCCTAAGGAGGTTAAATAGGCCCAGTTAGGGACCCTCCAGGGGTCCCCATGGGAACCCTGCAGCATGGAGGGGTTAATATTAGTTGCCGCGGGGGTACTTGTGGCTTGTGGTAATCATTAGTGTGCCGCAGCCCCTTTAAGCAGCCACGGCGGAGGATTTGACTCCAAGCCCGTACTCGGACGGGCTTGGATATTTTTAGGGGTTAATAGGTATTCAATGCAGCACTGTACAGCACTGTAATTCATAGGGGACACATTGGGGGCATGATGATGACATGTAGTACATTGGCTAGCTGGAACATCGCCGCTAGCCAATACTGTCATTTGTGGCCACAAGTCCACCGGAAGAATGGGTTACTGCCTTGGGGGTCATCCAAGCTTGTGTTCCCTGCAGACAATGGCCACAAATGACAGTATTTACTAGCGGCCATGTGCCAGCTAGCCAATGTACTACATGTCCCCCTCCATGTCATCCTGATGCCCCCCAATGTCCCCAGTGCTGCATTGAATTTATTTCCTACTTTTTACTTTGGCAGACTTGCACTCTGATCTGTGGGCTAATGCCCGCGATCAGGTACAAGCCCGCCAAAGCTAACGGACGATTGCATGGCTTGCGATCTGCCTTGGGAAGAGGTGTGCTGTGGCCCCTTTCATTTGAATAGCAACTTAGACGTAGGGCTACGAGGGGCCGCAGCACCCTCGCAAGGAATCACACCTTTGCGGCCATTTTAGCAGCCATTAATAGAATGAGGCCCTATAATTAATAATAGCCATATCATTTTTTTATACATTTGACATTTACAGTTTGAAGGCAATTGCAGACTTGTTGAATTGTAGCAATTGAATGTGAATTGTGTGTCTTTAACACTGGTAACTGGAAGCATCAAAGGAGGAGATAGGATGGAGTTACGATTTTGACAACTGCAGTGATTTTGAGCCCCTAACTCGCAAATAGATTGCGAGTAGCAAAATGTAGCCAGTTAAATATCAGTAACCTTTACAGGCTCCATTACGAGGTTCAGGAATTGCGATTTGTACAATTGAATAGGGGCCATAGGCTGACAGAGCTTCTGCCCTAAATCAATTAAATAAAGCCACAGATGTTTCTTCCGTTGCACAATAATATAGTTCAATAATTACCTTTAGTGACACAGTGAGTGTGAGTAAATCAGTGTTTATGTAACTGAATGTGTGAAAGTTATATTAGTGTAATAGACCCTCATTCAATTGCATTTTGGCCAATTTAAGAGGGCTGTAAATAAGGACATAACATATATTTTTTAAATAAGTTTTTAGCTAAAAAGCATCTATCCAAAAGCAAGGTTTTCACTACCTAAAAAAATATTTAAAATAAATATGCTATGTGCTTATTCAGAGCCCTATTCAATTGGCCAAATCGCAATTGAATGAGGGCCTTAGTGTTCACTTGTTTATATTTAGATTGACATTTATGTCTTCTCCTCAAAAACTAAGTCAACTCAGTGATATGTCTTCTTGTTATCAGTACTTAAATGATCACAACTGTTAAGAAAATGTGATTCCTATACAAAAGTGCAAAAATAGGCCACTGTTCCATTTTGTTTAATCTATAGGAACATCTGGAACAATTGTACACATTTCTATGTGATGAAAGGTTGTTTTAATATTAGCCTCAAAATGTTATTATAAATATGCTCAATAATGAGATCTAAGAATGGATTCCATAACCTGTCACATTCGGTCCAGCCATATATGTTAAAGGCTTGCCTGGACTTGTGGTAGTAGCTGGAGGCCTTTAAAATTACTCTTCAGTATAATTAGGTTTTTTCCTTACCACTATAAATTAGCAAACTATGCACACAATTAAGGCAGTGCCAGATGTGGATGGTGGAGTTACCATCTTTACATTCTCTCAACCGTTTCACATGTTTTAGTTTTCTTAAAGGGACATGGAAAGTTCTTTGTTTTTAAAATGTAAATAAACTACCCACGGGTTTATTTGCATAGTTAAACATAATTTTATTAAGTGGTGCTTAAAAGCTCTGTTTTTACTAAAGAAAACCTTCCAAACAGTCCCTGAAAAGGTCCACCTCTGTAGACAATTCATATAATGTATCTACAGTTCTAAATGTACTAGCCAATGGAATACTGTATTTCAGCAGCATTTTAGTAACATGCTGCTGAGACAAAGTCTGTGATTGGCTAGTACATCTAGGCCTCCATCCAATTGCAAGCCCGTAATTACCTTCATACATGCCCTATGTGTGCGGGTTAGAAATTTGTTACAATTCCGGCTGTAATCAATTTAACTCAAGCCCACAATTACAGGGCTAATGCCTAAAACCGTAAGCCATGACCCATACATAGCAATTTAGGGCATGATCATGATCAATTAAGCAAGCCCGTAAGTTACAATTTAGACAGAGCCAATTGTAAGTGAGGTTGTCATAATGATATCAGATATCAGTGGAGTTTTAAGTACAATCAATTAATGTTTAGAAGTCTTATCTGCAATCGGACTCGCAATATGGAAAAGTAGAAATCAATAAAAATCAATAAATAAACTGGTCTAGTCCATGTGGGTGGCCTTATATGTATTAACTCCTTGATTCCTGGGATCAACATAGAACTAAAAGGTAAAAAAAAAAAGAGCCTGAGACTGTTGTGCAATTAATTTTAATGCATTCCATTGCTTTCTTTGATATAGACTTACATTCCACTCTTTGACTTGTTAACTGTAGACAATTCCCTGTCATAGGTCAATCTAATGGGCAAAGCCTGTTTTCTACTAGTAATGTTCTGCACTATGCAAATAATGATTTTTATTCAAGCATAGAAAAAAATGATAAAATGTAAATGTAAAGCTATGCATCTGGGAAGGAAAAATAGCCATTTAATTTATAATCTTAATGGAGCAAATCAAGGTGTATCAGATATTGAAAGGGATTTGGGAGTGCTTGTGGACAACCACCTAGGTAACAGTGCTCAAAGCCAAGCAGCAGCTGCAAAGGCAAATATATATTAGCATGTATTAAGAAAGGTATAGAAGCCAGGGAAGGAAATATAATTCTGCCACTATACAAATCTCTAGTATGCCCTCATTTGAAATATAAAGGACAATTTTGGGCACCACTTCATAAAAAAGACATTTTAGAGCTGGAAAAAGTACAGAGAAGGGCAACAAAACTAATAAGGGGAATGGAGGGGCTAAGTTATGAAGAAAGACTAACCAAATTAAACTTATTTTCTCTAGAAAAAAGGTGTTTAAGAGGGGATATGATTACCTTATATAAATATATCCAGAGTCAGTATAAAGATTTGTCAAAGGAGCTTTTTGTGCCAAGAGGTTTTCAACTGACAAGAGGGCATCCCTTGAGCTTAGAAGTAAAAAGATTCCACCTTAAATAAAGCAAAGGGTTCTTCACAGTAAGGGTGGTTAATCTGTGGAATTCTCTACCAGAGGAGGTGGTGACAGCGGATTTGATAGATAACTTTAAAAGGGGACTGGATTTATTTCTAATTAAAAAGGGAATTCAGGGTTATCCTGTATAATTAGAGAGAGAGTATTGATCCAGGGAGAAATCCAATCGCCAGTATCTGGGGTCAGGAAGGATTTTTTTTTTTTCTTTGAGACAATTGGCTAATGTTTCATTTGTTTTTTTTTTTCTTTTTGCCTTCCTCTGGATTAATTGATAATTAAAAAAATAAAATAAAAATAAATTAATTAAATAATTGATTAATAATTAATTAACAACTACTTAATTAATAACTAATCTACATATTGCAGATCAGAGGAGATCTTAAAAGGTTGAACTTGATGGACTGAAAGTCTTTTTTCACTTTTAATTAATATGTAACTACTATGTAACTATGTAACTAAATTAATATTATTTGTAATATACTATGTACACTACCCCCAATGTCTCAACCATGATTCAGTACGTTCTTGATGTAACTTTTGTACAACATCATATGGTTGGTCCAAATCATAATCCAATACTGTTAATCATCAGGTGTAAAACTACTGCATTCATCTTTGATTATAGCATAAGTATTACCTTTTGCAGCTAACTTAAACTAAAGCTATGCAATTTTGAAAAACCATAGTTCTAATAGCTCAGGTTTCTTGATCAAGTCATTAATACGGGTAGCAAGATTATCAGTTAGATTGCAAGTAGTCCCTTTTTCAGATATAATTGAGTCAATTCTTCATCTGTTCGATCCATGAAACATTGAAAGGTAAGCATTCAAGGGTAGTCTCAGACCAGATGCATATGATATTGAACCACACACCCAGCAATTGGATTTGTTGTATAAATGCCATTTTTGGCATGTTTATCTCTGACAGAGGGGTCTATCCATACATGTGTCCCTACCACAGATACGTTGGTTTGCAATGTCAGTTTCCCTGAGTCTCAGGTACCAAAATAAGCTACCCCACCTCTTACTCAGCAAATAACTCTTGTTCTATGGCACCCACTCCATATACTTAGAGGAAACCATATTCCCATGAGATTTCAGATTCCAGCATAGCTATGTTTTTAGCCTCTCTGTTAGGAATGAAATGGACTCTGGGATTTACTTCTTGCAAGTAAAGTGTGATTATTTGCTGTGTGCACTAATTTTGTCCAGGTGAGTAGGCAGAAGTTAATATAAACAGGGGAAGGGGCAAACTTGTGAGCTTGCAAACACTTTTAGTATAAGCACAGTTCTAGGATAAGTGTAGGATATGTATATATATTTATATATACATTCATATTTATAAAGCTTTATAAAAATATATTCATTTTTTTTATTGTTTGTTTATCTTTCCCACCAAAATTTTGTAGACAATAATTAGTCAGTCCATTGGCAACCTCACTCAGTGTACATCCTTTCATACTGTATGTATGGACTACTGGAGCAGATGATCCAGGGTCCATACCTCTGTAAGAGGTGTGAGCATGTTGTCTCTCTTGAAGCTCAAATTGGAGAACTGGAGAGAATTGCAGCACTTACTGATATTCTACTGGAAAGGGAGTTAAACTTACTGATCACAGTTTAGCTGGGCCTAGCATGGAGGGTGGAGCTGGGGATATTGAGGATGTCCAGGGAGGTAGCTGGGTTACAGTTAGAAGGGGAAGCAGGGGGAACAGGAGCAGGAGGCAGGCCAATACTGAGTTGGCAAGCACCAACAGATTTGCCAGATTAAGTGAAACTGTTGGGGATGTACATTCAGGAATGGCAAAGCCAGATAGAGCTGTTCCCTCTAACAGCTGGGAGAGCAGTTCTACTGGAGGAGTGGGAGGACAGCATAGGCAGTGCAACAGACAGGTTTTGGTGGTAGGGGACTCTGTTATTAGGAATGTAGACCGGACAATTTGTCACCCAAATCCCAGCTATCGAACAGTTTGCTATCTCCCAGGTGCTCAGGTTCGGCATGTTGTGGATCAGGTAGATAAATTATTGGGTGGGGCTGAAAATTTACCGGTGCTCTTGGTACATATTGGTACCAATGACAAAGTTAGTTGAAGTTGGAGAACTAGGGAATAAGCTTAGAGCAAGGACCTCCAAGGTAGTATTTTCGGAGATACCACCAGTGCCACATGCTAGTCCAGTTTGTGCCATTTATTTCAAACACTGGACTTCCATCCATTCACAAAAAGGAAAAGTCAACATGTCATTCAACATCAGATTCCAACCTGTGTATTCTAGTAATGGACAATTTCTGGGGTTTATTTTTTTTTAAATTGTTTTTAAATAAGGTAAGACATACTCAAGACATGTTATATTTATGATCAGTCCGACTTCCTAAAAATCAAGGGTGCACCCTTCCAACCTAGGGAGATGTCCAGAATAATGTCCTACAGGATGTAGGATCATATCAGCAGACTCAAGCAGAAAAGCCTTTGATATTTAGTCATTTTGGGACTTAATGAGGTAAAGGAGTTGTTGACTAAATATCAAAGTGCAACTGGTAGGAGAGGAAAAAAGTCAGCGAGGAGACTTTGATAGGCTAAGTGACACTTAGATGACTATTTCCTGCTTCAGGGGAAGTGGAGAAATGACCCGGGCTGCAAGTGGATTTCAATGTTTCAACTGCTGGGGGGGTACATTACTGTCAATCCTCACATGACATATATATAAGGACATGGACGTGGCAGGAATCCACTCTGGACCTGTGAAACAGGAGTCCTGATAAAGATGCAATACCAAAGGGGTCAAGCAATTAATGTATTGTACGAATTAGGAAGTATGAAAACTCTGATGAAATCAGCTTTGGAAAAATGTAAAGTAGTAAGACAGCCCCACTTAAGTTTTTATTTATTTTAGAAATCAAATGCCTATTACAGCTTATGGCAAGTATATATTCTTGATGATGCAAATTAATACAATTTACCATACTATTTTCCATTTTTTTAAATTTTAATAAAACTGTATGGGCAAAAAACACATGGAGCAAAAATTACCCTGTGGACGACACTTAAAGAGATTCATTTTCACAAAGTATACAAGTCATAGGAGGCCACCAGCTGTGCAATTTATATGAAGTCCTCTTATCTTAGATGAAAAACAAAACAATAAAACTAGGCAAGATATTGAAAGGAAACTGAAAGCAACAAACACAAATATACATATTGACTGCATTAGATTTGAGACAATGTTTGGATACTCATGCATTGAAGTAATTTTAGGTTTCCGACATAGAATTTACTCTGCTGGGCCTGTGTGCCTTTAGATATTTAGAAATTAGATAGATTTTGCGTTTTTTTGTATACCTACCAAACAGTGGCCATGTTTCTCAAAACACATGTTTTTTGCTAATGGTTTACACAGACCAGAGCAAGCTGGGGCAAAAACAAAGCACTCTTCCAAAACGAAGCTTCGCGATTCAAGGTTGTTATGTCCCTTGTGATCAAAAGATCTCTGTGAAGATGGTTCTGTGTAATTTCTTGTCTGCAATGCAGAACATTTATCCTGATTATTTACAAAAACAACATTCTTATACTTCTGTTCAGTAGAATTGTTACAGCCATCTGTATTTTAATTAAAATAATATCTTTCTCATGCTGCCACAATATCACAGAGAATAGTACAATAGGCTTTCTTCAGAATGTAATAAAAATAAACTTTTCTTTAGATCCACAAGAATTATGAAAATATGACATGACTTATATTGTGGTGTTTCAGCATTATGATTAGTACAAGAATTTTTGTTGTTTGACTGTATTTGTTTAAGCGTTTACTTTATGGCCATTTTATTTAAACTATGTTTCAATAAAGTGTCTAACATTTATAATAGCTTGTATACAATGAAATCTAATTGAGCAGGTTATCACTACATTGCTACATTACCTGTCTATTAAATCATTTGTATTCATGTTTTCAAGTTTTATTATATAACATATGCTAGCTGTCTAAGGGCCTCATTCTAATCCTACGATTTTGAAATAAGTAGCCGCAAGCTACTTTGCTATTCAATTAGCAGACTCCGGCGGCTTACGTCCGTTGAACTGCGGCACCTTGCGGCCCCTTCAATCGCAGATTACCTCTGTCCAAGACTATGATCTTGCTTGGCCGCAAGAGTTGCGGCCGCAAGAAAGCCCAAATGGCTTACGTAGCTCCCCACTGCTCCCAATCAAGCCCCCCTTGCTGCTGGGGTCTCAATCGGGATTCCTGCAGTTTCCCTACATTAACGCTATAATACTAGGGTCCCGATCAGGACCCCTGCAGTGTCCCCACATTAAACCTTTGCTGTAGGGGTCCCTATTGGGGGACCTGTAGAACATAAAAATGTAAAATTCCCAGCCGTGGATCCTTAAAGGGCCTACGGCACACAAATGGTTACAACAAGCCGCAGGGGTACTATAAGTACCCCCGTAGCTTCTAATGTTAACCCCCCCCAATGCTGGGGGTCCCCATTGGGACCCCTGCAGTGTCCCTAGATTAACCCTTGCAGCTGGGGTCCCGATCGGAACCCTGTGGCATTTCAAATTTCCCAACGCAGTTCCTGAAAGGACCTTAAAGGTCCATAAAGGACCTGCGATAAATAAAACATTTAATCCCTGCTGTGGGGGTACTATAAGTACCCCTCAGGCACCTAAAATTAAACCCATCACTTATGGGGTTGTAACAGAACCCATCACTGTTTTACCTTTTTTTTCTGATTATTATGGTTAAAATGATTGTACTATTATACTGTATGTATGTTGGTTTATGCTCTGCAGAATATTGGCCCAGACTAGTGCAGACCTTGGCATGGGAGATAATCCTGTTACAGAGACTCCTCATAAGATAAGGAAGTCTATTGTATAAAGTGTTTTCATTCTCAGACATAAGAACAAAGAAGGATGATCTAATCCATGTCTGATTGTATCAAAAGTTGCCAGGTAGCCTCAGGGAGGTGTGACCCACCTATTGTCCCTATATGTGTATTGTGTGGCCAACTATGGGGGATATGTGAAATGTCTGTGTGTTATGTGTAAAAGATACTTTTACTAACGTTTGAACCCCTGGTCTGATTCATGTCATTTTTTAATATGTTGTTCCACAATTTATGTTGTTCATAAAAATGTAAGATTTATTTATGTACTATGTAAAATCATAAAGTTATAAAAATGGATAAAAATGTGTAAGTTTTAGCTGGGAGATAATTGAGTAGATACAGTAATAAACTCAATTATCTCCCAAGCAGGAGGGAAGGGAAACTGTGGGCGTTACTATTGTGCTATTGGTTGTTTATACCTTCCCCTGGGTGTGTTCTGTTTACCTGACTGTAATAAAAACCAGGCTGGGTGTGCCAGCAAGTCAGTTCTACTTGACCCTTCAAAACGTAGCCTCGTCTCGTTCTTGGAGGGGATTGCTATATCATACTGGGGATTGCTATGCTTTGCATACTCCCTGGAGCTTTAAACTACTGAACCCTTGTTCCTGATGTACTCTCCTTGGAGGAGAGGTCTTCCCCACACGATCCTGGATGCTGGAGATTCATACAGGGTGGAAGGAAGATGGCGCGGCTCCAGTTAAGCTACGGCGGTTGTGGAGTCTGTGGTGGTTGTGGTGTCCGGTGCGGTGCTTGTAGTCCTCGGCGCAAACTAGGACGCGTCCATCAACGGAGGTACCCGGTCGGGGTGCCAGTAGATCCGTTACAGGGGTCAATATAGACCCCCATGAAACTAAAATTAACTCCCTCAGTCCAATAGGGATCTATTTAGACCTCTATGGGACACTATTAACCCCTAGGCTAACCCTATAAGTGCCATGAGGGTCCACTACACTACATTATTAACCCAAACCATACCCCATTAACCCATTAGCCCTATTAAACCCCATTAACCCCAACTGTCCCCCTTGAACACTAACTGTGACTATTTAACCCCATCAAGGCCTATTTAACCCCATTTAGGCCTATTTAATCCCATCTAGGCCTTTTTAAACCCATCTAGGCCTATTTAATCCCATCAGTCACTTAAGGATCTCTAAAGACCCTCATAGGACAATTAGAACCCTAACATGAACACCATTAGTGCTGTGAGGGTCCTCTGGGACCCTAATGACACTAAGAACAAACACTACACTACACTACCCCTCCAATAAACCACTAACTCTAACCTAACTCCCCTCTAACTAATGAATCCCCCACCTCCCTATCCTATTAACCCTCCTCTACCCTAACCGATTAACACCTACACTACCTACCTATCCCCCTATTAAAACCCCACCCCACTAATTACAAAAAATAAAAAAGCTTAGTTACAGAAAATAAAAAAAGCTAAGTTACACAAAATAAAAAAATAACCATTACACAAAATAGTAAAACCTAAATTACACAGGCCTGTAGGGGCTATTTAGAACCTTATTGACTGAGATGGTTCATTTTAGCTCATGGGGGACTATATTGACCCCCATGAGTGATGGGCTTACTTAGAGGCTTATGGAGGTCTGTATAGACCGCTATAAGTGATGGGATTACATAGAGGCTCATGTGGCTCTGTATATAGCCCGATGAGTGATGGGGTTAATATTAGGTGCCTGGGGAGCACTTATATGGCAGGGGTTAATTGTTTTATTTATCGCAGGTCCTTTAAGGACCTTTAAGGTCCTTTCAGGAACGCGGCGGGAAATTCAAAATTTTAAATGCAGCGGGTCCCGATTGGGCCCCCCTCTGCAAAGGTTAATGTAGGGACACTGCAGGTGTCTCGATGGGGACCCCCAGCATTGGGGGGGTAATGTTAGGTGCCGTAATGTTAGTACCCCCATGGCTTGGGGTAACCATTTGTGTGCCACAAGCCCTTTAAGGACCCGCAGCGGGAAATTTAAAATTTTTAAGTGCTGCAGGGGTCTCGACCAGGACCCCTACAGCAAGGGATTAATGTGGAAACACTGCAGGGATACCGATCGGGACACCGCAGCATGAGGGAGTTAATGAGTTGCCGCAGGGTTAAAGCCCACCAAGACTAACAGCCTATTACATGGTTTGCAATCGGCTGTAAGGAGGACCTCCTTGCGGTGCCGTCCAATTGAATAGCAACATAGACGTAGGGCCGGTGAGGGGCCGTAGCCCCATCGCAAAGAATCACAGAGTTGCTGCCATTTTGCGGCTACGATTAGAATGAGGCCCTAAATCATGGGCATAAAAGCATGTTAAGGTAGAATTGTACTAGACACTGCTTGTGGATGAATTCCATGTTTGTGTTTTCCATTTATTGACTAATTGGTGAATCCAGATAAGATCTCAGTATTTGACAACTTCCACCTCCATCACATATGCTCAGTAGAAGGCAGCTTCCAAGTACAGTGCCTTGCAAAAGTATTCACACCCCTTGACTTTTTAGCTATTTTGTTACATTACAGTTAGAAGTTCAATGTTTTGTTAATCTTAATTTTATATGATGGATCAGAACACAATAGTCTAAGTTGGTGAAAATGAGAAAAATATACACATAAAACTTTTTTTAGAAATAGAAAACAGAAAATTGGCATGTGGGTATGTATTCACCCCCTTTGTTATTAAGCCCATAAAAAGCTCTGGTGCAACCAATTACCTTCAGAAGTCACATAATTAGTGAAATGATGTCCACCTGTGTGAAATCTAAGTGTCACAAAACTCACAGACCAGGCCAGGAGGGCATTAATCAGAGAGGTAGCACATAGACCTAAGGTAACCCTGGAGCAGCTGCACTGGAGTATCTGTACATAGGATGACAATAAGCCGTACACTCCATAGAGTTGGGCTTTATGGCAGAGTGGCCAGAAGAAAGACATTACTTTCAGCAAAAAACAAAATGGCACGTTTTGAGTTTGGAAAAAGGCATGTGGGAGACTCCCAAAATGAATGGAGGAAGGTGCTCTGGTCTGATGAGACTAACATTTTACTTTTCGGCCATCAAAAAAAATGCCATGTCTGGTGCAAACCTAACAGATTACATCACCCAAAGAACACCATCCCCACAGTGAAACCTGGTGGTGGCAGCATCATGTTTTGGGGATGTTTTTCAGCAGCCGGGACTGGGAAACTGGTCAGAGTTGAGGGAAAGATGGATGGTGCTAAACACAGGGATATTCTTGAGCAAAACCTGTACCACTCTGTGCGTGATTTGAGGCTAGGATGGAGGTTCACCTTCCAGCAGGACAATGACCCCAAACACACTGCTAAAGCAACACATGAGTGGTTTAAGGGGAAACTTGTAAATGTGTTGGAATGGCCTAGTCAAAGCCCAGACCTCAATCCAATAGAAAATCTGTGGTCATACTTAAAGATTGCTGTTCACAAGCGCAAACCATCCAACTTGAAAGAGCTGGAGCAGTTTTGTAAGGAGGAATGGGCAAAAATCCCAGTGGCAAGATGTGTCAAGCTTATAGAGACTCATCCAAAGCTCCTTGGAGCTGTTATTGATGCAAAAGGAGAGTTTGCTAAAGTTAGCATTTTCTCTGAACATTATTTTACGCCTGCTAATTTTAATTTATTGCATAGTTTTCAAGAATGTTGTTTTATTCTACTAATACTTTGGTCCTTTAAACTGGTGGCTTGTTGGAGTTATGTGATCAATTTTTTTTTATCTATTATGTATATATTTCATTAGTTAGCATTTAAATATTAACAATAAGGTATATCGTTGATACAGAAAAAAGTCTTCCCAATGCTAACTTAGGGTTATACTTCATAGTATTAATGGTTAAGAGATTTTGGAAAATTATAGACATTTTTTAAGATTTATCTTTAATAGATGCAGAGAACAAGGTTGCAGAGTTTACCTGGTCAATCTCCAATCCAACAGATATACTGTGTTTGTCAAGCATAATACAGACATGTACAAATGTTGGACCTTTGAGCCCAGCACCAAGGATGAAGCTATCCTAGGCCCACTTGGAAAGTTTCAGAGATTTTGTACTAAAATGACTCCATGGCAACATCTGATAATGAGACACATCCCTTTTTTATAGGAATTCATGAGTGCCTTTGTTTTTTTCCCTTACTAATGCTTTGGTTTTATACAATATATACATCTTAGATTATAATTTAGATTGGAAAAAAGACATTTAGTCCATCAAGCTCAAAATGATTTAGATCTCATTTACTAATCTGTAAATTGTGAAATGAATTAGGCAACTGAACAATTAAAGAATTCCAAATGGGAAGTAGTTTTCAGTGTATGTTCACTTAACTTATATATCTATAGCTTGATATTTCTATTTGATTTCCCAGCAAATGTGCTTGTAAATCCAACGTTTTGTCTATAGTTATTCACATGTCTTAATAGCAAATACAGCTATAACAGTCACGTCCAATCTTTTTTTCCACGGGTTTCTTATATTTTTCTTAGTGGACCACCTAATGATTTTTTTATCTGTCGTCAAACTATTTAAAATTATGTGCTATGGTATAACTTGAGTACTCATAAATGATAAAATCTAGTAGTGATTAACTTATTCTTATTTTTTTTTTGTAATCTTAGTTGAGCTGCAGAACATGTGAAAGAAGTTCAAAGCCTAGAAGTGGCCCCAATGACAACAGTTTGAGAGTGTTCATAATATTCCAAACAAATGTAATATACAGTATATCCATAACTGTAGTAGGAACATGTTTAATTTATTGTATCACTAACAATTGGTCTCCATGTTAAACATATATATATATATATATATATATATATATATATATATATATATATATATATATATATATATATATATATATAACTTTATAAATTCTCTCCTGCTCAGATCCAATGCTACTCAATACAAATAAAGTACATTAGGCCCACATGGCATACAATTATTTTTCTATCTACAGCAAATCAAACAGATGGAATAATAGCAAAACAGTGCTACTAGATGTACTGTTAAATTGTTGAAGCTAAAAAAGGATTTAGTTATACCCCAGCTATAATGCTTAGAAGATTTACTAATCTTCAGCACAGGATATTGTAGTAGAATGACTCAACTCCATTGGTTTGTTTTGTAATACCCAATATATATTTTTTTATAAGATACACATGTGACATATTTTGCAAACCCATCTACAAGAGAAAAGATGCAATTGTAATTTTGTTCCTGAGACGAACAGATGCTGATTAGCTGCAAGATTATACCCACATGTAGCCATGTCTTCTGTAGTTGCAGTACATTTGCATCAATCTACTGTTTGTTCATCACAAATAATGACAGATGTATTTCCAGATGTATTGAGAGACATCAAATGTGCATGCATATTCTCACTAAAAAACATTTCCCAGGTGCTGTGTATTAAAGCTATAGTGTAATAAGGTAGACATGCAGTGAGTTATTGGTTTATGTACTGATGTTTTTTTGCAATATGTTAAAATTAGAGATATGTTATTTGAATTTGTTGATATATCAGCCAGGTTGTAATTATTTTGCAAGTAAAATATCCCAGTTTCAATTCTGTTATATTCTACATTTAACAACACTAGGAATATTTTATCTAGGGGAACATCACCATCTCAAGTAAATTATTATTATCAGTGTCTTTAAGGAAATACTGTTATTGTATAGACCGTAATTTTTAACAACTGCACACTATGATTTGTTACAGTAGATTATCACAACAATTAAGTGACTTTTGCCTTAATGGTCCTACTTCTCAAATATGGATATCTCCATTTACTAAACCTAATATTAGCTAGACTATGGGGTAAGCACGATAAGCAGTGATCTACCATGACACATAGCACATTAGCACTACTCAGACCTACATGTAATTTACTAAAACTCAGGTTTTTTAATTAGGTCCACTTTGAGGCTCGATAATGACCCATGTAGCATTAAGTATCCACCCCCCCTATCCATGTGTTTACACATCACAAACAGAGTAGCACATGCTTGTTGTAGCGAGCAAGCATGCACACAAGGGTGTAAAAAGCAAAACAATAATCTATATATATATATATGTATATAAATATATAATAAATATATATTAACTAGCGAATTGCCCGTCAAAAAATGACGGCAATGAAATTGTAAGTGAGCTAATGCTGTTTGGTGTATACTAATAAAATAACTAATAGATTAATAAAGTAATATACTTTACCTATTTTGAAGCATTGTGTTGAAGAGCTGTCAATGTGTTTTGATGTTGCTGCAGCATTAGTGGTGTGGAGCTGCTGTGTAAGCGTGCTGAATGTGTGCAGTGTAATAGTGTGCGTGCGCGAGACCAAACCGTTAGCGTACTCGTGTACTTCCGCATTGTTCTAAAATGGCGGGTAATGTGTGGTATGCGTCTGTAGCGGAATATCCGTAGGTGTTTTGTGGTGTTTTGCGTGTTTCTTGGGGTGTTTTACGTGTTTAGTGTGTTCTAGCTTCGTTTTCGTTTTGTTCGGCGGCCCGCAATCGTGAGCAATGGCTCGAGCGGGCTTGCATGCTCACAACTATATATGTGATACACACACACATTATATACACACACATTATATATATATATACACACACACACATTATATACACACTAGCGAATTGCCCGTCAAAAAATGACGGCAATCAAATCGTAAGGTAGCTAATGCTGTTTGGTGTGTAATACTAAAATATATAGTAGATGAATAAATGAATATACTTTACCTATTTTGAAACATTGTGTTGAAGAGCTGACAATCTGTTTTCATATTGCTGCAGCATTAGTGGCGTGTAGCTGCTGTGTAAGCGTGATGAATGCGTGCAGTGTAAGAGTGTGCGTGCGCGAGACGAAACCGTTAGCGTAGTGGTGTACTTCCGCATTGGCGTAAAATGGCGGGTTATCTGTGTTATGGGTGTTTGCGGATTAGCCGTCGGTGCTTCGTGGTGTTTTTCGAGTTTCGGGTGTTGTTTTGCGAGTGTGTTGTGGTGTTTTTTACGTGTTGAGAGTGCTGTAGCCTCGTTTTCGTTTTGTTCGGCGGCCATTTTTTCTCTCGCATATCAAATTTTTTATTGTCCAAACTCTTTTATTTTTATTGAAACGAAGGTGTAAGTTGCATTTTTGAGGTCCTGGATGCTCCCTGTTGCTGTAGGTAAGTTTTTTATGTATGTGCTGTGTGTATGTATTGTGTTTTTAATTTTGTAATGTTCGCGAGTTGCGTCCGAGTGTTGCGAGGCTGTAATGCGTGTGAACGTGTGTGGTATGGTGTTTGCGAGTGTCGTAATGTGTGTGCCGTGTTATTTGCGTTGCGACGTTTATGGCCTCCAGCCCATGATGCCATGTCCCCCCAGGCTAAGCCTTCATGTCCCCCAAGGCCAGGCCTTCATGGGCCCGATCAGACCCATCAGACTACTTACATTCATCGAAGCTGTTCAGAAAATGTGCAGGCAGGGGAGACATGGCGGAGGTGAATTGAGATGCTCCAATTAATGTAAGTAGTCTGATGGGTGTAATGGGGCATGGAGTTCTGCTCCCTCTCTCCAGCGGCGGGGTATTGTGGGGAGGAGGTGGCTGCAGGGCCTCAGCGTGAGCAACGGGCTGTACGCTGCGAGCAAGGGCCTCAGTTGCTGGGATGGAGCGCCTTCGGCGCTCCATCCCAGCAACTGAGGCCCTTGCCCGCGCCCCTCGCTACGCGAGCCCGCAAGCGTGAGCAACGGCCCGTACGCTCACAACTATATATGTGATGTGATATATATATATATATATAATGTGTAAATATATATATAATATAATGTGTGTATATATAAATAAATAAATATATTATATAAATATAATGTGTATATATATATATATATATATATATATATATATGTATATATATATATATATATATATATATATATATGTATATAATGTGTATATATATATATATATATATATATATATATAATGTGTATATATATATATATATATATATATATATATATAGTGTATATATATATATATATATATATATAATGTGTATATATATATATATATATATATATATATAATGTGTATATATATATATATATATATATATATATAATGTGTGTATATATATATATATATATATATAAAATGTGTGTATATATATATATATATATATATATATATATAATGTGTATATATATATATATATATATATATATATATATATAATGTGTATATATATATATATATATATATATATATATATGTTGTATAATGTAAATAAGAAGCCATCTAGAGTATATTGATTTCACATAAAAGTCCAGGTCCTCAGAGATAATCCTCCCTACCACAATATTTAAATATATATACATTAAATGTGACACATAAACTTTAAAAAAACAGTTCTATCTTTCCATTTGTTTTTGCAGAGTGAGACAGATTTACATACACAGCTATATTATATATTAGACTCGCCCCCTAATGTGCTGAGTGGCTACTGCTTGTGCTGCTGAGCATTCTGGGACTTGAAGTTTTGTGCAGTGAGTTCTGGTACACCCACTTCCGGTTTTTTATTAGCGCGACGCAAGAGGCCGCGGGCTCAGGTAAATACAGTGATTGAGTATCCAGTTGGTGACCAGGAGGGCCTCAGTTGCTGGCATGGAGCGCCTTCGGCGCTCCATGCCAGCAACTGCGGCCCTCGCAAGCGTGAGCAACAGCTTAAGCAAGCTCGTATGCTCACAACTATATATGTGATACACACACACAATATACACACACACATTATGTTGTGTGTGTGTATATATATATATATATATATATATATATATATATAATGATATAATGTGTGTGTATATATAATGTGTGTATACACACACAATATACACACACATGATATATATATACACACACACACACACACACAATAAGATGGAGATGAGGCACATATACAATGACTGACTGTAATGTGCCGTGCAATATACGGTATGTTATGCATGCACATATAGGTGTATGCACTGAAAGTATATCTGTACACACACACTATATACACACACACACTGTATACACACACTATATACACACACAGTGTATATATATATATATATATATATATATATATATATACACACACTATATATACGCTATATATATATATATATTAAAAAAACACACAGTATATATATATATATATATATATATATATATACACACACACATATACTGTGTGTTTATATATATATATATATATATATATATATATATATATATACATATATATATATACATATACTGTGTGTTTTTTTTTATATATATATATATATATATATATATATATATATACACACATCCACTGTGTGTTTTTTTAATATATATATATATATATATATATATATATACTCTGTGTGTTTTTATATATATATATATATATATATATATATACTGTGTGTTATATATATATATATTAAAAAAACACACAGTATATATATATATATATATATATATATATATACTGTGTGTTATATATATATATATATTAAAAAAACACACAGTATATATATATATATATATATACACATACACATATAGTTTTCTCCAAAACCTATATAGAGCTCACTCCTGTGGTCCCAGGCCCTATCATGTGCCCTGTCACCCCACATGAAGCCCTATCAGGCTCTACTCACCTGTCCAGCCCGGGGGCAGGCCTGTGTGTGCTCGGGGGAGTCCTGTGTATGTCCGTGGCTCGCTGTGCTCCTGGGGGGTCCACCCGAGGGTAGGGGGAAGTTATAGTGAGGTGGTGAGCGCCTCCATGCCTGCCTGCGGCCCTCGCTTTGCTGTGCGGGGGGTGAACCCGAGTGGGGCATTGTGGGGAGGAGGTGGCTGCTCAATTCCAGCAACTGAGGGCCGCGGCTCGCTGTGCGAGCAGCGGCCCTCGCAAGCGTGAGCAACGGGCCGTACGCTGCGGGCAGGGGCCTCAGTTGCTCAGGGGGCTCAGTTGCTCAGCAACTGAGGCCCGCAGCCCTCGCTACGCGAGGGCCGCGGGGTCGCTACGCGAGCCCGCAAGCGTGAGCAACGGCCCGTACGCTCACAACTATATATGTGATATAGACTGTTGTCTAGCAGCAGTAGGAGAGAGATCACAACTCTCTATCACTGCTTACGTCAAACCATATAATATGGGGGGATTTGTCCCCCCATCTCCCTGGGTTCCTACTCCCATGTATGCACAGTTTAACAGCTCTTTCTTGCACAGTAGGTGCAATTGCACGTAAAATAACACATTGCTAAATTCAGATGCATGTAAATAAATAAATATATAAAACAAAAAATGTAATCCATAATTTTATTAATATTTAATATTTCCATAAATTTAATTTAGGCTACTGTAAGTATCAATTTTGTTGACATAATTTTCCTGTTATATTCAGGCGCCTAATGTTGTATGTTAATTGCATCACATAGTACTGAATATCGGGGTCCGAAAACGTGACAACATATTCAGTATTCTGTCGTGCTATACAGAGGTTAAGTACAAGGCAAAAACAATATTAACACTTTGCAAAGAATGGAGGGCCTGTCTTTGAGCTTAAAATTTAATGTACAAAGTGTTTGTTTCCAAAGCACCTTACACGATTGAAAACTCGCAAACTTGAAATCTAAAGGTTTTGGGTGTGATACAGGAGGATGATAGTTGGCAGTGTGCAAGGCAATTGGCTCATGCAAGTGGAGCGGAGGTGCGTGTGAGTTGCACTGTAGTTTGTGAGTGTAAGTGACATAATGATGTAGATTCTGCAGTTGCACATATTAAGACTAAGATGATAAGCTTTCTTAAACATATGCTTTTTGAGGCAGCACAAGAAGGCTGGAGTGATAGGAGGCAGGAAGGAGAGGAGGAAAGAAGAAGGTCATAAGCAGAGCGAAGAGAGTGGTTGGAGGAGTATTAAGAGGAAAGCAGATATATGAGGGGGTGCACTGTTTTTGAGTACTTACGTGACTACATGTGATTGTCATGATTTTACATTTTATTCGGGAGGCTAAATGAATCCAGTGGAGAGATTGACAGAGAGGAGATGCAGAGTGTTGAGTGTGGTAGATAAGTATAGCAGAGGCATTCATTATGGATTGGAGTGGAGACAGATGGGTGATAGGGGCCCAGCAATGAGCGAGCTGCAATAGTAGAGGTGATATATAATGAGGAAAATATTTAAAAGATTAGTTGTGTCTTATGTAAGGTAGTGACATGTTTTAGAGATGTTTTTAGGTGAAACTGATACAAATTTGTTATTGATTGTATGTTAGGAATAAAAGAGTGGGTAGGGACCACTAGAACCCCAAGAAAATGGGCCCGGGAGGTGGGAAAGATGATGGCATTGTCAACAGTGTGAGATATTTGATGGGTGGAAGCTGTAGTAGGAGATGGAAAGATTAGGAGCTCAGTCTTCAACATGATGAGTTGGAGCTGACAGGAGGATATCCAGAAGGATATGCTTGAAAAGCTAGAAGAAGGAGATATATCTGAGAGGATGAGAGGTAGATTTTGGTGTCATTTGCATATAGCTGATACTGAAACCCAAAAGATTTGATTGGGGTACCAAGGGAGGATGTATAAATTTATAAGAGGAGGGGGGATAAGGACTAAAAAGTCAAAGGGCGAGGCGAAGAAGTGGTGCCACTAATTGTTATATCTTCTAGGTACAATGGGAACCATGAGAGAGAGAATAGAGAAGTGACCCTTTGACTTGGAGCTGAGCAAGTCATTAGTGACTTGTGAGAGAGCCATTTCTGTGGAGTGTTGAGGCCAGAAGCCAGATTGGAAGGGGTCACAAAGGAGTTAGAGAAAATAAATAGCATAAGGCAATTGTTGACAAGTCGCTCAAGCAGTTTTAAAGCCAGGGGAGAGAGAAAGGGCAATAGATAGATGCAGAAGCAGAGTCACATGGGAGTTTCTTTAGAATGTGTGTAATTATGGCAGGTGTTAAAGATGATAGAAACTTCCCAGTGTTTGAGGAAAGGCTAAATAGATGTTTGAGAGCTGGGATACATGTGGTAGAGAGGGTAGGGATTAGCTGTGATGGAATATGATCATGTGGACGAGAGTAAGACGAGAGGTTGATCCTCAGTTACATGAATAAAGGGGTACATAGTGGATGTGGGATTGGAGAAGGGTAAAGACTGGGTATTATCGGTTTGTTGAGAGGAGGGTGTGTTTGCACCACATTGAGAGTAGAGTTTGTTTCAGATGTTCTTGATTTTTTTTAAGGTGGCTGGCAAAGTCTTCAGCTGTTGGATGGGAAGGGACAGGAGTTGGGCAGAGAAGAGTGTTGAAGGTACCAAACAAAAATTTGGGTTGGGGGACAGATTTCATATCAACCATGAGACTTAGTACATTTTGGCAAGATTGAAGGCAGAGAATTAGGAGAGCAAAATAAATTTGTAATGGAGAAAGCCTGCTGATGTGTGATATTTCCTCCATAGTTGTTGCGGGAGCACTTCCGGATGTACCGTGTCTGTGTAGTGTGCCATGGTTGTGGATGAGAGCAAGGAAGTCTGCCTTTGGTTATGGGGCAAGAGTGTCAAGGGTGGAAGTGACAGCCCTGATGTACTGTGAGGTACCAGTGTCAGGGCAGGTAAGGGTGGTGAGAAGCATTTGCAGCACATTAGAAAAACTGTGGTGGGTCAAGTGTGTGCAGGTTTCTGCTGGTTCTGGTGGTAGGAATTGATGCGGTGCAGTGAGTGGAAGGTATGGTAAGGTTGCAGGTTAGGAGGTGGTGGTCAGATAGAGAGAGTGGGGAGATGACAAAGTTGGGGATTGTGCAGGAAATGGTAAAAATAAGGTCAAGGGAGTGTCCCTCATGGCGAATTGAGGATTTTGTCTATTGTAAGAGGCCAAGGGAAGAGGAAAGTGAAAGTCATTTTGCAGCTATTGGGGAGGTTGGTGTGTCAGTGGCAATATTGAAAAATTAGAGAGCCAGTCGGCAAAATGTTCCAGAAATTGAGAGGGAGGTCCAGACTATATGCTACTCACAGAGAGATGGGTGAGAAGAGGTTGATAGTGCAAACTTTAAACGATGAGACTTGGAGGAAGGGAACCAGGTGTATGCAGTGAAAATAGTGCAGCAAGAGAAAAATAATATGCCTGCATATCCACCTTGTTTGTTCCCAAATCTAGGTGTGTGACTGGAGTGAAATCTACCATATGAGACTGCCACAGGGGAGATGGTGTCTGATGGAGTAAGCAAAGTTTCAGTTTTCAGTAGATTGAGGAAGTTGGAAAAAAATAGGTCATGGATGAGAGAGAGTTTATTACAAATAGATTGTGCATTTCAAAGGGCACAGGAGAAGGACAAAGTAGATGGTTTATGACAAGTGATGGATATTAAATTATGGACAAGGCAGAATGATCCATTAGGTGGTGTAGACACCCGCCTCGGGGTGCTCTATGAGAGGAAAAACTAATTATCACCTCATCTTTCATCAGAGACAATTCTCCCGCTCCAATCCCTTTCTTGTGTGTATTTCATCTATAATGCCTGTTTTCTCTAAAAGAAGACAACAGTGCAGCAGCTAACAATGAGCTTCAGGTAAGCAGGAAAGGTTACACTGCAAGGAGCCACTCTGCAGTCCGCCTCCTTCACCTGAGCACATAGAGGAAGGAGGATGATCAGCCAGTGTAACCCTGACAAGCAAAGACTTCCTGTGTTCAGCGATGACTACCACCGAGGCTGGGTACAGCCTTTATAGTTGGAAAACTATAAATAATCTGCAGTGTAGATGTTGCTATAAAACATTTGCCATCATTCTAATTCTAATAATTTGAGGCATAATGGGAAATATGGCCTCAAATGTAAAAAAAAAAAAAAAAAAGTTCACTTTAATTGTTAAGTTTAGAAATCAAGTGCTTCAAATGTACCCATAAATGCATGTAATATGTGCATAGCAATATATGGTTATAATAAGTTCTAATGCATATTCCTTTAATATCCAATGATTTATTATAAACTTAATATTTAACTTTAATCACAACTGTTGAACAGTTTTGAAATAACATTATATAAAATACTGCAATTATTTTCTATATCAATTTAGATTTCTCAAGCCATTTTTGTGGTTATTGTAAGTAAATTATAATAATAAAAGGTATTTCTTGCTATATATTATATTTAAGCATATTTAGGTAGACTTTTATCAACATGCTAGATTTATTAAACCAATGCAGTTGATGCCATTCTGACATATTTCTGAAGCAATATGAGACAAATATGATAATATCCTGTTTATGGTTGTCTTTTTTTTTTCTCACTGGCTCCTAACTGTTTTGTGTTTTTTTTTTCAAAAGGGATAAGTGTAATATGATAGAACAGTTGAAACATAGCAGTATTTTTTAATACAGTTAAGGAGGGTAGTACATTGGAACTGACTTAAAGTGTGGACATTTAAAAATACTACTATACAGAAAGACTGCTAGATAAGTAGGACAGCCCTCCGTTATGTGGGATATACAGTAGATTATCCTAAAAATGTATTAAGTGAAACCTTTTAGGTAAATAAAATGGGTGTCCAGACTAGAAGGTCATAGGATACTGGTCAATAATCTGAGAAAAGGGTAAGAGGTTATAAGGTACAAGAAAGTGTGAGGAAACATTTTGACACAATATGTAAGCATAAAAGACAATAAAATGCTTAAAAATAAAGATAAAATTTACTTGCAACATCATGGAATAAAAAGGCAAACCATTTGAGAATCAGGAATACCATTTCATCTGGGTTTACCAAACACGCTAAACTTAAAGCATAAATAATCACGGTTTGGAATTTGCTGCTATCACTACTTCTAACTGTATTCAATACTGAAAGAAGATCATAGGTCGGGTGTAAGAGCACCACATAAGAAAATAAAGAGAGTGTTCACCATTGTCATTTATCCATAAAGTGGACATGGACATGTATCACAACAAAAACATGAAAAGAGAGGTAAAAAATTAGTTGCAAAGAAATATATAATAAATGCAAAAACATTCTGGAGTACATTTTTCAAAGAAGTGATAAGTGGGGTTCAATAGGGGCTATTTATGAAACAGAGATAACATTTATTAGTAAAGAGACCTTCATAAAAAGCATAGCAAGTGAAGACATTTTATATTTCAACTCAGCCTATCCATGCTTATCCCCAATTTTATGCCCCCCCCCCCCCTCCTTACAGATAACTAGATTCATTGAATCCAAAGAGCTCAAGGCTATTTAGTTTGTATATTTGCAGCATAATTCCTGTTGACAGTCAGTATTCTTTATAACACCTCTATAATTTTTTCAGTGGACACATCTTGCAACTGATGATTGTGTTCCACAAAGCTTAACATATTTGGGAAGTTAGTCCATTTTTAATCTTTCAAATCTGGAAATGTCAGTTTCTCTTTTTCTGTGACTTATTAAGAATAAAACATATTTTTACATGTACATACTGGAGTCCCACTGGCCTGTTTTTGATATTTTTGTTGTGTGCTCTGCATAACTCCAAACTTGTAGAAGCTGCAATTGAAATATTTTCTGTGTATAATATATTTCATATATTATATTTCATTTGAATGCTTCCTGTGCTGTTTTATTGGTTATTCTATTATGTAACAAAATAAATACAGTTGTATTACAGTTTGAAAAAAGCTACAGAATTTATTTTTTCTATGGTTCAGGATACACAAAACAGGTTTTAAAAGAAACAAAAAAGACAGTGAACGTTTAGTTTAATCCAGACAAAAGGCGGATGGTCTCAATTCCCTTGTTCCTTGATGTTCTTATAATTTGTTAAATACAATTTTCATCTGTAGGCATGCATAAATCCCATGGCAAAACTTCATTTTTTAAATCAACATGTGAAAAGAACAATATTCCTCAGGGAGCAACATGAAAGCAAACATAATTTTCGTCGGCTTCACAGTGTTAGAACAAAGGAACAAATGATTTACAGTGTATTAAAATAATTAAGGTAACGTAAGAAAGAGCATGTACTGTATATTTATATAAACACATAGGAAATGTATGCCAAACACTTCCATATGTGTACATTGGATGATTGGAGTTTGGTTCAGTTGGGCTTTACATGCTTGACAAACCGAAGCTTGCTGTCTTCAATCATCCACTGTTTGAAGACCAATCAGGCAATGAAGGAAGTTCATCATTTCTATTTAATATTTGATTTTTATTTAATCCAACATTTTTAATGAAGCAGATATAGTGCATATTCATCTATTTGTACTAAAATGTGGATTTTCTAAAAAGTTAAAGTAAGTTATTTGTTGATCGTTATACTTAATGTTTTTTTGTTAATCTTTATGCTTTATACTTAATATTTGTAGTTAAATTAGTTGAAGGAAAACATATACCATGTTTATTTTTACATCATAAGGGAGGTTGGCATAAGGAAAGTTAAATGACCATGGTAATGCTCTACCAATATGAGCTAAATGCTTTATTTTGGCATTGGGATTAATGCATATTCAAATATATATAAAAAACAATACAAATATCAAACTTTTACTTTTAAAGTTCAAATACAGCTGCTTGTATCCTCCCACAATTGTGTGAATAAAGGGAGATGACTTTGTCTAAGAAACAGCTGCTACATTTTCAGATCTTAAGTGTACGAACACAGGGTCTCCATTGGTTGAATACTTGTGTTAAAGCACAGCATTTCATTTGAAAATATGACTGATCATGCAAAAAACATGTCTTTTATTGAATGATAGTGATCACATGAAGCCGTTTATTATCACCTAATTGTTTGGCTTCTTTTTAAATCATAATGATAACAGAAATCACCCAAATGGCCCTGATCAAAAGTTTACATACCCTTAGTTCTTAATACTGTGTATTGCCCCCTTTAGCATCAATGACATTGTGCAGTCTTTTGTAATAGTTGTCTATGAGGCCCCTAATTCTTGTAGGGGGTATAGCTGCCCATTCGTCTTGGCAAAATGCCTCCAGGTCATGCAAAGTCTTTGGTCGTCTTGCATGAACCGCACGTTTGAAATATCCCAAAAGTGGCTCAATGATATTAAGGTCAGGAGACTGTGATGGCCACTCCTGGAGAGTCAACTTAGCCTTGTGCTTAGGGTCATTTGTCATGCTGGAAAGTCTAAGAGTATCCCATGCGCAGCCTTCATGCTGAAGAATGCAAATTGTCTGACAGTATTTTCTGATAACATGCTGCATTCATCTTGCCATCAATTTTCACAAGATCCCCATGTGCCTTTAAAACAGTGAGCCACCACCATGCTTCACAGTGGAGATGGTATTCTTTTCACTATAGGCCTTGTTGACCCCTCTCCAAACATAGAGCTTATGGTTATGACCATAAACTCTATTTTGGGCTCGTCACTCCAAATTACATTGTGCCAGAAGCTGCAAGGTGTGTCAAGGTGTTGTCGGGCATATTGTTACGGGTATTTTTGTGGCATTGGCGCAGTAAAGGCTTCTTTCTGGCAGCTCGACCATGCAGCTCATTTTGTTCAAGTATCATCGTATTGTGTTCCTTGAAAAAACCACACCATCCTTTTCCAGAGCAGTCTGTATTTCTTCTGAGGTTACCTTTGTATTTGTTTTGTATTCAGAACAATTCTTCTTCGCCGTTTATGGTTGAAATCTTTCATTGGTCTACCTGACCTTGGCTTGGTATCAAGAGATCCCCGGATTTTCTACTTCTTATAAAAGGGATTGAACAGTACTGACTGGAATTTTCAAGGCTTTGGATATCTTTTTACATCCTTTCCCTTCTTTATGAAGTTCCATCACCTTGTTACGTAGTTTTTTTGACAGTTATTTTCTGCTCCCTGTGGCTCAGTATCTAGCCTGCTCAGTGCATCCAAGTGAGAGCTAAACAACTTATTGACTATTTATACACAGACACTAATTGCAATTTAAAAAGACACAGGTGTGGGAAAAAAACTTTTAATTGCCATTTTAATCTGTGTGTGTCACCTTGTGTGTCTGTAACAAAGCCAAACATTCATGGGTATATCAAATTTTGATCAGTGCCATTTGGTAGATTTCTGTTATCATTATGATTTAAAAAGGACCCAAACAACTATGTGATAATAAATGGCTTCACATGATCGCTATCCTTCAATAAAATAAAAAAATTTTGCATGATCAGTCATATTTTTTAAATAAATGCCAGAATTTCACAATTTCTTCCAGGGTATGCAAACTTTTGAGCACAACTGTAATTGTTCTTAAAGCACTTTAGACTTGTTTCTCAACCTACCTAGTCATCCTCTACTTAATAACTTTATCAGGGTGGAGACAAACACTCAACTGGATCCTGAGATAATAATATTTGAAAATTAATTTAATGTTGAACATTATTATTATAGATTATTAAACCAGAATATTATTAAAGATCAATTTATAATTACAATAATTAGCTCCTCGTGCTTGGCCATTACAGTGCTCCTTTAAAAGGAAGATAATTATATCACCCCATACTTTCACTGAGTTCTACTCATGAAAAGGGGTTTACATTTCACTCTAATAGACTCCATAGAAAGCACCATACATATTATTTATTTTTAATGTTGATTAATCCAGGGCCACAGTAGTACAAGAATGTTGTTCATGCAATTAAAAGTTCATGCTTTAACAATTTTGAAAGGCATTTTTGTATGAAATATAAGTGGTCTACGAAAATTACAATAAAGTGAACTAGGGCTGTATTAGTTTTCTGCTACTCTGTGCTGACATGTTAAAATAATAAGAATGGCATTACTCCCTATACAGTTTGGGACTGCAACAATTCTGTTCTTGTATTACCATGTTTTTGAATGTAAACAAGATAAGAAAACACAATTAACAGGTTCTAAATTTTATTAACTTCAGTGGCTCTAAAACCTAAAAAGTTAATAACATATTTTTTTATTATCTAAAGATTTTGCACATTTTGATAATATAAGTGAAATTAACTATATTTTAGCTTACTATCTAAATTTCCTCAAATAATAGCCATGACCATCTCTAATTCAATAGTTTAATTGATCAAACAGGTGAAAACACAAAGAAAAGGTTGGACATTGCTATAGCTTTATTTAAATTTGAGACATTATGGAATAGAGCATTATAATTATTTCACATTTAAGTCTAATATTTTCATCTATAAATACAATTCATAATTTTTTTGACAGTTTATCATTTTAATTTTTATGCACCTTATATTGAATTGTGAGCTTTTTGTTTGTATTTTTTTTTTACACACCACAGATATTAAACATAACTTTAAATATGTATTATAAGACCCAATTTATATACTGCCGACCATTATCTTGTTTGTTTTGAATCGTAATATAAATTGTTGACATGCAACCAGGACAACTTCATTAGGAGTATTATGTTCACATGGTCATAGATTAATTATTCTGGCCCTCATTCAATTGCAATTTGGCCAATTGAATAAGGCTCTAAATAAGCACATAACATATATTTTTTAAAGACATTTTTAGTTAGTAAGCATCTATCCAAAAGCAAGGTTTTCACTAACTAAAAACTTTCTAAAAATAATATGCTATGTGCTTATTTAGAGCCCGATTCAATTGGCCAAATCGCAATTGAATGAGGCCCTCTGTGATTTTCATTCTTAATATTCATTACTGATGATTGTTTTCAGATGTATGATGAGATCATTTTAAATAAAGACATACAGTATATAGCAGGGTGCTTTGGGGAAAGCACTATGGACACTGGATTCCAAGCTCAAAGACATGGCCACCATTCTTTGCAATGTGTTAAGCCTGGAACTTAATTTATGTATAGCTCTAGGGAATATGTTGGCGCATTACAAATAAACAATAATAATATCCCAATAGCTTGATAAACAGCAATTTTGTTTTTAATTTTTGCTCATCTTTCTGCTTTGCATCCCTCAGGCTTGTGCATGAGCTGAAAGAGTTTGGGCCTAGCTTAGCTATGTGAGCATGTTTTCTAGTATGGCTGTCCTGAATTAATATATAGCATTGGTAGAGCCATGGTAACAGTGGCGGAGCTAGTGAATGGAGGGCTCCCCTGCAGAAAGCACTTGCAATAGCAAAGCAAAATTAAATTTAGGTGACTCTGTGGGAGTCCTGGGTACTTGTTTCATAGACAGCTAGTTTACCTGTTCTTATCTTACTTAAAGGACCACTGCAGTTCAAGGAAAAAAGACACTTTTTTGTCAAGTATGTACCAAATTACCAATATTAGTAGCTGTTTAAGTAGTAAACATAAACTTTTTGGGGGGAAAATCTACTTTTTTGAAGGCCCTGTTTATTGACATAGGTATCCATTTTGTGTTTGTTACATAACATTGTGAGACCTGTACATTGTGAGACTGGTACAGATTTATAGCTCTTTAGCATGGTCTAGACTATTTTGTATATCAGCATCGGCAGCATTCACTAACAACCATTAAGAAGTTATAAAAATAAATATTTTCTCTGTATTTTTATTATCGTGTTATTTTGCTATTGGTTAAATCTTATTTAGTCTACAACCTTTATATTTCTCGTAGATGAGCTATTGTATTTTAACTACTTACTACCGAACAGAAGAAAGTTAAGATTTGGATGAGCTTTATTCACAAAAACAGTTTAATCGTTTGTACCAAAATACCAGAACAGATTTTCATATAAAGTTTATACAAGTTTTGACAAGGTTATAATGACCATATAAAACTTGTAAGGCCAGAATAAAGTTACATGCATAGAAAGTCACAGTAGACTTGTGTTGCCATTGTGTTGTAACAGCAAACAATACAAAACACATCTGTACAATGAGTCATCAGTTGGTCAGTTATTTTGTACTTGGAAACCCATTTAATAGAACTGTAATTGTAGGAATGGAAACCTTGAAGATATTGAAGATATGTCCAGATGCCAAGTTATTTTGCAATTATTGTCCATGCTTTTGAAGTCAAAAACATAACTCTTTTGGTTTACTGTAGTTATGCTTAGTTTCAAGTGACAGGATCTACAACAGTTATTGAAATGCTACAATGACCAAACGCATAATTGTATTAACTATTTTAAAGGAAAGTTACATGCAGAAAGCAATATGTTTTATAGTTATTAGATAGATTTAACAAAGATAAATTTAACAAAGTAAAAGGTGTGGTGTAATGAAGTTCAAAATGGGAAGTCTCATAGATGCAAGATACTCCGCTTGCAGAAAATAAGATATATAAAGATAACTTATATTTTTGTTTTACTGGTCGCAGTCATTTCTTTTTCTTCCTAAATTAATCAGACACCTGGGATTAACCCTTATAAATAAAATGCATACTGTTAGACTTCACAACAGAATTAAATAAAATTGTGATTGCCAATACTATCACTAGACAAGTAAGGAAAAAAGCAAATAAAGCAATGGATGCTCAAAGTAAATCATTGTATATAACAATAAATAAATTATAGACTATTTTAGTTTTCTTTCCCATTAACATGGCCATTTATTTAAAAACTAGAAATATTTATATTTATCTACTTATAGTATATGTAATACTTTAGTTTGTATGTTTTAAAAATATTTTAATTAAACAAGATTCATTTTTAAAATTTAAGAGGCTCCACAGAAAAAACAGGAGGTGAGTTATCAGTTATACGTTAAAGCCTACTCTACAGGTTTCAGTAATACTGTAGTACTTGAAGTAATCAACTTTTTACCACCTTCCAGTTCCTCCATGCATGTGTTTTTGAATGTATTGACCTAGTGCAAACCCCTTTTGCATTGCTAAATGTCCTGGTGAAGGGGCTTGTGTGCCTCAATGAAGCTGTGAGCTATACCATGTACGGGTCACCCAAAATGGGCAGATCATAGCAGAGAAGTCAGACAAATCGCAGGCCAGTGGAGAAGGAAAAGGCAACCCACTCCGGTATCTTTGACAAAAAAAACTTATGGATTGGCAAAACCAGATACAAGATGTGCTTGGCATGCTGTGGTCCATAGGGTGACAGATATTTGGACTTGACTGAACAATTAAACACCTGCTGTGAAAGCACAGTTATGTAGTTCACTGAAGGTTGTGGGCTCTTTTTCCTATGGAGAAATTTGACAATCCATCCTTATTGAAGCACTTCTTATTTCTTGCTATGGTCTTTGAAATCCTTTATTGTACATAATAACATTTTGCAGTATATTCTTGTGTAAATACAAAATTAGAACTTATTTGGAATACCAGTATATTGTTCGCTATCAATCATGATATAAAAAATTAAGAGCAGTCTTGAAATTCTTTATTGTACATAATAATATTTGGCAGAATTTATTTAATTTCTGTAAATATAAAACAAGAGTTCCTTTTGCAATTTCAGTATATTGTTTGCTATCGGATAACAAAATATTTTATGGGACAGGATCAATTCATTATGAAATATATAAAACACATTTTCTTCTGATCTAGCACAAAAATATTGCATAATTGTATTATCAATACATACTTAAACACAAAACGTCTACTGTGGATATATATGTTGTATTTAAACATGTTTCTCCTTTTTGATTTCAGCATGCATAATTGAGAAGCCTAATAAGAAAATACTAAAAGGCATCATATGGAGATCACCTAGAAAAGAAGAATACAAAGAGTTAATTATCAATCAAAGTAAAAACACTATTTAAGGACTCACCTTGAACTCTATTCTCACGTTGGCCCAATGAGGAAGCAAACGCGAAAGGCTCTCGTCGGCCACAATAGCGTCCAACCTCTTCACGAACCAGGAAGTGCCAGTAGATTCAACAGCAGCAACACGAACATGGATGCCCGGATCTCCAATAATCATAAATTAGATAAGAGCTTATATTGGACTTGATATCATTGGTGAAGGATTTTTTGACATATATAATATGTATTTGGCACAGCATTTTTGCGGATATATGTGGATTACTGTACTTTCACTTGCCATAACACCAGTCCAATTGTCTTTTATATGTTACTAGAGAATTGCCCGTCAAAAAATGACGGTAGCTAATGTTGTTTGGTGTGTAATAATGAAATATATAATACATTAATAAATGAATATACTTTACGTATTTTGAAGCATTGTGTTGAAGAGCTGACAATCTGTTTTGATGTTGCTGCAGCATTAGTGGTGTAGAGCTGCTGTGTAAGCGTGATGAATGTGTGCAGTGTAATAGTGTGCGTGCGCGAGACCAAACCGTTAGCGTAGTTGTGTACTTCCGCATTGTCGTAAAATGGCGGGTAATGTGTGGTATGCGTCTTAGCGGAATATCCGTAGGTCTTTTGTGTTTTTTTGCGAGTTTCTTAGAGTGCTGTAGCCTCGTTTTCGTTTTGTTCGGCAGCCATTTTTTCTCTTGCTTAGAGAATTGTTTTGTGTTTAAACTCTTTTATTTTGAGTTAAATGAAGGTGTAAGTTGGTTTTTTGAGGTCCTGGATGCTCCCTCTTGCTGTAGGTAAGCGTTTTATGTAGTTATGTAGTTTTATAGAGTTGCGGACGATTTTTGCAAGGTCGTAATGAGTGGTAAAGTGTGTCTCGTATGTTGTTTGCGTTGCGAGGTAAAGTTTGCAAGGGTCGCAGTTGCTGGCAAGGTGTGCCTTTGGCGCTCCATGCCAGCAACTGAGGCCCTCGCTTTGCTTGGTTTTTTTAGGTCCTGGATTCTCCCTCTTGCTGTAGGTAAGCTTTTTATGTATGTGCTGTGTGTATTTATTGTGCTTTAAATATTTCATGTTCACGAGTTGCGGACGTTTTTTGCGAGGTCGTAATGAGTGGTAACATGTCTTGTATGTTGTTTGCGTTGCAAGGTAAAGTTTGCGAGGGTCGCAGTTGGTGTGTCGTGTTGTTTGCGTGTCGTGTTGTTTGCCAGCAACTGAGGCCCTCGCCTGCGAGCGCGCAAGCGTTAGCAACAACTCGTACGCTCACAACTCTATATGTGATACTAATTTTATTTATACTATATAGAGAGATCAGGGGGTCAGACTAGCTCATAGTCAGTGCAGTCAGTACAATTTTGTCTAGGTTAAGGGGTAAGCAGTGAGCCCCAGTATCTTTACGATTTATACACTAGAACAGGATAGGTAGTAGTACATCAGTAAAGGGGTAAGTGAAGAATCCCAGCTCCACTGCTTTATAAATAATAGGGTCTGACCCTAATTTAATTACTAAGCACTTTATTTACAATTGGTTATACAAATTATATTTAAGCACCAGCACTTTAATAATCAGTCACTTTTTTTAAAACTGACTGTCTGCGCGGGCCATAACTATAATTCAAAATTGATTGATAACTTCAGCACTTTGATATCTAATGTGTGTATGTTTACATGGAGCATTTTTCATTGAAATTTCATCTCTAATATCGACACATTAGAGGTATATTCTAAACAACAAGGGTGGTCTAATTTTTAGATGTCTCTTTTGTATTTAATTTTAAATGCTGTTATTTCTTTTTTAAATAAGTCTCAATAAAATTACAAATATTAAACTGTTTTCTGTTAATCACTATATAGATGTATCAATTACATAGAGCCTCCATTGCTGTTTTAAAAAATATGTCTTTCTTTGTCTCTCTTTAAATAATGTATTCTTAACATCTTAGCAGCCACAACAACAAAAAGATATAAATAATAAATATAGTACTAATAACAAACACTAGAGGCTATAGAAATAAGAAATGTATCTATTCAGACTCAATTCATTATTTAAAAATAACTTTCACTATCTTCCTGACTCTTGCTATTCCATATCTGTTACTTTTCCACAGGTCTCTGCCCTGTCATTCTGTTTAGATTGTAGAGTTTCCAGTCTTGTTGGGTGCTTTGGAAAAAAGCACTTTCTGCAAAGATTCTAAACTCAAAACAGGGGCCTTCAATTTCTGAATTTTTTAATATTGTATTTCCCTTGTTCTTATTCCCTGTACAACACTACGGAATATGTTTGAGCAATACAAATAAAGTGTAATAATGATAAAACATTCTAGTGTTATTCTTTACTGATTGGTTATTGAAACAGCCAGTCGCAAAAAAAAAAGAAAATTAGCTAAAATCATTTAATTATATATATGTCTGTTACTGTACCTATACAGGGAGTGCAGAATTATTAGGCAAATGAGTATTTTGACCACATCATCCTCTTTATGCGTGTTGTCTTACTCCAAGCTGTATAGGCTCGAAAGCCTACTACCAATTAAGCATATTAGGTGATGTTCATCTCTGTAATGAGAAGGGGTGTGGTCTAATGACATCAACACCCTATCAGGTGTGCATAATTATTAGGCAATTTCCTTTCCTTTGGCAAAATGGGTCAAAAGAAGGACTTGACAGGCTCAGAAAAGTCAAAAATAGTGAGATATCTTGCAGAGGGATGCAGCACTCTTAAAATTGCAAAGCTTCTGAAGCGTGCTCATCGAACAATCAAGCGTTTCATTCAAAATAGTCAACAGGGTCGCAAGAAGCGTGTGGAAAAACCAAGGCGCAAAATAACTGCCCATGAACTGAGAAAAGTCAAGCGTGCAGCTGCCACGATGCCACTTGCCACCAGTTTGGCCATATTTCAGAGCTGCAAAATCACTGGAGTGCCCAAAAGCACAAGGTGTGCAATACTCAGAGACATGGCAAAGGTAAGAAAGACTGAAAGATGACCACCACTGAACAAGACACACAAGCTGAAACGTCAAGACTGGGCCAAGAAATATCTCAAGACTGATTTTTCTAAGGTTTTATGGACTGATGAAATGAGAGTGAGTCTTGATGGGCCAGATGGATGGGCCCGTGGCTGGTTTGGTAAAGGGCAGAGAGCTCCAGTCCGACTCAGACGCCAGCAAGGTGGAGGTGGAGTACTGGTTTGGGCTGGTATCATCAAAGATGAGCTTGTGGGGCCTTTTCGGGTTGAGGATGGAGTCAAGCTCAACTCCCAGTCCTACTGCCAGTTCCTGGAAGACACCTTCTTCAAGCAGTGGTACAGGAAGAAGTCTGCATCCTTCAAGAAAAACATGATTTTCATGCAGGACAATGCTCCATCACACGTGTCCAAGTACTCCACAGCGTGGCAAGAAAGGGTATAAAAGAAGAAAATCTAATGACATGGCCTCCTTGTTCACCTGATCTGATCCCCATTGAGAACCTGTGGTCCATCATCAAATGTGAGATTTACAAGGAGGGAAAACAGTACACCTCTCTGAACAGTGTCTGGGAGGCTGTGGTTGCCGCTGCACGCAATGTTGATGGTGAACAGATCAAAACACTGACAGAATCCATGGATGGCAGGCTTTTGAGTGTCTTTGCAAAGAAAGGTGGCTATATTGGTCACTGATTTGTTTTTGTTTTGTTTTTGAATGTCAGAAATGTATCTTTGTGAATGTTGAGATGTTATATTGGTTTCACTGGTAAAAATAAATAATTGAAATGGGTATATATTTGTTTTTTGATAAGTTGCCTAATAATTATGCACAGTAATAGTCACCTGCACACACAGATATCCCCTAAAATAGCTAAAACTAAAAACAAACTAAAAACTACTTCCAAAAATATTCAGCTTTGATTTTAATGAGTTTTTTGGGTTCATTGAGAACATGGTTGTTGTTCAATAATAAAATTAATCCTCAAAAATACAACTTGCCTAATAATTCTGCACTCCCTGTATTCAAATACTTGATTTGATTTGCTGAAATATGATTGACACATATTTTAGCAATCAGAAGCTATAAAACTTAGCATATGAGGCGAGTGTGCAGTCAAAAAGCCCTTGGTCAGGCAGGGATCTCTCAGGAGGAGGAGGCCCATTTTATTCATCTTTTGTAGAGAGGCATGATTTTTTTAGGCGGAGGCTCTCTACGTAAGCTGAAGAGAGGATTGAGAGTCTACAACCAAGAGAGAAGAGGAATGCTTTCTTCAATCAATGTGTATGTGCCCACACGTCAAGGGAAAGAGATTGATATCCAAGGCATCATCTTGGGACGATTGTATAAGGGAGGGTAAGTAGAAACCCGCCCCCCCCCCCCCAAATGTGTAATTTTTTTTGTTAGTTTATTGATTTATTTATTTTTATTTCAATATATTTTCATTTATTTGTACTTTTTATTTTATTTTTCTGTATTTTTATTTTTTATTTTCTGTAATTTCTGTTTTTATTTTCTGTAATTTCTCTTTTATTTATTTTGATGTATTGAGTTAATTTTAAAGGGGGTAGTGACCAGGGATTTAGGAGCCAAATACATTCTGCCGGGAGGAATTTAGAATTTTGTGGTCCTGAGTGACTTGCCACAAAAAAAGTCAGTATGTGTCTATAAATCATGTGTGCGGCTGAAACCTCACTACACAGAAAATATGCAGATATATTAACTGAAATATAGGGAGAAAATGGGAGCAAAAGGAGAGAGAATGAAAAAAGAGAATAGACAGAAGAGAGGAGAGAGGGATAAGTGAGAAATTAGGAAAAACAATGAGGACAAACGGGAAAGGAAAGAATATATAGGAGAGGGAGAAAGGGAAAATCAAAGAAGAGGAGCGGAGGAACATTAAGTGAAGAAGAAAAGGGAGTGAGAGAGTATAGATGGAAGGAGGGAAAATAGGTCAAAGGGAAATAGCACAAAAAGAGGAAGGAGAGAGAAAGAGGGGGAAGAAGAAAAGGGAGTGAGACAGTAGAAAAGAGAAGAGTGGGAGAAAGAAAAGAGAAAAAGGATCAGAAAGGAAAAATAGAAGAGAATGAGTAAAGGAGGGCAGAGGGAGCAGTGGAGAAGATAGAAAGAACAGAAGAGAAATGGAAGAAATAAATAAATAGCAGAGAGAGGAGGGGAGAGAAAGAGAGCGATGGGAAAAAGAGACACGAATGATGGAAGGGCAAAAGTGAAATAAAGGTGGCTGGAGAAGGGGGAGATGGGGAAGGGAGGAGAGTTAGATGGACTATGGAGGAAATCACGAACTTCTGCTGACTTCCTCCATTACAAGTTTGTTTTGCACTACCACTTCTTTGCCCTTAATCTTGCCAAACAGCACTATTTCTCATCATTATTATGTAATCTGTCCTCCAACCCCAAACATTTGTTCGCCACATTCAACACTCTCCTCTGCCCACCCCCATCTCCTGCCCCTTCCGGTCTCACAGCTGAAGTCTTTGTCATCCACTTTAAAAATAACATTGAAAACATCTGAAATTAACTTTCCTCTCAGCATGGCCTTAACAAACCCTCCTCCCAACAAACCATCAACATGCAGCCTTTTCCCTTCCCCAATGCCACATCCATTATGGACACTTTTGACCCTGTAAAAGAGGATGTGGTCTCTAGTCTACTATCATCCTCTCATCTTACAACTTTTCCACATGACCCTCTTTCTTCACAAATTATATATCTCATACTGTTGACAATTCCACCATCACTCCCATATCCCAGGCTCGTTCTCTGGGGGTTCTACTGGATGCCGCCCTCTCTTTCATTCCTCAGATACAATCATTCACAAAATCTTGTCGCCTTGACTACTGCAACTCTCTCCTTGCTGGCCTCCCCATCATAATAATAATAATCACATATATAGTTGTGAGCAATACAGGTTGTTCCTAACGCTTGACTTATGCAGTGAATGCTGAAGGTGCTCGCTGCACTGGTGGAGATTACACCATTCACAATGCGAGACCCGTTGCAGTTTAAAAATAAATAAATAAATAAATAAATTACGGCCTGTAACACTTTGAAAAAAAAGACCTGCGGCACTTAGAAAAAAAAAAATACGAGGTCAAAAAAATACGAACTTAATGGCCGGACCGCGCACATACAAAAACACAAACAAACTAAAAAAAATATACAAAAAAACATCACACACAGCATGGGGGGAAAGCCAGGACAGAGTTTAGCCACTCGAAAATCCACTAAGCGACAAGAAAAATGGCGGACGAAATAATGAAAACGAGGCTACACAACCCCTAACCACGCAAACACCGCCAGGCACATAAGACTGCAAAGCGGGACTTAGAAAAAAACAAATACGAGCCGTGGGACTTAGAAAAAAAAATCCAAGGTCCAAAAATATAATACGAAGTTAACTGCCAAACCACGCACATCAGAAATCAACAAAAACTCCAAGAAAATAAATAAATAAATAAACCAAACATCACACACAGCACGGGGGCACAGCCAGGATGTCTGGGAGTGAGGTTGCACAACAATTTAAACACAATTTGCACAGTTTCGCAAATCGAAAAGCGACAAAAAAAATGGCAGGCCAAAAAACCCAAAACGAGGCTACAAGACCCCTAACAACGGAAAACACTGCCAGGTACATAAGACTTTTACCAAGGAATGTACAAGGTACTAAATACACTATTAGGAAGTACGGAAAATTCTCCAGACCTGCGTAACACATACACAATCGCAGCCATTTTACAACACTAACTTACAACTAATAACATTACCATTCTAAAATGGCGATGTACACAACTAAACAAACGGTTTGCCCTCTCTCACGCAGCCTATTTATAATGCACACTTGACAAATTGCTGACACTTGAGGATGCGGGGGTTGAGTAGGGGGGTTGAGGATGAGGAGGGGGGTTAAGGAGGGGGGTTGAGGAGGACGATGGGGGGTTGAGGATGGGGTGTTGAGGATGAGGATGGTGGGGTTGAGGAGGGGGGTTGAGGATGAGGATGGGGGGTTGAGGATGAGAATGGGGGTTGAGGATGAGGATTAGGGGGGTTGAGGAGGGGGGTTGAGGATGAGGATGGGGGTTTAGGAGGGGGGATGAGGATGAGGGGGTTGAGGAGGAGGGGTTAGGAGGGGGGTTGAGGATGAGGAGGGGGTTGAGGAGGAGGAGGGAGGATGAGGATGAGGATGAGGAGTGGGGTTGAGCAGGGAGGTTGAGAATGAGGAGGGTGATAAGGGAGAGGGGAAGAGACACAGGGAAGGGAGAGGGGAGAAGAGACACAGGGAAGGGAGAGGGGAGAAGAGACGCAGGGAAGGGAGAGGGGAGAAGAGACACAGGAGAGAGAGGGGGACACAAGAGGGGGACACAGAGGGCACAAGAGGGACACAGGTGGCAGCACATTTCCCACCCTCGGCTTATACTTGAGTCACTCATTTTACCCAGTATTTTGTGGTAAAATAGGTGCCTCGGCTTATACTTGGGTCGGCTTATACTCGAGTATATACGGTATATTTATTTATTATTTAATCAATTATTTCATTATTATTAAAAAAATACAAATATATATAAAAAAAAAAGAGCAGGGCAGAGGCTTGCAATGAGCGCCAAAAGCGCTCAGCGCGGGGCTTGCAATGATCGTCAAAGGTGCTCAGACGACTAAAAGTACACAAGGGTAGAGGCTCGCAATGAGCGCCGAAGGTACTCAGAGGACCAAAAGACTTTCATTGTGTGGTAAACAGCATTACCTGCCTTACAATTTTATGGCCGTCATTTTTTGATGGGCAATTCACTAGTAATAATAATAATAAGAATAGATGAGCAGAATAGAAGAGAGAAACATGAGCGAGAGAGAGAGAGAGAGAGACAAATGGTGGGGGAACGAGAAACTGAGAGAGATAGAGACAAAGAGATTGGAGAAAAACAGATAAGGAGAGTTTATTTCTAGGTACAGGGAGTGAGGAATTGACTTTTGCAAGTCCTGGCTCCAGTTTTGTTTTCTGGTTGCTGCTTTTTGAAGTTTGAGTGCTGCTGAGACGACAGGCATCGTCTTTATGTGGCTTCTGTGAACGCAGTTTGGTAGTGGTTGCTGAAATCTGGTCTTTTGTAGGACTTTTGAATATTACCAAACATTTTTCCAAATTTGCAATCTTGATGATATCTGGTTCTGACAAAAACAAAGAGTGGGAGGAGGGAGAATAGTCAGAGGGGGAGAGATCAAAGATGATGCTACAGATAGGGTTGAAGAGACAGAGGAGAGTTAGACAGCAGAGGAGAAATAAAGAGAAAGAAGAAGAAAGAGAAAGATGAAAGATGAACGCCGTACAATTGATGCCATTGAATTGTGGTGTTGAAGAAAACTGCTTAGAGTCCCTCGGACTGCAAGAAGATCCAATAAATCAGTACTTCAGGAAATCAAAACAAACTGTTCACTGGAAGGTTTGATCATGAGGCTAAAGTTCAAATATTTTGGCCATGACATGAGAAGGCAGGATTCCTAGAGAAGACTCTGCTTCATGGGAAGCAACAGATGTTGAGATTGATATATGAGGTCGGTAAAGCAATGAACATGAGTTTGATGGAGCTCAGAGGGGCAGTTGCTGACAGATGTTCCTGGTGTGCTGCAATCCATAGGGTCACAGTGAATCAGACATGACTGAATGACTAAACTACAATAATTAGATTAAATGGGGGTCACAAACAATGATTACAGACAAGTACTTCCTAATTTCATGAATCAAATGGATATCAATTGCAGAGCACTTGACACCACTCAGGCTTTGTCTGTTGAAACAATTATTTCAATGTATGTTTTAACAGCTTTGTCAATTATACCTGATGGCTTAATCAGGCTTGAAATCTATGGAGCTTAATCTTGACTTTACAGGAGTTCAAATCTGGCTAGGACCCTAGCCCGTAAAATGGTACTAACACCAAAATATTTTTATTAGCCCAATATAACAGTTACACCCAAAACACATTCTGCACAAAAAAATAACTGCTCACAAACTGCAAAATCGGCCCAGAGTCCTCTAGGCTCCAGTGACATAATCTTTTGAAATGTCCTGATGGCCATTAGAATAGCCCTTGGATCAGGTAGCCACATGGCTAGTGTCCATCAAAGTCAAGGTTGCCATTTAAAAAAAAGTCCAGGGGGTCTTGACACCAAGAGGGAGAAAAAGACAGGGAGGAAGGGTGAAATAAGGCAGGGGGAACGGAGGGACAGGGAAAGAAGGGAGAGAAGGTTAGAGAGAGAGCCAGAAGAGGGTGTGAGAGAGAAAGACAAGGAGGGGTGAGCAAGAAACAGTGGAGAATTAGAGACATTTTTTCTAATTGAATCTGAAATTACTGACACCACTTAAATGTTCATTTTAAGAAAACATAATGAGAATCCTAAAATATAATCTTTATTATGTCAAATAAGCCATCATTAAAATGTATGGGTTGTGATATAAACCTGTGAGCCTTTTTTTTAAAGAATATAGAGATCAATCATACCAAGTCATTCATATATCAAAGGGATAGCATAGAGAACATGCCTAAGACCTTAAAGGGTACTCCTGCCTGGAGGGCTCTCTATTAGCTGCCCAAAGCTGACTAAAGTTTTTACAATAAATAGGAAAAAGCAGAAAGTATAAGTATTGAAGATTAAGACTTCTTAAATACTTTAGTAAAATTCAAAGATCATAGCTCTATCAAAAGTTGACTCTTTGCCTGAGAATGGGAAATAGGATTAGTGTTTTTAATTTTATATTATGGAATGCTGTATACCGGTGTCAGCCTACTTAATCATAATAGAGATTTGTCCTATACAGAGTTTAATTTGACTACATAATACTGGCATTATAATAATAAAGGATAACAAAGGATAATAATAATAGCCTTCCATTAAAGGGTGTATCATTCTTTCCAATGTTCATCTCTGAAATTTCTAAGCCAGTAAAGAGAATTTTTTTTCCATGTTTTTGTATTTACTACATTTCATGCTTTTACAAATTACCCTGATAGCAATCATGTAAAACGTTTACAGGCTTATAAATCAAAAGTGGTCAATTGTTTTCAGAAAACGTAAGAACAGTGCTTTGTTTTAATTAACTAATTACACTTTTATGAGTATGAGATGTAAAAGGATAGATTTTCCAACAATTATGTTGATTTAGGAACTCTCTCTCCACATTGTGATCACATTTAAAATAGTTTTCCTACATCATTTCACTTCAAATGCTGTTTATTGACAAAAAATGTCTGAGATAATTTCATACAATAACACTGCAATGCTCAGATGTGTAAATAGGTTGTAAGTAAAGTAAAAATAATATTGGCACGCAAACTCAGCAGGTATATTTTGTCTTCTAGCACTGCAGCTACCCAAGGCAATGTTCAATGAGAGCTGCAGATACATTGTGAAGATTTTATTACCTTCCTACATTTTCCAAATTCACACAAGGGAAGAAGCTGCAGTTTTTTTTTCTAAATTTTTCCACAGAAACATTCAATTTCAGCAAATGATTACTGGTAGGGAGTATAGAAGGTATTTATTAGGGAGTATAGAAAGCACAACATACTGGAGAAAATTTAGTTTCAACAATTTTAAAAGTTTTGTTTTCAACTTGTAGTGAGCTTCACCCCAGAAAGAACTTTGAATACTTCAAGTTATATGTTATCATATTTCGTAAATTCACTTGTATTGGCGGACATGAGGGTGTGGTTCTAAGCACCCATTAAAATGTATTTGGCCACCCCCTTCAGGGTCCAGTAGCTGGTAGGGATGTCCTTATACCCGTGACCTCAAGCAAGATTCAGAACTTCCGGCATATGAACCTTCACCTTAGCTTCCCCAGTAAGAGTCATCTATCTGGTTATCCATAGCAGTGTAGGGAAGTTGGTATAGGGCTGATCCTCAAAAGAGAGTGAGGGTCTGCAATCAAGAGGACGGATTTCTTCATTATATCCAAGGCTGAGTAATAGGGTCCAGGGCATCGTTGATAATCACTGGAAGGACACCAAAGGTAGGGAAAGTAGTATTTTTTGTAGTTCCTCTTTTTTATTTTTTTTATTTTAATTATTTTTTTTATTTTTTTTGTGTACTTCTATTTTGTTATCTGCAATTTCTTTTTCTATTCCAGATATTGGATTTAATTTTCAGGGAGTAATGTCAGGGACTATAATGGTCCCTGCGGATACCCATGGTGGGATAGGACCTTAGGGACTCCCATGGTATAAGTGGTATTGATAGGTACCATGGGGAATGCCATAGTTATGGTTAGAGGCACCATAGAAATCCATAGTGCTCCCCATCCCAAAGCAGGGGTTAGGCTTAGGTGTCATGGTACCATATTGATCCCATGGTAAGGGGATAAGTGTATATGCAATGGGGGTTCATGTGGATCCCCATGGGGTTAATTTGTCCCCACCCAAAGCAACATTATGCGGGCCCCTGTTTAAAGATGGTCCTGAGTGATAACTTGCTTTATAGGGGATAGTGGGTCATAGGCAGATGGGTCATAAACCTCCTGCAATCCTTTTTTTTTTATTATTTAACTTCTTCCCTGCCCAGGGATAGGGTTTAAATAAATAAATGGATTGGTAACAGCTGTGAGATAGTTTTGAAAAGCACACAGGGATTGTCCGTCGCATGTACACACAAACTATTTTACCTACCAGTGAAAATCTCTATATTAGAAATCAATTATATTTGTGAGTGAAACGTTCTGGGACTGATAAAATAAAAGCTTTACTAGCGACTAAAAAGATTCCAGAGTACTGAGTAGGATAATGTGTCACATGTAAATCTGAGTATGTCTCTTTCTAAAGCCAATGGATTTGCTCAGCAATATGGTCCTGACAAATCGCAATACAAATAGTTTTTTAAGACTTGATAAAAATGTTTTATTACATTGTCTCAAAGCAGTCTATGCCTAAACATTAAAATATTAAATTGAGTTTGACTTCAAAATATGAGCACATGGTGTATTACCTATTCATAAAGACTGTTGCCGATACAGGGCCCTATTCTATTGGCCAGATTGTAAAGTTACACACACTTAAAGTTTCTCTTAAAATTACCACACATTCTATTAGCTACACACATTCCGATTACGAGTTACCTGCCCACAATCACTACGGGACAACCAAAGAAGCAACTTTGGGCTGACATCTACTTTGATTTTTGCACAAATGGAACATTATGAGTGCTAAATAATTAAAGTTAAACAAAATCAGAGTTTTCGTTGGTGGTGTTCTACTGGGCACTGTGAAATTGAACACAAAAGGCACCACCTAGAGGGAGAATTTTGAGATGCATGTGGCCCCTCACCTTTGCATATGGGTAAAATATGAAACCTTTTAATGATTTGTGTCTTTGAGGCTTAGCTGCCAATAGTTATTCTGATTGAAGTAGTAAATACCACCACAGTCAATCAAGGCATAATGGTTACGTCAAATACAAATAAATCAAAGTAGTACAAGGTAACACATTTAACAATTTTAAAGGACTGTAAAGCACTGATCAACAAAACAAAAATACTATATGCTTTACTTTGACTAATTGTTCTAAAGGTTAGTAGATTCAGCTAATGCAGTTACAGTTTTTTATGAAGATTTGCTTGTGGAACTCCTAGCCAATCATACCCCAGTACAAATACCAAAGCAGTAAGAACCATAAGAATCCAGAGCAACCCAGAATATTCTAAAGACATAAAGGACCACTGTGATGCTGTAACAGCAGGAGCTAGATCTTAATTGTGCATTAATTATTAAAATATATTATATTCAATAATTTAAACAAACAATGTTCAATATTAAACTTTCTTTCTTTCAAATGTCAGAACAAGCTGCTGCTGAACTGTGCCCACGATAAGGGCTAGCAGGCTGTGATAAAATGGATATACTCTATTAATTGGCTAGAGACTCTTAATTGGCTAGAGACTTTCTATGCTAAAGTGATTTTCCTTGGCAAAAAGGTTATGCTATAGTTGACAGCCTATGACTGACTATTTGGCGTCTTTTCTGATTGTTCTTGGTTTCTTTAGCTCCAACTATCATCCAGCCCCCATTTCCCCTTGTTGATCTTACTAAGGAGCAGACTGATACAATGAAGCATTCTCTATGCTAGGTGTCCTCTTATTCATTAGTTTAATGCAATGATATTTACATACTGAGAAGGCATCTTATTCACTTCCTAAATTAATTGAAGAGGCTGGGTGAAGAGGTAGAAGTAGGGCAGATGAAAAAATAAAATATTTACGATTGTTCAAAAAAATTATTGTTTTACATACAAATATTTTCAGGACAGGTCAGACTGATTAGGAATGCCATTAAGGTATTCTCAGACTTAAAAGTAATGTTTTATGTTTATGTAAATTATTCCATAAAATCAGAAAAATAAACTTAATGGAATTTATGCTTTGTCTGGGTAAATTATCTTGCACTTTGATTTATAGAATGCGTATTTTTCTGTCAACATTAGATCTATAAGTATTTAAACAAAAATGTGTGTTTTATATTACATTGTTTTTTAATGGCTTGCAGACTACTTCAAAGAATATAGACAATAATTGCATAAAACACTTAACTTAAATTGTCTCATGAATATATAGACATAAAAGTGCTGAGAAAAACAGAAAATCTGAAAAATTGCACAGTTCTTGTTTTTTCTATCATTTAGTTACTTAAAAAATCATATCTAGAAATGAAAACTTATAAATTGACAGCAAATGAGATCAGTTTGGCCCACCTAGGCTAAAATCATTGTCTGCTTGTTCTGTAATCAATGCCCTTTGTACCCATAGCATACTATCCTCTTCCAGTCAGATTACAAACTCTACATATATTTAATAATTTATGTAATGTACCTTAGTCATATGCCTTATCTCAATTCAAGGTGGTTTATTCTCACCCACTCTCACTCTTTTGTGAGCTCTTCTACATTTGTTCCCATAGTTGGCCTAGGCTTAAGTTCATCTAAGTACATCACTGTGCGCTACTGTACCAACATCAAATTGTTATTTAGCTTCATCTGATTTATTCGGCAGTTTTTATTGGCCCTGCAAAGCTGTGCTAGAGGTATAGAGGTGAGAGGCACAACAGGAGCACGGGAACTATGACAGAGAGCCACAGTGTGAACAAAAACAACATACCTGACATACCTACCTATATAATTTTTCACCTAACTAAAGGTTATCATTTCAATGTTGGCATGGTTGAGAGTCTTCCTTATATAACCATGTCGACATCTGCGATATTCCTCTATAAAGGTAATATAATAAGAATGTACATATCTCAGTTCAAAAGTCTCAATGTTATATTTGACTACATGTTCTTCTGCTTGATATCTCCACCTCAAGATTACCGTATTGGTCCAAATATAAGCCACACTTCCTTGGAAATAACGGGTGCAGCTTACATTCGCGACCGTAAAAAAATGATGGACGATTTGTGTTCTCGGAAATTACGGGTGCAGCTTATATTGGCGATCGTAAAAATGACTGCCAATTTGCGGGCTTGAGGCTGCGGTATTGTAGCAACTGAATAGCGATTTGCAGTTTTAGCGATTCTAATGTTTTGTGAGCTATGTTTTTAGGCCTGTAACCTGCAAAAGAAGTTACAGCACTGGTTAGAAAGCCTGTTTCTCCCAGTTATGGCTGATTAGTTGGAGAGAAAACCATAATCAAGCCTAGGAATGAGGTGTAGTTATGATGCAAGCTTCAAACTTGCAGTTGTTAATTATGGTAAAACCACAAGCAACAAAGAGGCTAGAAAAATATGGATTGGATGAATCTAATGTGTGATGTTGGGTTGCTTCAGAGCAGAAATTGAAAAATACAGTTTCAACTAGAAAATCTTTCAGGGGACCAAAACATGGCAAATATCCAGAACTTGAAGATAGTTTTTTTTTCATACGTGCAAGATATGAGAAATTGGAAATTGCAAGAACCTTAAAAATAAAGAAGAAGGAATTCTATGCGAGCATTGGTTGGTGTCGTTGATTTATGCAGAGAAATGGTCTCGCTCTTCGATGAAGCACTTCATTAGCACAGAAACTACCTATTCCTAATAGCTTGCCAATCTCTTCCGTACGTCATTATGCAACATATTGTTGCCAATACACTAATACTATTATATGTTATCTGCAGCTTTTGGTATCATTTGTTGTTTTTTGTCCCAAGTGTCTTTGATAGCATACAGATATTTATATTAAGCCTCCAGTTTATTTAGGATCTCTGTCCTACTCTGTATTTTGTTTTTATATGTTTTTGAATAATAGTGCTTTTTATATAGATTACTTTTACTAAATCCTATGATTATCAGAATATCCTGATTTTTTCAGGAGTGTCAGTTTATTTTGATATATGAGGATCAATTACTTTTGACCATTAGAGCTATAGGCATTCAACCCTTTATTTAGGGTGGCTTCCTTGATTAGAGATTAATATTTATGGTAACATTAATCCACACTCACATTAAGGGATTTACTTTATAATGCACAAATTTTATATATTTCCGTATTAAATTTATCCAATTAAAGTTATTTATTTTTTTCAGACCATAGTGGTGTAAAGCGCCAAGGATATTACAGATATACTGTAGATCATTTCCCCTTTTTTCGCTATTTTATTCTCTGAATCTAATTGACTTTTGAGTTTTTCTCTCCAATTTTAAGGGTGCGGCTTATATTTAGATATCTTTTTTTTCTTTTATCCCCTTGAATTTCACAGGTGCGGCTTATATGCGGGTCCGGCTTACATTCGGGCCAATATAGTATCTACAAAATTAATTTCTTTCTAACAATTTCCAGTTTTGACTAGTGCAAAATATCTTGACTGCATATGCAAGTGTCATATAGTTCACTTATTTTTCCTTTGCATCTGTGCTCTGCCAGCTTATTCACTGGATTCCCATATCCCTAAAATAAAAATGAGGATCCAAACTTTCAATGCCACCTTCCTTGGGCCTCCCTTCAACTGAAAGACAGCAGTTCACTTCATACCTGCCAAAATTTGCAACAGTTACAGACAAGGGCATAGGAGCCCCAAAAAATCTGGGGGGGATAATTCAACTCTAATCCCAGGACAGGAAGCAGGGGCAGATCTACCGCAGGTGCACCCGATATAATGCACCAGGCCCCTGCTCCGGGGAGCAGGGGGCATTGCTGCACTGCACATCAAACACTTTTTCCTTTATTTCTTTGTTTAAATTCTCAATGCCCCTGGCCCCCCAATATAACATATATATACAGTGCCTTGCAAAAGTATTCACCCCCCTGGGCATTGTTTGTGTTTTGTTGCCTCATAACCTGGAATTAAAATGAATTGTTTGAGGATTTGCATCATTTAATTTACAGAACATGCCCACAACTTTGAAGATTTTTTTTTTTTTACTGTGAAACAAACAACAAATAGGACAAAATAGCAGAAAAAGTCAATTTGCATAACTATTCACCCCCCTAAAGTCAATACATTGTAGAGCCACCTTTTGCGGCAATCACAGCTCCAAGTCGCTTTGGATAAGTCTCTATGAGCTTGCCACATGTTACCACTGGCATATTTGCCTATTCCTCCTTGCAAAACTGCTCCGGCTCCTTCAAGTTGGATGGTTTGTGCTTGTGAACAGCAATCTTTAAGTCTGACCACAGATTTTCTATTGGATTAAGGTCTGGGCTTTGACTAGGCCATTCCAACACATTTACATGTTTCCCCATAAACCACTCAAGTGTTGCTTTAGCAGTGTGTTTGGGGCATTGTGCTTCTGAACCTCCATCCTAGCCTCAAATCACACACAGAGTGGTACAGGTTTTGCTCAAGAATATCCCTGTATTTAGCACCATCCATATTTTCCTCAACACTGAACAGTTTCCCAGTCCCGGCTGCTGAAAAACACCCCCACAGCATGATGCTGCCACCACCATGTTTCACTGTGGGGATGGTGTTCTCTGGGTGATGTGATGTGTTGAGTTTGGCCAGACATAGCATTTTCTTTGATGGTCGAAAAGTTCAATTTTAGTCTCATCAGACCAGAGCACCTTCCTCCATACATTTTGGGAGTCTCCCACATGCCTTTTCCCAAACTCAAAATGTGTAATTTTGTTTTTTGCTGAGGTAATGGCTTTCTTCTGGCCACTCTGCCATAAAGCCCAACTCTATGGAGCGTATGGCTTATTGTCATCCTATGTACAGATACTCCAATCTCTTCTGTGGAACTCTGCAGCTCCTCCAGGGTTACCTTAGGTCTCTGTGCTTCCTCTCTGATTGATGCCCTCCTTGCCATGTCCGTGAGTTTTGGTGGGCAGCCGTCTCTTGGTTGGCTGTTGTGCCATGTTCTTTCCATTTGGTTATGAAAGATTTAATGGTACTCCTGGGGATCATGAAAGATTTGGATTAGTGATGTCACAAACATCAAATTTTCGGTTCGCGAACCGCGGACGCGAACTTCCATCAAATGTTCGCGAACGGACGAACATCTGCGAACTTCCATAGACTTCAATGGGCAGGCGAATTTCAAAACCCACAGGGACTCTTTCTGCCCACAATAGTGATGGGAAAGTTGTTTCAAGGGGACTAACACTTGGACTGTGGCATGCCGGAGGGGGATCCATGGTAAAACTCCCACGGAAAACTACATAGTTGATGCAGAGTCTGGTTTTAAGCCATAAAGGGCATAAATCACCTACCATTCCTAAATTGTTTGGAATAAAATGCTTTAAAACAGCAAGTATGATGTTGTATCGATCAGGTAGTGTAAGGGTTACACCCGCTACACAGTAACAGGCCAATATCCCCATTTAATGCACGCAAACAACCGCAAACAGTCCCTTTGAACAACCACAAACTCCCAATTTGCACAGGGTTGAATACCAAGCTAGCCATGTCCCGTTCCTTGTCCTCACTGATGTTATTGAAGGTCTCTTCCTCCACCCAGCCACCAAGGGTCCCCGAAAGGTGACAACATGCCCCCTGGGACGCCTGCTGTGTTTGGTCTTCCACCTCCTCAAAGCCACATTCCTCCTCTGACTCCTCTTCTTCAGACTCCTCTCTCTGCATTGCCTCTGTCTGCGTTATTATAAGGTGTGTTCTGTTTAGTAGTACTATTCCTATCGGTTTAATCCCTGTTACGTCACCTATCAGGGGACGTGTATATGGCATGGATTTTTGAAACAGGGAGATGGAAAAAGATGCTTGGTCGGACCTCCTACTTCAAATTTGGGGCACTGCACGTACAATCTAAGGTGCCACCAGATAGGAGTGGTGTATTAAGTTGTACTAATCATTCCTATCAGTTTAATACCTGTTATGTCACCTATCAGGGGACGTGTATATGGCATGGATTTTTGGAACAGGGAGATGGAAAAAGATGCTTGGTCGGTCCTCCCACTTCAAATTTGGGGCACTGCACGTGCAATCTAAGGTGCCACCAGATAGGAGTGGTGTATTAAGTTATACTATTCATTCCTATCAGTTTAATACCTGTTACGTCACCTATCAGGGGACGTGTATATGGCATGGATTTTTGGAACAGGGAGATGGAAAAAGATGCTTGGTCAGACCTCCTACTTTGAATTTGAGGCACTGCACGTGCAATGTAATGTGCCACCAGATAGGAGTGGTGTATTAAGTTGTACTATTCATTCCTTTCAGTTTAATACCTGTTCCGTCACCTATCTTTCCTCCCAATAGCACATTCTATATGTTATCAACCGGCCTGTGTGTATTTAGAGAACCACACTTTAAGGCCCTTAACCTGGGACAAGGTGGCTTGGGTATCAGAATTGCCTCAGAGCCTTAAAAACTCGCCAAACCCCCTAATCAGACACTCACTATCATACTGGAAATGGGCCAAGAAACACACGGGTTTGATCCCTGGATCCACCCAAATGACCCCAATTCTCGACCACCCTCAGGCCCCGAAACACATGAGCACAACATCACAACACTGGTGGAGGTCAAGGAAACTAAATAGACAGGGAGACTGGTTAGTAAAGGGACAGATGCTCACCTATGAGGAACTGAGGGACAAGCATGAGCTACCGCTGTCAGAACATTACAAAGGCAAAGGCTGAGGCATTTCAAACACTCCCTGACCCAGAAACAGGGAACACCGGTCTTAAATTGGTTCTCCACAATTTCTAAAGATAAACCTCTATCAAGGGGGATTATTGGGTCGCTTTACAAATATAAAACATTTGTTACTGGTTGAAGCGACACTGGGGGAAGGACCGGAGTGGGGGAGCCCTGGAGACCCTTCAGAAGCAACCGGCGGCAAAATCATCCCAGGAAAGGAGAGGTCGCTTACTGAAGCCTGCCCTAGGGTAACCCAAGGGTGATTGCCCAGGTTAGATATTGTAAATAATAAGCTAATACTGCTGGAGGGATGATAGCTAATAGGACTTTGGTGTTTCCTGCAGATATACTCTGTACTATTGTCTGTTTTACCATGTTTTAGGTATCTCTTAAATTGCAATCACAGTAAAAAAAAAGAAAAATTATTAACCTAAAAAGTAAAAATAAGAAGGAATAGCAGCTTTCACAAAATGTCTTTATTGTAAATATGTATTTTTGCACAACTGTTATGCAAGACTGTTCAAAAATGCTTTATTTTTCATTACATGCTGTACGCCTTCTAGAAATAAAATAATTTAAATGCAAAAATTAGGTATTGTTGCAGCGACCAGAAAAATTAATGTTAGTTTGCCAGGCAGAAAGTGCCCTAAAACATTGCGTCTTGAACCATAGTTGGTGGCGGATAAGTCACGCAAGTCATCCGGCATTCAGGGATAAAATACAGCAGAGTGTGGTCCATTATTAGCTCAAGGCAGCTCAGATATCAGGCCTTTTTTAATCGAATGTATCGACCACTGTCAGTCCCTTCGGGATCCATCCCTCATTCATCTTAATAAAGGTGAGGTAATCTAGACTTTTTTGACCTAGGCAACTTCTCTTATCAGTGACAAAACCTCCTGCTGCACTGAAGGTCCTTTCTGACAGGACACTTGAAGGGGGGCAGGACAGAAGTTCTATGGCAAATTGGGATAGCTCAGGCCACAGGGCAAGCGTGCACACCCTGTAGTCAAGGGGTTCATCGCTCCTCATAGTGTCGATATCTGTAGTTATGGTGAGGTAGTCTGTTACCTGACGGTCGAGTCGTTCTCTGAGGGTGGACCCCGAAGGGCTGTGGCGATGCATAGGACTTAAAAAGCTCTGCATGTCCTCCATCAACAACACGTCTGTAAAGCGTCCTCTCCTTGCCGGCATGGTCGTGGGAGGAGGAGGATTATGTTCACCTCTTCCGCTGTTAGGTTGCCGTTGTGCTGTGACATCACCCTTAAACGCTGTGTAAAGCATACTTTTTAATTTATTTTTAAGTGCTGCATCCTTTCCGACTTGTGGTAATTCGGTAACATTTCAGGCACTTTCTGCTTATACCAGGGGTCTAGTAGCGTGGACACCCAGTACAGGTCGTTCTCCTTCATCCTTTTTATACGAGGGTCCCTCAACAGGCACGACAGCATGAAAGACCCCATTTGCACAAGGTTGGATGCCGAGCTAGCCATGTCCCGTTCCTCGTCCTCAGTCTTCCCCCCAGCCACGTACAACACCACGGGTACCAGATAGGTGACAACGAGCACCCTGGGATGCCTGTTGTAATTGGTCTTCCTTCTCCTCCTCAAAGCCACATTTCTCCTCTGACTCCTCTTCCTCACAATCCTCTTCCAGCGTTGCCGCAGGTCCAGGAAGCGATGCTGATAAGGCTGTTTCTGGTGGTGATGGTGACCACAGCTCTTCCTCTTCACGCTCATCTACGGCCTGATCCAGCACTCTTCGCAGGGCACGCTCCAGGAAGAAAACAAATGGTATGATGTCGCTGATGGTGCCCTGGGTGCGACTGACCAGGTTTGTCACCTCCTCAAAAGGACGCATAAGCCTACAGGCATTGCGCATGAGCGTCCAGTAACGTGGCAGTAACGCAGAGCCTGTCCTAGCACCCCGGCCATACAAATACTCGTTAACGGCCTTTTCTTGTTGGAGCAGGCGGTCGAACATTAGGAGTGTTGAATTCCAACGTGTCGGGCTGTCTAAAATCATGCGCCTCGCTGGCATGTTGTTTCGCCGCTGGATATCTGTAAAGTGCGCCTTGGCAGTGTAGGAACGCCTGAAATGGGCACACACCTTCCTGGCCTGCTTCAGGACGTCCTGTAAGCCTGGGTGCTTATGCACAAAGCATTGTACAATCAGATTACACACATGTGCCATGCACAGCACATGTGTCAACTTGCCCAAATGCAATGCCGCCAACAAATTTCTTCCGTTGTCACAAACCACGTTGCCGATCTCCAGTTGGTGCGGAGTCAGCCACTGATCCACCTGAGCGTTCAGGGCGGACAGGAGTGCTGGTCCGATGTGACTCTCTGCTTTCAGGGAAGTCAACCCCAACACGACGTGACACTGCCGTATCCGGGATGTGGAATAGTACCTGTGGAGCTGGGGGGGGTGCCGTTGATGTGGATCAAGACATAGCAGCAGCAGAAGAGGACTCAGCCAAGGAAGTTATGGAAGAGGATGGAGTAGGAGGAGTAGAGGAGGTGGCAGCAGGCCTGCCTGCAAGTCGTGGCGGTGTCACCAACTCCTCTGCAGAGCCACGTATTCCATGCTTGGCAGCCATCACCAGGTTTACCCAATGCGCAGTGTAGGTGATATACCTGCCCTGACCATGCTTTGCAGACCAGGTATCCGTGGTCAGATGGACCCTTGCCCCAACACTGTGTGCCAGAGATGCCATTACTTCCTTTTGCACAATCAAGTACTGGTTGGGGATTGCCTTTTGTGCAAAGAAATTTCGGCTGGGTACCTTCCACTGCGGTGTCCCAATAGCAACACATTTTTGGAACGCCTCAGACTCCACCAGCTTGTATGGTAAAAGCTGGTGGGCTAAGAGTTCAGACAAGCCAGCTGTCAGTTGCCTGGCAAGGGGGTGACTTTGTGACATTGGCTTCTTACGCTCAAACATGTCCTTGACAGACACCTGACTGTGGGCAGATGAGCTTTGCAGTGGAAGGTACCCAGCCGAAATTTCTTTGCACAAAAGGCAATCCCCAACCAGTACTTGATTGTGCAAAAGGAAGTAATGGCATCTCTGGCACACAGTGTTGGGGCAAGGGCGAGACACGGAGGGGCGGATGGTTGAGAGAGGGCAAGCATGGCAGCAGTGGTTGGCGTGGCTGAAGATGCTGGACCAGGAGGAGAATGGCGGCTTTGACTTTCTGTGCTGCTTGTACTCATGTGTTGATCCCATAGGCGTTTGTGATGTGACATCATGTGCCTTTGCAAAGAAGTTGTACCTAGCTGGGCATCGCTGTTGTCACAGGCAGACACACGAAAAAATTGCCACACTGCTGAGCTCTGCAATGACGGCATTCTGGTGGTGGCAACAGCATGCGTTGACTGGCGTGCTGTCTGGCTGACCCCGGGTGCCGATGCATGCTGTCTGACTGTGCCACTAGCTACTTTCGACGACCTCCCGCTGCTTCCAACTCGTCTCCTCCTCCTCTCTGTCTCCCCATCTGAACTTTCCTCCTGTTCTTCTTCTCTTATAGCGGGCACCCACGTGACATCCACGGACGCATCGTCATCATCAACCGCTTCACTTGTATCTGACAACTCAACAAAGGAATCAGCACCGGGTACAACATCATCATCATCATCAGACCTTACGTCCATGTGTGTATTGCTGCCTGACTGGGACATATCCCTGTTATCTACATCCTCTGGCACTAATGTTTGTACATCACTCATTTCTTCCAGCGGATGTGTAAATAACTCTGCTGACGGATCAAGTGAAGCGGCTGTGGTGCTAGTGTTGGTGGTGGCGGCAGGCGGGCGGGTGGTAACTGGAGAGAGAGGTGCCCGAAGCTAAGCTGGAGGATGGTGCGTCTAGGTTCCGAGCGGAAGCTGTAGAAGATTGGGTGTCCTGTGTTAGCCAGTCAACCATGTCCTCAGAACTTTTCAAGTTCAGGGTACGTTGCCTCTGAAAACTGGGCATTATTCTAGGGCCAAAGGGAATCACAGCACCACGACCACGACGGCCCCTGCGGGGTGGCCTGCCTCTGCCTGTAATTTTTTTTTCGATTAGTGGTACTATGCGTGCAAGCTACTGTGACATCAGATATGTGTCACTGTGCACTGGCAAAAGTTGGCAGAGTAGATGCAATAGGCAACACACACATGCCTGTAGGCAGGCAACAGATATTCAATCGATTACAGTCAAAAAAGGGTTCTTTTATTTCACTGTACACTACGGTTGCACTAGATATGAGTGTCACTGTGCACTGGCAAAAGTTGGCAGAGTAGATGCAATAGGCCTCACACACACGCTAGCAGGCGGGCATATGCAATTAGATTACACAGAAAAAAATAATAAAATAAAATAAATGATGTTCTAGCCTTAAAAAGGGCTTTTTGGGTTGCTGTCCTTGCAGCAGATATCAAATGAGTCCTTCAGGTGTGTAGTGAAAGCTAAATACACAGCCTGGCTATCTGTTTTCCTATTAAATCAGCAGAAAAAAATAATAAAATAAAATAAATGATGTTCTAACCCTAAAAAGGGCTTTTTGGGTTGCTGTCCTTGCCTCACACACACGCCTGTAGGCAGGCAACTGATATTCAATTGATTACAGTCAAAAAAGTGTTGTTTTATGTCACTGTACACTACCGTTGCACTAGATATGAGTGTCACTGTGCACTGGCAAAAGTTGGCAGAGTAGATGCAATAGGCTTCACACACACGCCTGTAGGCAGGCAACTGATATTCAATTGATTACAGTCAAAATAGGTTCTTTTATTTCACTGTACACTACGGTTGCACTAGATATGAGTGTCACTGTGCACTGGCAAAAGTTGGCAGAGTAGATGCAATAGGCCTCACACACATGCCTGTAGGCAGGCAACTGATATTCAATTGATTACAGTTAAAAAAGTGTTGTTTTATGTCACTGTACACTACCGTTGCACTAGATATGAGTGTCACTGTGCACTGGCAAAAGTTGGCAGAGTAGATGCAATAGGCCTCACACACACGCCTGTAGGCAGGCAACTGATATTCAATCGATTACAGTCAAAAAAGGCTTATTTTATTACACTGTACACTACGGTTGCACTAGATATGAGTGTCACAGTGCACTGGCAAAAGTTGGCAGAGTAGATGCAATAGGCTTCACACACACACCTGTAGGCAGGCAACTGATATTCAATCGATTACAGTCAAAAAAGTGTTGTTTTATGTCACTGTACACTACGGTTGCACTAGATATGAGTGTCACTGTGCACCGCCAAAAGTTGGCAGAGTAGATGCAATAGGCCTCACACACACGCCTGTAGGCAGGCAACTGATATTCAATCGATTACAGTCAAAAAAGGGTTCTTTTATTTCACTGTACACTACGGTTGCACTAGATATGAGTGTCACTGTGCACTGGCAAAAGTTGGCAGAGTAGATGAAATAGGCCTCACACACACGCCTGTAGGCAAGCAACTGATATTCAATTGATTACAGAAAAAAAAGGGTTCTTTTATTTCACTATACACTACAGTTGCACCAGATATGAGTGTCACTGTGCACTGGCAAAAGTTGGCAGAGTAGATACAATAGGCTTCACACACACGCCTGTAGGCAGGCAACTGATATTCAATCGATTACAGTCAAAAAAGGGTTGTTTTATGTCACTGTACACTACGGTTGCACTAGATATGAGTGTCACTGTGCACTGGCAAAAGTTGGGAGAGAAGATGCAATAGGCTTCACACACACGCCTGTAGGCAGGCAACTGATATTCAATCGATTACAGTCAAAAAAGTGTTGTTTTATGTCACTGTACACTACGGTTGCACCAGATATGAGTGTCACTGTGCACTGGTAAAAGTTGGCAGAGTAGATGCAATAGGCCTCACACACACGCCTGTAGGCAGGCAACTGATATTCAATCGATTACAGTAAAAAAAGGGTTATTTTATTTCACTGTACACTACGGTTGCACTAGATATGAGTGTCACTGTGCACTGGCAAAAGTTGGCAGAGTAGATGCAATAGGCCTCACACACACGCTAGCAGGCGGGCATATGCAATTAGATTACACAGAAAAAAATAATAAAATAAAATAAATGATGTTCTAGCCTTAAAAAGGGCTTTTTGGGTTGCTGTCCTTGCAGCAGATATCAAATGAGTCCTTCAGGTGTGTAGTGAAAGCTAAATACACAGCCTGGCTATCTGTTTTCCTATTAAATCAGCAGAAAAAAATAATAAAATAAAATAAATGATGTTCTAACCCTAAAAAGGGCTTTTTGGGTTGCTGTCCTTGCAGCAGATATCAAATGAGTCCTTCAGGTGTGTAGTGAAAGCTAAATACACAGCCTGGCTATCAATCTCCCTATTAAATCAGCAGCAGGTAGAATATATGTTCTCTCTCAACGAATGTAGCTTCAGAATGATTCTAAAATGGAGGCTGTCCTTCAGATGGAAGGCCCTGGAAGGGAGTGTATGCTGCTGATTGGCTGGAATGTGTCTGCTGACTGTAAGGTGCAGGGTCAAAGTTTCCTCAATGATAAAGAATAGGGGGCGGACCGAAAAGCGCATGTGCTCGCCGTTCGATGCGAACGCGTCCATGCGAAAATCGCTGTGAATCGTTCTCTGGCGAACTGTTCGGGACCTCACTAATTTTCTATATTTTTTTATAACCTAACCCTGACTTGTACATCTCAACAACATTGTCCCTTACTTGTTTCGAGAGTTCCATTGTCTTCATGGCTGTGTTTGTTCAGTGGTGCCTCTTGTGGTGTTTAGTGTTGCAGCCTCTGGACCTTTCAAAAAGTGTGTATATGTAATGACAGATCATGTGACACTTAGATTGCACACACGTAGACATCTAAATAAATAAATAAATATAAATATATATATATATATATATATATATATGTATATATATATATATATATATATATATATATATATATATAATGTATGTCCATATGCCAACATATTATTATCTAAATATATTATAAACAAATGTGAGGGAATACAAATCTATTATTTTCAATAGAGTACATTTTCAAATTCTAAACCACTTGTGGATAAATTAGAATACCTAACAGCAAAAATATGGACAATTGTTGCAACTTAAAAAATTATTTTTGTTAATACTCCTAAAAAAGAATAAATGGCGGAATTTAAAATTCCCAGCAGAACGGAACCACAACCTCACATATACACACTAGAACAGCAAGTATTACAACATAATTTAAGTATCTTCACTGCCGCTTTCATTGATCAGCAGCTAAAGAAAGAAAGTCTTTATAGTGTGCTTAAATATTGAGGTAGTGTGAATTGGTATTTTTGGTTTGCTGATTTATTACTATATTATGCCTATAGCTTAAAGGGGAGCTTGTTATGCTAGATTAATTCAAGTGTCACCCAAGAGGCATTATGTATCTTTTCAAATTGACACATTCTTGTTACATTGCTACTAATCGTAGAGCTACACTAAAGTAGCAATGAGTACAAGTAATTAACACTAAACTCTAAATTATAGGAGTGTTAAGCGGTTTCTTTATATTCTGTTCTATTGGACAGTATTTTAAATTCCCCCATTTATTATATTTTAGGAGCATTAATAAAAGTTATTTTCTAAGTTACGACAATTATAAAATAGAGTCTTATGCGTTTGTATTTGTGCTGTTTGGGTATTCTGTATTCTATCTTTCTATTTGGCACATTTAGCCACAAGTGGTTTTATGGTTATATATATATATATATATATATATATATATATATATATATATATATATATATATATATATATATTTTAATAAATAATTGTTCAAAACTTTCATGGGAAAGACATACTGATCCATAGCTGTTGTGGCCAAATATGGTAATGCATAATTAAATTACATTGTGCTGTTTTTTGTGTCCCCTGTTCATTTAATCTGGGGGGATTTATCCCCCCCCCCCACCCCCCCCAGTTCCTACGCTACTGGTTACAGAGTAATTCAATTTAACACGCCTGCAGCTACCTGGCTGAAAGCCTAAACCGTAAACCATGCACCCGTAAGTAGCAATTCAGAGCATGATCATGATCAATTAAGCAAGGCCGTAACTACCGATTTGGAAACAGCCAATAGTAAATGTGACTGTCATCATGAGAAGAAATGAGAGATGTTTCACTGCCCCAGAGAAATGTATACAAGTATATGTGGTGTTCACGCTAAAGGATTTCATAAATATCTAATGTAAATATGCTTTAATAATTCAATATTTATGTCCTACCTTACAGGCTGTTTTTAAAAACTGTTATATATAATACATATATAAATACACTTCAGATGAGAAAATAGTTTATTACTTGTCACTATCCTTAACATTGATTACATGATATATCTAGCAATGCTACATCTCTAGATATGTATTATGAATGCATCTGATCAGTAATAATCCCCAAATGAACATTAATAACCTTACCCTGGTGTTTGCAAATGTCTTCAGATTTCTGGGACTTGATTTTAAATAGGAAAGCCCATTGAAAACATTAGATACATTTGCATCAAATTCATAATTCCTTTTGGCCAATCACAGGCACCTATGATATTGTTTCAATGCCTGTGCAGCAAAATGACATGGGATGAGTATTCATTGTTTTAATCTCCTGGAGGAGTTCAGACAAATTAAAAATCTGTATGAATAATTGTATGTTTCTGAGCAGCAGTTAAAAATAGAGAAGCTTTCATATACCTTTCAGTATTTACAAAGTTACATATGGCCTCATTCTATTATCGGCCGTAAATCGGCCGTAAGGCTGCGATTCCTTGCGGGGGTTCTGTTAACTCGCAATTCAATTATACGGCCCCGCAAGGATCTCCTCTTACGGCCGGCCGCATATCTTGAAACCAGCCGTAAGCTCTGAAATCTAAAAACTCAAAAATAAATTCAAGCCTGCACTGTACAGCTCTGTAAATGCTAGGGATCATATTGGGGGACATGAGGATTAAAAGTAACCCACTCTCAAGCTTGCACATCAGCCCAAGCCCGAGTTCAAATTAACTGTTTATTTTCCGGCTGCGGCGTGGGCGGGTCTGAGGTGCTCCAAGCACTCTGGACTTTTTACATGTATATTTTACGGATATTAAAAAATATATATTTTACGGATTTGAGTATAGGGTAATTATGTGCTATTTTTGCTAACACCGAATATCACTTTATAGACTCTGCAAAGTGCAGGATGGCTTTATTTGGGCTATATTTCGTGCTTAATTGGTGCTAGCGGGACCTCTTTCCTGCAAGTAAGCTGCGGCTCGCTTTTAGCCTTGCAGACAGGGTTCCCGGAGCAATTGAATTGCAAATAGGAATTTCTTACGGCAGATTTCCTTGCGGCCGTTTAAGATCAAAGGATTTCCTCCGGCGCGAGCGGCCGCAAGAGATAGCAAGCCTGCCAGAATCCCCGGCCGGAGGGGAATAGAATAGCAGAATAGCTTGCGGCCGGTCCTTGCGGCCCCGCAACGGCTGTGGCCGCTAATAGAATGAGGCCCCTAGTAAAATACTTTTCGTACATCAAGTTCAAACTTCCTAGATCTCCTCTGATCTGCAATAAGTGCAATATTTGTTAGTTGTTAATTGATCCAGAGGAAGAAAAAAAGACAAACAATCCAAGTGAAACTTTGCCAATTGCCTCAAAAGGGAGAAAAAAATCCTTGCTGACCTTCCAGATACAGGCGATTGGATTCCTCTATGGATCAATACTCTTCTCTAATTAACCAGGATAACCCTGAATGCCCTTTTTAATTAAAAATATATCCAATCCATATTTTAAAGTTATCTATTGAATCCACTGTCACCACCTCCTTTGGTAGATAATTCCACAGATTAACCACCTTTATGATGAAGAACCCTTTTCTTTCTTTGAGATTTAATCTTTTAACTTCTAATCTCAAAGGATGTCCTCTTGTCAGTTGAGAACCTCTTGGCAGAAAAAGCTCACTTGACAAAGTCTTAAATTAACCCTAGATATATTTATATAAGGTAATCATATCCCCTCTTAGACACCTTTTTTCTAGAGAAAATAAGTTTAATTGGGTTAGACTTTCCTAATAACTTCTCTGTACCTTTTCCAGCTCTAAAGTGCCCAAAACTGTACTCCATATTCTAAATGAGCAGATATTTACTGCAATTCCTGTGTTGACCCCTACTTATAATCTTGTTTAAACAGACATATTATTGTATACTATCCATTTTAGTAAAAGCTTTCCCACTACAGAAGTGAGGCTTACAGGTCTATAATTTCCTGGATTTGTTTTTGTTCCCTTCTTAAATATAGGTATCACATCTGCCTTTCTCCAGTCATCTGGTAGAGACCCTGTGTTAAGTGAATCTTGAAAATGTAGATATACTGTAATGGTTTGATTATTACAAAGCCTGGTTCCCTCAATACCCTTGGGTGTATTGCTTGAGGACCTGGGGCTTTATTATATATATTTTTCCCAACCTCTTTTGGATTTCTTCCCGCCTTAACCAATTATTTGGTTGTGTAGCCCCATTATGTTACAGTGTCCCAACCACTCGTACCTCCCTTGTGTATACCAAAGAAAATAACCTATTTAGCTCATCTGCCTTTTCCTGGTCACTAATTATCAGACGACATGTGTCACATTGTTATGTGCATATAGATTCCTTCCTGGCCTTCTTCCCATCAATATATTTAAAAAATAATTTAGGGTTAGCCTTACTCTCCTTTGCAACTTTTAATTTTCTATTTAGCCAGTCTAATATCCCTTTTGCAAGCTTTGTTGATTTCCTTGTACTCACGAAAGCTCTCTCTGTCCCCTCTTTTTTTGTATATTTTAAATACTTGTTTTTTAATCCTCATCTTCATCTTTAAGTAATTGCTAAGCCATATGGGTTGTGATTTACTCCTTCTACTTTTATTTCCACATGGTATATGGTGTATGTTTATTTAGTAAGGATTTCAAATGTTGTCCATTTATGTTTAGTATTTTTACCTATCAGTTCTTTGTCCCAGTCTATACTTTGTATTGCTGCCCTTAGACCGTTAACATCTGCCCTTTTTAAAATTAAGAGTTTTTGTTGGCCCCTTACAGTTTTGATTTTTTTAATTCAATCTCAAATGAGAGTGTGTTGTGATCACTATTTCCCAAAGGTTGCCCTATTTCAACATTTGATACTATATCAATATTATTTGTGATGACTAAATGATAGCCTCATTTCTAGTAGGTTCTTGTATAACCTGGGCCAGATAATGATCTCTGAGTATACTGAGGAACCTGCTCCCCTTTGTAGAACTGCTGGTCTAGTTCATCCAGGTAGTTAAAATCTCCCATTAATAAAAGTGATTATGCTTAGCTGCATTTCCAATCTGTAACATTTATTGCAGTTCCTCATTTTCAATTATGTTTGGGTGTTTATAGCAGACTCCAACCAATATTCTTTTAGAATTTGCACCTCCACTATTTAACTCTACCCACAAACATTCAACATTATCGCTAGTTCCCCCATAAATATCTTCTCTGACTATAGGATTAAATTCAGGCTTAACATACAGACAAATCCCTCCTCCTCTTTTACCATTGCCCCTAGGTTATAACCATCCAGATTAACAGTCCAGTTATGAGATTTATCCCACCAGGTTTCGGTAATGCCTATTAAATCTCATTTCTCATTATCAGCTAATAATTCTAACTCTCATTTTTCTTGGCAAGCTTCTGGCATTAGCAAGCATACACTTTATGTTATGAGTCTGTAGTTCTGAAGTGCCTGCCACTATACTTGAGTTACTTATCAATACCTCCCTATTGACTACACCAACCCTTCCCCCATCTCCTCCCCCATGACTAGTTAATTCATTCTTTACCCCCTCTAAACGTTCTAATACGTTGCTTCTATCTTGTCTCTCCTCCCGCTCTAACTAGTTTAAAAACTCCCCCAGCCGTTCTACCATCCTTTCCCCTAGCACACCATCTCTGTCTTCATTAAGGTGCAATCCATCCCTACTATAGAGATTGTGCCCAAGTGAGAAGTCAGCCCAGTGCTCTAAAAATCCCAAACCCTCCTTAATGCACCACTGTTTTAGCCTAAGCTCATGCTGTCTTCCTGGGCTAGCATGTGGCACTGGTAGTACCTTGGAAAATACTACCTTGGAGGTCCTTCCCCTAAACTTATTACCTAGTTCTATAAAATCATTCTTTATGATTCTCCATCTTCCACTTTGTCATTGATACTAATATGTACCAAGACCGCCTGTTCAGTTTCCCACCCCTCCCCCTCCAAATAATTTATCTACCCGATCCACAATATGATAAACGCCAAGCACCCTGAAGATAGCAAACTGTTTGATTGCTGTGATCTGGGAGACAAATAACTGTTTCTACCTTCCTAATAATAGAGTCTCCTACCACAAAAATCTGTGTGTTGCTCTGCCTATTCTGCCCTCCCACTCCTCCGGTAGAACTGTTCTCCCAGCTGTTAGAGGGAACATCTCTATCTGGCATTGCCATTCCTGAATGGATATCCCCAACAGTTTCACTCAATCTGATAAATCTGTTGGACCTCCTCCTCCTCCTGTTTCTCCTGCTTCCCTTGTAACATTAACCCAGTTACCTCCCTGGGCATCCTCACTAACCGCATTTCCACCCTCCATGCTAGGCCCATCTAAACTGTGCTCTGTGAGCACCAGCTACCTTTCCAATGAAGCAATATCACTAAGTGCAGCAATTCTCCTCGCCTGTTCTCCAATTTGAGCTTCCAGAGAGGCAACATGCTCACACCTCTCACAGAGGTATTGACTCTGGATCAGCTGTTCCAGCAGTTCATACATGTGACAGGATGTACACTGAGTGACGTTACTGACCAATTACAAAAAATATATATATACTAGAACTGCACTTTTATTAGAACTCATTATCCTGCTTATATTAGGTTCTTACTACTCACCTGCAAACAAATAATTGCACAAGTACACAAACACCCTTTACTGTTCAGAAAAAAATCACAGAACTGATGCAAAAATGGCTTTAGAATAGTCTATGAAGCAGAGGTAAAGGTATTTCTGGTAGTCTTTTGCTTTCTCTATTACCCAGCGGCATTGCATTGCAATTGCACTGGCAATTTGATTTATTGTGCCTCTTCCTCGGTGAAACCCAGCTTGCATATATTGTCGGAGCCGTGCTTGCAGGATATTAAACATTATCTTGCTGGCATGTGAAAGGAGTGCAATTGTTCGATAATTGGAGCACTGTTTGGTAATGCCTGTAATTGGTATAGAGATATAGACTGATCTTTTCTAATTTATGGGACATTGTTGAGTTTTCCACATTTGTTTGTGTAATGCAAACAACACATTTACAGCATTATCTTTTAGGATTTTGAACAGTTTATGAACAAACTATAGAGGTTATCAGTGCTGTTACGATACATCCTGTATAGATCTTCAGTTTATTCCTTCAAACTTTTCGTCTTTGGCTACAAAGTATATAGCCAGTTTGATTTCTTTATTGGCCATTGAGTGATGTCCTTGGTAGACACTTCTCTGAGACTGTTGGAAGTTAGTGTTTACTATGACCAGAGAATTATCTTGACTGAATTCTACTAATCTTTTACCTGCTTTATTTTTTAGTCCAAAGCCAAATTTGTCCTGGTATATTTTGGTTCCCTAGTTTAGTATTCCAATCTTCTATGATGAGAGTAACATATTTTCTTATATCTATGAGGTGTTAAATATTATCTTGCAATTGGACAACTTCATCATCCCCGGTTGGGCCATAGGCTTGGATAATTGTGATGTTAAATAGCATGCCCTGAATTAGAATTTAAATCATTCTGTCATTTATTGGGTTGTAACTGACAACTGATTTGGTAACCCTTTGTTTGATCATGAGGACTACTCTATTTCTCTTGCTGGATTCTTGACCACAGTAGAAGATCTGTTGGTTGTCTGATATGAACTGTCCCATTCCAGTCTATTTGAGTTCACTAATTCACATGATACCAATTTGTTAATCTTGTCATCTTATCTTAGACTATTTCCAGTTGGTTCATAGTTCTAATATTACAGGTTACTATAATGAATTGTTCTTTGCAGCAGCAGACTTTTCTTTCCCCTCCAGACATATCCTCAGCTGGATATCCTCTAGGTTCATTTTCCAATTACATAGCATTATGTCTCTGGTTGTGCTTATCTATAAAGTTATCTTGACAAAAATACTGGAGTAGTTTGCCAGTTCCTTCTTCAGTGGACCGCAATTTGTCTGACCTTCCTGCTATGACCTGCCCATCTTGGGTGACCCTACATGGTATAGCTCACAACTTCATTGAAGTACCCAAGGCCCCACACCCCAACATGGTAGAGATCCAGAAGGGGAATAAATGTAATGAAAATTGGTAAAAAAAATCAGCCCCTAATCCCTCTTAAAATCCTCAATTTCAAACAGTTACATCTAACTAATGCAAAGTTTAAGTCATAAAATTAGTTGATAATGGGATATTTGAGAGAACATTATCTAATAGAGCACAATAATATGTGTTTTCAAAAATATGTGTACATTTTTGGCCATTCGAAATGTTGAAAGGTATGTGTTTTCTTATGTTTGGAACGGAGTTGGCATTCTCCACAATACTATCTTTAAATCAGTTTGTAAATTTTCAAACACTCCTATAAAAGCATTGTGCGAAGTTAGGAGTCCTGTGCTCATTAAGTTAGTAGATTGTATCCATGTTTCCATGAGACTCTGTTTATATTGCTGTAGATAGTTATTGCCTATATAAAAATATTATTTAGTTTAAAATAGTCTCAAAGTAAATAATGGTACAGTAAATGCTGTTTATGTATACATAACATTATAACAGTTAATCTTTTAGGGCAGAAGATTTCTAAACTGTAGGTCAGCTGATGAACCACAGCTAACGTAAAAAAGAGATACTATTAGTTGACTGGAACATATATCAACAAACCACCATGAAGTTCAAAGAAATTATGGTACATTTCACATCATCTACCAGATGGGACCTCAGGGGATGCAGTTAATTTTCCACATGGAGCATGTGGTTAACATTTACTCTGGGAATATGTCTTTCACCTGATGTCAGAAAAATCAAGCGAAAGGTATAAACATCTCTCATTTTACAAACAGGGATCCAAAACAAGTTTTCAAAACCCCTCATACTTTGCCTTAAGTAGTCATGTTGGTTTTGGATGAAAGTGTTTACAATAGCATCAATTAGTGTTATTTACTGATGAAACTGAAGTATATAGAGCTTCAAATTTGTTGCCAATAGCTACTAGATGTATTACATGTCAAAAAAAGGAAAAAATTGTGTTCTAAATGAAATGTGATAAAGTTTGAAACTCATTATACCATACAATTACAATAACCACTACAAAGAAAAGTATATTTCCATGGTTGGAAATTCCTTTATGCATTTAAATTACTTAAGCATGGTTTATATGTTGCTAAATATTATTCATTTATAGTTTAATGTATTATAAAACCTATTTACCCTGGAGATAAAGTGGGGGGAAAAGGTATTTGATCCCCTGCTGATTTTGAATGTTTGTCCACTGACAAAGAAATGATCAGTTTATAATTTTAATGGTAGGTGTATTTTAACAGTGAGAGACAGAATAACAAAAAAAAAAAAAAAAAAGAAAAATGCATGTCAAAAAAGTTATAAATTGATTTGCAGGTCAGCGAGGAAAATAAGTATTTGATCCTCTATCAATAAGCAAGATTTCTGGCTCCCAGGTGTCTTTTATACAGGTAACAAGCTAAGATTAGGAACACTCTCTTGAAGGGAGTGCTCCGAATCTCAGCTCGTTACCTGTTTAAAAGACACCTGTCCACAAAAGCGATCAATCAATCAATCAGCTTCCAAACTCTCCACCATGGCCAAGACCAAAGAGCTGTCCAAGACCTACACAAGGCTGGAATGGACTTGGTGAGAAGGTGACAACAGTTGATGCGATTATTTGCAAATGGAAGAAACACAAAATAACGGTCAGTCTCCCTCGGGCTGTTGCTCCATGCAAGATCTCACCTTGTGGAGTTTCAATGACCATGAGAACTGTAAGGAATCAGCTCAGAACTACACGGGAGGATCTTGTTAATGATCTCAAGGCAGCTGGAACCATAGTCAACAATACAACAATTAGTAACACACTACGCCGTGAAGGACTGAAATCCAGCAAGGTCCCCCTGCTCAAGAAAGCACATGTACAGGCCCGTCTGAAGCTTGTCAATGAACATCTGAATGATTCAGAGGTGAACTAGGTGAAAGTGTTGTGGTGAGATGAGAACAAAATCAAGCTCTTTGGCATCAATTCAACTCACCGTTTTTGGAGGAGGAGGAATGCTGTCTACACCTCCAAGAACACCATCCTGAACGTCAAACATGGAGGTGGAAACATTATGCTTTGGGGGTGTTTTTCTGCTAAGGTGACAGGACAACTGCATCCCATCAAAGGGATGATGGGCCATGTACCCTCAAATCTTGGTTGAGAACCTCCTTCCCTCAGCCAGGGCATTAAAAATGGGTCGTGGATGGGTATTCCAGCATGACAATGACCCACAACACACAGCCAAGGCAACAAAGGAGTGGCTCAAGAAGAAGCACATTGAGGTCCTGGAGTGGCCTAGCCAGTCTCCAGACCTTAATCCCATAGAAAATCTGTGGAGGGAGCTGAAGGTTCCAGTTGCAAAACATTAGCCTCAATACCTTAATGACTTGGAGAGGATCTGCAGAGAGGAGTGGGACAAAATCCCTCCTAAGATGTGTGCAAACCTGGTGGCCAACTACAAGAAACGTCTGACCTCTGTGATTGCCAACAAGGGTTTTGCCACCAAGTACGAAGATGAAGGGGTCAAATGCTTATTTGCCTCATTGACCCACAAATCAATTTATAACTTTTTTGACATGTGTTTTTCTTGTTTTTCTTTTTTTGTTATTCTGTCTCTCACTGTTAAAATACACCTACCATTAAAATTATAGACTGATCATTTCTTTGTCAGTGGAGAAACTTTCAAAATCAGCAGGGGATCAAATACTTTTTCCCCTGACTGTATATACATACTGCATGTAACATGTACACTTAGAACATCACTAGTTTCTATTTCATCAACAACAACAAAAATCTAAGTTACCTACAGTACAGTTATACTAAAACTGTAATAAAGGTTACATCCACTTAATCAAATAATATTATCTATCCTATATTATTTAACCATTTGATTGTTCCAGACATGAAAATTGGCATTGCTTTTTTATAAGGTAACTGTCAGTATCTACAGGTGACACAAAGTTTTAGTGAAATATTAGATAATTAGCCCTATCACTCATGTGGGTACATGAGGATAGAAATGAATACAAGTCATATATTTTCTTCTCTTAAATTAGATTTTTATTTTTTATTTTTAGAGTGTCACGGTTTTTAGATGGGACACTTTCCATGACCCCAAAGAAAGCATCCTGGACATCTAGCAAGATTGAAGAGATCCATTACAAGGAGCTAAAAGTGAGGATTCAAGGGCTTCAATCAAGACTTCAGATGGATGTGTCTGCAAGCCAGGGTTCAAGAGAGGAGTCAACTGATTATGCTGGATCCATGCAGTATAATGTATAAATTAACTATTTCCTCTTTTTTCTAATGATTTTTTTTAAATGTTAATAGTAATGTTTTTATTTTATTGTAAATGTTTTTTTATTGTAAATCTTTTTTTCTGTAACTTTTTAATGTAGTGTTTTATTTAACTTCAAATTAGTCATGTAACTTTAGTTTACTATTGCAAGGTATTCTTAGGGATTATGTAAGTCCATATAGAACCCCATGGGAGATAAAGACGAAAGGGAGAAGGTTGGTGTTACTGACCATGGATATCCACATGGACACCACTGGAGATAAGGAGCACAAGGCTCCTTAGGAAACCCAATGGGGGTACTGTATGGGGTTCCACATGCATAGGGTTTAATTAGAGGTGTTGATGACTCACCCTAGCCCACGTGGGCTCTTATGGGCTAGATTAGCCTAGATAGGGGTAATTTATAGGGTTAGTACCCCACTTCTTCTGGATCACTGCCTTGTAGTGGTGAAGGTGCTTGTTTACTTCAGTGAAGCTGTGAGCTATACCATGTAGGGTCATACAAGATGCATGCAGAGATGTTAGACAAATCACCACCCATTGGAGAAGGAACTTGCAACCCAGTCCAGTAACTTCTGCTTCATTTACTATTTTAAGGCACCCGGTATATGCTAATGACGCGACGCGCATGTGACGTCACATGCGCGCCGGGGTCAAGACGGAGCAGAGGCCGGAGAAGAAGCAGTTAAGTGAGGGGGAGGTATTTAGAGGGGATAAAGTGAGGAGGGGGTTGATGAGGGGGTTGATGAGGAGGGGGGGGTTGAGATTGAGGGGGGGTGAGGAGGGGGTCGATGAGTTTCCTGGATTATGAATGCATCTGATAGAGGAGAATTAATAGTATATGTTTGCATGAAAAAATACCAAGATAAAGATTTAAACACTGTGAAGTTAGCAAAATCTATTGTAATTTCTGACAGTATGAGGATTAGGAGGGGGGTTGAGAAGGGAGGTGAGGAAGAGGAGAGGGGTTGAGGATGAGGAGGGCGATTGAGGAGAGAGGTTGAGGAGAGGGGTTGAGGAGGGGGGTTGAGGAGGGAGGATGAGGAGGGGGGTTGAGGATGAGGAGGGGTGTTGAGGAGAGAGGTTGAGGAGGGGGGTTGAGGAGGGGGTTGAGGAGGAAGGTTGAGGAGGGAGGTTGAGAATGAGGAGGGAGGTTGAGGATGAGGAGGGGGGTTGAGGATGAGGAGGGGGGTTGAGGAGGGGGGTTTAGGAGGGCAGTTGAGGAGAGAGGTTGAGGAGGGGGTTGAGGAGGGGGGTTGAGGAGGGCGGTGTAGGAGGGCGGTGTAATAGGTAGATTGAGGAGGGGGGTTGAAGAGGGAGGTTGAGGATGGAGGTTGAGGATGAGGAGGGGGGTTGAGGATGAGGAGGGGGGTTGAGGAGGGAGGTTGAGGAGGGGGTTGAGGAGGGAGGTTGAGGATGAGGAGGGGGGTTGAGGATGAGGAGGGAGGTTGAGGATGAGGAGGGGGTTGAGGAGGGGGGTTGAGTAGGGAGGTTGAGGAGGGAGGTTGAGGAGGCGGGGTGAGGAGGGAGGTTGAGGAGGGGGGTTGAAGTTGGGGGGGGTGAGAAGGGGGATGAAGAGGGGGGGTTGAGGATGAGGAGGGGGGGTTCAGGAGTGGGGTTGAGGATGGGGGTTGAGGATGGGGGGTTGAGGAGGGGGTTGATGAGGAAGGGGGTGAGGAGGGGGTTGATAAGGAGGAGGGAGGTTGAGGAGGGGGGTTGAGGTTGGGGGATGAGGAGGGGGATGAGGATGAGGGGGTTGAGGATAAGGATGGGGGTGTTGAGGAGGGGGGTTGAGGATGGGGGTTGAGGATGGGGGGTTGAGGAGGGGTTTGATGTTGAGGAGGGGATTTGAGGTTGGGGGGGTGAGGAGGGGGTTGAGGATGGGGGGGTTGAGGATGAGGGGTTGAGGGGGGAGGATGAGGATGGGGGGTTGAGGGGGGAGGATGAGGATGAGGGGGTTGAGGAGTGAGGTTGAGGAGGGAGGTTGAGGAGGGGGTTGAGGATGAGGAGGGAGGTTGAGGATGAGGAGGGAGGTTGAGGAGGAGGTTGAGGATGAGGAGGGAGGTTGAGGATGAGGAGGGAGGTTGAGGTTATGGAGGGGGGTTGAGGATGAGGAGGTGGCTGAGGATGAGCGGGTTGAGGATGAGGGGGGAGGTTGAGGATGAGGAGGGAGGTTGAGGATGAGGAGTGGGGTTGAGGAGGGAGGTTGAGAATGAGGAGGGGGGTTGAGGAGGGAGGTTGAGAATGAGGAGGGGGGTTGAGGAGGGTGATAAGGGAGGGGGGAAGAGACACGGGGAAGGGAGAGGGGAGAAGAGACACGGGAGAGAGAGGGGGGACACAGGGGGCAGCACATTTCCCACCCTCCGCTTATACTCGAGTCACTCATTTTACCCAGTATTTTGTGGTAAAATAGGTGCCTCGGCTTATACTCTGGTCGGCTTATACTCGAGTATATACGGTAAATTGTTATTTACAAGGACACGGTTTCACTTTTAAACATTACAAACACATACATTGATATGGAGCTGAAAGGGCACTAAGTACTAAATTAATCAAAGCATGCACTAATGTTTTATTAACACATTTTTAAAACATAAATTGTAGTTTATCTTCTTAAGAAAAATACATCTCTCTCTGCCTACCTACCTCTCATTTTGAAAAAAGTATTTTTTTTTTTACAAATTACCCTAACCCAAACAGTTCCAAAATAATACAAAGGGGTACACTAAAGTTTTCTAAACAAAATCATACAAAAAATAAAGTTGTTTTGCTCATGTTCATTCCTCATAAGAACCTATTTTTATGATAGCTTTTACAATTATCCCAGAGCAAACAGAAAACAGGTCTGCTATTCTGCTGAAGGGTAGCTTGCACAATCAAGTTACAGGTCTTGTTTTCATCAAAAACAACTATGTGTATCAGAGATTTTTTTTAATCAAATTTCAAATGCAATTTTGCTATCCCTGATAGCCAGCCATACTTCAAATAATATAATAATACAATGATAACAACAATTAAGTTAGTTACTTAAAAAGATTTTCATTACAATGATCGAAGTTACCCGTCATAATTGAGGATATTAACATTTTAATTTGAAGTTAGCTGCACATCTAAATGTATTAATTGAAAATAGAAATTTTAATTGATAATTTAATTGGAATGTGCAAATATAATTCAATATCATCTTTATTTTCTCTTAATTATTTTCTTCTTTCCTTAGTTTTTTCGTTTTTTTCTTCTTTTGTATTCTTTATTTTTTCTTTATTCTTTTGTATTCTTTTCTTTTTTTCTTCTCTTTTGTTTAATTTATCCTTTTTGCTGAACTGTACTGCCTCACCTGTACTATCTCTAAACCCCGGATTCCCTCTCTCATTCAGTATTACTTAGTTCTCATTGACTACAAATGTATCAGCATTGTCTGAAAAATTCAATCCCTGATGTTACTGGTGTCCAGCTGGTACATGTTAATGTCAGCTACTGCAAATCCAATCTTCAGGCTAATGAATGACAGATGGAAATGTCAGACTGGTTTGCAGATTAACTTGGTGCTGTCTGGCATTAGTGCTGCAACTCTCACTGTCATGGCTCCTAGAGTGTCATGGAGCGGCCCTATTACTGACATACAGCTCACTGGTACTCTACAAATCAGGCCATAAATCTATTTTGATCATTGCTTCCCTCATTACTCTGGGAAATGCATCATCCCAATCACAGGGCCCCATGCCCTCCTTAGTCTCCTTTTACTGGCTGTTCCTCATCAAACCCGGGCGCGCAGCTAGTTTGCAGCACACTGGGGTCGGTGGCCATTACTGCTAATGCTTCTGCCAAACCCCCGGCCACAAATCTCTTCCGCATGGAAACTACCCAACTTCCAAATGGTAACAAACTAACTTCTGCCAGGTTACTGTCTGTATATTGAAACTCCATCTGCTATATTCGCTGTGCGTCCCTTTGTCATGGTAGAACAGACAAGCTTGCGATACAACATGGCAGGAATCTCTCGGGGTGCTGATCCAGTGGGATCTTGGAGTTTTATTCGGTGTGGGGATCAGGTGGAGAGACTGGCATTATTGCAGTTGGGTGTCTAGCATGGAGGTGTGTGTCTCTTGGTTCCACCCTGTTGCTGCTGGCCCCTGCTCCTAGGGCTTGGCATATTTTGCCATGCATCCTTGCAATGGGGACTGGTGTGTCTCCCCCACCCCGACCCCCTGTGTGGTGTTTGGTGCTGCCTTCTTCTTTTCCATGTTTGTATTGGACATCTGGGGCATTCTGTCTGTTTGTGGAACTGCCTGTCATGTGGACGTGCTCTGCGGGTTGCTTGCTGTGGTGTTGTCTCGTGGTGCATTCTCTGTAGTGGTGGTTCCAAGCTCTCTTCTGAAAGCTCACCAGAGATGCCATAACCTAGGTTTAACACTGTATCAATATAGATGAGACAATCGTCTCATTTAGATGGTTAATAGCAAGTTTACTTTTTCTATATTTTATGAGATATAAATCAAAATGTGTTCAACGTTTTGGCCTTGTTTATTAGCAACTTATGAGTTGAGCATTATATGGTTTCTATTAAATAGGATGCTTTTAGAGTAAGTCAAAATTATTATCTTTATCAAACAGTTTCATATAGATCAGGGGCGTCCAAACTCGGTCCTGCTGTGCCGCACACAGGTAAGTCAGTCGGGATGACTGAAGAAGCAATAGCCTCATCTGGGTGGTGCAGGGATATCCACAAATCCAGGCCTGTTTGCGGCACACCAGGACCGAGTTTGGACACCACTGATATAGATGATACCGTTTAATGGCTGACACAGTTAGCAATTAATATGTAGTAACTGCATCAAATTGATTTATTTTGCTTTACACCTAACAGAGTACCACAACTTACCTTAGTCAAAACATTTTTTTACAAATTAGTTTTAGTCGTAGACATTATCACTAGTTTCAAATATAACTGTTTTCATTAGTGTATTAAAAAGGAATTTAGAAGCTAGGGCACCGCCATAAGCTTTTTTCCCTAACTTCTACATTAATGTAAATCTTTTGCTCCCCCAAGTTAGGGCGCTCAGCCCACAAATCCTGCCTTAGCTGCAACAGATTTGTGTGTAGGGAGTAGCCAAAACCAAACTTTACAGATAAGAAACGGTACTATGTACCAATAGGAAATGTGAAAGTCATGATTATTATAACGAGTGGGAAGTGCAGTAACAAGTGCCTTAATTCCTGGGAAAAGAGACATTAGATATATATTTATATATATAAAGTAATTGTTTTTTAATTATTAATATATTTAACCCTAACTGTGCCTATATAACCCTAACTGGGCCTATATAACCCTAAATTGACGCATTTAATCTTAACTAGGCCTATTTAACCCTAACTGGGCCTATCGAGCCCTAACTGGGCCTATCTATCTCTAACTGGGCCTATATAACTCCTTATAGACATATTTAACCATAACTGGGCCTATTTAACCCATTATAGGCCTATTTAACCCCATCTCTGATGGGGGTCTATACAGACCCCCCATAAGCTTCCATCTAACCCCATCACTTATGGGGGTCTATACAGACCCCCATAATCCTCTATTTAACCCCATTAGTCCCATAAGGGTCTATGAAGGCCCTTGTGGGACAATTAGAACCCTAATATTAACCCCATAAGTGCCATGAGGGTCCTCCAGGACCCTCATGACACTAAGTACAAACAGTGTACTACACTATTCCCCCCAATACACAACTAAATCTAAACTAACCCCCCTCCACCCTAACCTATTAACTCCTACCTACCTATCACCACCTACCTAACCCCTGTTAAACCCCCACCCCACTATTACACAAAATAAAAAAACTATGTTACAAAAAATATAAAAAGAACATTACAAACCCCCCCCCACTACAGAAAATTAAAAAAGAACATTACACAAACCCCCACCCACTACAAAAAATAAGAAAGTACACTTACCTTGCCTAGATGCTCCTTCAGAGATGATGGGTTTCCTACAGCAAGTCTCACCCCTAGTAAAAAAAGAAACATCAAATTAGTCAAAAATAAACACTACATAAAAAACAATAAAAATTTGAAATATTAAACTTACCTTTCCACCATGTCCCCATCCTTCCTCTTGTCTTCTCCACCTGGGCCCCTGAAATAAATAAAACATAACATCATTACACAAATACACACAACATAACAAAACAATAAACATTCTAAATATTAAACTTACCTGTGCGCAATGTCCCCGTCCTTGCCCTCTTCTTCCCTGGCTGGGCCCTTGAAAAACCTGCCGCTCTAAAAAAAAAAAAAAATTGACTGTTGTCACTGTTAATCATATAGTAGCCAATCAGAAGGCACAGATGCCTGCAGCCAATCACACCGCGGATGTGTATCCCATTGTGATTGGCTGAAGGCAATAGTGCCTTCTGATTCGTTTAACAATTACTGACAGGTCCATCAGCAAATCAGAATGGAATATAGCTGTGCATCCCATTCTGATTGGGTCACACCTTGGCTACTACTGATTGGCTGAAATTTGATGGACAGCCATTTCAGCCAATCAGAAGGCGACATTTTTTTTTACCGGAAGAAGCGCTAGAAGCTTCATTAGTGTATTTTTTTTTTTTTTTGTGCAGCAGGTTTTCCAAAGGCCCAGCCGGGGAAGAAGAGGACAAGGATGGGGACATCGTAAGTTTAATATTTAGAATGTTTATTGTTTTGCTATGTTTTTAATTTAATGTACTGTTTTGTATATAGGGGGTAATGTTGTATTGATTGGGGGTAGTGTTGTATAGGTAGGAGGTAATGTTTTTTAAACGGGGAATGTTGTTTAGATAGGGGGTAATTTTTTATGGATGGGGTAATGTATTATAGTCAAGGGGGATATGTAATTTAGATAGGGGGAAATGTATTGTGGTTAGGCTTATATTTGTAATGTATTTATTGCTGTATTGTAATGTTATGCACATTTGTGTACGTATTTTTTTGTGTACGTATCTTTGTAGGTGTGTAATTCTTTAATTATTTTTTGTAGTGGTGGGTTGTGAAATGTTCTTTTTTATATTTTGTAGTTGGAGGGTTGCATATTGTTCTTTTTTTGTAATATAGTTTTTTTTTTTATTTTGTGTAATTATTGGGGTGGGGCTTTAATAGGGGGTTAGGTAGGTAGTGTTAGGTAGATAGGGATTAATAGGTTAGGGTAGAGGGGGGTTAGTTTAGATTTAGTGGTTTATTGGGGGAATAGTGTAGTGTTTGTACTTAGTGTCATGAGGGTCCTGGGTTAATAGTAGGGTTCTAATTGTCCCATGAGGGTCTCCATAGACCCTTAAAGGTTATGATGGGGTTAGATAGAGGTTTATGTGGATCTGCATAGACCCCCATAAGTGATGGGTTTAGATGGAAGCTTATAGGTGACTGTATAGACCACCATTAGGGATGCAGTTAAATAGGTCTTGTAGGGGTTAAATAGGCCCAACTAGTGTTAAATAGGTCTAGAAGGGATTAAATAGTCCCAGTAAGGGTTAGATAGGTCCAGTTAGTGATATTAGGTCAAGATAGGGTTAAATAGGCCCAATTAGGTTTAAATAGGATTTAGTATGGGCTAAGTGATGGGGTTAGATGGAAGTTAGGGTTAAGGGGTTAATGGGGTATAGTTAGGGATAATAGTGTAGTGTAGTGCTTAGACTTTGTTATGGAGGACCCTCATCGCACATGTTGGGTTGACCTGGGGGTTGATAGTGTCCTATAGGGGTCTATATACTATTGGACTGAGGGGGTTAATTTTAGTCTCATGGGGGTCTATTTTGACCCCCATGAGTGATGGGGTTAATTTTAGGTGCGAGGGGGGGGGGGCACATATAGTATGCCAGCGGCTTGGGGGTAACCGTTAGTGTGCCATAGGCCCTTTAAGGACCTGCGGTGGGAAATTCAAACCCTGCAATTCTCCAGGAAGAGACACCGGGGAGAGGGCGGGGGGGGGGGGGGTGAGACACGGGGGAGGGGGGAGAGACACGGGGGGAGGGGGGAGAGACACAGGAGGAGGAAGACACAGGGGAGAGGGGGAGGAAGACACAAGGGAGAGGGGGTGGAAGATACAGGGGAGAGGGGGGGAAAGACCTAGGAGAGGGGTGTAAGACACATGGGAGGGGAGAGGGGAGAAGGGAGAAGACACAGTGGAGGGGAGGAAGAGACACAGGGGAGGGGAGCGGGGGAAGAAACACAGAGGAGGGGGAGAGACACAGGGGAGGGGGGAGAGACACAGGGGAGGGGAGGGGGGGAAGAGACATGGGGAGGGGGAAGAGACACAGGTAAAGGTAGAGACACAGGGGAGGGGGATGAAACACAGGAGAGGAAAGGCGGGAAGAGACACAGGGGAGTGGAGATGGAGAAAGAGCCTCAGGGGAGGGAAGAGGGTGCTAGACACGGAAGGAATTGGGGGAGAGACACAGGACAGGAAAGGGGGAAGAGACACAGGGGAGGGAATGGGGAAGAGACACAAGGGAGAGGGGGGAGACACAGGGGAGGGAACAGAGAATAGACACAAGGGAGGGAAGGGGGGAGAGACACAGGGGAGGGTCGGGGGGAGGGAGAGAAAAATTAAAAATGATACTGTCATTTTTGACGGGCAATTTACTAGTAACTTAATGATTTTGGTTAGTTAAAATGATATATTGTATACTGATTTAATTAGTTGAAGCTAAATAAAATTTAGAGTATGTAAATTATTTAGAAACCTGAGAAGAAAATTAAGAAAGACTACTTTCAGTTATATTTGTCATAGGAATATTCACTATATAGTTGCAACATGAAGAGAGCCTGTAAGTGTTGTTATAGTAAAGCTTGATAAAATATGCAGCTGTCAGTCATTTATGTTTGAACTCATAATTTGATTATTGAATGACATGTCTATGTTTTTAGGTGTGCATTAATACAGATAATGAAATAGTTTAGTGATGATTTTATACATATAAGGGTGTGAGTCAATTATTATTTATGGTGATAAGGAAAACATAAATATTCTGCAGGAATCTTAACTAGAAGATTGTTGGATTGGGTTGATCAATTATTCCTTAAATGTGAAAAAATACCAAAAATAAACATTACTAAACTTACACTAAAGTTTGCTAAGTCTCTTGAGATTGAAAGCAGTTGATTTTCAGAATTTCCACCCCTGAAAATTAGCCTGAAATGTATAATTGTTTTGGTCACTCACAGGCAGCTAATACATTGTTTCAAACGTGGCAGTAATTTGTGCAGCAAGGATTCATGGAATGTGTAGTCCCCTGCACAAGGATGCAGGAAGGAGACCAGACATTTCTGCACTGTGCTGCTGTTGGCTTGAAGATTAGTATAGGGTTAAAATCCATATCCAAATGAAGTGATTTAATTGGTAGGTACACTGCGCCTATGTAAGCATCTCTAGGGGTGTTTAAAACAAATTTTATTTTTAAGGAAACTTCTGTATTTGTATAGAATGAATCAATGTAATCTGTATTTCTGATATAAGCATTATATGTTGGATTAGAATTTTTTTTTTTAGAAAACATAGATATGCCTTTAAAGGAAGGTATGTTTTATCAAAAGAACGACAGTTGGGAGGTATGGATGTAGAAACGACACTTTGACATTCTGCAAAGCTTTGTCTGACTAGAAAAAAAAAGTCATGCATATTTTGCTCATATCGATTAGATGCTATTTTCTGGGGAAGAAATTGTATTTGAAAATGTAGGAATTGCATTTTCCTTATTTCTAGATGAAAAATATTTAATGCATTTATGAAATGAAATGGAGGTGTAACACACTGATTTTAAAGAGCATGTTTTAAATAATAGAAAAGTTGGCTTTTGAATGCACAAACTTTTAAGCAAAACCTATTTAAAAGTCATTGAAACGAACAGAAAATGCAGATAGCATATTTTAGTGGTGCTTTGTTTGTATGGGGGTTGTGAATTAATACTTATGTTATTTACGAGTATTTTAATACTAATAATGATAAGAATTCCCAATTGATATGTAATCTCTTGATATGTAATCTCTACTGCTATGTATGGTATGGTTACAGAACTGGAGCAGAGTATCCATATCTGTGACAAGCAAACATAAACTTGAGGAAGGGTTAAGAGAAACTCAGACACACAGAAAGTGATGCACAAAGAGAGGGACAGATTCACATGCACAGACTGTTTTTTTTTGTTTTTGTGTATATTTGTTTTTGTTTGCTAATTAAATAATTAATACATTATTAAATGAATATACTTTACCTATTTGGAAGTAATATATGCAGGAAGCATTGTGCTGAAGAGCTGACAATCTGTTTTGATGTTCCTGCAGCATACAATGTAGGTTTGCACTGTTGTGGAGCTGAGGTGTAAGTGTCAGCAATGTGTGCAGTGTGTAGTCTAAATAGGCTACGTGCGTGAGGGAAAGCCGTTAGGGTAGCTGTGTACTTCCACATTGTGTAAGTTAGTGTTGGAAAATTGTGTATGTAGTAAGCGGCTGTGTATGATGTAGAGTCCTTGTTAAGAGTGTATCTTGTACTTTGTACGTTTTTAAAAAAAATCTGTATGTGCTTGGTGGTGTTTTGCGTGTTTAGGGTCCTGTAGCCTCGTTTTCGTTTTTTTTCGGCGGCCATTTTTTCTCTCGCTTAGGTGATTTTCGTGTGTCTAAACTCGTGAATTTGGACTTAAATTGAGATGTAACTTTACTTGCAGAGGTCCTGGGTGCCCCCCCTTGCTGTGGGTAAGCTTTTTATGTATTTTATGTGTGTATTTATTGTGTTTTTAATTTTTTTCAGGTGCCCGCGGTTCGCCCATTAAGGTCGTATATTTGCGAGGTCGTAATGTTTTTTTTCTAAGTCCTGCGTCTCGTATTTTTTTATGCTAAGTCTGTAAATTTTCCGTTCTAAGCCCCGCGTTTTGTATTTTTTTGTGTAACTCCGTATATAGTGATTGCGTGTTAGATGTATTTTGGTAAAGTGCCGCTTGTGTGGGTGTTTGTAACCGCGTGCGAGGCACTGTAGAGCACCCAGTGGCTCATTGCAGCCGACGTGGGAGCCTCCACCTCCGCAAATGCAGCCCCTCACTTTTGCGAAGGTCCACATTTGCGTTCCGAAAGTCATAGGGGGTCGTAGAGATCATCTCCACTCTACGGCGCTCATCTCCACCAGCGCAAGGAGCGCCTTTGGCGCTCCTTGCCAGCAACTGCCGCCCTCTCTGCTACGCGAGCCCGCAAGCGTTAGCAACAACCCACAATGCTGACAACTATATATGTAATAATACATTTATATAGCTCTTTTTTCTCAGAAAGGACTCAAATTGTTTCGAAGGAAATAATGGGGGAGAGAGTGAGTGAAGAGAATGGAAAAGAGAATAATCTTCAGTCACTTTTTGAAAATGTACAAGTAAGGATTTGTCTGATTGGCAAAAAGTTCTACAATGTTGGTGCTGTGTGAAGAAATTCTGGGATTGATCAATAGATTTTCACCTGCAGATCTTAGCGCAGAAGATGGAACATAGGGAGGGAAAAGCTGCTGTCATGCAGCAAGGACTCATCAGAGGTATCTCTGTTTTTTCTAGGTTCAGACTCAACCAATTCCTTTTCATATAGTCTTGGAGTTCTTCTACACATCTATTTTGACCAAAGATTGGATGTTCTGCATCTGGGTCAAAGGACAGGTAAAGTTATGTGTCATTTGCATAGCAGTGGTAGTTGACGCCACATCTTCTGATGATTTCTCCCATGCATACAGCATGCATGCAAAAACTAGTGGACAAAACTAGAGCCTTGTGGAACTTCACGTGACAGTGGCAAGGGTTTAAAGGAGTATGCACCTGAATAAATCCTCTGCAACCAGCTAGGGATCAAATATTTAAACCAGCTGCCCATAATGATTATTCAGACACATTAGTAATATTCCATGCTTGACTGTATCAGGTACTAAAGAAGGTCAAGGAGAATTAGCACTGAACAATCACCTCTACCTCTTGCTATTGGCTACATATAATTAAAATCACAAACCAGGACATTTAGGTGCTATGTCTTTTCCCGAAACCTGATTGCAATGGATAATATAAGTTATTTTTTGCAGATTCATTTTCTGAAACTAATTCTTTTCAATAACCCTTTAGAGAACAACATTCCCACCGACAGCCGAGAATAGGCTCTGGGAGAGCTATGTAGAAACATGCAGCCATAAATCTATGGGGTGAACCTTGCACCTCGGAAGAATCCCTATGGGCACAAAAAAGTACCCCTAAGGGATCGTAAAGCCTAAAAGTGCAGCATCGGAGCAACCCGACACCATCGTCTTGTGCTCCCCCCTGCTCCCTAAACACATCCCCATGCTACAGGGGTCCCAATCATGATACCTGCAGCCTCCCCACATTAACAGCAAACATTAACCCCCCTCTATGCTGGGGGTCATCATCGGGACCCCCAAAGTGTCCCCACATTAACCCCTTGCAGCGGGGGTCCCCGATCAGCATTGATCAGGCCCCTGCTGCATTTAAAAATGTTACATTTCCCACCGCGCTAAAAAATATTAACCCCTGCCGCGGGAGTACTCTAAGTACCCCTTAGGCTCCTAAAATGAACCCCATCACTCATGAGTCTCTATACCGAGCCCCATGATCCCTTAATTAACCCTATAACTCATGGGGCACTACACAGAGCGCCATCATCCCTTAATTAACCCTATAACTCATAGGGCTCTATACAGGCTTCAATGAGCCTTTAATTGACCCTACAGCTAATCCTCCTCAGTCCAATAGGGGTCTATATAGACCCCTATAGGACACTTTTAAATGCCAGGTTCAGATTATTCCTCAATATAGGAAATCCATGCTTTATTGCATCTGTTTAATTGAGCAGATGATAACCAAAAGTAAGTGCTATGCGAATTACTGGTTACTTCAATTAAATGGAGTGATTTCTGTTTATCCTTTTTTTCATGAAATTCTGTTTGCAGTAGTGTAGTGACCACATGTGACACAGGTAGGTGAAATGCATCATGAGTATTCTAGATTATGACATTACCCCCATTAGGTATCACCTTTTTGCACAAAAAGCTTCTTGCCCTTCCGGGATCCAACAACACCACACCCATGATATTAATGCACAGTCGTATATATACTCCTTATTAATTTTTGTGCAATGGATTCTAATACCTTCCATTGCGTTCCCCATATTTTATAGTCCATTGGTGTGTTTTAATTGTCTTTTGCAGTGTTACAAACTAGTCTGTAAACTCTTTGCAAGTCCTATTTGGAACCTGTAATATATTTGGCTACATTTGCAGTAGGGAGGGGGGGGGGCAGATTTATAGTGCAAAGGGGAAAAATAAAAAAAAAGATGTGTGTACATCCTGTAATGTGTATGCAATACCGGAACAGCTGATCCATGGCCCATACCTCTGAGGCAGGTGTGAGCATGTTGTATCTCTGGAAGCTTAAATTGGAGAACTAAAGAGGAGATTTGCAGCACTTAGTGATATTGCTCCACTGGAAAGGGAGTTGGTGCTCACTGAGCACAGTTTAGCTGGGCCTAGCATGGAGGGTGGAGCTGGGGCTAGTGAGGATGTTGTTAGGGAGGTAGCTGGGTTACAGTTAGAAGGGGAATTAGGTGGAACAGGAGGAGGCAGGCCAGTTCTGAGTTGGCAAACACCAACAGATTTGCCAGTTTGAGTGAAAATGTTGGGGATGTCCGTTCAGGAATGGCAATGCGAGATAGATCTGTTCCCTCTTGCAGCCGGTAGAACAGTTCTACTGGAGGAGTGGGAGGGCAGAATAGGCAGAGCAGCAGACATGTTTTGGTGGTAGGGGGCTCTATTATTAGGAAAGTAGACAGGGTTATTTGTCACCAAGATACCAGCAATCGAACAGTTTGCTGTCTCCCCGGTGCTCGGGTTCGTCATGTTGTGGATCGGGTAGACAAATAATTGGGAGGGGCTGGAAATGAAACGGCGGTCTTGGTACATATTGGTACCAATGACAAAGTTAGTGGAAGATGGAGTGTCCTAAATGAATGACTTTAGAGAACTAGGTAATAAGCTGAAGGCAAGGACCTCCAAGCTTAGGGAGGTTAAGGCGTGGCTAAAGATATGGTGCAGTAAGGAGGGGTTTAGGTTTTTAGAGCACTGGGCTGACTTCTCACTTGGGTACAATATCTACAGCAGGGATGTATTGCACCTTAATGAGGAGGGAGCTTTTGTTCTAGGGGATAGCATGGTAGAAAGGAGGAGGAGTTTTTAAACTAGTAGGTGGGGGGGACTAGATATAAGTAACGGGGAAGAAAGTGTAGAGGGTATAAGGGCTGAATTAACAACTCATAGGGGAAGAGATGGGAAGGGGTAGTATAGTCAATAGGGAGGTAGTACTAAGTAACTCAAGTACAGTGGCAGGCACTCCCGAACTACAGACTCAAAACATAAGGAGTAGGCTTGCTAATGCCAGAAGTTTGCCAGGAAAAATGAGAGAGTTAGAATTATTAGCAATTAATGAAAAATGGGATTTAATAGGCATTACCGAAGCATGGTAGGATGAATCTCATAACTGGACTGTTAATCTGGATGGTTATAACCTATTTAGGAAAGATAGGGTCAATGGTAAATGAGGAGGATGATTTGTCTGTTTGTTAAGCCTGAATTTAAGCCTATAGTCAGAGAAGATATTTATGGAAGAAATAGTGATAAAGTTGAATGTTTGTGGATAGAGTTAAATAGTAGAGCAGCAAATTCCAAAATAATATTAGTTGGACTATGCTATAAACACCCAAATATAGCTGAAAGTGAGGAAATACAATTATTGTTACAGATTGGAAATGCAGCTAAGCATGGGCAAGTTCTAATAATGGGAAATTTTAATTACCCTGAAATAAACTGGATAAATGAGACCAGCAGTTCAGCTAAGGGGAGCAGGTTCTTGAGTACACTCAGGGATCATTATCTGGCCCAGGTTATACAAGAGCCTACTAGAAATGAAGCTATCTTATATTTAGTCATCACACATAATATTGATATAGTATCAAATGTTGAAATAGGGCAACCTTTGGGAAACAGTGACCGCAACACAGTCTCATTTGAGATTGAATTTAAAAAACAACATTTTTAAGGGGCCAACAAAAACTCTTAATTTTAAAAGGGCAGATTTTAACGGTCTAAGGGCAGCAGTACAAAGTATAGACTGGGACAGAGAAGTGATAGGTAAAAAAACTGAAAATAAATGGCCAACATTTAAATCCTTACTAAATATACATACTTATCACCATATACCAAGTGGGAATAAAGGTAATTACCTTAATAATGATTTAAAGATCAAGATACAAAGTAAAAAACAGGTAGTTAAATTATACAAACAAGAGGGGACAGAGACAGAGATTGCTTTACGGGAGTACAAGCAAATCAACACGGTTTGCAAAAGGGTTATTAGACTGGCTAAAATAGAAAATGAAAAATTATTTGCAAAATATAGTAAGACAAACTCTAAAATATTTTTTAAGTATATTAATGGGAAGAAGGCGAGGAAGGAAGCTATAGGAACATTACAATGTGACACAGGCCGTCTGATAATTAGTGACAAGGAAAAGACAGATGAGCTAAATAGGTTCTTTTCTTCGGTATACACAAGGGAGGTACCAGTAGTTCGGACACTGCAACAAAATGGAGCTACACTTCCTTTGCCGAATAATTGGTTAACACAGGAAGTAATCAAAAAGAGGTTGGAAAAAATAAATGTTAATAAAGCCCTGTGTCCTGATTGAATACATCCAAGGGTACTGAGGAAACTGGGTTCTATAATAGCCAAACCATTATTTTTTATTTTTCAAGATTCACTCAACACAGGGTCTTTACCAGATGACTAGAGAAAAGCAGATGTGATACCTATATTTAAAAAGGGACCATGAGCAAATCCGGGGAATTATAAACCAGTGAGCCTCACTTCTGTAGTGGGGAAGCTTTTAGAAGGGTTAATAAGGGATAATATACAAGAATATGTCTATTTGAACAGAATTATAAGTAGGAGTCAACATGGATTTATGAGGAATAGGCCATGTCAACCCATCTAGTTAGTTTCTATGAGGAGGTTAGTAGGAACCTGGATCAAGGCAACTCAGTGGATGTAGTCTTTTGGGATTTTGCAAAGGGTTTTGATACAGTGCCACATGGGAGACTATTGTGGTTAATAAGGGTGGTTAATCTGTTAAATTCTCTACCAGAGGATGTGGTGACAGCGGATTCGATAGATAACTTTGAAAGGGGACTGGATTTATTTCTAATTAAAAAGGGAATTCAGGATTATCCTGGATAATTAGAGAGAGAGTATTGATCGCCAGTATCTGGGGTCAAGAAGGAATTCATTTGTTTTTCCCTTTGAGATGATTGGCTAAGTTTCACTTGGTTTTTTTTTTTCTGTTTGCCTTCCTCTGGACTAATTAATAATAAAAAAAAACATTTAAAAAAAAAAGGAATAGTTGATTAATAATTAATTAACAACTAATTAATGAATAACTAATCCGCATATTGCAGATAAGAGGAGATCTTAAAGGGTTGAACTTGATGGACTGAAAGTCTTTTTTTCAACCTAAATTACTATGTAACTATGTAATTGTACACATCAATTCCTGTCTGTTAAGGTCACCCACACTGCCTGTATAATACACCCACATATGATAACTATAATTAACCCCAAAAATCCAGTGGTAGGCCCTTCTGGGCATAACAATACCCAGGTACAACAATGTGTTATAGATCAATACAAAGCAAATGGAGTACATTACATGTTGGCCAGAGATCTTTGTGATCCCAATACCTGAAAAGGCAGAGCGGATTCCAACAAATTCAGGGAGGAAGGGAGAAATGCCCTATAAAATCTAACACCAAAGGGACATATCAGATAATGAGACATAGTGGACATATACATAGTATACATACATACACATATACATATATACATACATATACATATACATATTCTGAAGCTTATTACTCAATCCTCCCACAAAGGCTATCTTTCAAACTAATTAATAGACTTGACTTTTTTTTTATTTTATAAAAATCTGTTTCTTTTTGCCTCAAATTATTATTGAAAGAGTTTTTTACAGAGTCAGGGGTGTCAGGACCTCCCCTGGGGGTGTTACCAGATATGCACATGTGAGCGTACGCTCGCACAGTCCGATGGAGGAGACCACGCTGGAGACTGGGATTCCCTAAACCTTTTCCCTCAGCCCTTTCCAAGGTACAATCACTCCAAGCCCGATACGGGTTCAGCAGCACGGGACCGGCTGCATGAAGAGCAGGACCGTTAAGGAGATATAGCCCCAGCATTTGCCCCCGGTCTCAATGTCCCGCGAGCGTTGAGAGCGCACAAGCTGTGCAAAGAGACTGGAGGGGGCTAAGCTAAGCATAGCAGTGATTTGGAGAACTCTGGCGGGGGAATGCCAGACTGCGGGCCCGCAGAAAGGAGCTTTGACTACCTAGAGCATTGGATATTCCAGGCCTCTCACAGCAGCTCGTGCAGCTATTAGCTGATATAACCTGGAGGCCATGAGGTCTGGTAAGGCTCTAATAGAGCACTCTTTAGACATAAACACTGACTCTTTTCTGTAAGGCCCTAAGATATTAAAGGGCATAATATATACACAGTTCCTATAAAGGATATAAGGTCCAGTTCAGTAAGTAAGGACCTGAAGTATAATTTTGTGAGGTCTATAATTTCTTCAAGAATGAAAACCATTATTGGGGCTTTGGTCTGGGAAAAGTGAGAGTAATAATACAATCTAATTGCTCCCTGACAGACCTTATGCAAAAGCTATACATTAATGGGAAAAATCTTACGGACCCATATCTCAAAGGAGGTAATACTAATATGGTTAAAAGTAATTAAGGAATAAAGGTCTGGAATGGACTCCACCAATCGACTAAAGGAATACTAAAGGAATTATTCCCTAAAAATAGGGGATCTGGCTCCAAAGCTTTATATTACCTATAATTGTGAAATAAAACCATATATACTTAAAAGACAAAATATTCCCAATTAAAGAATTGGATCAGGACCACGGAGGGGGAAGAGAGAAAGAGAAATATATAAAAGAAATATATATCCCCAACTAAAAGTATGTGATCAGGACCACATCTACTGTAAAGCGGATTTGGGACTACCTCTGTTTTTGCATGTTTTTTTTTTTGTGTTTGTTTTTTTGGTATATCTTTTTTTCTCTTTTATTATATTCCAGGAACTTGATTCTAGGTAAATTTCATACAATGCCTCCGATAAATAAAAACAAAGATAAAATAAGATCTCCTAAATCTAAACTATTTTTTTCGCCTAAAATGGCGCAAAAAACTATGGAGTTATCCCTTTTGGCTTCTCCAATAGGGGATAAATCTACAGAGGCATATGTAGATAATACGGTAGATACCTCTTCGGAAACAAATACAGTTAATTTAGAGGAGGAAATCCTCACGGTTGGTAAACTGGAAAATATCCTAGAGAAGTTTCAAAACAAATTCTTGGATGAATTTAAAAATCAAATTCTTCTAAATATCAAGGCAACACAAGAAAACACAGTCAAAATTGCAGAATTGGGGAACACTTGTGAAACAATTAAAAAGGAACAAACTTATTCCAAAGAAAGCATCAAAGCAATGGAGGGAAAATTAAAGGTATTGGAAAATAAGGGGGACTTCCTTGAAGATAGATCAAGAATTAATAACTTAAAAATACGAGGGATTGATGAAAAAATACCCAAAGAGGACCTGGGATTATATCATACCAAGTTTTTTTCATACTTAGTGCCTGATTTTGCGGATATAAAGTTCAAGTTCGATGCAGCCTATAGACTCTCTTAGCCGAAAAACATTGAGGTAGAGTTTCCTAGAGATGTAATGGTAAAAATCCATCATTTGCCACTGAAAAATCAACTATTAAAAGCTAGCTATGGAATAACATCCTTTGACCCTCCCTATTCAAATATTAAAATATTTTCTGACATTTCTACTTCCACGAGAAATAAAAGAAGACAATGTTTTCCTATTACCCAGAAATTGAGGGGAAAAAATACCATACAAGTGGACTTTTCCCATAGGACTTTCCTTTTTAAGAGACTCTAGATGGTATAAAATCACATCACTTAAAGAGGGAGAAGATTTATTTAGTAAATGGGATATTTGAGAGTCTTTGCCTCATTGTCATTTGGTGGGATTGCTAGATTTCCAAAAAAGGGAGGAATACTTTACTAATTCCTCACTACTATCCCTTTTATTTTTAGGATATATTACCATTTCCTCACAAAAATGATGGATTACAATGTTTAAAGGGTTTGTGATGGTATATTGCCTTCCTCCTAAGAAATTGCACAGCACTTTTTTGTAATGAATGCACTTTAAACTTTATTATGTATTAGGGGTATTAAGGAAGGAAATAGGTGGTTTAGATAGGGTCTTTTTTTTTTTTCTCTTCCCTTTTTTTATTTTTGTAGTCATGCAATTATGATTAGATGCAATATTTAAAGGGTCTAAGATTGCATATTGACTTTCCTCATAAGAAATTGCACAGTACTTTATTTGTATTGAATGCACTTTAACCTTATTATGAATTTTGGGTATTAATGATTTATTTATTTTTTTTACTTTTTTTTTTTTCTTATCTAAATATATTGAAGCCACGTCATTTTAATAAGAGGTTCACCAGCTTATGATTGAATCAACTATAGGGTGATTTTAAAGGAAAGGAATGGAAGAGAAAAGAAAAACGAAGGAATTTTTGGATGCACAAATTTTAATGTAATAGATTGAACCAGTATATGAAATGAAATGGAATGATTCTACACGTAAAATTATGCTAATTTGCACATGTAAATTGTATATAATAATTGATATTATGATTAAGTAGGATTTGTAGCACATGATTGCACTACAAGATTAAGGGGGATATGTAGCCTAATTTAGATTACGCTTGGAAATCAAGAGTGATAGAGTAAGTAAATGAAAAAGGGGTGAAGACAACTTGATCATGGTAAAAATTTTGTATAATTACGATTTAGAACTCATTTTAAGGAATAGCATCTGCACAAAATGTAACAATAGAACATAAATATAATATTATAAATTGTGGAATGTTCAGGAAAATTTACAAAGAATATGAAAATTAAGAAAATTACAAAAGCGAATAAAAATAGAAATATAAAATGACAGGAAGGGAGGAGAGGGGTATATTTACAACAGGAATTGTGATTAGGTAAATTATTAATTAATAGAAATGAACAGGCAAAGAGTGTATATCCAGGATTAAAAAGGCTTGGAGAGAGCAGGGGTAAAGTAACATAATTGGTGGGGTGGGGGACGGTTGGGAACCAGAAGGTAAATTAGGAATACAAGATATACAGGCGTGGGGAAACCTCCATGGAGGACTTAACATATCCCTTCATCGTTCACGCCCATAAGGCACAACTGGGTGGTTGCAGTTGTAATCCCCTTGGAAGGGGAAGGGAGCGAATGGTTAGACTGGATAGGTATGACTCCAAGAGAGAGTGTGGTATGTTTGGAAGTATGGATGTAGCCAGGGGCTGCGGGATGGGAGGCGGGGGGGAGGGCCTAGTGGAGGGAAGATAATGCCGGGTTTGAAGATAGTGAGTTACAACGTTAGGGGATTAAATTCTCCGTCAAAGAGAGCCTCCATTTCGAGAATGCTGATCAAAACAAATCCAGATATTGTATTAATTCAGGAATCCCATTGGGACAAGGGAAGAATATTTCATATGGCCAAACATAGATTCCCTCAAGTATTTAATGCTTGCCATAAAAAAAACTCAGGAGGAGTTTTAATGATGTTTAATAAAAAATTAAAATTAAAAGAAGAATTAGTGGTCTTGGACAGTAAAGGCCGTTATATTATCTGGGTAGGAGAAATAAATGGCGAACATATGACAATAGTAAATGTATATGCCCCTAATAATAAACAAAATATATTTTTGAAGGGAGTATTAAAGAAACTGGATAAGATAGCTATAGGAGGACGCATAGTAGGTGGTGACTTTAATATGACGCCTGATGCTAAGATGGACAGAAGCTATAAAAAAGTTCCCAAAAACTATAAAGGTATAGAAAAAACAGCCCAGGATTTCTCCAAATTATTGGTGGAAAACCACTTATATGATGCATGGCGCCTTATAAATATAAATGAAAGAGACTATACCTATTATTCTGCATCTCATAAAATGTATTCAAGAATTGATAATATAATAGTGAATGAGACTTTGTTAAACGCAATTCAATCAGTTAAAATTGGTTTAATAACAATCTCGGACCATGCTCCAGTCAACCTCCAAATACAGGAAAAGGGGGAGATAAAATCTAGCAGGGCATGGAGAATGGATGATAAAATCTTAGAAAATAAGGAAAGACTAAATACTATTAGAATAGAAATTTTAAAAAATTTGGAAATTAATATGGGGTCAGTTCCATTAAATACAACAATATGGAACTCACTAAAAGCATATACAAGAGGTATATTAATCAAGTTGAAAAGCATCTGGGTTAAACAGAGAGGATTGTCCTTACGACTTTTGCATACAAAATTGTATAAATTGGAACAAGAAAACAAAATAAAAATAAATGACACCCTTACACAAGAGATAATAACAATTCGGAACAAAATTAAAAACATTAACCAAAAACGCTCAGATATGAGTCTTTGGCAACTACAACAAAAATCATTTCATTTCAATAATCGAATAGGAAAAGATCTCACGAATAAGATTAAAAAACAAAAATATCAAGATTGTAATATTCCTTATCTTGTAAAACAGGGAATAAAAAATTTTAAGCCTAAAGAAATCACGGATCAATTTGCAAAATTTTATCAAGCCTTGTATAATCTAAACTCGGAAGAAAACTTTATAACACCCAAAAGTGAAGACATATCATTATTCTTAGATCAGATTGACTTTCCAGTTATCTCAAATGAGGAAAAGGAGGCTTTAAATAGTCAGATAACGGAACTAGAAATTAGACGAGTTATTAAAAACCTAAAAAACTACACGGCACCAGGCCCAGATGGATTTTCTACAACATACTATAAAATATTTGAGGAAGAGTTAATGCAAATCTTAGTAGCTACATTTAATGAAATTAAAACCACAGGTACATTCCCACCAGAGATGCTTAGAGCCAATATAATCACTATACCAAAATCAGATAAGGAAGCACACTCTTGCGAAGAATTTAGACCAATTTCGGTTATGAATATAGATACCAAAATATATGCGAAAGTTTTGGCTCTAAGACTTACAGAAATATCTAAATCATAAACTGATTCATTTAATAACTTATGCGAAGAAAAAAGACATCCCCACCCTATTCCTATCCATGGATGCTGAAAAAGCTTTTGATAGGGTAGGGCAGGATTTTATGATGCAGACCCTCCATAGATATGGGTTTGACTCATTCGCATCGAAAGCTATAGCTGCCCTATATAAGGCTCCCTCGGCATCGGTTTTGGGGAAATGGGTACAATCAGATTATTTTATGGTAACAAATGGAACCCGTCAGGGTTGTCCGCTGTCTCCCATTTTATTCGCATTGACCCTAGAACCCCTCGCTATAGCTATTAGGGCTTCGTCGGGCTTTAAGGGGATTAGAGTAGGCAAAAGGGAATACAAGATCTCCCTCTTCGCGGATGATGTAGTAGTATATATGGAGCAACCTCATATATCTATAAAGGCGCTGATGGAAATCATTGCAAACTACAGTAAGGTGTCGAATTATAAATTAAACATAGAGAAATCTGAAGGACTAAGTGTTAATATTCCAGAGGAAGACGAAGAGCGCCTGACTAGTAGGTATCAGCTGGCCCACACAAAGGGATTTACACACCTGGGAATTAACTTTAGTGATGATATAAGAAGTATTCAAACCTCCAATTTGAACAATTTATATATATCATCTAAAGAGCTTATTGAGAACTGGCCGATCAATCAAATATCGTTCTCTGTTAGAATTGCATGAATCAAGATGTCTCTCCTTCCTAAACTTAACTATGTATTTAGATCTTTCCCTTTTTCAATCTCAAGCCAATGGACAGCTAAATTCCAGAAGATGATCGATAGATATATTAACAAGAACGGTCAGATCAGAGTTAAAAAAGCAATAATGAGTAGAAAATTTATAAAAGGTGGCATTGCATACCCAATGGTTTTTCACTATCAGGAAGCAATTAAATTGGCGCAATATATAAAGTAGAGTCAACCTCTTTCCACTCACCCGGAGAACCAGATTTTAAGTGATATGCTACACAATATCGACCTTAATGCTCTATTGTTCATTCCAAAACTAGCATTAGCATACATTGACCCGAGAGCAACTATTTTGACTATAATGGTAAAAGAGTGGATAAAAATGAACAAAAAATTTAAATTCATAGAGCAATATAGTGAATTTACTCCTTTGACAATATTAGCACGCATGAATTATATCTACTTAGAACCAGAATGGAAAGACAAAGGAATATATCTACTGGGGCACATTATAGATAAAGAAAAAGGTAAAATGTTAGATTATAACATGCTAAAGTTGAAATATAATATTTCAACTAAACTTTGGTTCACTTCACATCAAATTTCACGAGTTTTGAAGGATATAAATAAAAACATTACTCGGCAAAGCTTAAACAACGTTGAAATTTTAATAAAGTCCCAAAATACAAGACACAAGAGTTCTAAGTGTAGTGAGATCATTTATAAGCAAATACAGACAGATACAACTAGACCTATGGACCCCTGGGCTAAAGATATGCAGTTAAGGATACCTAAAGAGTCATGGCAACAAGCCTTAAAATCTCTAAATAGGTTTGTTAAAAATACAAACCAGAGAGAAATTCAATTTAAACTACTTAATAGATGGTACTGGGTTCCCTCCAAAATCTACTTTATAACATTCAAACCAGAAATTAAATTATGCTGGAGGAACTGTGGGAAATCTGCAGATATGTTCCATATATGGTGGGAATGCCCTATAACCCTTCATCTTTGGAAGGAATGTTCTGAATACTTATCTATTATATTTAAGACAGAAATGATAGTAAAACCGCAGATGGCCTTGTTTAATATCTTTCCCCCTAAGATGGAAATATAAAATAAAGCGTTTATGACTCAAATTTTTCAGGTAGTAAAAACTGCAATTGCACGAAATTGGAAGAAAGAGGATCTTCCAAAACTAACTGAAATATTGGCCATGATGGGATACAATAGGGAACTAGAGAGGGATTTTAATATGGCATTTCAGCTAAAAGAGGACCCTGTAAAATGGGTAGTTTGGGACTCAATTTTTTAAGTAACCTCTACGGGGTAATCTCACCAAGACACCATATCTTCCCTGGCAGATTTATCCCTCCCTGGCTCTTCCTCCCTACCTTCACCAAGCTGGCTAGAATATGAGTGGAATGAAAGGGTGTGATAGGATATGTAAGTAATTTAAGAGAGAAGTTTAACTGGTTAATCTCTCCATTAGGTTGAAGAATATTCAACCAAATATTAAAGTTTGGATTTCATTCATAGCCATATGTAAGTTTAATACAATGATACACTTAAAGTCTATTAATAGCAATAAACATGAAAGAACAGTTACACTCTTATGATTATTGTTATAATGTCAGGGCACAAATGTATGCCTTCCGTATTCTTGTCTGGCTGTGTATATAATATGTAATGCATTATTTATGTAAATGGAGATTTTAAATTTGTAAAATAAAAAAAATAAAAATTATTATTGAAAGAAAAAGCTTTTCTGTCAAGAATACCAAAGATGGCAATTAGTGCTGGGTATATATATATATATATATATATATATATATATATATATATATATATGCCATTAGTCTGTAGAAAGTAAGGTCAATACTGGTTTATATTAAATCAGATCTAACAATATATGTGTTACAATGGATGATGCTCGATTTATCATCATCAAACTATTCATCAACTTCCAAAAAGTTTTTTTCTTAATTTTCCCATCGCTGATCTATTCTCCTTGCCTTTTTCCATTGAAGATATGGGGGCAGATCTATGCACACAAATTAAGTCAGCTTTTGATTGAAATGTATTGAGATAATTAAACAGGCATTGAAGAAGTTGATAGAGTATGGAGTCCTTCAGCTCATTGTAACACCCGTGTTCATGCTCTCTAAGGGCCTCATTCTATTATCGGCCGTAGGCGCTGCGGGGCTCCAAGGACCGGCCGCAAGCTATTCTGCTATTCTATTCCCCTCCGGCCGGGGATTCCGGCAGGCTTGCGGCCGGCGCCTTGCTATCCCTTGAGTTTTGGCCGCAAGAAAAGCCCGGTTGCTATTCTATTGCTCCGGGAACCCTCTCTGCAAGGCTAAAAGCGAGCCGCAGCTTACTTGCAGGAAAAAGATCCCGCTAGCACCAATTAAGCACATAATATAGCCCAAATAAAGCCATCCTGCACTTTGAGGAAACTATAAAGTGATTGTAGGTGTTAGCAAAAATAGCACAACATTCCCCTATACTCAAATCCGTAAAAAAATTTTTATTATATATGTCAAATATCCATGGAAAAAGTCCAGAGTGCTTGGAGCACCTCAGACCTGGCCACGCTGCAGCCGGAAAATAAACAGTTAATGTAAACTCGGATTTGGGCTGATGTGCAAGCTTGAGAGGGGTTACTATTAATCCTCATGTCCCCCAATATGATCCCTAGCATTTACAGAGCTGTACAGTGCTTTCTTCAATTTATTTTTGACTTTAAAAATTTTGCAGCTTACGGCCGGTTCCAAGATATGCGGCCGGCTGTAAGAGGAATCGCAGCCTTGCGGCCGTTTTACAGCCGATAATAGAATGAGGCCCTAAATCTTTAGTATATCTCACAAAAGCATGTGCCAGAACTCAAGGTGTACAATGCCTTTTATAACTTGTTAAATAAGCAGCACAAACTTTCATATTTATGAGTTAAACAAATCCTCAATTTTACTTACAAAGCAAACTGAATCCAGTTCTTAGTTTTAAGAAACCTTCATTGACTTATAAAATAAATTATTAATTCAAGCTACCTGTGTGGCCCCCACATAGTGAGCAACCTCCACAGATTAAGTCAAATTGCTTCTCATTTTGTAAAACAACCACAAAGAGCTTACAAATAAACTGTGTTCCTATGTTTCATGCTCATTTTTCTATTTTAAATAGTGTATTACGGTCACATCTGTAAAATACATTATGTTAAAAATAAACCTTCTGTAGTGCAATATATATTTCCTTAAGATTCTTGTAATGAAACTAATAGAAAAAATACATTTATGTTTTATCCACTTGAAGACTGACATCTGTACTGGCCAGATTTAGATGTTATTTTTTACAGTGACTGTTCCCAGCGAGACAGTGAAGGATAGCAATATGTGGCTTGAAATAAAGAAATGGTCAAGGATAACACAAATATTTTCTCATTTCATGATTATCCAAAAAAATGGAATCTGTCAAATATGTTAATTGGATATTAACCGTCCAAAAAAAATGAAAATGTTGCCAATTGAACTTCTTTTGAAATGTTTGGCATTCACGTTTAGTTGAACAAAATATTGAGAGAGTCAAGAACAGCCAAACTACTTGAAAACTGAATGTTTATGTTTTTGATTAGCATTTGGCAAATTAAAAAGGAGCATACTCTGCACATTTAAATATGATTAACATTTAGTAGTTGCAGAATGGAGGTATATTAGCAAATTTGGTCAGAAACATGGGAAATTAAAGACTAACTTTCTCAAATACTGTTTGGAACATTGATACAGTGTTGGTGATACAAAATTAAAATATAAAATACAAAACAAGAAAATAAGAAGTTTTGTTGTTGTTTAATTGTTCAGTCATGTCAGACTATCCGTGACCCTATGGGTCTCAGCATGCCAGGCAAGCTCATGTTCATTGCTTCTATGTCCTCATCTATCTATCATCGCATCGGCCGCCCCTTCTTTGTTTAGTATAGAGTTTAGAGCACTCTTAATTGTCACTTGTCTTTATAGTGAGAATAATTTCCACTTTCCCAAATTGTTTATTTGTTAAACTATATAAAAACTCCAATATTAAACATTCTTTCTATTAAATGCATGGGTGGGTAAATTTAGGTGCACAATTCATTTGAATATTGCAACAAAGATACCCAAGCCACAAAAAGGGTTGGTCATCTTTATAGCATATGCTGTATTGCATCAAAATAAATCTTACAAGTTACAAATAATTATAATATATTCCTGTTCTTAATTGTAATGGAAAGTGCCTTAAAGCAATAGCACTCTTTCAAAATTATTTGCTGCATCAAGGCAAGTCTTTCAGCCTGTTATTTCTAAATAACATTAGCAGTAAAAAAAAAATGGTGATATTCCTGTTTATTTATCTTAAGCCCCATGTTACTAGCCTAGACCTGATTCAACATACATCATTTTCGTTTTCTTTTTGGAGTGATTATGCTTTCCATAATTTAATTTCCCCATGTACCTCAGAGAGAACTCATTATTTTCAAGTTTAATATGACATTTTGTGGCTGTTCTAAAATAAAAATATGCAAGTTAAAAATGGAAATCCCTCATGTATTCATAGGGAGAGCAAAATAATCCATATAAACCAGAGGTGTACAAACTCGTGTCTGGAGGGCCGCACCCAGGCCTGGATTTGAATATATCTTTTCTGTGCACAGGTGAGTCAATCAGGATGACTGAAGAAGTGATTAACTCGCCTGTGCACAGCAGGGTTATCATCAATTCCAGGCATGTGTGTGGCCCTCCAGGACCGAGTTTGGACACAACTGGTATAAACTCTTAACATGTTTATCCAGCACCTTCCATTTTTTAAAGAATCTTGCTTAGGTCTGCCTATTATGAGCAGTGGTTTGTTCCTTCGATTGTATTAATGGTTTGTGCTCTTCCATTGTATTGTTCCTTCCATTATGTTAAGCCCCTCAGGTCAGAAGGAATCTACCACAGTACTGAGGAAGAGCAAAGGGTGAGTAGGAGTAGCACCATTTAATGAAGTGGTTGGGCCAAAGCCGAGAGTACACCCAGCTGTGCATGTGTCTGGAGGGGAAAAGAAAGTCAGCTGCTGCAAAGAACCTGGACTATTAGAACTATGAACCAAGGTAAACTGGATGTGGTCAAATATGACATGACAAGGTTAAACATTTATATCCTGGGAATTTGTGAACCCAAATGTACTATAATGGGACATATCACATCAGACAACTAGTATAGCTTCTGCTGTGGTCAAGAATCCCACAGAAGAAATTAAGTAGCCCTCATAATCAATTAAAGGGTGATAAAAGCAGTGCTAGATTACAACTCAATATATGTCAACATTATTTTAGTTTGAATTCAAGACAAACCATTTAACATCACAGTGATCCAAATCTATGCTCCAACCACAGATGATGAAGTGGTCGAAGTTGTTCAATTCTATGAAGATATTCAACACCTCATAGATAGAACCCCAAGGAAAAATGTTAATCTCATTTTAGGAGACTAGAATGCTAAAGAAGGGAACCAAATGATACCTGGAATAATGGGCAAGTTTGGCATTGGAGTACAAAATGAAGAAGATCAGAGATTAGTTGAATTTGGTAAAGTTAATTCTCTGGTAATAGCAAAAAACCCTCTTCAACAGTCTCAGAGAAGACCCTAAAATGGACATGGAAATGTTTTGCTTTCCACTCGCTGTACATTTCACCCCATGCCCCCTGACCCATCCCTCCAATTCTCATCCTTTGAAGTTCATACGATCCGCCTCTTCTCACCTATCTCTCTATGTGTCGCTGTGATCTATCACTCCCCAGGCACTCCCTTTCGATTTCTTGATCACTTTTCTGCTTGGCTCCCTCACTTTCTCTCCTCTAATGTTCCTTCACTGGTACTTGGAGATTTTAACATTGCTATTGACACTCTAACCTCCCCAGCAGCAGCCAAACTGCTTGCACTCACCTCTTCCATTGGCTTCTCACAACTAACAGATTATTCAAATCATCAAGTTGAAAATTTTCTTAAACTTATCTTCACCAATCTCAGCACAACCTCCTACCCAGTCATCCATCCACTCCCTCTATCTGACCATTACTTCCTTACCTTCAACATTACCACATCTTCCTCTCACCACCATTCTTCAACCCCTACCGCCAAAGAAACTGCTCAGCTTTCCATTATTATCCAACCCCTTCTCAGTCCCATCACCAACCTCAACTGCCCTGACACTGCCACCTCACTCTACAACACTACTCTCTCTTCCACCCTTGACACTCCCCCATAACCACACACAGACACCCTCACTCTCATCCACAACCATTGCACACTACACAAACACAATACATCCAGAGGTGCTCCCGCACTGCTGAACGACTATAGAGGAGATCACGCACTTCAGCAGATTTCCTCCACTACAAATTTATGTTACTCTCCTATTCCTCCGCCCTCAACCTTGACAAACAACACTACACTCACATCACTAATATCAACTCTGTTCTCTCCGCCCACCACCTCCTCCCATCCCTTCCTCTCTCACAGCTGAAGACTTCTCAACTAACCAACAACACCCAGTCTTCTCCCTTCCTCAATCCCACAGCCACCATGAACTGCTTTGACCCTGCTACAGAGGATGAAGTCTCCAGCCTGCTATAATCCACTCGTCTTACTAACTGTCCTCTAGATCCTATTTCATCTCAGCTTATCCCTCCCCACTCAACCACACTAATCCCAGCTCTCGCACACCTCTTCAACCTTTTCCTAAATACTGAAACATTTCCATCTTCTATAAAACACCCATCCTCAAAAAAACCCTCATCTGACTCTGACGTTGCATCTAAATACCGCCCTATCTCTCTACTTTCCCTGGCTTCCAGACTGCTGGAGCGGCTCGTCTATGACACATTCCAATCCGGCTTCCGGCCCCAACATTCCACTGATACAGCTCTCAGTAAAGTCACTAATGACTTGCTCTTCGCCAAGTCAAAAGGTCACTTTTCCATTTTTCTTCATCTAGATCTCTCTGCTGCCTTTGACATAGTCGACCATCCACTTCTACTCCATATCCTCTACTCCCTCAGTATTCAAGACACTGCTCTCTTGTGGTTCTCATCACACCTACAAAATCGATAATTCTGTGTCTCCTTCTCTGACACCTCTTTTTCTACCTACCGCCTGTCTGTTGGAGTACCCCATGGTTCAGTCCTAGGCTCCCTCCTCTTCTCCATCTACACATACTCACTTGGTACCCTAATAAACTTTTTTATCATCTCTATGCTCAAATCTACCTCTCATCACCAGATCTATCACCCTCTCTTCTTACACACGTCTCCAACTGCCTTTCTAGTATATCCTCTGTACATATATATACATAAAGGTGTATTATTGTTAAGGATCAATACATTGGGAACAATATATGTCCTTATTTTGGCAATTTATACATAATTTGTGTTCTGATAATTTCTGGCTTCTTAAGTTGAATTTTCTCTTAAGTATTTATTTTCAAGCAATATATTAAGAATATTCTGCAGGTATAGCGCTGTGTTAGGACTTGTCACCAAGTGATTGGAGGTGAATCCCTGTTGTATATTAAACTCTAAACAACACTCATATTATTGAACTTGTATTGAGGGACTTTTACATGTGTGAGTAGAGATGTCGCGGACAGTTCGCCCGCGGACTATTCGCAGCGATTTTGGCTCTGTCGCGCTCGCATCGGACGGCGGACACATGCGCTTTTCGGTCCGCCCCCTATACTTTATCATTGAGGAAACTTTGACCCTGCACCTCACAGTCAGCAGACACATTCCAGCCAATCAGCAGCATACACTCCCTTCCAGAGCCTTCCATCTGAAGGACAGCATACATTTTAGAATCATTCTGAAGCTGCATTCGTTGTGAGAGGACAGATAGTGTAGCTGCTGGAGATTTAATAGGGAAATAGAAAGCCAGGCTGTGTATTTAGCTTCCACTACAGACCTGAAGGACTTATCTGATATCTGCTGCAAGGACAGCAACCCAAAAAGCCCTTTTTAGGGCTAGAACATCATTTATTTTATTTTATAATTTTTTTCTGTGTAATCTATTTGCATATGCCTCCCTGCCAGCGTGTGTGTGTGACAGGCTAACACCTAACAGCTTATATTGTGCTTATTTTCACTACTCATACCTGGTGGTGTACCATACATTGAAAATAACCATTTTTTTCCTGTAATCTAATTTCAGTTGCCTGCCTGTGTCAAACGCACAGCTAATATTCTGCTCTGTTTCACCAGTCATAGTTGGTGTACCATACATTGAAAAAAAACAACCCTTTTTTCCTTTAGTCTAATTTCAGTTGCCTGCCTGTGTCAGGCTCAAAGCTAATATTCTGCTCTGTTTCACCAGTCATAGTTGGTGTACCATGCATTGAAAAAAAAAAACCCTTTTTCCTTTAATCTAATTTCAGTTGCCTGCCTGTGTCACAGCTTATATTGTGCTCAGTGAAATAAACACTTTTTTGACTGTAATAGATTGAATAGCAATTGCCTGCCTACAGGCGTGTGTGTGAAGCCTATTGCATCTACTCTGCCAACTTTTGCCAGTGCACAGTGATACGTCATATCTGGTGCAACCGTAGTGTACAGTGACATAAAACAACACTTTTTTGACTGTAATCGATTGAATATCAGTTGCCTGCCTACAGGCGTGCATGTGAGGCCTACAGCGCCTACTCTACCAACTTTTGCCAGTGCACAGTGACACTCATATCTGGTGGCACCTTAGATTGCACGCGCAGTGCCCCAAATTTGAAGTGGGAGGACCGACCAAGCATCTTTTTCCATCTCTTGATTCCAAAAATCCATGCCATATACACGTCCCCTGATAGGTGACGTAACAGGTATCAAACTGATAGGAATAAATAGTACAACTTAATACACCATTCCTATCTGGTGGAACATTACATTGCAAGTGCAGTGCCCCAAATTCGAATTAGGAGGTCCGACCAAGCATCTTTTTCCATCTCCCTGTTCCAAAAATCAATGCCATATACACGTCCCCTAATAGTGGACGTAACAGGGATTAAACCGATAGGAATAGTACTTCTTAACAGTACACACCTTATAATAACACAGACAGAGGCAACGCAGAGAGAGGAGTCTGAAGAAGAGGAGTCAGAGGAGGAAGGTGGCTTTGAAGAGGTGGAAGACCAAACACAGCAGGCGTCCCAGGGGGCTTGTTGTCACCTTTTGGGGACCCTTGGTGGCTGGGTGGAGGAAGAGACCTTCAATGACATCAGTGAGGACAAGGAACGGGACATGGCTAGCTTGGTATCCAACCTTGTGCAAATGGGGAGTTTGCGGTTGTGCAAAGGGACTGTTTGCGGTTGTTTGCGGTGCATTAAACGGGGAGATTGGTCTGTTACTGTGAAGCGGGTGTAACCCTTACACTACCTGATCGATACAACATCATACCTGATGTTTTAAAGCATGTTATTCCAAACAATTTAGGAATGTTAGGTGATTTATGCCCTTTATGGCTTAAAACCAGACTCTGCATCAACTATGTAATTTTCCGTGGGAGTTTTGCCATGGATCCCCCTCCGGCATGCCACAGTCCAGGTGTTAGTCCCCTTGAAACAACTTTCCCATCACTATTGTGGCCAGAAAGAGTGGGTTTTGAAATTCGCCTGCCCATTGAAGTCTATGGCGGTTCGCCCGGTTCGCCCATTCGCGAACATTTGATGAAATTCGCGTCCGCGGTTCGCAACATCACTATGTGTGAGCAGAACAGCACTGTCATCTAGTGCCTAGCCTATGGATTCTTATGATTATATATAGATGTGAACAGGTCCACTTCTTCAACAGAAACAACAAATACAATAAACTAGAAATTTCTGTATCTGTAAAAGCCAAACCTACAATACATACTTTACACATATCAACAGCCTCTACTTTCACATATCAACATCTCTTTGACTAGGTTGATTTAAATAAACCATTTGCTGCTGCCCTTTCATCTTGTCAGGCTCTCACACCTATATTAACCCCGACCGCCACACTTAACACAGTGGCTCCACCTTCACAAACAATTTAAACCATTTAAATCCATTACATCATACCCAGAATTTGAACTCTTTAGTAGTAACTATTTGCTGGGTCTATTATTGGTCTCCTCAATAGAGGTGACCAAGAGGATGTCTAGAATAGATTAAAGAAGACTTGGTGGGAAATGCCCCAATCTGACCATCCTCTCAATGGTTTCAAATACTAATATCAACAGCAAAAGCAGATACAATTTGTCAACTTAATTCAGACTAGCACATCTCCTTACTTCTTTAACGTGACTTTGGCCATACAAACTCCTCCAGACCAACCCATGGATCGATCTAAAAAGGGAAGAATAAACGTGGCGTACAAACAAAGCAAATTACTGATCATTTTAAGCATCTGAAAGCATCTAAAGAGACAATGGGCCATATTAAATTCCAAGCCCGTAGCAGCACAGGTACACCAGCAAAGCCTGCAGGCTTGAAATTCTGTGGAGTTACAGAGCGATTAAATTAGCTAAGCCCGCAACAGACGTGGCAGACATCCAAACCCATTTTTGCGCACGTTGCATTTGCGGCCGTGAACATGATCAATTATTCAGGTTAGATTTTAATCCCTTACAGGCTTGAAGTACGAGTTACAACCGGACCCGCATTCCAGAAATAATGCAATATTAATAAATCAATAAATATTATATTCTAGTCCATGCAAGTTTTATTATATGTATAAAAATATTGATTGCCGGCATTGATATTGCACGGAAATTAAACATAAAAAAAGTATTTTATATTGCAGATTTGCGAGCTTGGGAATGTTGTGCTATTAATTTTAATACCTAACATCACTTTTACTTTAATTTAAAACACAGTATTGTGTTGATATTTGCATTTACAGTGCTTTGGATAAGACTTTAACCCTCTTGAGGGTCCTCTCTAGTACCCGTAGGCTTTTTGGCTCCATATGCCATTTACGGGTTTGAACGTCAGTGGATTCGTAGCAATTTAATAGCTATTTGCAAACATAGCATTTACGGGCTAGACAAATCAAAGGCTTAGTGGCAACAGAGTTCCGATTTCGACAGCCCATAGGGTTTTTCCACCTGTAACCCGCAGATCATTGGCCGGTAGCTGTAAGACGCCAATTTAATAGCCGTAAGTCTAGCTGGCTCCTTTACGAGCTACGAGTTTTACCGTTGGAAGAATTTATTAGGGCTGTTAGTCAGGACAATCAAACAACACTGCTGATGAGGGCAACCTCCCTCCCTTGCATCAAAACATGGACCTCTCGGACAGGTCCATGACAAAGATTGAGGAAATAGCAGACAGATATCAGCGACTTGGGTCAAAGAGCGCAACTATTGGAGGAGACCACAGATCAAATTGTGGAGGAACAGAAGAGGGAGATATTCCAGAACTCTACTCAAACAAAGAATTGAGGATCTAAAAAAATCACTTGAGGAGGCATAATTTAAGAAGAGTTATTCCCAGATCAGTGCAAGACCTCACACAGTATCTGAAAGCCATGATCAGTAATCTCATGCCTGATACACCTGAATCAGTCTTCGAAATGGAGAGGGCTCACAGAGCACTGGGAATGACAAAAAAACCAAGAAACCCCTTCATTTTGTCGGCCTACAAGAAAAAAAATCCATTAAATGTTTGGACAACTATCCACTAATTTTTGCAGATCTATCCTCCATTACATTAGCCAGGCATAGAGAGATGAAACCTGCTTTAGAAATTTTGATTAGACACAAGATCCAATACAGATGGATCTTTCCTTTTGCTCTCTTGTTTCAGCTCAATGGCAACCCATACTTGGCCCACTCTTTAGAGGAATGTCAGACTATCCTTAAACAACTCAACTTAATATCAGAAACTGAAACTGTGAGGATTGGGGAACAGAACACCACCCCCTACCCAAACAGACAGTGGACAGTAGTCTTTCACAGCAAACGGATAAAAAAGTCCTTCATCTCCAAGGACAGAACTCCATTTAATTACAAATTAAGGCCCTCTCTCAATCAAGGCCCTGTGACCCAAGTGGACCCCTCTTGAGACTACTCTGGCTCCTATGCAGATATGGGCTTAAACTCTTCTTATACTATAAAAATGTTAAACCATCCATATTATTCCTCCAGGAAACACACTTCTCACACGATTAAATCCCCACATATTTTTATAAATATTATCCTATATTCTACTATGCGACACAACCTACGAAGAAAGGAGGAACAACAAATTTTTGCTTTAAATTAGAAACCAAAAAGGTGGAACAATCTTAGACATTAAGATAACACTGGTCTCTATTTATGCTGCTACCACCTCCCGCATAAAACTTTGATTAAAGTTCCAAAAAATCTTGACATTAAGATAACACTGGTCTCTATTTATGCTGCTACCACCTCCTGCATAAAACTTTGATTAAAGTTCCAAAAAATCTTGATCCTAAATGGAACAATCTCAGACATTAAGATAACACTGGTCTCTATTTATGCCTCTACCACCTCCCGCATAAAACTTTGATTAAAGTTCCAAAAAATCTTGATACACAAACTCATGGGAAATTGATCATAGGTGGAAACTTCAATTTAACTTTTGATCTAAAACTTGACTGGTCAAACAGTTTTACTAATCGTTTTTCAAACAAACTACTCCAAATATCCAAATTGCTTAAAAACCTAGGTTTGATAGACGCTTGGAGGGAACACAACTCTAACATGAAAGAGTTTACTTATCACTCTCATACCCATGTATTGACACCATATTAATTAGCTCAACCCTCTTCCACAATCCTAGTGGAGATAAATTATACCCGGACCATGGTCAGATCATGCAACTGTTAGCTTGAACTTCGATCTGAGCTCAAATGTAAACATTCCATACTCTTGAAAGCTAAATGTTCTCCTCCTCAATAATCCTGTATTCCTTGATCAGATCACAAAAGACCTAAACTTGTACTTTGAAACCAACTCCTCCACGGATTTCGGAATTGGGTGCATATGGGTAGCCAACAAAGGGGCTCATGCATAAATTTATCAACGGCCCATAAGAAACAGCAAAATCAACAGAATCTCACACCCCAAATCCGGCATCAAATAGAAAGCTATGGAACTAGGTAATATCCTCTCAGAAAGAGCTGAAAAGGCATTAAGATGAACAAAACACCTATTCTACGCAAAAGCCATCAAACCTGATTCACTACTAGCCAAGAGGCTTAATGCCAAATATACCCAAACAAAAACACTCCCAATGGCCAAATCATTGTGAGCCAAAGAGAAATACAAAAGACCTTCTCTGATTTTTACCATAATATATATATTTGGATACCTCCCTTGTATCACTAACCAAAATGTATCCAATCTTAATTCAGACATAACAATAGAGGAAATCCAAGAAGCCAATAAAGACATCAAATCAGGCAAGGGTCCTGGACCAGATGGCTTTCGAAAACTCTTACTATAAAAAATGTGCAGATTGTCTTACCCCCCACCTTTGCAAACTATTTAATTCAATTCTAAATAGTGATAGGATCCCCCTGGAGCTTAATCAGGCTGATTTAGCACTATTCCCCAAGGAAGAAAGGGATCCTCTTGAAACCAAGAACTATCACCCAATATCTCAAATGAATAGGGGTTTCAAACCCCTTGCTAAAATAATAGCAGTCAGAATATCTAGATTTCTCCAGGACCTGATCCACAAGGATCAAGCAGGCTTCATTCCATATAGACAAGCGGATGATAATAAAAGAAAGACTTTAAATATATAACATTTTGTGCAACTCTCTAATACTGCATGATGCGTTTTATCATTGGGTATTGAAAATGCAGTCGAATGACCTTATTTGTTTGCCTTCGAATCATCAATCTAATCAGGTCTTATTACCGTCCACTAGTGATGTCGCGAACATCAAATTTTGGGTTCGCGAACAGCAGACGCAAACTTCATCAAATGTTCGCGAACAGGTGAACATCGGCGAACCGCCATAGACTTCAATGGGCAGGCGAATTTCAAAACCCACAGGGACTCTTTCTGGCCACAATAGTGATGGGAAAGTTGTTTCAAGGGGACTAACACCTGGACTGTGGCATGCCGGAGGGGGATCCATGGCAAAACTCCCACAGAAAATTACATAGTTGATGCAGAGTCTGGTTTTAAGCCATAAAGGGCATAAATCACCTAACATTCCTAAATTGTTTGGAATAACATGCTTTAAAACATCAGGTATGATGTTGTATCGATCAGGTAGTGTAAGGGTTAAACCCGCTTCACAGTAACAGACCAATCTCCCCGTTTAACAACCGCAAACAGTCCCTTTGCACAACCGCAAACTCCCCATTTGCACAAGGTTGGATACCAAGCTAGCCATGTCCCGTTCCTTGTCCTCACTGATGTCATTGAAGGTCTCTTCCTCCACCCAGCCACCAAGGGTCCCCAAAAGGTGACAACAAGCCCCCTGGGACGCCTGCTGTGTTTGATCTTCCACCTCCTCAAAGCCACCTTCCTCCTCTGACTCCTCTTCTTCAGACTCCCAGAGTCTGGGGGCTTCCACTGCCCAGCATGGAATATTATACACAGGTCAGAGTCTGGGGGCTTCCACTGCCCAGCATGGAAGATTATACACAGGTCAGAGCCTGGGGGATTCCACTGCCCAGCATGGAAGATTATACACAGGTCAGAGTCTGGGGGCTTCCACTGCCCAGCATGAAATATTATACACAGGTCAGAGTCTGGGGGCTTCCACTGCCCAGCATGGAAGATTATACACAGGTCAGAGTCTGGGGGCTTCCACTGCCCAGCATGGAAGATTATACACAGGTCAGAGTCTGGGGGCTTCCACTGCACAGCATGGAAGATTATACACGTTGCCTCTGTCTGCGTTATTATAAGGTGTGTACTGTTAAGTAGTACTATTCCTATCGGTTTAATCCCTGTTACATCCACTATCAGGGGACGTGTATATGGCATGGATTTTTGGAAGCGGGAGATGGAAAAAGATGCTTGGTCGGTCCTCCTACTTCAAATTTAGGGCACTGCGCGTGCAATCTAAGGTGCCACCAGATATGAGTGTCACTGTGCACTGGCAAAAGTTGGCAGAGTAGATGCAATAGGCTTCTCACACACGCCTGTAGGCAGGCAACTGATATTCAATCGATTACAGTCAAAAAAGTGTTGTTTTATGTCACTGTACACTACGGTTGCAACAGATATGACGTATCACTGTGCACTGGCAAAAGTTGGCAGAGTAGATGCAATCTGCTTCACACACACGCCTGTAGGCAGGCAACTGATATTCAATCTGTTACAGTCAAAAAAGTGTTGTTTTATTTCACTGAGCACAATATAAGTTGTTAGGTGTTAGCCTGTCACACACACACGCTGGCAGGCAGGCATATGCAATTAGATTACACAGAAAAAAATTATAAAATAAAATAAATGATGTTCTAGCCCTAAAAAGGTCTTTTTGGGTTGCTGTCCTTCAGATGGAAGGCTCTGGAAGGGAGTGTATGCTGCTGATTGACTGGAATGTGTCTGCTGACTGTGAGGTGCAGGGTCAAAGTTTCCTCAATGATTCTACTTTGTAATTTGAATCTATAAGTTAAAAATAGTTTTAAGTTCATGGATAAGAAAAAAAAGGAAGACTAGAGTATCTTAACAGGTTTAGAAATCTTTTATTTACCAATATGCTCATTATTAATAAACATATTAAGACAACTATATACTAATGTATACATATAATATCTCTTCTTGATGTAACATGAAGGTTAAAAAGAATACACTTAGATTTTTCTTTTTGCTGTGTATTGTTATATTCCTGAATTGTCTTCAACAAAAAGATTGAAACATATTATAATCCATAATGGTTGTGCTACTAAAAACTATACATCTGAATGTGGCAATAGTCAAATGGAACAGAGTGTGCAGCTATGTTCGTGGAACTTAGATTAAACCCCCATAGTTTTAATAGAGTAAGTTCAGTATTGGTGTTTTTCATATATTTTCACAAATAAACAATGTGTATAAATTGGTAATTCTTCACATTACAAAGACAGTGGCAACTAATAGTGCTCAAATTGTATGCATTATTTTCTTTGTTTAAAGGTTTCCAAATTATATGCAGAAGCAACTAACCCCATACACTATGATTTCTATGTAAACATTCAGGGTTATAATTACAACTAGCGACTTGCCCGTCAAAAAATGACGGCAATGTGATGTATATGTTTGTCAAGTTGTTTAGTTATTAACATATATTTTTGACACTTGTAAGTATTTTAATATGAACGTGTATTTTTGTAAAATGTTGATGTAATGGTTTTTTAAAATGTAATTTGTATCTGAAGAATTGTTAACTTTAATTTACATTGAATGAATAGGAAAGCAAAAAGTAAAAAGCCTTGTTGAAACGTTGCGAATTTTAACATGAAGTTTAAAATATATGTAAGCAATAACCTTCAAAGTATATATTTTGAAACTTGAACTTTATTTTTTATGTAAGTTTAGAAGTTGAGAAAACATTGATATAATTTTGAACATTATAAACAGGAACATAGTGAATACATTTTGTAACCTAATTTTTTATTAAAAGTATTAACATTTGAATGTAAAAACAATTGACCTTTAAATTAATCAGTATTAACATGCAATTTCTATCACAATAATTGTTAACTTGAATATACATTGAATGTAGAGGAAGGCATACAGTAAAACTCTCCTTAAAACGTACGTAATTAAAGTAATTCATTACTGAGCACATAAACTGGCGATAAACATTAATGTAGTTAGTAATCTTAACATAACAGACAATATTTACATTGTGACTTAAAAGGTGCTTGACCTCTTAACATCCACTTTGTAATCTGTTGAATGAAATAACTTGAAAATATATATTTTAAACTTGTAACATTAGAAACATTAACATAGTGACTTAACATTTTAACATAATTTTTACTAACAATGCAAGGCAAGTATTTTGTGAGGCGAATGATTCATAAACAGTACTTTCATTAATTATGACTGAATTAAACAACCAATTGTTATGTATTTTGGAATGCTTTTAAAAAATGTTGGCATCTTTAATTTGTATCCTGCAAAGTTATAGTACTTCATAGAAGACAATGTTTTTAGTAAAAATACGTCCATCTTCTAATAAATCACCTTGACTTTCATTGTTTTCAATGTAAACTTTAATAGCCTGTGGATTTTTGCACCGTGACAACGCAACGTACAATTGACCATGTGCAAAAACTGGTTCTTCCAAGTAAATACCCACAGATTTGAAAGTTTGACCTTGTGATTTATTAATGGTCATGGCAAATGCCATAATAATGGGAAATTGTCTTCTTTGAAGTATAAAAGGGAGACTACTTTCACTTGGTGCTAAATCTATTCTTGGTATGAAAACTCTCTCTCCTTTATGGGTCCCAGTTAAAATTTCAGCATCTATAAAATGGTCCTTTAATTGTTGAACAATTAATCTTGTGCCATTGCATAGGCCTTTTTTGGGGTTCATATTTCGCAGTAACATGATAATTGCACCTTTCTTTAGCTGCAAAATATGTGGTGGCATTCCAGAAGGAGTTAAAGAGTTAATGAATTCAGTTGAAAAGTTTGCCTGACTTTCATTGTCATCAGCAAGTACAGAATCAGCACTGTGATAATTTCTTTGTGGTGCATTAATTTTTTTTAAGATTTCATTATTGAGTATTAATGCATCTTTATTTTTACACGTCAGTATAACTTGGTTGGCAAGCTCAGAATATTCTTCGTTATTTATGCTCCCTTCAAATATAGCCGATATAATATCTTGTTGACAAATCATATGAGGTGGTATCTCTACAGTGTCGTCAGGTAAATGTAGTATTTTTTCTGTTCTTCCTTCTCCAATTTTAATAAGCCAATCATTGAAATCAGTTTGGCCTTCTGATCTCATATTTTGTTGCAGTTGAAGATGGGTAAAATGTTTCCATACTGTACTTGACTTTATACATGTTTCAATAATGTCTGTTCGATTTCCATGTACAACGACAGGTAATGTTTGTCTAAAATCGCCACCCAACAAAATTACCTTTCCACCAAATGGAAAAATATTATCCATGACTTCACGAAGCAAACGGTCAATACATTGGAGGGCATAGCATGACATCATTGTGGCCTCATCTATTATAATTAATTTACATTTCTTCAATTTCTTTGCTTGTAAGGATGTCATGCGAATATCTGACACTGAATTTTCCAAAATAGGCACTGGCAGTTTAAATCCACTATGAACAGTTCTTCCACCTTCTAATAAAAGTGCAGCAATTCCAGTAGTGGCAAACGCCATTGCTATTTGTCCTTGTGCTCGTACTGAACTCATTAATAAATTGTACAAATATGTTTTCCCTGATCCGCCAGGTCCATCAAGATAGAAATAACGCTCTGTCACCATGTCTTCATCTATAGCATTTTTAATGGCATGAAATGCTTGCAATTGTAGTGTATTTAAAGTTGCAAGTCTTTCTTCTGTTCTTTCTGCTTGTAGTTGAATGTCATGGTCTTCAAAGTTAATGTCATCTATTAGACCTGGATCAGGCAAATTAAAACTTGCACAACTTAATCCATGAGTTAAAAAGACTTCTTGAATTTCCATTAAGGCTTTTAAGTGTGCAATGGGTTCATTGTATCGTCGCATAAAGTCTTCAGCCATATTACTTTTAAAAGTCTCCCACAAAGCTAATGCATTTGGAGCATTTGAGAAGATACAAATAAAAGCAAATTGTTCTCTCATCTGTCGTGGCATTTGACATTGTGCTGCTTCTTCTAAACATCTTTCCCACTCTGTATCATCAGCGAGTAAGTTTCTATTTCTTGCAGCTAAATGGAAGGATTCATATACAATGTCATTAACAGTTCTTAATTGTTCAAAACTTTGTGCTCCTGGAACATTTAAAAGTAATATCCGTAAGCAAAATCGTTCAACATCTCTTGGACTGACTGTGTAAATTCGTGGAATTATTTTATTGCCTCTGGTTTTTCTTGCTCTCCATAATCCATTCACAAAAACGACCAACACTTCTCCTGAAGACAGCTCAGACAAAACAGGAATTATAAACCTATCTAACCACCAACTAACACTGCCAGAGATTTCTGTTCTATCTAAAGGACTATCATTCTGTCCAAGCACAAAGCTGGACAAAATTCAACTATACTCAGACATGGAAGAATTCTTCAGGAGGCTGAGACTCACAGAATACTTTCACAACAAAGAGGATACCACACCCAGATTGGATTACAATAGCAGGAAAAAGAACACAAATTTTACCCCAACACCTGGACGCAACCCTAAACTCGACAGTTACATAGAAAGCGTTCGCCTGAGAACGGCTTCCTTAGTAACAAATCAGCAAAAAAGACAATTATACAATATCTCCCCATTAGAAAGAGCTGCCATAAAGGGCTTAAGAGAAAATCCCAACATCACCATCAAACCAGCAGACAAAGGAGGCGCAGTTGTGATTTTGAACTCCCTGGATTACATACAAGAAGGTAACAGACAATTGACAGACCGCACCTATTACAAGAAATTGGACCAGAATCCTACAGAGGATTATACCAGCCAACTCAGGGAACTTATCCGAACGTTCCCCAAGATCGTGCAGCACGAATTGGAGCAGCTCATACCCACCCACCCTACAACTGGGACTTTCTACCTGCTGCCCAAGATCCACAAGCCAGGCAACCCAGGGAGACCTATTGTTACAGGTATGGACACACTGACTGAACAGTTATCTGGTCTTGTTGAAAACATCCTGAAGCCACTAGTTAAAAACACTGACAGCTATATACAAGACACCACTGACTTTCTTAACAAACTCAGTCAGATTAAAGAACTACCTGCTAACACACTACTCGTAACCATGGATGTTGAATCGCTTTACAGCAACATCCCCCACAAAGATGGCACTGAGGCATGCCTCAAATTCCTCTCAACACACACTCCGAACTGCAAATATAACCCTGATACCATCGCCAAAATACTAGAATATATCCTGACCCACAATTACTTCACCTTCAATGAACAGGTTTACCTGCAAATAATGGGGACCGCAATGGGGACTAAAATGGCACCACAATATGCCAATTTATTTATGGCTGACCTTGAACAGCGATTCCTGTCCACATATATCCACAAACCGTACAGATACCACCGTTATATAGATGACCTGTTCATCATATGGACAGAGGGAGAAAAAAAGCTGAGAGACTTCCACACTGCCTTTAATACCTTCCACCCATCTATTAAATTTAAAATAGATTACTCTGCAGAACAGGTTAACTTTCTGGACACCACCATATCCATCACAAATGGTAAACTTAACTCATCGGTATACAGGAAACCTACAGACAGATGCAGTTATCTCCACAGCTCAAGCTTCCATCCCACACATACTAAAAAAGCGATTATCTATAGTCAAGCCATCCGATACCACCGCATATGTTCTAACAATGAGGACCGCGATAAACATTTAAAAACCCTGTCTGACTCCTTCAGGAGAAAGGGCTACAAACCTAATGTCATAACACAGAAAGTAAACTCTGCCATTAAAACACCCCGGGAACACCTGCTGCAATACAAAACTAAAGAAACAACCTCACGTACACCTCTGGTAACCACATACCATCCGGATCTAGAAGGAATCCGCAAAATATTTAAGGATCTACAACCACTGCTAACAGAGGACCCTGAATTAAAACATATATTCCCCAAACCCCCCATTCTTGCATTTAGGCAGCCACCAAATCTCAGACAAACATTGGTGAACAGTAGATTGGCCAATGAAGAGCTTAACATAGAAAACGGCACAAAACCTTGCAATAAAAATCGGTGTAAATTGTGTCAACACATCTGCAAAGAGGACACAGCCACGCACAACAAGAAGACCTATAACATCAGAGGATCATATTCTTGTACGTCATCCAATGTAGTCTACATGATACAATGTACTGCATGTGAGAGAGGCTGCTACATTGGAGAAACCAGCCAGAAATTACATATGAGGATGAATCTACACAGACATTCCATCAATAAGCACAATGAGGAGACTTACTGTACTCCAGTTGGACACCATTTCACCCAGAATAACCACTCCATGAAAAATCTCAAAATCAAAATACTCAAAGGTTTTTTTAAAAACACTAAGGAAAGAAAGACATTTGAAATTAAAATGATTATGTTCTTCAACAGTAATAAGTCAGGACTTAATATCGACATTGAATTCTTATCTCATTATCAAAATTTCTTATAACCTCCAACATTCATGCTTGGAAATATATATGTGTGTTTATTGATTTTTTTTTTTTTTTTTTTTTTTTTTTTTACTTTTTTTACTTTTTGTTCTCTGCCTTCATCCTGAGTTTGGTTACAGCCCTATGGTTCCTTAGATGTAAAACTATTTACGACCCCAATTTACTTACTCTGGTCTGCACCCACACACACTTGCACGGCTGGCTGATCAGAACATTATTTGTTAATCCTGGAATTTTTTTGCTGTATTTGTGATTCTATAATCAGTATTGACTCTGACTCGACAAAGAGAGGAACGCTCTCGAAAGCTCGTCATGAAACCTATGAATATGTTTGTCCAATAAAAAAGGTATCACTATATACTGCAATACTCTGATTATTCATCTGGATTACTGGACATTCACGGCTACCTCACTCTTCAAAAACATAGTGATATGGAATTTCAATATATAAGTATTGTGTTGCTTGAGCATCAGTGGAATTTAATGCAAACCATGCAGTTAGTGTAGTGTGACGATCTTCACTTTGGGCCAATGCATTCATTTCATTTCCAGCATGGAAATAGACTAAATGTCGTTGTGGCAAATGTACTGCTAACCTATATACTGCATGTGATCTATCATGCATTTCAAATTTTAAAAGCCGCCACATAGCTTCTGGCGCACTGACATAGCGAGCATCTACATGAGATGCAAGTTCATCATGTACTAACTCACTACTTTCAGGGTTGTCTGCACTTTTGACGACTACAGTAGCTGCATCGTAACCTTTGTAAATATATTTGTAGACATATTTAATGGATTTGATGGAAGGGCAGGCTTCTACGTTGATGTGGGCGTTGTACTTCATGAGTAAATGTGGATTGTAGGGTACTACATATCTATTGTCCACTTTTTTTCCACGAATAATGGCACTATCTCCTTCTCTTCTTTTATAAAGTGGATATCCATCACAATTTGCATATGTTTTGTCTCTATAATCTTTTGGAAAATCTTTTGAACATTGATTATTTTCCATACATGGTGATTGTGGATTAAGGTCTCCACAGGGTCCATGAATCATGCGATGAGTAACAATCTCATATAGTCTACCATATAGTTCTGGATCCGGTAGTTCAGCAACTATGACTGCATCCACTTTGTCCGAAGTATCTAATTTATCTTTCTCTTGAAGTATTATGAGAAGATGTGCATGTGGAAGGCCTCTTTTTTGAAATTCAATGGTATATACATAAGCAAGACATTTGCCAAATAACTGATTTATAGTGAAGTCACGTATTAATTCATTTAATTTTATCTTAAAAACTCTGGCTACTAAATCTGGTCGATCTGAAGCACTTTGTCCAAGAAGTAGATTTTGATTAATTTCTGGCCATTGTGGATTACATGTAAATGTCACAAATAAATCTGGTTTTCCAAATTTTGTCACAATAGCCATAGCATCATTGTATCTTTCTCTCATATTTCGAGGAGATCCTTGAAAGGAAGATGGTAAAATGATGGCTTTGCCAGCTGTCATGTCTCTGCTTGTAGCCACGTCAGCAACATAGTCCATGAGTCCACAATATTGTTCTACACGTAGTTTATCTTGTTGATATTTTATAAAGTTTAAATTATTTGCCTCAACTTGCAAATATGAATCAATAATCCATTGTTGTGTTAGTTTCCCACCACATAAAATTGGATTAAATTCATCTCTAATGGCAATTTGAGCAACTTTAAATTCAAGCATAGAAACATTATTTCGGATTCTGGCTTTAGCATTTGGGTAACTGGGAAGGGTTAATTTTGGTTGCCAACCTGCTTCTCCGTGTGGGAAAAAGATGGGATATGTCATTGGATCTAAATTTGGACTTAAGATATTAATATTAATAAATGGTTGGTCCTCATTTCTGGGATATACTCTAATGTCTCTTTGAAATGGTGGTTCTCCTTCATCATTGTGAAAGACCATTGCAACCTCATTTGATGTTGGCAAGTTATAACGACGTTTATCAGTATGTCTGTCTCTTTTAAGCACCATATTAACCTTTGGCATGGGTAATTGATGTCTTTGTGCATGAAGTAGTTGTTCATTTTCTACTTCTGCCAATTTTGTGTAAGCTTTACTGTAGGGATTGTTGTCCATAATGTTATTTAGCTCTATAAAAACACTGGGTAAGCATTTTTTATTTTCTTCCATCTGCATACGTTGGTCAACAGCTTCCATTGTATCTAGGACATATAGTTGAGCGAATTTTCTTTGCTCTCCTTCCTCTGGATGTAAATGTGAAGTCCGATGATAAATTTGTCCTTGGACTTTAAAACAGTAAGGACCATGTCCTGGTACATTAGCAGCCAATGTTGCCCCCATAGATGCAAATGATATGGCACTATTGTAGGATCTTATGTTTGTCTTAAAATTGTTGTAATTTGGAAAAGTAGGTTCAGTCATAATATTTAGTAAATAGGTTGGAAATTGTTTCCTTTGTGGAAGTTTGAACTTTCCTTTTTGACAACAACTAATAAATTGTCCATCTCGGGGTCTCTCCTGTTTAAAATAATAAGCCTCACAAAATTGACATTGAGTAGTCATGTCCCCACAACTATGAACCTCTACTGCTAAAGACTTCAGTAAAGGACAATTTGCAAAGCATATCGGATGTTGACTTTCATATTCATCAGATGAAAAGTCATGAAATGTTTGAACAACAGGTTCTAAATGTTTAGTTTTTTTCGTAGATTTTCTTGGTATATGTTGGACTTGTTTGGTTGAAATGTCCTGTAAGTTTTTAGTAAGAGTTTGTAAATGTTTTGTTTTTGTAGTTGCTTTTTTTGGTCTGTCTTGACTGGTATGTTGTAAAATGTCATCTGATGTTTTAGGAACAGTTTGTAAATGCTTTATTATTTTTTTATTTTTTTTGGTTGTATCTTTCATTTTTGCAGCTGATATTCTTTTATTTGCAAGTCTTTTGCGTTCTTTTTCTCTTCGAATTTCTTTCTCCTCCGGTGTCTGCTGGGCGGCCCATCTCTCTTGTCTTTCTCTAGTTTGACGTCTTTTCTTCTCTTCTTTGGTCTCGTTATCAGCCATATTAATCTGTAAAGGAAAAAAACTAAATGTAATTGTGTATATTTAAATTTGTAATTCCTGTTAAAGATTCTTGTGCACAATTGGTGAAATAAAAGGCAAATCATGAATGTATCATTTATATTTAGTTAAATTTATAATTCCTGTCCTCACTGGGTAAGAATTTGGCCAATGGAATACTGCTGTAAATAAGCATGTAACATATTTATTTAAAATAATGGTTTTATTTATTAAAAACTTTGTTTGTGGATAGATATTTACCACTGCAAAACTTCTTTGGTGAAAAAAAAAGTGATGTGGTTATTGAGCTATGTATTGCATAGTAGCAATTTAAATAAAATAAGGGAGATAGTAAATTAATTATTTTATTTTTCTGTTGACACGGATGCAACTGAAAGCAGTTTCTTTAGTTTTATACTTTAGTACTTATTATACTTTACCTTGGTTGAAGTGTGATTTAAATCCGAATGTTTGTTGGTCCTCGGTTCAAAATCGTTGTCCAATGGTGTGGTCCTCTGTTGGAAGTCCTCGTCCGATGGTGTGGTCCTGTGGCGATATCCCCCGTCCGATATTGTGGTCCTGTGGCGATATCTCTCGTCCGATGTTGTGGTCCGTTGGTGAAACTCCTCGTCCGATGGTCTGGTCCTGTGTTGAAATTCCTCGTCTGCTGGTCTGGTCCTGTGTTGAAATTCCTCGTCTGCTGGTCTGGTCCGAGTCCTCGTCCGATGGTCCGGTCCTGTGGAAAAAGTCCTCGTCCGATTGTCTTCACTTAGTATCTGTTGTAATGTAAAATAGAAAATGTTGTTTGAGTGAAATGTCTTTTAAATAATTTAAAAATGTATTAATTTGACTGTATTGTATGAGTCATGATTATTTTTTTCTATCTTTGTTTTTTTTTACTTTCTGTACAATCCGACAACTTTTGTTATTCTTATTGAAGGTTCTTAGTAAGGCTTGTGGGTTGTGATATATTAAATAAGATGTGTTTATGTTATTTTTTGTACAATCCTGTTTTGTGCACACCACTTCTGGTATAGTTATTTAACCTTTATTGGGATGGTTATAGTTAGTGAAACATGAAATAATATAATTAATGTAGTTTGCTATGTGTTTGTGTTAGTTTTTGACAATCCTGTTTGGTGCGCATCACTTGTGCAAAACTTATTTCTTCTTGATTGTACAGGTTATAGGTTGTTAAACATTAAAGAAGAATGTTAATATAGTTTGCTATGAGTTTGTGTGATTTTTTGTACAATGCTATTAGGTGCACAACACTTTTGTTATTCTTATTTTTGCTTCTTTGTAAGGCTTATAGGTTGTTAAACATTGAATAAGAAATTCTGTTTTGTGTGTAGCAGTTTGTGTGTAATTCAATTGCGATTTGGCTAATTGAATCGTGCCCTAAATAAGCACATAGCATATTTTTTTAAATAAGTTTTTAGTCATTGAAAAACTTTATTTTTGATATTTTTTTAGTAACTAAAAACTTATTTTAAAGAAATTGTTATGTTGTTATTTAGAGCCCTATTCAATTGGGCAAATTACAATTGAATGAGGTCCTTTGTGTGTACCATATGTTGCATAGTTTGGCCCTCATTCAATTGCATTTTTTACAATGTAATAGTACTCTAAGGCCCTCATTCAATTGCAATTTTGACAATTGAATAGGGGTCTAAATAAGCACATCACATATATTTTTTAAAGAAGTTTTTAGTTATTAAGCATCTATCCAAAAGCAAGGTTTTCACTACCGAAAAACTTCTTTAAAAAATATATGTTATGTGATTATTTTGATCCCTATTGAATTTGCAAAATCGCAATTGAATAAGGGCCTAAGGCCGTAATTGAATTGCAATGTAGAAATTTGAATAGGGTTGTAAAGAAGCACATCACATATATTTTTTAAAATAGAATAAGGGCCTAAAAGTTCTTATTTATAGCCATATTTAATTGTCCAAAATAGCAATTGAATGAGGGCCTTTGGTTACTGCATTTGTTATATTGTGAGCTCCTCATTCAATTGTGTTTTGTCCAATGGAATAGAGCTCAATATCAGCACAGAGCATATTTTTTTACGGAATTTTGTATTTAGTGAGCTTGGCCCTCATTCAATTGTGATTTGGCCAATTGAATAGGGCTCTAAATAAGCACATAACATATTTTTTTAAAGAAGTTTTTAGTTAGTAAGCATCTATCCAAAAGCAAGGTTTTCACTAACTAAAAACTTATTTTAAAAAAATATGTTATGTGCTTATTTAGACCCCTATTCAATTGGCCAAATCACAATTGAATGAGGGCCCTTGTATTTAAAAGCAACGTGTTCACAAAAGAAAAATTTCCTTTAAAAAATATGCTCTGTGCTTATATAGAGCCCTATTGAAATGGGCAAATCACATTTGAGTGAGGCCCTTGGCCATTAAAGACATATAGGTCCTCATTGAATTGCAATTTTGCCAATTGAAGAGGGCTCTATATAATCACATAACATATTTATTGAGCAAAGTTTTTAGTTATTGAAAACCTTGATTGTGGTTAGAAATTCAGTAACTAAAAAGTTCTGTATCAAAAATATGTTATGTGCTTATATAGAGCCCTATTCAATTGAGGAAGTCGCAATTGAATAAGGCTCATGGTTATTTCTTGTTTATACTTAATACTTTACCTTGATTGAAGTTTTGAATGACAGACGGTCCCCTCCTGCCAATCTTAATCCGCTGGTCTTCTTGTAGTGTCTGTTTGAAAAATAAAGTGAAATAGTTATTTTTATATTTATAATTTTTCATCTAGCAAAGCATGGCCTTTTGATCATGTAATGTCTTGTTGTATCTTACCTCTTCTTCTTTGTTGGTGTTCTTTAAAAGGGATTGTGCTTCACAGTGCACGGTGCAAATTGTTGAGAGACGCTGTTGATGCAGAGTCTGTTTGAATATTAAAAGAAATAGAAAGATTCAGCTTTCTATGATCTATTGAATTGCAGAAAAGGAATGTAATTTAAATATAGTTGTGTAATTTTTTTCAATTAACCTTATTTTTTGTTGGGGGCTACACACATATGTCACATACATGAAGCACATTCCATAGTTTAATGTAATTATTTTGTGTACGTGTGACATATCAGTATACATGAGTCAAATTTAAATGGTTAAATTAACCTTATATTTTTGTTTTCCAACACACATAAATGTCTGTGTGTGAGATGTAACTATAGATGATATACATATATGTGCGTGTGACATATCAGTATACATGACATATAATGTCATTTAAATGTAGTTGTTTACTGATTTTGTTGTAAGGTAATTTTGTTGCATTGGCAATACACATAAATGTGCGTGTCACATGTCACTATACATTATAGACATATATGTGCGTGTCACATGTCACTATGAAGGGGCAATACACAGAAATGTGCGTGTCAGATGTCACTATACATTATAGACATATATGTGCGTGTCACATGTCACTATACATTATAGACATAATATATGTGCGTGTCAGTCACTATACATAAAGCTCTGTTTAATATTAAATTATGTTTTTTTGTTGTTTTGTTAAATGAACCGTATTTTTTTGTGAGCCTATACACATAAATGTGCCATATATGATGACTACCTAAATCCTAGTTTTTTTTTTTATTTGTTTGACCTGTCCTGATAATAAAATGTAATATATTATAGCTTACCTCTCAGTTGTAATTTGCACAATGCAAAGTAGTAAATTAGTAAAGAATTGTCTTCTCAAGTAAAAGCAGCAGTTATCTCAGAAGTCACTCCGTTGATCACCTGAGGAGAAATGTATTTTTTTGTTTGAAATAGGCAGTATTTATAAACTTGTAGAAAGTTCTGGAAAGTGAGACCGTTAGAACGCAATACGCATGCGCTCTTTGCGTTCCAGCTTACAATTTGCGTTCCATCCGCCATTTTCTGCGTATTACTGTTCAAAATGGTGTTTAATCTGATTGTGATACGTTCCGCTTAGTATGTGTTTCATTATTGCGAGTAAGTGTAGTATAGTTACGTCTAAAGCCTCGCTTAGCGATGGTATTAGTGTCTAAAGTGTTTATTTTGATTTAAATGTAGGTGTAACTTGTTTTTTTGAGGTGCTGGCTGGTTCCTCTTGCTGTAGGTAAGCTTTTTATGTGTTTGTTGTGTGTCTTTGTTAAGTTTTAAATGTTTGTATGTCGGCGTGTTGCGTCCGATGTTTGCGAAGTCGTAATGTGTGGTAACGTGTCTCGTATGGTGTTTGCGTGTGTAGCCTCGTTTTCGTTTTCTTCGTCGGCCATTTTTTGTGTCGCTTAACAAACTATTTAGTGTCTAAACTCTTTTATTTTGAGTGCAATTAAGTTGTAAGTTGCATTTTTGAGGTCCTGGGTGCTTCCTGTTTGTGTAGGTAAGGTTTTTATGTATGTGCTGTGTGTATGTATTGTGTTTGTAATTTTGTAATGTTCGCGAGTTGCGTCCGAGTGTTGCGAGGCCGTAATGTGTGTGAACGTGTGTCGTATGTTGTTTGCGAGTGTCGTAATGTGTGTGAACGTGTGTCGTATGTTGTTTGCGAGTGTCGTAATGTGTTGCGACGTAAACTTTTTTTTGCAAGGGTCGCAGTTGCTGCAACTGAAGACCTCGCTTTGCGAGGTCCTCAGGTGCTGGCAAGGAGCGCCTGCGGCGCTCCATGCCAGCAACTGAGAACCTGGCACAGTGCCCTCGCTTCGCGAGGGCCGCGGGCTCGCTACGCGAGCCCGCAGCGTTAGCAACAACTCGTACGCTCACAACTATATATGTGATAAGAAATGGTAGTGTAATATAATATTGAAAATAAATAAACATACTAATATTTGCAGTACATAAGGTAAAAATCAACTATTGTCTTATCAACAAAATGCGGTCATCCAACTTTCCAAATGTGAAATGTAATCAGAAAAACATAAAAGAGATCCTGATTTTCAATATGGCAGAATTAGATCAAAATCAAAAACTGTACAACTTTGGGTAACATCAAATGAAGTGCACTCCAGCATAAAAAACACTCCAGCTGAAGATGGATCTTCCTGACATAAGCATCTCTGGCGTAATCAGTAGTGAGGATTGCATGTCCCACATACCACACAGGATCCTGGCCATGGACTCCAGCCAAGCAGCCAAGCAATATCCAATTAGTTTCCTATTCATCATGTCGGTCCAAATATGGCCACAGTATTTAGACTTCACCTACTGCAAGGACCAATATAAGGAGTAAAATAAACGGTCAACAATTATGCAAGTTCTTAATGGTTTGCTACAGATTAACCATGCAAAACCCACTTACACAGCAAGGAGCATATATTTTTGATTTAGCCTGGAGCATGGCCCTGAAAACATAATGCTCAATCACTGTGGGCCTCCATCAAGACCTTTTGCAGTTACTTCATTGACACTTTCCGGAAGATGTGCCAAATTGACCTAGTGAAAAAGAACACTATAATATAAAATGCAAAAACACATGGTACAAAATGTCAAATAGAACCCACAACCCCGCATCTTTACAGGTACATCATGCCAGGTAGCAAGAAAGTGCAAATGATCCTGCCACTCTCTTCAAGGATCTTTAAACCTAAGGGTAATTTCTTGGAACCTAAGATCCATCTTTTTCTTCCATTGACACGTACTAAAATGAATCCCAGGTCCTTTGTTTGACCTCAGCCCATTAACTATCTGAACCGCTATATAGCACTGCCATGATTTTAAAAGTTCAGCCTCCCTCTGGCAATCCACCAGAATTAAACCCTAAGGGTCATTTCTTAGAACCTAAGATCCATCTTTTTCTTCCATTGACACGTGCTAAAATGAATCCCCGGTCCTTCGTTTGACCTCAGCTCATTAACCATCTGAACCGCTATATAGCACTGCCATGATTTTAAAAGTTCAGCCTCCATCTGGCAATCCACCAGAATGTCAGTATCCTCCAACAAAGAGCTTGTTCACCTTCTAATAATATTTTTCGTGACACTGAGAGCCTCCATCAAGAACAAAGCAGGTCTTCCAGAAAATTTCAGATTGGTCAAGAACATAATTAAAATCATCAACAAAACTATAGGGTGTGAAAATCTGTCAAATAGACTATTTGCCTTAATTTCTCATACAGCATGCCCCTTGGTAAATTATTGAAAAAAATATTTTCACAGTTGAAAGCAATTTGAAGTATGCTATTACAGACACAACACTGCTAAGGATGACTCCTTCCAGTAACATATACTTTAAAGAACCAGACCTGTAAAATAAACCCTGCCCCACAGACTTTAAATATTTATTTTGACCAGAACATTACATCCAGAACAGCCACAACTTATATCCAAAACATAATTTTAAAGATGACATCAAATTTTATTTTTCCTTTTTGGTGTACAAAGACTCATTATTACAATGGTAGGGGGCAAATATAGACTGTTGATGAGCATCCCTTGTACCACAAAGTACTTATCTGTCAACTTAACTTTGGACCTTTTCAAGCTCACAGCATTCTTATGACCACTAGGGAAACTTATTCTTCTCTACCCAGCAAGCTTGCTCACTTAGATGTGTCTTTGTCCAGTTCTACCAGCTCTAGCTCTACTCCAAGACTATGTCTTAGCTGTAACAGCAGTGCAACTGTATTTTGCAGGTTTCTCCTTGGGCATATCTGCTCCTCCTTGACGTAATGTGTTGCTACACGTGTCCTTCCCTGCATGCATACCCTGCATACCCTGGTACCTCCCTCTGCGATATATGGCTTGAATTAGCATATCCTGCTTGGCAACTGCTGCCCTGGTATTTTACATCTCGTCTTAAACTGGACCCACCTACCCAATGTAATGGTTTAGGATATCTTGCTCCTCTTGCAGACCTCCTCATTCAGGTGACCTTCTGTGAGTTACTGAAAACCCATTTGTTACTCATTGTTTCTGTGGCTCCAGTGAAGTTCCCTCATAAACATTAGTTTAGGAGCCAGTTTGAGAGCAGTAGCAGGACTGGAAGTTCCAGACTTAAATGTTTTTAAAGTCCAATAACACTTTTCCATGCATTACTCAAATCAAACTTGAATTACTCTGGATGGAAGCCCACTTGCAGATCAAGGCTCTAACCGTCACTTCTTCTGACCTAATCAAACTTATGCTCTCTCTCTCTTCTCCTCCGTTTATATCCAAACATAAATTCCAGAGATTTATTCCAGTGAACTGCCAAAATGATTTTCTGCCAAATATTGCATTTTCAAAATTTACCATTTGTTTGTGGCTAGCTTTGTTATTGAAAGGTTAATAAAATATACAGCAAATAACATTTCTAAATACAATTTTAGGTTCTAAGTGTATCATTTCAATTACAAACAACAATTAAAAACAGAATATACTTTTATAAAAAATATTTATTTACAAACATACCTAATATGGTATTTCCACAAGTTATATGTATTTTACCTACACACCCTGTAGTAACATTTTTGGGTATTCCCCTGAAATGGGAAAAAGCCACTAGCTAAAATGCAAATAATGATTGCATTATTTATAAGAAACTTTACAACAATTAAAAGTGTGATTTTTTTTTATAATCCCCATCATCAAAAGAGACAAAAATAATTCACATTTAAAAAAAATAAAATAAAATGTCTTTCTTTTGAAAGTTTCACTTGAATAAAAAAAAAAAATAACACACACTTAGCACGGAATGCTGTTAGTAAACTGAACATATATTGACTGAGTTTGACATTCTTACACACTTTCACTTCTGCACCCTGTTGGGATATAACCCTTGAAATTGACTGACTCTGAATAATGTCTTCCAAGTATGGGATGAATGTTAGGGGTAAAGGCACCACATAGAGTCTGATAGGTTCACTTGTAGGATTAGGAAGATTTATTGCAGCTCCATATGGGAACCAGGTGCAGATTCAGCTGAAAAAACAATTTCATATCAATACTCGTTCTAGTTAAATAGGAAATAATTTGTCACAAATGTTATCTGTAGCCACAGAACAGTAGCATATACATATACAATGCATATAATATATGACATTTGATGCCAAAACCAGTAGGGTCCATAATGTTAAGCGTTTTTCTTCACAAAGTAATTGTGGACTAAGACCAGTTCAGAATCAGAGAGGAGTTAAGGTGTGAGTGTGTCCTAGGTCTTAGTGAGGAGCAAGACACTCAGTCAAGTTCAGAAGCAGAGAGGAGTTAAGGTGTGAGTGTGTGTGCTAGGTCTTAGAGACGAGCAAGAGACCAGGTCCAGTTCTGAAGCAAAGAGGAGTTAAGGTGTGAGTGTGTGTCCTAGGTCTTAGCGAAGAGCAAGAGACCAGGTCCAGTTCAGAAGCAGAGAGGAGTTAAGGTGTGAGTTTGTCCTAGGTCTGTTGGGGGCATTGCTTACTGACTTGGAGTTGAGGGAGAGGGTAGTTCTGTTGTGATATGTACTTCTACGTAATCTTATTGTTAAAGAGACTCTGGCACCCCAACAGAAAGTTGATATTATTTTAAAGAGCACTACAAACTAGCTATATATTATACTAGTATTTTTCTTCACAGTAAATAATTTCTGAAACATTTAGAATTGATTTTGCAGCTCCTGCATGCTAATGTGCTGCTAAGAGAATTTGATAAGGATGGGAGAGAGTGTAACTGATAAAATTGCAGGTCTTTATTTTGACCACTACAAAGACAAGCAGAATGAAATCCTAATTAGAACATCAAAGCAGCTAATTAATATGTGTGAGGAAGTTATTTGCATATAACTATAGCAATAACCATATGAAATTTCCCTGGATTGATTCATTTTAGAAAAAAATAATCAAATGTCCCTTTCCTTTTTTTTTTTAAGTCTGTAAAAATATTTTGTCTTCAAAGGAGCATAATATAGATTTGACATTTCTGAATTCCTTTTTTTTTAACCTAGGGGAATATGTGGGTAATGTTTGCAGCATATTTATGGTGGTGTTCACAGTTGTACAAAGGTATCAGTAACTATTCCTCTAATATTGTGGTAGAGTGAGAAGGTGGCAGTGTAAAAGCCAGAAAAGAAAGGGATGGGGTATCATTTTATGCCAAATTAATGTTCAATGTAGTGTTAAAAAATAAAAAATAAAAACAAATAAAAAATGGAAAACAATTTGTGGCAACTTACTTGTATGCTCTAAGAATGAATATACATTCAGTTGTATTTTTAATATAAAATATATTAATATAAGATAAAAATAACTTCTACAAGATGTCTATAAGATATATTTTGATACCTAAGAACATATAAGGAATTAAGATTCTTGTGGATTATTAATAGTCAATGTCTATAAAACCCATTAAGCATACAATCAGAAACTATAATTAAAATTTAGAATAGATTACTTTTAGTGGAACAAAATATGGTTCTGCACAATGTGTAAACCCATGGTCACAATACATTTCTAATTACATAAGTGTTGTAAGCCTAATTCCTGATACTTGACACAGTCAGAAATCAATGCCAGACTGAAATAAGCCCCAGTATTAGTGCCTGACACGTTACTGTCTGATATCAGAATCATAGTCATAAATCAGTGCCAGAGTTATTAGTGATGTCTGAGTCAGAATTCAGTTAGAATGAAATAAGATCTAATACTGACTCCTAACAGAGTTATACATTGGAGTAATGCTGATGTATGATGTGACTAACTTTTGACAATCAGATTCAAGAATGAATTTAGAGTTTTTGAGTTTAGATTGGGTTTATATAACGTATGAAAATCACCATCACATATATCAAGTAAAATAAAAAGTAACATACAAAAAACTAAGCAATTTGATAAATGAGAAAACATATCCATCTATAAGATATTATGTTTTACATGTTACATGAAATTACAGTTTAAAAAAACCTGGGGCCTTATTAACTTAGTAGTTCCCTCGGTCATCGCAAAAGGCATTTTTTTGCTGTTTACGAGGACCAAATCCCCAATACTTCCCTCGCAGACTGCTTTGCAAGATGACACTGAAAAAAAGCCGAGAATAGGCTCAGAGATAGCTACGTAGTAACACGCAGCCATAAATCTATGAGGCTACTGTAACTTACATATGCTCAATTGAATGAGGCTCATGGTGGGCAAAGGAGATATAGAGCTGATATATGGTGTGATAGATAGCATCAGTAGCAATTTAGTGGAGAGGTAATATCATGATACTGTATGCATACTTAGGGCTTGATTACATGACTAATGCTGGAAATCTTGTGAATGAACCTTCCAGGAGCCATGTAGCTATAACATTTCTCCCACAACAAAAATTAGTAAACCTTTACAGGTGATACTGTTCTCTACTATATTGGATATTTTACCTGAAGTGCAATTACAAGGCTGAAAATGAGGTTCTATCCCTTAATGAACATAAGTATAATCGTGATTTATTAGATTTTGAGAATGGCAATGTATTTAATTGGACTCATAGGAACAACAGCAGGAGGATATTACGCCCCTGTGTAGACCCTGGTAGACGGTATTTTATAACTCAGATACTGAGTTAGACTCCTCAATTACAGATGAGGAAGATATGAGACCTAATCCTGGTAGTCACCAAGGAAGAAGATTGGTCTCTTTTTTAGGCCAAGGTCCACCTTTCATGACAGAAAGGAATTGGACGTCATTCCAAGAGAACAACTTGGAGTCTACCAGAAACCTACGAGACCGCAAACAGTGGGGATACAAAGGGGGTATCAATTCCCAGAAGGATAATTGGACGAAAGAATCCAGGAGGTAAATGAGGATACATTGCAGATTATGAATTTATCATCTAAGATACTCACCATCCCACAAATTGAAGTTTTGAAGAAAGGACTTTCTTTCTCAACCAGCAATAGTTATCAATTTTTCCATGCATATCAAGATATAAATTTGTTTGCACGAAAACTGATGTTAAAAAATATATATTTTTGAATAAAACAGCTAATACAGGATTGCCATTACCAACGGCAACAACAATGGTGACAGATGTGATATGTGATCCTGCCATAACAAATGACAAGATCAAAGTTAAATCCCGTTTCAATCCGCCTCTCTCTAGCTGTCCAGCAGTGGAAGTATTTGTTAAGGATGTGACTCAAAATATGGTTAAATTACAACCTACTAAATTTAGTAATTTGAGTCGTGATGAAAATCAAGCCTTAAAAGACCTGAATGAATGGACGGATGTCATCATTAAACCTTTAGATAAGGGTGGAAACATTGTTATATGGCCAACGGTAATGTATATTCATAAGGCATTAAGACAACCCAGTAATTAGGCCTGTTATGAACGCCTATTAGGCGATCCAACCACTGAATATATGGAGTGTTATGATAAAATCATTGATGAAGCCAAAAATGATCTTATCACATATATAGTTGTGAGCATGTGAGTTGTTGCTAACGCTTGCGGGCTTGCGTAGCGAGGGCACTGGGCGAGGGCCTCAGTTGCTGGCATGGAGCGCCTTTGGCGCTCCATGCCAGCAACTGCGACCCTCGCAAACTTTACATCGCAACTCAAATAACACGACACACACATTACGACACTCGCAAACAACATACCACACACGTTCACACACATTACGGCCTCGCAACACTCGGACGCAACTCGAGAACATTACAAAAAAATTAAAAACACAATACATACACACAGCACATACATAAAAAACTTACCTACAGCAACAGGGAGCATCCAGGACCTCAAAAATGCAACTTACACCTTTGTTTCAATCAAAATAAAACAGTTTGGACAATAACAAATTTGATATGCGAGAGAAAAAATGGCCGCCGAACAAAACGAAAACGAGGCTACACACGCAAACACCATACGAGACACGTTACCAGATATTACGACCTCGCAAACATCGGACACAACACGCCGACATACAAACATTTGAAACACAATAAATATACACACCACACACATAAAAAACTTACCTACAGCAAGAGGAACCATCCAGCACCTCAAAAAACCAAGTTACACCTTCATTTAAATAAAAAAAAAAAACACTTTAGACACTAATGACATCGCTAAGCGAGAGAAAAAATGGCCGCCGAAAAAAACGAAAACGAGGCTACAGCACTCTCAACACGTAAAACACCACAACACACTCGCAAAACAACACACAAACTCGAAAAACACCACGAAGCACCAACGGATAATCCGCAAAGACGCATAACACAGATAAGCCGCCATTTTACGCCAATGCGTAAGTACACCACTACGCTAACGGTTTCGTCTTGCGCACGCACACTATTACACTGCACACATTCATCACGCTTACACAGCAGCTCCACACCACTAATGCTGCAGCAACATCAAAACAGATTGTCAGCTCTTCAACACAATGTTTCAAAATAAGTAAAGTATATTCATTTATTACTGTATTATATATTTTAGGATTACACACCAAACAGCATTAGCTACCTTACAATTTCATTGCCGTCATTTTTTGACGGGCAATTCTCTAGTCATTAATAACAAAGAACATAATATCAAATAAGCCAAGAATGGCAACGCTTTAGCTGTTGCCTAAGATACATAAGAATGCAAAGATTCCTCCCTGTAGACCAATTATTTCGGGTAGTGGTAGTTTGTGTTAAAATGGGAGCAAATTCATTGATATTCAACTTCGCCCATATGTACTAAGCCTGTCCTCTTATGTGAGAGACACTATGGACGTTCTGAAACGGCTCAATGACATCAGTGTAAATCAAGAAACGCTTTTAGTGACTTGTGATGTAGAGAGCCTTTATACCTCAATTAAACATGAGGCAGGATGTCAGGCAGTACAATACTTTCTTAATATGGCTACAATTGCTGATTATAATAGAAACAACTTTGTGTTGAGACTTTTGAAATATACTCTCCCTCACAACTACTTTGTGTTTAATGATTTATTCTATTTACAAAAAAGAGGAACAGCTATGTGGTCATCATGTGCACCGACCTACACTAATATCTACTTAGGATGGTGGGAAAGAGAACAGGTGTTTACTGATGATAATTCGGGATTTACTGATCATGTTACCATCTGGCTGAGATACATCGATGATATTTTGATTACCTGGGATGGAACTCAAGAATGTTTGGATGGATTAATTGGTAAATTAAATAAAACTGACCTCAATCTTAAACTGAGGTAGAGTTAAGTCCACACCCAGAAATAATTTTATTTCATATTTTTCCTCCACTGCCTTTAAAAGTTAAAGCCCTTATGTTGCAGATTTTGATGGTAGCAAAATCATTGATAGCCTCCAAGTGGAAGCAGAAATATGTCCCGTCTTGGAATGAGGTTAAAACGAAAGTGGATAAAAATCGTCTGCTAGAATCAAACTTTACCGACTTGGGGGTTATAAAAAAAAAGTAGTCTATCCTGGTTTTTATGGGATAAATATTTATTTAATACGTAATTAATGAAGCCACTGATCTGACCTAGGACATTCTGGCCACCTCTCCCGGGCCCATTCTCCCGATTTCCCCTCCATGATCCCCCACCGGACCCGAAGCCATGAATGGAAGAAGTGTGAATGGAAGTGTGTCTAGATTGAATTCATTTTTTAAAATAGTAGCTCGCAATATCATTGTGATGCCGTTGGGACTCTATTGCAGATCAAATTATTGAATGAACTTAATGGTGCAAAGGACCAAAAGGAGATGGAAGGCCTTAGTAAGATGGAAATAAAAGAAGGGTAAAGGAAGAGGGAAAGGAAAAGGGAGTAAAAGACAGAATGATAACAATAATTTCGTCTAGCTAGAACGATCCCATGTACTGTACTTTTGTGCTTCTTCATGTAACATCTCTTTTTTTTTAACTTTAAAATGAAAAGAAAAGGGAAAAGTAGTAATTGTAGTATGAAGAAGGAAAGGTCTCTATAATTTGACGGAAAAAAAAAATGTTTGATGTTAAATTGGCCAATTTGGGATAAAAATTTATTAAATATATAAGAACTTTCGTACAACCTGCGCAAAGCACGTGGTTTCAATATTTAGTTTTATTTCCTTTACCCAACTGATAAGTTGTATAACCTACTTTGTCTGGTATACTGTTCTTCTTCTCCTGTTTGATGTGTAATTTACCCAACGGATGGGTAGATGATATGTTTGCTTATGAAGTGTATGTAATTTATACTTTTCTAAAATAAAAAATAAATAAAAAAAAATAAAAAAAAATCTTAAACTTACTCACACTTGTGATTCAAAGAAAGTGGATTTTCTGGATATCACAATTAGTCAAGACAAAGAAGGAAGGATTGTTACTAACCTTTATCGCAAACCAACGTCCACCAAATAGCACTTTACATCATTCTAGTTCACATTTTCCTCCAACTCTACGTGCTATACCTGTAGGTGAATTTCTTTGTGTAAGATGAAATCGCTCAAATGTATATCTGTTTAAAGTAAGAGCTGATGAGTTGAGGAACCGACTAAGAAATAGAGGTTATAGTAACTCCTCTATTAAAAAAGCCTATCAGAGAGCTCTTCATACCCAAAGAGATAACTTATTATCCCCTAAGTTAAGAACTAATACAAAGGAGACAGTCAGATTTATTTCAACTTTCAATGAAGATTGGCGGAAAAGCGAAGACATTTTGAATAGACATATTAATGTCTTAAAAACAAACACTCGTATATCAACTTTGATTGGGGCCAAAATTGATACAGGATGGAGACGATCTAAAAATATTTGTGACGTTCTTGTACAAAGTCATTTCTGCAAAAAGAAGAAAAATTCCAGATCCTTACCTGATGGTACTTTTGGGTGTGGTCATTGCAAATTTTGCCCATTTATGTGCAAAGTGGAAACTATTATTGATAGGACTGGAAAGATAAGATGCCTAAAGGGCTTTTTCAACTGTGGTACATCTGCGGTAGTATACTGCTTACAATGTCCATGCCAACAGAGATATGTTGGTATCACGAGTAGAGAACTTAGAAAAAGGCTTGGTGAACATCTTTGTAATATATGTAACAGTGCTTCAGATGCCGCCAAAGGAAAACCCTGACTTCAGTAGCCAGACATTTTAGTGACAAACATTGTTCTAAACCCATACTTAAATGTTGGGTGTTAGAAAAAATAAGTCTTGGGATAAGGAAGAGTAATCTTGAATTAGAACTACTTAGAACAGATGGATAGCGTTACTTAATACTGTAGTCCCAGGTGAACTTAATGAATACAACAACTCCAGTGTATTTTTGTGAAATTCTATTAACATCTTTTAAGCCAAAATTATTGGTGGACTGGTTTATCTGTGTAGTTCTGTGAAAATTCTCTTATATTTAGTCACAATTCTTTTTCATATTTGAATTAAATATACTGTTTATTGATTTGAAATTATGTATTTCACTTAATATTATTTAGTATATTTTACACTAAGTTATTCTTCTTCTTAAGAGACAAATCCAAGGGCTGTTTGACTGTATATACTGTATATGTGAAACTCCATCATCTCTATTATTACTATTAGATGTTACCCAAGAAAGAGTTTATATATACGTGAAACTACATCATTTCTATCATTACCATTTGATCTGTTACCCAAGAAAGAGTTTATTAGATCTTTATGAATAATATCTTTGCCTGTTTTTGGTATAGTTGTGTTAACATACTCACCTTTTAAGTAATAAATGAATGATATGACATCCATTTGTATAACTTTTGGAGAAAATAATTATCATGATACAGTATAGACTGAATTATAATATTATAATATTCTGCTAAAATCATATGTGTTATTTTTCTATAATTGGATTGTGGACTGTATATCATTCCATGAATTATAACATATTATCAATATTATTATTTGTTTGTAATAGTGTGAGATGTATCAAGATGTCATAATAAGCCTTCTCTATGTAGATCTCACAAATGTCTAATTTGGGATTGATGTTCTATTCAAAATTAAATAATGGTGCTTTATCCTTCTATATCCACCTTAAGTTCTAACTCCTTTCTGTTTCTGTTATCCTTCTATATCCACCTTAAGTATTAACTCTTTCTGTTTCTGTAGTTCTGGTCATGAGTTAGTTGTTTGCAAACATGCAGCACATGCGAGAATCACGTGAACAAAAAGACTTACATGATATAAACCAGTGTGCCCCCTTCAGTTTTATGATCCCTGTGAAAGCTGACGCGAAATGTGCGCGCTGGATCTGTTTCCTGTGTCTCCCAATGATGACATCACTCTTTCAGGAGTAACTGATCTTCACAGGAGAATCTGTACCTCCGTAGATGGTGTTTTGTGTGCACATATATTCGTTGGAGAGTAGGTAAGTGCGCCAGTGGTGTGAATAGTCCCAGATAGGGAGTGTAGGATAGATCTTTATAGGTAGATTAATGGGTAAATAGTGGGCCCTTATCTGCCTAATCCAGTATACATATGTAAATATCGCCACAGCGGTACAATTTTTAATCACCTACTGCTTTGGATACTTCCTACTCTTCAATGAAATTGATTGTGTCATGCTCTCTGATTATTTAAATAATATTGTGCTTTGCAGTGTTACACTGCTATGTTGCTTTAATTTGAACCTATGATATATACTTAATTTAAGTGTGATAAATATCAGTAAATAATAATATGAATCAAATCATAGGTTAAATATACTCATTGTGAGGCACATTTAGATTTATGCATGTTATTTACTTTGTGTTTAATTGCGGGTGGTATTTGAGAGTACCGTGTGCAGTATGGGAGACTTGTAGTGAAACATCTTTTAATATCTATTTTACATTCAATATACCGGTATATTTTATATATTTAATAAAAGCTATATGTTATGTTTAAATGGTTTAAGTCATGATGCTCGTCTGTATGTAGAATAATTTTTGGAAACTCTTTGGGGGATGGTTGTCTTGGGAATTAAAGGTGTACTGTCCAATTCTCTCTAAAATTAGCCCTGTGCTTCTGTCAGCCTTGTGGCCCCCTAACTATGTCAGGCAATCCATACATCCCTTTGCAGGCCCTGAGATCTTCGACTCTCTCATAAGAGCTCTCATAGCTATGTATCAGCCTTGTGGGAGTTCTTACGGGATGCTTCTAAATAATATTTTTTTATTGGTTTGTTAAGGTGGTATACATTTCTTTTATATGGTGTAACAAAGTGCCCCCCAAAGGATGGTGCATTATACAGAGCTGCAAAGATTTCCCACAAGTAGAGAGGGAGTTAACTCCTGCAGAGGTAATTTAGGAAAAAACACTTGATTCACAGCTTTAAAATAGACAGAGAGAGAGGAGTGAGGCCCACCAAATAAGCTCTGGAGTGGGCCCAGAGTTACAGCCGCTGTGGTCTGTGTGACCAGAGAAGATCCAGTTTCCTGAGTGGAACTATGGAGTGAGGCAGAGGAAGTGTTGACAGGAAGTTTGGAGCTTGAGGACACCAGAAACAGTAGAGGATTCACAACCAGAGTGCCTGAAAGGAGCTGCCTGCAATTATTACAGAGGGATCAAGTCTGCTGCAACTTGGAGCTGCCTGGAAGAGGACCTGATAATAAAGGTACAGGATTAATTTGTTATATACCCCAGGGTAGAGACAGAAAACTTTTTCTTGCTGAGAGAAACGTTGCTTCATAAAAGTGGCCCTGGGGAGAGCACTTGGAGAGAAGGGTGGGCCAGTGCTCTATCCCCTGATATTGTATGAAAACAATAGTAAGTGTCCCCAGAAGGTGACTACCCAGGAGGTGAGCTGCTGTTAAAGAAACCCCTTAAAGTGAATACTTGAAGAGAGAGGCCAATGAAGTATTTGGACTGTGTATTGAGAGAGCTGCAAGGAAGCTGGATTTATTTTTCTGTTTATGGTATTTTCATGTGCTGTGTGTCTTAATAAAAATATAGAAAGGAATGAAAAGCCCCCTTGCCTCCTCCCATGCTAGAAGAGTTGGATAAAACAGAGCACTGACCCAGTCACAATGGGCATGTTGGGATGTTATCTACATGTTACATAGTTACATCGTTACATAGTAATTAAGGTTGAAAAAAGACTTTCAGTCCATCAAGTTTAAACTTTTAAGATCTCCTCTGATCTGCAATATGCGGATTAACTATGAATGAATTAGTTGTTAATTAATTATGTGTGCATATTGTGCTGGGATGCTATACATGAATATTTGTCTGTTTCCACATTCTCCCTTTTTCTGCCCACTGTTTCATTTTCCATCAGAGAGATGGTAGTTTTATATGTTTCTTTATATATTAACTTTAGAAATAGTACTTGTACTAAAGTTTATTACAAAGAAATAATAAAATTCAACAAAATTACCTGTTACATTAGCTACCAGCATGATGTAAATAAATTAAAATTTTAATTTTAATGAATAAAGATATACATAAATTCACCTATATATAGATTGCATCTCTTAGAATATTTAAACTATACAGTAAATAATGATTGTATTATATATATGACAAAAATATTATATCCTTTGAATATATATTATACATTTGTGTACTTATACAAGGTAATGGGTATTATTGCATAATTGTTATTGATAAATAATGTGCACCAGACTGAAAGTTAATCAGAAGTGTGTGAACTGGTAAAGTATAAATCTCAGGTTAAAATTAAATCTTGCCTTTGTTTTTACACTGTATGAGTTTCTGACTTTCTGACAGGGAGGCGAGTGTGCCTTGGCATGTTGTATCATTTAGACTTCTGTGCTGTGTTTTACTGTCCACAAAAGGATCAGAAGGGATGATTATGTTCATGCCAGGGCATTTTCCTGGATATACTCTAGACTAGTTGTGTGATGGAAACTATTTTGACCACACAGACATTTTAAATGGTTTTCAAAATTATATTAAAGCAATGATCCAACATTACAAAGTAATGATGGCTGCTGTAGTTGCCCAGCAGGTCATCTAACATAAACAGCTGTCAAATGCCATTGGTCTAGGAAGTCTATTGAATTATAGTTTTACCTTGTTGAAAGCTATACTATAAACCAACTCATAAGCTTAAGAATTAGCTTATTACACAATGCTGTTCTTTCCTATTAAAATAAATGTTTTTTGTTAGGTATATAATTTCCCTCTTTAAACCTGAGGTGCTAAATTGCATATGATATTATTAACTCTTTCCTTGAATATCAGTTTATTGCTTTTCCAAAACTTAAAGGAAATTGATAATGTATTTGTTTCATTTTGTTTTTTTTGCATTTAAAAGATGGTTTATGCTTATGCTCCACAGTAGGATTTTAAAGTGGAAAACCCAGTACAGAATGTACTTTATTGAACACATAGCTGCCCTGTGTTCAGCGCTTCTGCCAGACAATACCTATTAATAGAACTGTATGAATCTTCAGTTCAGTCAATAATATTACAGGTATACCCCGCTTAACGCTACCCCTTATAGCACTGTTTTTCCTGCCAGACCCCTTTTAAAGCTCTTATTCTCTATAGCATTGCCTCGCTATAACGTTGTTTATGCCTGCCTGACCGCTTTTAACACTCTGATTCACTATAATACTGTTTTTTTTTTCTCCAAAGAAAAAAGAATCCAGGATGACCTAGAAGCTTCAACATCAATAATTTTAAGTTTATATTTCTGCTACTGTTCAGTTTGTGTTATGTTTCCTGTTTCTTTGAAGTTCATTTAAATCCCCAAACGTTTAAATTTCAATTGAAATTGTGTGTCTTTTCATGAGTTCCCTATCTTCTTGTTAAACTTCTGTTTCGCTTAGCATTCCTACTGCCTGGAAACTATCTACAAGACTAAACAATGTATTCCTGTATATCCAGTGGCATTATAAATATATGTGTCTTGTAAATTTAAAGCAAATTTAAGAATGTTTTAACAATGATTCTTCATGCAAAAAAAATGTGTGCATTTTAATATTTAATGTAAGTACTATTATTTTGGTGGAAGATACACTCCATTCATTTATTGTGTATTTTCTATCCTTACTGTGTAACTATGGACATAATTAATGAGTTAAGAAAAGCCAAGAATGGCAAGCAGCAATCCTCTCTGTTTTGAGTGAATAAGTCTATGCCCTTCAGTCAAAGCACTAGACAGTACCAGGCCAAGCTGTCTCTACAACCTTTTAGCTATCTCAGTATACTCAAGGCCATGCCGTTGTGAAGCCAGAGGTAAGAAGAATATTTTTGCTGAAGCAAGCTAAAAGCAGAAGAAATATACCTATTGACTCTGTTTATAGATTTATAAATTAACTAAAATATTAAATGAGAGATAAATTCATATGCCTACAACCCAAGAATATTTGGATCAAGAATAGCCAACAAATCATTACAATTAACATTTAAGTAAGATATTTAGAGACAACATAAATCATGCAAGAAAGTTCCGAGATCTACTAGCCTTTTGGAATATGTTGTCTCATTACAAATAAAAGATAATAATACAAAAACAGTTCAGATATTGCTCTGATGTTCTTGTAGATAGTCAGAGAGAATCATTATGTCATCATAATAAAGAATAAACTAGCATAGTAAGTCTTAGAAGTTATCATTGCTGAAGATTAGATTTTGGCAGACATTAGAGGTAACAATTCATCTCTAGGCTTTATACAAATAAGACTGCAAGATCTTTCCAAGGTGGTGTTTAAGTAATTATTAATCCATCTAGAAGGTGATAAATGCAAGACAGAAAAAAATAATTATTCATATACTCTTATTAAATTATCTACAGCCCACAAAGTGGCAAATATAACTGTTTCTGGTTATGGTATATTACCATGTAAAATACGTGAGTTGGTATATGATCACTATAATTTTATTTTCCTGTATTTGATTTCAAACACTTTGGAAGCTCACTGCACTTTGTTGGTTTTTCTGATGCTAAATTTAAATTTAATTTTTTATAAGCTTACCTTTTAAAGTTCAATACATCTGTACATCACCTGTACATTTATACAATTCTAAAATGATAAAGACATTTTATTTTCACATTTTACTTTCTTTCTTACCATTATTTTCTACTGAGCAAAAAAAATAATACTTTTGATATTTTTTAGATTGAATAAAATTAGATTTAAAGTATAGAACACATTATTTTACCTGCTCTTGGTGATGTATTAGTTTGGAATATATTCAAAACTGTTGCCCTCAAAAAGGTCATCCTACAATATATAAAATAGTGACTTTTTAGGCTTTCTCACTAAATCAACATTCCTGAGCAAATGTAATTTAACAACAATTTAAATTAAAATATTGATATGGTTATTAAAATTAAAAATGTGTTTTCAATGTCAATGAAATAGAATGCTTGCAGCATAACAATAATTAGACAATATACTACATTAGGAACTTGTAAAAGTAAGGAACATTTCTCAGTTAGGTTTCTATAAATTACAAAATTAGAAATGTATGGTATTTACAAATTCAGCTTAACTTAATTTCTGTTTTTTTAGGCATTATTTTGGTGAAAATACATTTTAGAAAAATAATCTTTAATATTACAACTTTGATTACTCCATGTTAAAATGTTATGTTCATATATATACACTGGCTAATATGTAAACAGAATTTTGAAACAATATAACAATCAATAAAACATTAAGCTGCAAAAGTGATAAAATGTTGTACTGCATAATAATAATAATAAACTTACTATAATATATTTGAGAAATGTCCAAGATTGTAGATGCTCTAGGCTTATTAAAAACCTGAGGGAAGTGTGGTTAACATGGATTTTTATTTAAGTATTTTGTACTTTAGTGGATACATAAATTACACAGCTGTGTGTAAAGACATACTGCATTATGGACCAAATGTATGATTCCATCTCAAAAACAAAAGAAAGTGCAGAAATAATGAACAGCAATGAAATGTGTTTTGGACCTGCAAGTGAACTAACTTCAACCTCATAAAAAATACCACAATTTCACTTGCATGTTAAATGTTGTTCTCAGTCCAAAAAATAGGTCATAAGAGAAATGATTACAGTCCATAACTGGTCATAAAAAATAAAGGTATTAAAAGATTTGAAGGATGAATAACCTGAACAAGGGAAAAATAAAGAAACAAAAATGTGCAGTGAAGACTATAAATATGATGATAACATTGTTAATAGCTATTTAGCAAGACTAATCAACTGATCTATAAGCAAAGAGTGGAATAGCTGTATATAACAATTATTGATCCAAGCATAGTGTAAGGACATATGCAACATTATTGGATCTGCTTATATATCAGTGAACCAGATGCAACCAGTATGCCATGCTAGGGTAAAATGTGAGATGGCCACTGACAAAAAAAAAAACATATTAGGGAACATATAAAGACTTCTTTATGGCTTTCACGGACTCTTCATGGCTGGTATAGGTTTGATAGTACTTGACCTAGATTCGAGCACCCCATTTTAGGTGGAGAAGGACACTGGGCGAGATTATGCAAGGTATAATCCAGACAAAATATGGCAACAAGAAGTACATCCAAAAATATGATAATTTGGAAAGTACACTGGGGAGGGTGGATGCTGGACCACAGTTAACCATAATAGCAGCAGAATCATCCCCCAAAATAGTTGTAATATTGTCTGCATTGGTCCTGTGTGATACCATCTGCCAAGATGCCAAGTAAAACAGCAAATAAAAAGTTTTATAAGTAAGTAATCAGCTACATACTGATATAGTGTCACATGTTTGATTACCCACATACATATATATATATATATATATATATATATATATATATATATATATATGTGTGTGTGTGTGTGTGTGTGTGTGTACGGTGGAGGGCTTCTATCGCTCTTTTGCCCACCATATTATAAATGATTGTTGTGGTGAACTACCTACTCATAAGGTCCACAACACAAGCTGAGATCCCACTCCATGCTGATGATAGCTAGTAAGCTTGAAACAACTGTACATTAAAGCTGTGTAATACAGCAGTTATAAGCTTAAACAAAGCCATGTTTGAAAATGGCTATGGATTAAAGAGCAAGGCATTTGTGGGCACATTTGCATGTCGCAGCCCAGCTTGGCAGAATGAAGTGTAATAAATGATTTTTCTTGAAATTCTAAGCTGGAAGCAGGTTTTTTTAACTTGTTTTAGAAATTCAAATGTGAACACAGATGTACAATTTATTTACTGTATATATATATATGTGTGTAATCAAACATAAAGGCTTTTGATACAGTGCAACATGGGAGACTATTGTGCAAAAAAGAGATACAGGAGTTGCAGTAAATATCTGCTCATGGATTGAGAGCTGGCTAAAAGACAGGAAGCAAAGGGTTGTTGTAAATGGAACATACTTTGATTGGACTAATGTGGTAAGTGGGGTTCCTCAGGGTTCAGTATTAGGCCCTCTCCTTTTTAACATATTTATTAAAGACTTAGAGGTAATATTGGAGTGTGGTGTCTCCATTTTCGCTGATGACATGAAGTTGTGCAAGGTAATTAACTTAGATAGTGATGTGCTTTCTCTCCAAAGGGATGTACATGAAATTGAGGAATGGGCATCTAAATGGCAGATGAGATTTAATATGAATACATGTAAAGTTATGCATCTGGGAAGGAAAAATAGCCATGTAATTTATAATCTTAATGGAGCAAATCTAGATGTATCAGATATTGAAAGGGGTTTGGGAGTGCTTGTAGACAACCACCTAGGTAACAGTGCTCAAAGCCAAGCAGCAGCTGCAAAGGCAAATAAAATATTAGCATGTATTAAGAAGGGTATAGAAGCCAGGGAAACAAATATAATTCTGCCACTATACAAATCTCTAGTATGCCCTCATTTGGAATATGGAGTACAATTTTGGGCACCACTTCATAAAAAGGACATTGTAGAGCTGGAAAAAGTACAGAGGAGGGCAACAAAACTAATAAGGGGAATGGAGGGGCTAAGTTATGAAGAAAGACTAACCAAATTAAACATATTATCTCTAGAAAAAAAGGATTTAAGAGGAGATATGATTACCTTATATAAATACATCCAGGGTCAGTATAAAGATTTGTCAAGGGAGCTTTTTGTGCCAAGAGGTTTTCAACTGACAAGAGGAGAGAATTAAAAAGATTCCACCTTAAAGAAATAAAAGGGTTCTTCACAGTAAGAGTGGTTAATCTGTGGAATTCTCCACCAGAGGAGGTGCTGACAGTGGATTCGATAGATAACTTTAAAAGGGGACTGGATTTATTTCTAATTAAAAAGGGAATTCAGGTTTATCATGGATAATTAGAGAGACAGTATTGATCCAGGGAGAAGTCTGGTCGCCGGTGTCTGGGATCAGGAGGGAATTTGCCTTCCTCTGGATTAATTAATAATAAAAAATAAAAATAAATAAATAATTGATTAATAATTAATTAACAACTCATTAATTAATAGTTAATCTGCATATTGCAGATCAGAGGAGATCTTAAAAGGTTGAACTTGATGGACTGAAAGTCTTTTTTCAACCTTAAATACTATGTAACTAAGTAACTATGTAACTATATATGATACTCACACTCTACCAGTCTCAAAGTCTCAACTATATATATATATATATATATATATATATATATATATATATATATTCCATATATTCCATATTGGAGTAAAAAAGCAATATTGTCACTGACCACTTATCAAAACATTATACAGTAATACATAACAGCACTGCTTACAGCTCAATTTACATTAAATAAATCTATATATAAAATCAAGCATATGATAGAATAGTCAGTTTACTATATGGATATGGATATACAATATATATATGTCTCCAGATGGTAAACTGACTATTCTGACTATCATATGTTTGGTTTTGTAAATATGTATATATGCACACACACACACACACACACACACACACACACACTACCAGTACCTTCCAGGGAAGCTGCTCACTCACCAATAAAATCCCTGTGCATCATCTTGCCCAGCACACTGAGCAGCTCGGGCAACAGCACAGAGGGACCACAGCATTCTAGAGAAGGAACACTCAGTAGGACTACAGGTCCCAGCATTCACGGCAAGCAGATCACAGCAGGGGCGAGCAGACCACAGAAAGGGGCGGGCGGAGCTACCTTCCCTCTTCCTCTTGACAAACTCTGTCCGGTGCTTTCAATTTCATTTTTAATTTGCCTCTTGGTAGGTTCCCAGGCTCTTTCACCTGGACCCCCAAGATTGGACTGCACTGGGCCCGTCCAGAGGAGGGCCTCAGTGCATTGCACCACCTGCACTGGCGGTAGCTCCACCAGTGCACTAAAACCAAGCCTGGCAGAAATTGTGAAATTTTGGCATTTATTTATGAAAATGTGACTGATCATGCAAAAAAAAGTATTTTATTGAAAGATAGTGAACATATGAAGCCATTTATTATCACATAGTTGTTTTGCTCCTTTTTAAATCATAATGATAACAGAGATCACCCTTGAATGTGTGGCCTTGTTACAGACACACAAGGTGACGCACACAGTTAAAGGTTAATTTCCCACATCTGTGACTTTTTAAATTGCAGTTATTGTCTGTGTATAAATAGTCAATGAGTTTGTTAGCGCTTACGTGGATGCACTGAGTAGGTTAGATACTGAGCCATGGGGAGCAGAAAAGAACTGACAAAAAACCTGCGTTACAAGGTAATGGAACTTCATAAAGATGGAAAAGGTTATAAAAAGATATCCAAAGCCTTGAAATGCCAATCAGTACTGTTCAATCACTTATTTGGAAGTGGAAATTCGGGGATCTCTTGATACCAATCCAAGTTCAGGTAGACTAAGAAATATTTCAGCCACAACTGCCAGAAAAATTGTTCGGAATACAAAGAAAAACCCACAGGTGATTTCAGGAGAAATACTGGCTGCTCTGGAAAAAGACGGTGTTGTTTTTTCAAGGAGCATAATAAAATGATACTTGAACAAAAATTAGCTATATGGGCGAGTTGCCAGAAAGAAGCCTTTACTGTGCCAATGCCACAAAAAAAAAAAAGCCTGGTTTGCAATATGCCTGACAACACCTTACATGCCTCACAGCTTCTGGCACACTGTAAATTGGAGTGACAAGAGCTTCATGGTCACAAAGATAAGCGCTATATTTGGAGAGGGGTTAACCAGGCCTATAGTGAAAAGAATATAATCCCCACTGTGAAGCATGGTGGTGGCTCACTGATGTTTTGGGTGTGTGTGAGCTCTAAATACACGTTGAATCTTGTGAAAATTGATAGCAAGATGAATGCAGCATGTTATCAGAAAATACTGACAAACAATTTGCATTCTTCTGCTTGAAGGCTGCACATGGGATGCTCTTGGACTTTCCAGAATGACAATGACCCTAAGCACAAGGCCAATTTGGCCCTCCAGTGGTTACAGCAGAAAAAGATGATGGTTATGGAGTGGTCATCACAGTCTCCTGACCTTAATATCGTTGAGTCAATCTGGGGAGATCTCAAACGTGCGGTTCATTCAAGACGACCAAAGAATTTGCATGACCTGGAGGCATTTTGCCATGACGTATGGGCAGCTATACCACCTGCAAGAATTAGGGGCCTTATAGACAACTATTACAAAAGACTGCACGCTGTCATTGATGGTAAAGGAGGCAATACAGAGTATGAAGAACTAAGGGTATCCAAACTTTTGAACCGAGTCATTTCATTTTTTTTCTTTGTCATCATGTTTTGTTTTATGATTGTGCCATTCTGGTTGGTAGCACTGCATAAATACAGAGAAAGAAAAGAAAGCAGGTGGTTAAACTGTCAAGGAAAATAAAGATAAAGATTGATAAGCAAAACACTTTGATAGAAAAGAGTATTGCTGAAAATAATCTGTGGATGCCAAGAAAGAGAGCAGCATATCCATAGCATTCTCAGATGGTTTTTGGATTTCATTTAACCAACTTGCCTCTTCTAAAGCATTTCTACTGAGGTCAGATTTTCAATACCATACATGATTTAATCAGAAAATACAACAACTTGAGGGCAGTATAAATGTGCATTAGATATCATACCTCTATGTTGGTGTGGATAAATGCTACTAATGCCCAAATACCATCTCACATGAATAGCTTGTGGTACAATTAATGACTGCTACACTATTTTTATTTTTTTACTTTTATTCCCAACAATTTCTGGCATATGTCACCCGTGGTTTTAATTGCAGCATTTGTTTTGTGGATATCAAATAAAGCTTTTTTTTGTTGAAACACATTTATATGTGATATATATATGATCCTCCAAACAAAAATAGTTTATTAATTTGAGCAATGATAACTTAATTTTAAAAATCTAATCAAACTATATCATAAATGCACTTGTAGACTGATAAGCAGTGGTGAGTTTAAGGTTAATCATGTATACATTTTGCAATTTTGTTTTGATTATTTAAAATTGTTTTATTTAATATTCTGTATTGCTATTTTTCAGTTAAAATTAATATATTTTTCTGTTGACTGAAAACATTATGTATCAGTATGTAAAGGTTATCAATTAATAATACATATGAGAAACAAACCCATTCTTAAGAAACTTTAATCTGACTCAGCTTCTGAATCAAACAATCACCCTCTCTCTCTAATTCCTCTTGCTTCAAAACTGCTTGAGAAACATGTCTACAATTGCCTTAACAAATGTATTTTCTCCAACACCCTTTTTGACCCTTTCAGTCTGGCTTCCAGACCCAAAACTCCACAGAAACAGCTTTCACAAAAGTCACTAATGACTTTCTCACCTTCAAGTCAAAGGACCACTTCTTTATTCTAATTCTCCTGGATATCTCTGCTGTCTTTGACACCAGTTGACCATTCTCCTCCAATCAAATTCTTGGATTGGGGGATTGGCATCCGTGACACTGCTGTCTGATGGTTCATATCCTACCTAAAAGGTCAAAACTTAGTATCTCATTCTTTGGCACCTCTTCTTCACGTTGCAATCTGACTGTTGGCATAATATCTCAAAAATACCTCACCATGTTACACAAAACTAAAATTCTAAACCATTTTCATATTATATCTGACCTCGACTACAGCAACTCACTCCTTGCTGACCTCCCCATTAGTTATCTGTCTCCACTCCAGTCCATAATCAATGTCTGTGCTAGACTCATCTACCATAATTAACACTCAGTGTTTTCGGCACTTAAAATGTAATGTATAAAGCCCTCAACAACAGTAAACCTCATTTTCTCTTTCTTCTTTCCTCCTCTCAAATCACCTATTCTCACTCCCAGCTTCAAGAATTTTCTTGTGCTGCCCTTACTCTATGAAACTCCTTGACTCATTCCACTAGACTATCTTCCTGCCTCAAAACCTTCAAAATCTCACAAAAAAATCTGTTGAAAGAATCTTATGACCTTCCGCCTTAATATGCACAACTGTATACTCTACAGCATAATATCACTCACAACCACAGCCTAGAGTGCAACACACAGCCACCTCCACTTGTTTGTGCCTATTGTCTTACACATTGTCATCTTGCATCTACATATGTTTGTTTTAAGCTCAATAATAGGGCCCTCCATCATTTTGCAATGTGTTAATATTGTTTATTGCCTTGCATTTAAAGCCTGTACAGCGCTACGTAATATGTTGGCATGTTACAAATAAAGTATAATAAATACTACAACTACTAATAATAATAATAATAACAATATTGCACTATAACACGCAAGACAACAATTAGATCAAGCAGAATAGCCAAAGATCACAGGGTTTATATATGTGTGGTTGGAGTAAGACTGGATGGAATATTCCTGCTATGAAGTGTTGGTTTTTAGGAAACAAGTCATCCAGAACCAAGAAGTAGCTGAAATGTAAACAGCGAATAGCACTAGCAGCATTGAGACATTAATGAAGAAATGATTCTAATAAGCTTGCCATACCCTCAAATTGCCATGATGTGAGCAAATCTTCACATGTCCCTGATGAGTCTGCTGTTTTAATCGTAGTTGATCTTGGCTCTCATCTCTTCACTGTTTTCTCTCCCACGTTATCACCATACCTAGTAAATACTTGCAACAAAGCTAGCCATGAAGCCCATAAAAATGTCAAATTTGTCTTTGTATTCTGATTGCCAGTGGAGTTCCCACACATGCCACCACTGGTCTATATGCACAAGTGAATGTAATGCTATTTTGGCTTATGCATAAATCTATAAACCAGGAAATTAATATTCAAAAATGGAAACAGAAATTATAAAAATTATCAAATTTTAATGATATAAGATCAATGTTATTTTGGTAAACATTGTAGTAATCATTTATGCACACAATTTTGTTGTTTCCTTTCTGATCTTAATCAAAGACAGCAGATTTTACCTTAATAACATTAGTTTTATTGGAGAAAAAAGTTTAAGGCTTGAATTATACATGAAAATGAATGAAACCCAAATCTATTACAATAAACAAACAACAACAATAAACATAAATATTATTATGTTATTGAGTGTCACAAGGAGGGACCAACTGGACCAGTCACTGAATGGATAGCACTGGTTAGGTACTCTCTCCTACAGATGTTTTGTATATTGGTCCTAGGAATTTCCCTGGCAGGAGGCTTGCTTCAGGATCTGTGGAGGGCAGGGATGCAGTTTTGGAACTTACATGCAGGACTCCTGCATGGTTGTATCAGAGCAAAGTAATTAAAACGTTTTTGTATATTTTTAAAAGGGGTAGTTCACTTTATTGAAACACACAGGGACATATGTACATGGGAGCACAAAAAGATCCCAGTAATTCAATTAATCTGGGTGCAGAGTAACAAACCCAATTAAGACAGGAAGGCTAGCTAACCAAATCAATCAGCATGTGGTCTTCAGTGCTCTATGTCCCCACGTGTGTCAGCTTCACAATGGGCCAGATTTGACCCGGCACACAATAATTGGATCACAGTATATGAATTACAAACTACACATAAAAATACATACCAACATCAGGCAGGTCCAACATGGAGATTAGCCAAACAGTGTCCAAATACACACAGACAAAAGGCGTATTCACTGGGGGATCATGGTCTCTAGATCTTAAACACACCAAAAAGGGGAAACCATGGTTATCACAAGGGTAGCCCCAAACTGTAAACAACACAGCCCAGGGGTGCCATGTGGATCTTGTGCTGGCCCAGGGAAGGGATTCCCTTGGGGAGAACTGGATTGGTCTCATTTGGGGATGTAAGAGAATCAGGTACTACAGTACAAATTTTTATAGGCGTCTCCCCCTTCAGGGTCTTCACCATACTAATAAAATAAGATTATAAACCCTACAAGAAAATAGCCTTGTTGAAACTTGGCAAATATCAGATAAAAATAATATGCCTCTCCAAATGAATAAGGGTTTGTTTCCCATTTGCAATGTGAAAAAGCTAATCATTTACACATACATAATTTTTATTAAATTGGGCACACACAAGAAAGGTTCAAGTCTCAAAGCATGCTGTTACGTTTTGGCAAATTGAAAACTAAGTTATTACAGTTAGCTGATCCTGCCAATATGTGTGTGTCATTCTGACTGCAATATCCTACTCATATAACTAAGGTACTCTTAGAAACTTTTTTTTTTAATTTCGAGATTATAGTTACTACTTTTAATTCAGAAATATTAAGACTAATAATAAAGGAAATATAGTTTATCAAACAAAAACTCTATGGGATTTATTCTGACATGAGTTCTAAAAGAGGGATATGTGAATATAACTTGACACAGAGACTGTTTTCTGCAATATAAAAGGTGATACATGGTCAGAATCCAACATTTGTGCATTTAAAGAGGCATTTCATTCCTCAATTTTGTGCATGACACAGAATTATGAAAATGTCTTTTATCATTCCAGTATTTATATTAATCTATAAAGAAAATATTTTTTTCATTTCCCTGAGCTTAGCATGTTGTCTGAACACGTTGAACTTGTTTGTCTTTCTTTAGTTTGAGCTCACCCTACAATCTAGGCAGGGGTGGAGTTAGTGTCAGTGCAAGATTCCCCTTCCGATGCAAAAGGATGTGCCAGCAGGTTGAGGGGGCCACAATTTTTTTTTTTTTTTGCATCAGGTCCATCTATTTACTAGCTCTGCCACTGCATCCTTATGTAAAAATGAGAGGTCAAGAATTATTTGTACAATGTTTATAATGACCATCATGTATAATTCAAATGTCCTGCTAGAAATTACAAAGTATAAAAGCAAACCATGTGGTAACTTTTAATATCTATATTTTAATAAAGTAAAAATAATATGGTTAAATTAACAAAGGGCTGTTATGAGTACAATTAAATTATCACTCTATTTGAGATGCACTGTTCAAAATTAAAACACAAAAACAAAACATGCATGACAATCCTCATCAGTTTAGAGTTGACCGTATACCTATACCCCTTTTTATATTTTATCTATATTTAGTCTATTTAAATCTTTGTTCTATATTTTGTTATGTATTACACTATAGTATGCATATCTCAGCTGTCACAGCTGTCAATAAAGGCAAAGTAGAAATTTAATGTGCAAATAATTATAAACAATAAACAGTAATGTAGAGTTTCCAACAGTTGCATCATTAAATTCATATCTACAAGTATATTTAAAGAGTATGTTTATTACGAAACACAAATATATATCACAAAAAAAATTAAACAGATAAAAAGTCCAAAAGTGTCCCTCTGTGGCCATTTTAAATGCTGAGAGGTCTAGGACTGCACAAAATCAGAATACCGTATATCTATATCTATATAATATATATATATTACATTGTCTACCAGTGCCGCTAGTTAAATGAAAAGTCTGCATTAAATTTTATTGTATGTGGGTTTCTGCTGTCTGGTTTTCAACAAAGACAATCCTTATATCTTTTTTGCCTGTGTGCAAAACACATTGGGCCTCATTCTATTATCGTCCGTAAAACGGCCGCAAAGCTGCGATTCCTTGCGGCCGTCTTACGGCCCCGTGTAGAGCTACCTTTACCTTGCAATTCAAATGGACGGCGCCGCAAGGATATACCCCTTACGGCCGGCCGCATATCATGCAACCGGCCGCAAGGTCAGAAAACTTTAAATGCAAATATATAATATATAAATGATAATAGAATGAGGCCCATTGTCTTTTCTTATATCACCATGTCTCCCATTTTCACTTTGTCTCACAATATCACTTCTTATTGTGGGTTTTCTCTTAATACTGAGCTGGTAATACCTCTTTTCTTCCTGTACTTCACATTCACTTCACCCTGAACAAAAATCCCAAAACAAAATGTATGTCATGAATTAATTACTGACATGATAATAGATTTATTTATTATAGTGACTGTAATTTTGTAGATCAACATAATGTTGTCTCACCTGAAATAAATAAGAAACATACTTTCATATAACATCATCTAATGCCATGCCATCAAAAATAATATTCCAAGAGATAAAGTGCCATACCATGTTTTGGCTCAAAATACTGAAACCGTCAATAAACCACACGCTCCTCTCTTTCTTTTACTACTTCTTTTGGATCTTATGAACATTCGTTTTTGTTTCCTTTTACATGACCTCTGTAACAGTTCAGTGTTCAAAATTAATAATGTGTTGTAAAAACTGGATTCTTGTGAGTATACTCACAGTGAAAATATCTTTAAGATGGAGCTCTTCCCATCTTTAACTGTGGCAATGTTCGGTACCACTTGTCATCAGCTGCCTCTACTGCATAGTGCAGCACTATCAAAGTAAATTATACTCTCAATTTGTCATCACAGTTATGGTAACTAGAACATTACAGCGGCTCGATAACTGCGTCACTGTATAAAGTATACATTTCAAGTCACAGTATGTATGTGTTCACTACTGTAAACATGATGGCACAGGTTTCTTATTAATATTGCTAATTTATTTTCTCTGTACATTTGCATTATTAGTATGGTTTGGATCTTGAACACATTGAATATTTTAGTTTTATAGGCTCTATATTTACTCTGCTCTATTCAATTCCAATCATATGCAGTTTGTAATTCATTAAAGTTAATCCTTTTCTCACTCTCATCACTAGCTCTATAGCCCTAAGAGAATTTTGGAGTTTCCTAAAACCTACCACACCCTCTCATGCTGCTATTAATTTGATCGTCATATGGTTTACATTTTCCTTATATATATGACATCATATTTGAATGAAGCTTTTCTAAATTATCACCAGTTCGTCAAGCTCTCAACCTCAGTTAAATATGAGTCTAATTCAATGTACAATAACACTTGCATGTCTTCAAAGAAAGTCGACCACATGTTATGCTACAAAAAAATGTTTTATAGCTACATTTCAAAATATTACACACTTATAGATTACCTGCTAAAGTATGCTCTACACAAAAACAATTATTTCTCTGTCAAGGAGTGATATCAAACCTATAAACCCCCTAGCTCAGGTACTACAGACAATCAGAGTTTGTTCAGGTGGGTCATCAAACAAAATATCTCAAAAAGCTTTATGAAATGCATCAAGTTGCGTAAATAAGTATTACAGACATACATCCATACCAGATTTTAATATTTAAGTACTCCATTACACAACCTTACAATAATTTAATAACAGGCAATAGTTAAAGGGACATGGAATGTTTCTGTATTTCACTAAGAATATATTTGTATCTATTTACTTTTATGTACTTTATTTTATTAAGAAGTTCTTAAAAGCTCTGTTTTTTTTCTGCCTAATATCATACAATTGTTATCTGTTTGGGTCTGCCCTTGGTAGTTCATGCTGCTCCTGTATATGCAGACTGCGAAGTGCAGGGTTTTAAATTAGCCTCTCGAGCAGCATTTTGTCCGGATGCTGCCACTGATTGATTGCTATGAGACTCTGCACACTCTGGGACTGCCTCATTCAAATGCGATTTTGCCAATTGAATAGGGCTCTATATAAGCACATAGCATTTTTTTTACAGAAGTTTTTAGTTTGTGAAGAACTTGCTTTTGAATAGAAGATCACAAACTAAAAACTTCTGTAAAAAAAATATGCTATGTGCTTATATAGAGCCCTATTCAATTAGCCAAATCGCATTTGAATGAGGCCCTCTGTATTTGGAAGTAAACTGTCTTCATGAGGGGATAAATCAGTTAGGAACTATTTGCAAGATTTTAGGCAGAAAAACAGTAATAAAATAAAATATATAAAGTAAAGAGATGCATATGTATATTATATTCCTAATAAAATCTAGGAACTTACCATGTCCATTTAAGTGGTCTATGAGCCTTATAGCTGTATTCAAGTGGCCCATCATGATATTTAGTCATTTTAAATGGACATTCAAACATAACATCCTTAGAAGCTGACATCTGACTGGACCCTGAAGTGGCACAAACAATGATCCTTTTTAGAGCCAGCAAGAATGACACTTGTACACTATGAGCTCGATTCATTTGTCTTTTCCATAAAGCACCTAACAAGATTGAAAACTACTTTCATTTTATAAATATTTCTGTGGAGGTGCTTTCTGCAGTGGTAACACAGAGACATTTTCCTATTATTGCATTAGAGTTATTAACATTTTATCACTTCAGTCACACACCTTGACCTGGGAACTGACATGGTGGTGGTGGTGCACATTTCACTCCATACCCACTATTCCTTCCCTCCAATTTTCATCTTTTAAGGTTCACACCATCCACCTCTTCTCACTTATCTCTTTACATGTTGCTGTGATCTATCAACCCTCCTGGACCAGCCTCTAAATTTCTTGATCACTTCGCCACCTGGCTCCCTCACTTTCTCCTCTTTAACGTTCCTTCACTTGTTTTTGGCGACTTCAACATTGCCATTGACACTCCCATCTCCCCTACTGCTGCTAAACTACTTTCACTTCCCTCTTCCCTCTGACTCTCACAATTGAGAGATTCCCCAACTCACCTTGATGGACACTCTCTAGACCTTATTTTCATCCATCTCTGCACAACCTCTAAACTTGCCATCTACCCACTTTCTCTATATGACCACCACCTTCTATCCTGTAGCCTCACTACATCTTTCTCTCACTGCCCTTCTTCTATCTCGAACACCAGTACCCACATAAAACTTCAAGCACTTGACCCTCAACACCTTTCCACTGTGCTATAACCCCTTCTCAGTCCCCTTAGTGATCTCACTTGTCCTGACACTGCCACTTCATAGTACAACATGACTCTTACTTCGACCATTGATACTCTGGCCCTATAACCACACACAGACACTCTTGCTCTCATTCACAACTATGGCACACTGCATAAACACGATACATCCAAAGGTGCTCCCGCACTGATGAATGACTATGGAGGAAATAAGGCACTTCAGCAGATTTCCTGCACTACAAGTTTATGTTGCGCTCCTACTTCTCTGCCCTCAACCTTGCCAAGTAGTATTATTTTACATCTTTAATATCTACACTATCCTCTAACCTCAAATGTTTGTTTGCTACCCACCACCACCTCCCGTCCCTTCCTGTCTCACAGCTGAAGTGTTTGCCAGCTATTTTAAGCATAACGTTGAAAACATTCATAATGAACTCTCCTCTCAACATGGATCACACTCTCCCTCCTCTCAACCAACTGATAACACCCAGCCTTTACTCTTCCCTAATCCCACAGCCATTATACATTCCTTTGACCTTGTAAAAGAGGATGAAGTATACAGCCTACTATCAACTTTTCATCTTACTACCTTTCCTCTAGATCCTGTTCCATCACAGCTTATCCCTCCCCTCTCTACCACACTTATCCCAGCTCTCACACATCTCTACAACCTTTCCCTAAACACTGGCACGTTTTAATCATCTCTAAAACATGCCATTATTACCCTCATTCTTAAAAAACCTTAATCTGACACTGATTGCGCAACTAACTACCACCCTATCTCTCTACTTCCCCTAGCTTCCAAACTGCTTGAGCAGCTCGTCTACAATCGCCTTACCCATTTTATCTCCTCTAATTCCCTTCTTTATACCTTCTAATCCAGCTTCCGGACCCAACACTCCACTGATACAGCTCTCACAAAAGTCACTAATGACTTACTCACTGCCAAGTCATTTTTCTATTCTACCTCTCCTGGAACTCTCTCATTTATTAATATAACAGTAAATATCAAGGATAAACAAGTATAAGTGTTTACACTTGTAAGCTTTGATATTTAGTTAGATCACAATATACAATTGTTAGGAAAATATTTCCCTGCTGAAGGAAAGAACACAGCACACAAGGTTATACTTTTATTTGGCGCCAAGGAGAGACCCAGGAAATACACAAACACACAGCTTGAGTGTACAAAATATCTCTGTTTAATACACTATTTTCTGGACCTTTCATGCAAGAAAATGTATAGATGTCACACCATCTGATCTCAAAATCAATAACTGAAAAGGTCTATGCGGTCAGGGCATAATGTCTAGCCAGTGCCTGTCATGTAAAGAAAAGTCTTGTGTGGTTAGAATGCGAAAGCATGAGTAGCAAGTAACAAGCAGGGAAGAGGGTCAAGTGACCCAATAGTATAGAGTTCAATAGGAAAATATCTAATAGCAGAAAAAATCTTAATACCTTATGGTGATCCTCTCAAGCCAAGTATTCGATTTTCCTTACAACAATCTACCCAATGTCTATTACAATCTCTTTTGGATAATTGGATAACAATTAGTCTTAACACACTTTATATTTGGTTAGATCAATACAGCAATCAATAAGCAGTGTATACCAATGTATCAAATGTGGACTAACAATTTATTTTAATACAATCTATGTTTGGTTAGTTCAATATAGGAGTATATAAAGAGTGTATATAATCTTATAACGTTTTGTTAACAGTCTATCTATATTTGGTTAGTGCAATACAGAAATGATATGCAGAGTAATTAAACAATCAACTGTCTATTTGATACAGTATATATGATATTAATAATTAGCAATATAACCTGTTACTCTATGAAAGCAATAAATAGCTAAATATGGTATAACAATCTACATGGCAGTTATAATATATAAATATATATTGAAGCAATATGTATCAAAGTTGGTTATATTGTATGTAGGTTGCAAGCTAGATAATCTTTGTATTTAGTTATTGGCAAGCTATTATTTGGTTACTGGTCTTACATCAAAATTGATTACATTTAAATGACTTTATCAAATCGGTCAATTCAATCAATAATGATGTAAGACAGTTTTGTTGATTGTATGTAACAGAGTTAAATGGTTACATTATTGAATAAAGTCAATCAGTCTGTTTTAGGGGATATGGGCACAGATTGAAATATATTGATTAACATCTACAGTCCAGTATGCAGGTGCTAATGAGTCTTGGTTCTGTGACCACTGCCAAAAGGGTAACAAAAGGATTGTGGTATATTGGGCTAATTTTAACTCCACTACAAATTAGATAGTACAGAAGAAAAAGACTAGGAAGAGACAAAAGACCCAGAAAAACAGCAAAGACCCTGCACCTTCTCTCTTACTCTTAGATAACTATTTCTTCCTCAGCGTCACAAGGTTGGTTTCCACCAATCACAAAAAGTTACTCCCCTTTTGCATGTATATGTATAAATTAGAAGGTATTGATAAATATGTGGTGTATATCTGTTTCTGTACGCTGGAGGGTAACCTAGCGCTGTTTATTAAAAATGGATTATATTAATATGTATGACCTTCTGTTCTATTTTGTCAAGTCCTTTTTGGTTAAACTAGGCCCCATTGTACACTAATCTTAACACCTGTTTGATAATGTTTATTCAGAACAATAGGACGTATGTCTTAGAACAAGAGACCTTAACAATGTTTCATATTGAGGAGCCATTTTTAGCCATGTGAAAATATTTGCGACTTGGCCTACCCAATTCTTGATTTGATTTGTGTAATAGACTCAGAGATTTAATATGTACAAAGAAAAATGATTTAACCCCTTCACATGTTAGAAGAGTATACTATAAGTGTTTGTGTATATAATGGTAGTAGCAAGACCCATGGGCAACCATATAATGTAAATAATAGATGAGTGTGGTATTCTTGTTACCCTCAAAACCCATGACAATCCTGTTTTGACTTCTGCAACTCACTTCTGGCTGACCCAACCACCACCCGTCTACCCCCCCTTCAATCCATAATGAATGCCTCCGCTAGGTTCATCTACCATACTAAACGATTAGAGTCCGCAGCACCTCTCTGTCAATCACTAAACTGGCTTTCTGTAGCCTTCAGAATAAAATTTGAAATCCTGACCCTAACTTACAAAGCCCTCAACAACCCTGCACCCCCTTTGTATCTCTGCTCTCGTCTCCAAATATTACCCCACCAACCCTCTTTGCTCTGCTAATGACCTTCCTTTGGGGAAAGCACTATGGACACTGGATTCTAAGCTCAAAGACAGGGCCTCCATGTTTTGTAATGTGTTAATATAGTTTTGCCTTAATCACAATGCATGGATAGCACTACAGAATATGTTGGTGCGTTACAAATAAACGATAATAATAATAATAATAATCTATTTTACAATAAGCCTTTATTTTTTCACATGCAGTCTGAATGATTCAATGTTCATAACTAGTAATTCAGTGCAGGCTTCAGACTGCTACTGCGCATCAAAAGAATAGTTTATTCTTGCACAATTTAAAACATACTTACAGAGTCTATTACAGAGTCTTCCATTTAAAAGATACTGATACATATGTTTCAAATATATTTATATTTAAACTCAACCCATTTATTTTTGTTAGTAGCCAGTAAACTGTAATTATTATAAATTCTGTAATGTGAAAATTAAACTTTGGCAACATTTACAAGAAGATTTTTATGAAGAAGAAAAAAAGTAGAATATATAAACATATAACAAATAATTTCACACTTCTCAAATTTTACATGAAATATTATTTATAATTTCCACTACCCAATCACAAGAGCCCCTATGCCAGATTTGTGCCACTAGCTTGATTTCTGCTCTTTTCTTTCGTATTCGATACTCAAACATGCACAAGATAGTAAGTGTACACATATTTTTTTCAGTATGCAAAAGATATGCAATACTTTCTATGGTATCTGTTTTAATTACAACAAATAACTATTTTTATTAAATGGAATTACATAAAAATCATTATCCTAAAATGTATGATGACAGACATGTGATTAAAACTTTATTTAGTTTTGTTATCCCTTCAGACCACTATTTCAACCCCAATAGACAAACTTTATTGGTCAGAACTCAACCACTAACATTGAGCAGGATACATTTAATTCATATTTCTAAAATTATAATGGAAAATGTATGTTTCACTAAAGTGGCACAAAGGGATGTCATGTGACCTGTCCTTTACTAATAATTGTAATTTACAAATCCTAGCCAGAGACCTGCAGCACCACAAATATGATTAGCAACTGAACTAGAACTATGGCTTCCAAATAGTGAATATGGATAAAATAATAATTTCTAATATTATTACAAAATTTTATTTTAAGCATCATGTTGCCATGGGAAAATTTTAACTAAAGTGATATAACACGGCTCATGGAAGAGTTAATGAACATCCTATGTTTTCTCTTAAATCTCTGCGCGTGCTCACAGTGAGTTAATCCTTATAAGTAAACTTAACCTTCTGAAGGAGCAGATAAAACCCTTATGAGAACCCTTTTGGGATACTTGAGGAGCTACAAGTGCCTCAGTCGAAGGTGTATTTGTAAGTACCGTTGTGAGTTTTGTAAGCTATTTTCCCTTAGGTGACCAACCACCTACACAATGAAGTAAGTTATTTTATGTCAACTAGTCTGTGGGTTTCATGTAAAACTTAAATGATCTCATAAGAACTCCTTTTGTTTAGAGCCATCCTTTTGTGAGATCTTAAAGAAGCCATGTAATCAAGCTTTAAGAGAGAAGGTTGCTCTTCTACAACAATGCAAATCATGGACAGACTTAGGACATATGTATTAGACCTTTGACTTTCATTATTGTACAAAAGTAAGTGATATATCCTGCTAATGAGTGAATGAAGACCGCAGTGTCCTATCATTATAATAAGAACATTTTATTCAACAAAGAGTTGCTAAGTACATGTGTGCTTCACATATTAGTGATTCTTGGCCAATGGTCAAAATGTATAAATTGTTGCATGATATGTACGGGGGATCATTGAGGCTACAATGGCAATTTTCAGTAGGAAAACCTTAATTTGAGCCTCAATGATCCACTCTGCATCTACTGTGAATATTGTTTTATGTTTTGCTACATTCTTCATACATCATGTTTTAAAAGGGTAGTTTTCAAAATTACTACCTTGAACTTCGGGGTCGCTTTATGCATTTTTATTTTATTTAGTCTTTCTTTGTCAAGCAAACAAATATTTGTTTAATTGTATTGACCATCTTCTTTTTATATGCAAGTTTCCAATAAAAAACATATGGGAGCTGTGTGAATGCTATACAACATACACCTATTCAGAACATTATTCCACTTGACAATGTTCTATAATTAGTATTTTTATGACAGATGGATAAAACAAATAAAATATAAATAAATTGAATCTTTGTTACAATTGTTCAATTAGTTAAAAGGATGTACAAAGGAATACAAATAATAGCAAATAAATATCTAGAAAACAATATCATAGATTCAAGTGTAAGTATAAATTTGAATTAATGAGCACCTTTGGTTCTTTTATTGGTGCCTTTGTTTTAAATGAAATAAAATAAATGGTATTTTATTGGAACCATAGTAAAGATTGTGGAAAAATATGTAGCTAATAATATGAACCTGATATCTGGACCTGTGGAACAGTACATTTTCAATGTGTTTTATTTCTCATGGGGTAACTAGAAATGCAGGCATTTTACAGCCTTATTAAATTGCGATTCGGTAAATTTAAAAGGGCTCTATTTAAGCACACAACATATTTTTTTTACAGAAGTTTTTAGTTGGTGAACTTCTATCCAAAAGCAAGGTCTTCACTAACTAAAAACTTCTGTAAATAAAATATGTTGTGTGCTTAAATACAGCCCTTTTAAATTTACCGAATCGCAATTTAATAAGGCTGTTAATGTTTATTTAATTAGTTTCATATTTACTTGAGATGCATCTAAACTATTATATGAAGGCCACAGCAGTTTAATTTAATTATTAAACAGTGATTATATTGAATTCATATTTTCAATACGTTTGGGAAAACACCAAACAGAACACACTAGTAAAAGTTAAAATCAATAAAATAATAATTTCCATTTTAAAATGTTTACATTTATCTACAAAAAAAAAACTATGCTATTGATCTGAGAGCATTTACTTTGCTTCTGAATGTAGCATATACAGTACTTAGAAAAGGCAATATTAGAAATATTCAGTAAAACGTGTATTTAATGATGGTATATGAGAATTAATAGAACCAATCATAGCAGAGTTGAAAAAAAAAATAGTAAAAGGCTCACATATAGTGCCCCTTGCTTTAGAGCCTTTATGAGGAAATGTTATTATTATTATTATTAATATACTATTCAAAAGTGAAGTACATCTCTTCCTGTGACTGTAATACCATTATCTGTTTATTTGCTCTCAAACTCCCAAATTATATATGACATTTAGATCTAGATTTAGATTTAGACATTTAGGGCCTCATTCTATTACCGGCCGTAAATCGGCCGTAAGGCTGCGATTCCTTGCGGGGGTTCAGTTTACTCGCGATTCTATTATACGGCCCCGCAAGGATCTCATCTTACGGCCGGCCGCATATCTTGGAATCGGCCGTAATCTGTGAAATATAAAAACTCAAAAATAAATTCAAGCCTGCACTGTACAGCTCTGTAAATGCTAGGGATCATATTGGGGGACATGAGGATTAAAAGTAACCCACTCTCAAGCTTGCACATCAGCCCAAACCCGAGTTCAAATTAACTGTTTATTTTCCGGCTGCGGCGTGGGTGTGTCTGAGGTGCTCCAAGCACTCTGGACTTTTTACATGGATATTTTACGGATATTAAAAATAAAATATTTTACGGATTTCTAACACCTAAAATCCCTTTATAGTCTTCTCAAAGTGCAGGATGGCTTTATTTGAGCTATTTTATGTGCTTAATTGGTGCTAGCGAGACCTCTTTCCTGCAAGTAAGCTGCGGCTCGCTTTTAGCCTTGCAGAGAGGTTTCCCGGAGCAATTGAATTGCAAAACTCTTGCGGCCGTTTTAGATCAAAGGCTTTCCTCTGGCGCGAGCGGCCGCAAGAGATAGCAAGGCACCGGCCGCAAGCCTGCCGGAGCCTCCGGCCGTAAGGGAATAGAATAGCCGAATAGCTTGCGGCCGGTCCTTGCGGCCCCGCAACGGCTGCGGCCGCTAATAGAATGAGGCCCTTAGACATTTAGATCTGTTTCTCTCCTTTGCACTTTCTTTCTCTCTTTGATTAAATTGTTTTATTGTTTTGCTCTACTAGCTAGTGGAGTTCTTCTATGCACTGTGCACTCAAGCTTATAGGAACTCCTATATAGGCCCTACTTAAAATAATATATATATATATATATATACTAGTGACTTGCCAGTCAAAATTGACAGCAATAAAATTTGAAGCCTGGCAATGCAGTTTGCCACACAATGCGAGGCTAGGGGCCTCATCGCGAGCCCCTCACTGAGTAACTTCGGTGCTCATTACGAGCCTCTACCCCTGTGTAATTTAGAGGCCCCACTATGAGCGCCTTTGGCAATGAAATTGTAAGTGAGCTAATGCTGTTTGGTGTATAATAATGAAATATATAATACATTAATAAATTAATCTACTTTACGTATTTTGAAGCATTGTGTTGAAGAGCTGGGAATCTGTTTTGATGTTGCTGCAGCATTAGTGGTGTGGAGGTGCTGTGTAAACGTGATGAACGTGTGCAGTGTAATAGTGTGCGTGCGCGAGACAAAACCGTTAGCGTAGTTGGGTACTTCCGCATTAGCGTAAAATGGCGGGTAATGTGTGGTATGCGTCTTAGCGGAATATCCGTAGGTCGCCGTCTGGAAGTTTTATTAACAGGTGCCTGGTGCTGCGGTTCTGCCCTTTTATTCATTTGTGTGGCTGCCAGGGAGACGCGTGTGAGGTGCAGGCCGTGTGCTGGTTTGACCCCCGAGGAAAGCTCCCCCGACAAATCTTTATACTGACCCTGGATGTATTTATATAAGGTAATCATATCTCCTCTTAGACGCCTTTTTTTTTTAGAGAAAATAAGTTTAATTTGGTTAGTCTTTCTTCATAACTTAGCCCCTCCATTCCCCTTATTAGTTTGGTTGCCCTTCTCTGTACCTTTTCCAGCTCTAAAATGTCCTTTTTATGAAGTGGTGCCCAAAATTGTACTCCATATTCCAAATGAGGGCGTACTAGAGATTTGTATAGTGGCAGAATTATATTTGCTTCCCTGGCTTCTATACCTTTCTTAATACATGCTAATATTTTATTTGCCTTTGCAGCTGCTGCTTGGCTTTGAGCACTGTTACCTAGGTGGTTGTCCACAAGCACTCCCAAATCCCTTTCAATATCTGATACACCTAGATTTGCTCCATTAAGATTATAAATTGCATGGCTATTTTTCCTTCCCAGATGCATAACCTTACATCTATTCGTATTAAATCTCATCTGCCATTTAGATGCCCATTCCTCAATTTTATGTAAATCCCCTTGGAGGGAAAGCACATCATTTTCTGATTTAATTACCTTGCACAACTTTGTGTCATCAGCTAAAATGGAGACACCACACTCCAATCCTACCTCTAAGTCATTAATAAATATGTTAAAAAGGAGAGGACCTAATACTGAACCCTGAGGAACCCCACTTACCTCATTAGTCCAATCGGAGTATGTTCCATTTACAACAACCCTTTGCTTCCTGTCTTTTAGCCAGCTCTCAATCCATGAGCAGATATTTACTGCAATTCCTGTATCCCTTACTTTTCCCAATAGTCTCCCATGTGGCACTGTATCAAAAGCCTTTGCAAAATCCAAAAAGACTACATCCACTGAATTGCCTTGATCCAGGTTCCTACTAACCTCCTCATAGAAACTAATTAGATTTGTTTGACATGACCTATCCCTCATAAACCCATGTTGACTCCTACTTATAATCCTGTTCAAATATACATATTCTTTTATATTATCCCTTATTAACCCTTCTAAAAGCTTCCCCACTACAGAAGTGAGGCTCACTGGTCTATAATTCCCCGGATTTGCTCTTGCTCCCTTTTTAAATATAGGTATCACATCAGCTTTTCTCCAGACATCTGGTAGAGACCCTGTGTTGAGTGAATCTTGAAAAATTAAATATAATGGTTTGGCTATTACAGAACCCAGTTCCCTTAGTACCCTTGGATGTATTCCATCAGGACCCGGGGCTTTATTAACATTTATTTTTTCCAACCTCTTTTGGATTACTTCCTGTGTTAACCAATTATTTGGCAAAGGTAGTGTAGCCCCATTATGTCGCAGTGTCCCAACCACTGGTACCTCCCTTGTGTATACCGAGGAAAAGAACCTAATTAGCTCATCTGCCTTTTCCTGGTCACTAATTTTCAGACAGCCTGTTTCACATTGTAATGTTCCTATAGCTTCCTTCCTCGCCTTCTTCCCATTAATATACTTAAAAAACATTTTAGGGTTAGTCTTACTCTCTTTTGCAATTAATTTTTCATTTTCTATTTTAGCCAGTCTAATCACGCTTTTGCAAGCCTTGTTGATTTCCTTGTATTCCCGTAAAGCAGTCTCTGTCCCCTCTTGTTTGTATAATTTAAATGCCTGTTTTTTACTCCGTATCTTGATCTTTAAATCATTGTTAAGCCACATAGGTTGTGATTTACTCCTTTTACTTTTATTCCCACACGGTATATGCCGATGTGTATGTATATTTAGTAAGGATTTAAATGTTGTCCATTTATGTTCAGTGTTTTTACCTATCAGTTCTCTGTCCCAGTCTATACTTTGTATTGCTGCCCTTAGACCGTTAAAATCTGCCCTTTTAAAATTAAGAGTTTTTGTTGGCCCCTTAAAATGTTGTTTTTTTAATTCAATCTCAAATGAGACTGTGTTGTGATCACTGTTTCCCAAAGGTTGCCCTATTTCAACATTTGATACAATATCAATATTATTTGTAATGAGTAAATCTAAGATAGCTTCATTTCTAGTAGGCTCCTGTATAACCTGGGCCAGATAATGATCCCTGAGTGTACTCAAGAACCTGCTCCCCTTAGCTGAACTGCTGGTCTCATTTATCCAGTTTATTTCAGGGTAATTAAAATCTCCCATTATTAGAACTTGCCCGTTCTTAGCTGCATTTCCAATCTGTAACAATAATTGTATTTCCTCACTTTCAGCTATATTTGGGGGTTTATAGCATACTCCTACTAATATTCTTTTGAAATTTGCTGCTCCGCTATTTAACTCTACCCACAAACATTCAACTTTATCACTAGGTCCACCATAACTATCTTCTCTGACTATAGCCTTAAATTCAGGCTTAACATACAGACAAATCCCTCCTCCTCGTTTACCATTGCCTCTATCTTTCCTAAATAGGTTATAACCATCCAGATTAACAGTCCAGTCATGAGATTCATCCCACCACGTTTCGGTAATGCCTATTAAATCCCATTTTTCATTAATTGCTAATAATTCTAACTCTCCCATTTTTCCTGGCAAGCTTCTGGCATTAGCAAGCATACACCTTATGTTATGAGTCTGTAGTTCTGAAGTGCCTGCCACTGAACTTGAATTACTTAGTACTACCTCCATATTGACTATACTACCCCTCCCCCCATCTCCTCCCCTATGAGTTGTTAATTCATCCCTTATACCCTCTACACTTTCTACCCCATTACTTATATCTAGTCCCTCCCCCCCACCTACTAGTTTAAAAACTCATCCAGCCTTTCTACCATCCTATCCCCTAGTACAAAAGCTCCCTCATCATTAAGGTGCAATCCATCCCTACTGTAGAGATTGTACCGAAGTGAGAAGTCAGCCCAGTGCTCTAAAAAGCCAAACCCCTCCTTAGTGCACCACATCTTTAGCCACGCATTAACCTCCCTAATCTCCTATATATATGTATACACTCTGCACATTACACACACACACAATACATCATTATATATATATGTATAGACTCTGCACATTACACACACACCTCACACACACACAAAACATCATTTTATATATATATATATATATATATATATATATATATGTATACACACTGCACATTACACACACAATACATCATTATATATATATGTGTACACACTGCACATTACACACACACCTCACACACACACACACACACAATCCATCATTATATATATATATATATATATATATATATGTATATGTATACACTCTGCACATTACACACACACCTCACACACACAATACATCCTCATATATATATATATATATATATATATATATATATATGTGTATACACTCTGCACATTACACACACAATACATCATTTTATATATATATATATATATATATATATATATATATATATATATGTATACACTCTGCACATTACACACACACACATAATACATCATTATATATATATATATGTATAGGGCTGCGGGCAAGAGCAGCGAGGGCTGCCGGCAAGGGCCTCAGTTGCTGGGATGGCGCTCCATGTATACACTCTGCACATTACACACACACCTCACACACACACAATACATCATTTTATATATATATATATATATATATATATATATATGTATACACACTGCACATTACACACACAATACATCATTATATATATATGTGTACACACTGCACATTACACACACACCTCACACACACAATACATCCTTTTATATATATATATATATATATATATATATATATATATATATAATATATATATATATATATGTGTATACACTCTGCACATTACACACACAATACATCATTATATATATATATATATATATATATATATATGTATACACTCTGCACATTACACACACACACATTATACATCATTATATATATAAATATGTATAGGGCTGCGGGCAAGAGCAGCGAGGGCTGCCGGCAAGGGCCTCAGTTGCTGGGATGGCGCTCCATCCCAGCAACTGAGGCCCTTGCCCGCAGCCCTCGCTACGCGAAGGCTACGGGCAAGGGCAGCGAGGGCTGCGGGGTGCTCCATCCCAGCAACTGAGGCCCTTGCCCGCAGCCCACACCCGGGAGAAGAGCTTAATGTCGGCGACAGCAGCCAAGAAACACAGAGGCCTCAGGCCCAGTATAAACCCCTCCCACACCGTCATAGTGATGTGCTGGAGTCTGTGCAGCCTCTCACTTCCTTAGAGACATGAAGCCGGCTGGTTGCTAGGGCCGCGAGGGCTGCGGGCAAGGGCCTCAGTTGCTGGGATGGAGCGCAAAGGGCTGCGGCAAGGGCTGCGGCAAGGGCAGCGAGGGCTGCGGGCAAGGGCAGCGAGGGCTGCGGGGCGCTCCATCCCAGCAACTGAGGCCCTTGCCCGCAGCCCACACCCGGGAGAAGAGCTTAATGTCGGGCGACAGTAGCCAAGAAACACAGAGGCCTCGGGCCCAGTATAAACCCCTTCCACACCGTCAGAGTGATTTGCTGGAGTCTGTGCAGCCTCTCACTTCCTTAGAGACATGAAGCCGGCTGGTTGCTAGGGCAGCGAGGGCCGCGGATCACCACTGAGGCCCTTGCCCGCAGCCCTCGCTATGCTACGCTGCGCAAGCCCGCAAGCGTGAGCAACGGCCCGTACGCTCACAACTATATATGTGATTATTATTATTACTTTTATTTGTAATGCTCCAACATCTTCTGTAGCGCTATACAGGGGAAAAGAACAAGGAAAAATATAATTTTAACAAAGTGCAGAATATGGAGGGCCCTGTTTTGACCTTAGAATCTTTGCAGAAAGTGCTTTTTTCCCAAAGTACTTTACAAGATTGAAAACTCTCTACTTACAATCTAAAGGGAATGGAAGAGGCAGATAAGGAATAGCAAGGGTCAGGAAGAAAAGTGAAGTTTAGGAAGGTATGCAAAGTCAGAATGTTTTTTTCCTATAGAAGGAATAGGAAAGCATCCGAGAAAGTAATTTGGTAAGTGATTTTAGTATGTAATATGTTATCTGGCCCTAGTGGTCAGATAGTATAATCTGTGAATGGGAATGTCAGGTGAGGGGCCTGGATTAGGAGATATGTCCGCAGAAGCCAGCAGAGGAAAGAGAGAGAGGGAGATGTTTTGGCATTTGGACTTGCAGAAGTGTTTCTGCTTTGCAATGATCACCTTCGGTGCTCATTGCAAGCCTCTCCCCCTGTGTACATTATAGGTCTTGCATTAAGTGTTACTGGTTTTGGGCTCTTTTTTACTGCCTTCGGCCTCATTTTTATCCTGTTAAGTTTTTTTGGCTGCCATTTTTTTTCTTGCTTACACCAAATATGCCTCAAATTAACTTGCAACCTCACTCACAGGCTCCCTGGCTCTCTCACTGTGCTGTGTGTGAGTTTGTAAGTTATGTTGAGGCATATTTGTTTGTTTGTTTTTGTTGCTCTTTTCACTTAAGTGGTTCAGCCGTTTAAATTGTAATTTTGCACAACCGTGCAACTGTGTGTCTCATTTTGCGAGGACCATAGTTGCATCTACGTGCTTCAGCTCTGATCGCGATCACTGAAGTTGGTTCAAGCCACAGGTTTTGGAGATTTTTTTCATCCAGGAGTACTGTAGGAGTTAATCCCTGGAGCACTTTCATCAAGATGCACCTGAACACAGTTTTGGAAGGGGTCATTTTTTGGACTGCATGGCTGGAGTCAGAGATGCCAGCAGAGAGAGAAATTCTAAGAATTTTCACACAGAAGGAAACTGCAGACTAAGGAAAGGCAGCTGAGAACCTGTGGAGCTGAGATCAACAGTAATTAAATATAAGCAGATACACCCAGAGAGAAAGAAGTGTTTTGGTGTAGAGCTGAAAAGACACAGGAAGACTGTATCATGGAGCTGAGAAGCAAGCCACAGAGAAAGAGTGAAAGTTTGGACTTGTTAAGAATACAGGCCAATGACTAAATACAAATGATATGGACTGTTTATTTTGTTTGCTCCACCCTGTGTTAGCCGTGTACGGGACTGGTTAATGAGGGAACTGATTTTAGTAAATAGGTAGTGCTCCATTGGGAGCTAGGCCTGTGATTTTTCATTGTTTGTTTTGTTTTATTATATCTTGTGACACCAGCTGAATACTAGTAAAATATTGGAAATTACACCTCTGGTTACTGGAGTTTTGCTGCATATAAGGGATAACCAGGGGGTTTGTTGACCCTTTAAGGACCCACTGTGGGAAATCTGGACCTCTGCAGCAAGGGGTTGATATGGGCATCCTGCAGTGGTTCCGATCGCTACCCCCGCATCATGGGGTTAATGTAGGGAACCTGCAGCAGGGTTGCCACCTGCATTTTCCAAGTCCTATGGCTTGGAGGTTGGAATCACTGATGTCATGATGATGATCTCTGTTTCCATAGCGGGAGTTACAGGCTTCCTGTTCAGGCCCATAGATGCTACTTCCGATGGCATGATTTACTATTCGCACAATGGGGGACTAACTTGCAGGCCCAGCCAATTGAATAGGAGAGTAGAAGTAGAGCTACTTGAGCAGGTATCTCAAAAGTAAGAAATCGGGTATTTACTCTCAAGTAACAGCCCCAAGTTGAATAAGGCCCTAAATGTTTTATTTTATAATAATTGTAATGCTACTTAAGTGGGATGTTATAGTTAATCCTCAATTGGTCAAAGGTAAGGAATTGTCCATTTGATAACCAGTTACCTAATTTGTCAAGTTTAGCTCTTGTTCACCAAATTTTAGAATCCAAGCTGTCCCAAATAGGTTGAGATGTAAGTATCGGGGTTAGTTCTATTAATCTGGCTGCTAATTGATTTTTTGAGTTATCCCTTTTCCAGTTAGTTATTGAAAGCTTTATCATAGGGTTGTTATGTTTCAGTATATATGGAGTGATTGATGATTTCCAGATAACGGATTCCCATGTTTGTGGTTTCATTTGATAATTTTCCAGAAATACCCAGGCTGGTTGTTGTTCACTGCAGTGTGCTTGGGGTATGAATGTGATCTGGGCTGCGTTATGATATAATTTTAGGTTAGGGCACGACAGCCCTCATTTTTATTTCTGAATATGTGTGTATGGGCTATCTTCACTCTTTATTATTCCATATAAATCTAGTTATATATTTTTGCAAATTCTCTAACTCATTGGGAATAATTGGTATAGGTAAGGATCTGAATAGATATAACATTCTTGGTAATATATTGATCTTAATGGCGTTTATACGACCTGTCCATGATAATGGATATTTGCTCCATTGTTAATATCATTTCTAAAGAACTTAAATAATGGGATATAGTTTGCATTGTACAATCCAGACAGGATGGGGGTTATGTTCAATCCCAGGTATTTTATGTGGTGGTTAGGCCAAGAGAACACATATTGTCTTTTAAGATGGTCTAGGTCTTGTGGGTGGAGCAATTTGCCCTGAGTCAGGTAGTATTGCATCTATTCTGGGTGAAAAACACGTATATTCCCTTGGTGTCCTTGGAACTATTTGCTCTATACTAAATGCCCCGACAACAAATTTCAAAACTAACTTTATGAAACAATGGGAATCAGACATGGGAACTCAATGGGATCCACATAAGTAGGAAAAAATCTGCACAATTAAAAGCAAAGGCTCACAAAATTCCAGTCTACTTCAAACTTCTATAAAGGTGCTGCACAGAGCTTATCTCACGCCTGATAGATTACATAAAATGAACACACAGACATCTTAAAGTTGCTATAGACTATATCAAACTACAGGTACATTTCTCCACACTTGGTGGGAATGCCCGATAGTTCAGAACATTTGGACAAAAGTCATGGAATTGGCATCTACCATTTTGAAGACAACAATACATCCTTCGATAGACATTTGCCTATTGGGAGACTGTTCTCCTCTATTACAAAAGTGATATAACAAATGGCTACAATTCCTGCTTATGGCCGCGAAAAGCCACATTGCAAAAAAAGGAAGACACCACAACTTCACCTCCAAGAAATAATACATAAACTAAATTTCATAATGATTAATGAAAAAATGACTCATGTCATATCCAATACACATCCAATATTTACAGAAATATGGGATGTATGGATCAACTCCCCATACTCAATCACAATCATATAAAAATACAAATATCACAAAACGAACACTAAAAAATTATATTAAAACTGGCTGAATTGATAACCTCTCGGAGTGGAAAGTGGAAGCTGAACAGGTACGGATTCAATGACAACTTTATTGACAAAATTGTAATCTGGAGTTCACACCCTGTAGTGAATTATTGCCCCCCCCCCACACCACCCCTCACCTGAATGTTAGGGTTACTTCAGTTTAATGTAATATGCTTCAGGTTCATTTAGTTAATATGTTTTACTGAATCTACAGGTAACGGGAAAAATTGAAGGAAGGTCACACAAACAGAACTACAACAAAAACTTTTTATACAAAGACTTTAAGATTTTATTAAATACTGTATATGACATGTATGTTTAAATTTACAAGTATGAAAAATGTTATGACATATAACTCTGAAAAATAAAGATTAATGATTAAAAACATATACATATTGAAGATGTACTGAAGCCTTCTGAGTTGTTATATTCCACTATAAAATTGCCAAAAGCACAGCCACAAAATAGGGTGGAGAAGAGGAATTTGACACAGATCATATATTTGAAAATATCTGAAGGGGAAGAGCTGGGAACCTTATAGGGTCCCACTTACATAGTTACATAGGGCCTCATTCTATTATCGGCCGTAGGAGATGCGGGGCCGCAAGGACCGGCCGCAAGCTATTTGCCTATTCTATTCCCTTCCGGCCGGGGATTCCGGCAGGCTTGCCGCCGGCGCCTTGCTATTATCTATCGAATTTGCTGACACCACCTCCTTTGGTAGAGAATTCCAAAGTATAACCACCCTAACTGCGAAGAGCCCTTTTCTTTCTTTAAGGTGAAATCTTTTTTCCTCTAACCTCAAGGGATGTCGTCTTGTCAGTTTAAAATCTCTTGGTACAAAAAGTTCACTTGACAAAGCCGTATATTGACCCTGGATGTATTTAAATAAGGTATCATATCACCTAAATATTAATTCTATGTAAAACTATTAATAGACAAATTACCATCTTTTTCGGTATGTTAGAAAAGCAAGCAGCATTTTTTTATTTATTTTATCAAAACCAAAACTTAAAATAGAATAAAACCAGTAGTCTACACTGTCATAGAGCATATTTTCTAATTGAACTGGAAGGTAGAAGCAAGGTAGTCCTTAGTGTGGTAACTATTTTATTTCTGTTTTACTTTCAAACATAACTTTTATACCGTTTATTACTTTCTTAAGTAATTACTGATTCCATGGCATACACTACATATTAAAGAAATCTTGGTAGGCAAGTTCTTAGCTAAAAGGTATATAATGGAGTACTCGCTAAATCAGAAGCAGGACAATTTTATAGACCTGGAAACAAAGCTATTTTATAATTTTTGGTTTGTAATGATGTCTTTTTGTGTTAGATCTTCCTTTGTAAAATATTTATAATAATCATATGGCAGTTTCAGATTCCATATATAATTATTTTGTATATATAGATCCCAGATCATACTTTCCATTTAAATGGTCTGGAAAAATATCTGCCATTGTTTAAAAACAAGCATATCATGTCACACCTAAAAAAATATACTGTGTGTCAGCAATTTTTGTATATTAACCTATTATTGTAAACTACAAAAATGCTTGCTTAAGTTTTATAAAAGTTCATACAGTTGAAGCACAGTGTAAAAGCTAAATCAAAATTTGGATTTTTATGCTTTACTTTTGTGATTGTAAGCCAATAAGCATGTATATATAGAACATAGAATGTCATAAAAGGTTTAAAATCTTTATTTTAATATGCACTTTGAATTTGACCTTGTTTTAAAATAACTCTAATAATAAAATATGCATTTAAGTACTAAAGATCTAAGTACTAAAATGATAGAACATCAAGAATGTAATCGGCCTGCATGTCTGATAGAAATAACCAACATCTGGAAATTTACCTTTTTTGTATTTACAGTCTCCATGATCCATACAACAATATATGAGTAAAAAATAATACAGAAACTAAAACCTATATATTTAATTTAGAGCAGCAGCTGCTAGATATAACCTGGAGCAGCGAAAATGGGCAATTTCTTTATCATTATACTGGGAATTTGTCTTAAGTAATCGGTGAAAGCAAAGTATAAAATAATGAATTGTCTGCATATTATAATAGCTTTTATTTATTTAGTCCTCAGATGTATCAACCCTATAAACTGCACACACATTAAATACAAGGAACAAATACAAGGCCACCACAGCCTTTTATTTAAGCCAATCCTTCATTTTTTCTTCTGTACTTCAAAAATCTGGAATCAATCCACCATGAGGAAAGTTTGATCCATAAACACTTGGCAAATACAATAACAACTTTTATAATGAAACAAGTCAGACGTGTTTTGTAAGATGTGCAAATATGCATAATCCTGACTTGATGTACTCACTGACACATAGATCCAAAACACATATTTCTGTATCTAAGCTAAACTAAAGCCTCTATTCAATAGCGCAATTATTGGTTACTGGAGCCCGTAATGTAGCCCGTAAACTAATTTGCTATTCAATTGACATCTTTTAGCGAGCCGCAAATGATCTACGGGTTAAAGGCTGAAAATCAATCTAAGCCTTTGATCTGCCAAGGCCGCAAATGTTACAGTTGCAAAAATTGCAAAACGCTATTCAATTGCTACAATTCCACAAGGCCACAATTGTTGTTGGCAAAAATATTACGGGTTACAAATGGGACCGCAAAGGGTTTACAGGCTAGTTTGTAACACAACAAAAGACAAATAAACACACCAATGGATTTTGAAATATGGGGAAAGCAATGGAAGGCATTATAATTCATTGCACAACAATTCCAAATTAACAAATAAGCCTAAAAAAAAAAAATGCTCATATGTTGGAATGATCATGCATAGGCCAGTATGAAAAGTGTGACTGCACTATCTGATTACATTTAAACACAAAAACATGAAACTGCCTGTGATATTATGCCTTTCTCACTCACAGAGGCTCCGATGTGGAGCCTAAAAATACAAAGATAATCTTATATACATCTCACTCATCAGATCTACATTAGGAAAATAAATAATGGCCAAATTACATCGCCACATGACATATATCAGTACCAGGGAAACAGTTTATTTTTGGTTGTTCAGTTCTTCAGTTGTGTCTGACTCTGTGACCCTATGGACTGCAGCACACTTATCTATTTATCTGTCTGTGCTTATTCACAAGATTTACTTGACAAAGATGCTGCAGTGGGTTGCCAGTTAATTCTCCAATGGACTGTGATTAGTCTGATCTCTCTGCTACGACCTGCCCACCTAGAGTGACACTACATGGTATAGCTCACAGCTTCATTAACGTAAACAAGCCCATTTACCACCACAAGGTAGTGATCCCAAAGAGGGCCAGGGGAACATACACCACACTAATCTACTCTAACCCATCAGGAAGGGCCGCAAACACACATGGAGGTGTGCAGAGGCAGTTGGAGCAACAGCCAACTCACCTCCATCAGGGACAATCTCCGCTACGCCCATCCTGGAAAGTCCCATGCCATTGATGGTGGCCATGTGCCAAGATGTATACCCATTATCATTTGGAGAAATCCCATAAAGCGTTATGCTATCAATCAATTCACACTATCACCTGTCATATTGTTATCAGGCCTTCAGGGGAATGTTGATACTCCACAGTTCTTCTATGTCAGAATTATTCTGTGTCACAAGCAGAGACCTATAGAAAAGCTTTTGCCTGAGAACTGCATCCATTGTAACAACACACAAGCAGAGACCTCTGTTCTCTCCAAAGGATTGTCTTTCTGTCCAGACATAAAACAAGATAGAATACAACTATACTCGGACAGAGAAGAATTCTTCAGGAGATTAAGACTGGCAGAATTTTTCCACAACAAGGGACATACCACAACATCATTAGACTGTAACAAGAAAAAAAACACATATTTCAACCCACCACCTGGTCGTAACACCAAACTAGACAGTTATATAGAACGCTTTTGCCTGAGAACTGCATCCATTGTAACAACACAATATAAAAGAGACTTGCACTATCTTACTCCATCAGAAAGAACTGCCATAAAGATTTTAAAAATCAATCCCGACATCACCATCAATCCGGAAGACAAAGGATGTGCAGTTGTTATCATGAATACTCAGGACTACATAAATGAAGCCAACAGACAACTGTCAGACAAAACCTACTGCAAGAAACTGAACCAGGACCCTACAGAAAAATATACTCTTCAACTTAAGAAACTCCTGAAAACATCCCCTAAAAATATACATCAAGAATTAGAACAACTCATCCCACCAATCCTACAACTGGGACTTTTTACCTACTGCCAAAAATCCACAAACCAGGCAACCAATTATTAAAGGTAAGTTACAATGCTATTAAATTAGAAGTGGCTGCAAGCTATGAGCGAGAGACGCTATTTCGTAAACCAGTTTGCGGCCGTCGGACTTGCGTGTTTGCACGCAAACAATTAATCAATTTCGTAGTGACGAGTTCTGATTGAGCCAATGAAAGCTTTACGTCACTGAAAAAGGGAGGGTAAATTTAAGTCCTACATAATCCAAATTCAGTTTGCAATCAATCCCAAAAAACTGAAATAATGCAATATTAATAAAGCCGCAAATATGATATTCTATTACATTGTGAGTTACAATATGAGTCGTAACACATTGATTGCAGGGGTCGATATGACACATGAAATATTCATGAAATAAAATATTTGGGGGCCAATTTACGGGATTGAGAATGTTGTGCTATTAATACTAAAACCTAACATCACTTTCCCTGTTAATAAAAGTGCACTACATATTGTACGTAACCCACGTTGCGGGTGTTCTCAAGCACACGTTGGCTATTTGCTTGTTACGTGCTTGTTTGCGAGTAAAAAAGGTTGCATTTTGATAGCTGAATCAAACAAGTAGCGGTTACAAGGATGAAAGATCAAAATAATTATTTGTGCAAAGTTCAACGTAGCTCTCCACGTAGCCTATTCTCTGCTTCATTACGCAAAGTCGGACACGATGAACGTAAAGACGATTTGTAGAGCGCAAATCGCGCTAAGAGCACATTTGCGATCTACGTATTCAATCACAACTCTAATATAATGAGGCTCTTTGTGAGCACATCTAGGGATGTAAAGGCACTCTTATTTTTTTGAGAAAACTGGAAGATCTAGGTCTTATAATGTTTAACTTCTTTGGTTTGTATCTTTTTTTCATTCTTGCCTTTTGTGATGATCTCAGTACCAATTCACAATGGTTGTTAGTGCTTTACAAATAATTGATAATAATAAAAAGTCAATGTCCTTTTATTAAATTTGCACAGACCTTGTATCATATGATAGGCATGAAGTAGAGGTATAGATTTTTTTAAAAGGAATTAAAAAAGTAGCAAAAATTATAGCTTGTAAACCTAGAAATTGAGAGTAGGAAAGCTTCTTGGATGGTCTTAAATTCATATAATTTATGAAAATTTTCAACATAACACGATAGCAATGGGCAATCAGAAAGATTTTATGAATGCAGATACATAAGCACCAATTTAGACTAAGCAAGCGAGATGTCATATTGCGCAGCAGCCCATTAAATATGTTAAAGGAAGTTACAATACAGAACAATCAATGTAATCATTTTGACATTTTTAAAATAGAAGTTAGTTGTGAATGGAGGGTGTCACGGTAGCCCTGGACTTTGGACTTTTGGTTGGACTCTTTTTGGGCTTACCGTGACCTGGACTCCCTTTGTTCTGGACTATGGGGTATTTTTAGGCTGAAGGGACAGTTTCTGTTGCACCCCCATAGGGATTGGGTCAATAGGTTGTTCATTTTTACATTTAGGCTTGTTTAATGTCTGTGGGATGTGTATTGTACCACCTGAGAGTTACTAATGTTTATTGGGTGTATATCACTTTAAAGACTGATCTCAAGTACCTCTTCCTAGTTCACATAACCTGAATAGTGTTAATCAGAAGGGCTACACCTGTAACGTCCCCTAGTTTGCTGTCTAATAGGATTAACATGGCTAATGGCTAATACCATCAGGAAGAGAGGGGGTCAGACATCAGACTGAGACACCTCCTTATCAGCTAACACCCATGAGACCTCACACCCACAGGGATATTATTTCCTTGTGATTGACAGGTAGCTACAAACACAATATCCCTATTGTATGAGTGACCCCTTGCTGTTGTATTGTATTTTGGGTATAAAACTGTGGTTGTGGAATCAGTAAAGCATGCTTTATGAGTACATCTCTGTTAGGTTTACTCTGCTCAACTGAGTGCCTATTTACAACCCAGCTGTTCCTGCAACTTGCTCCAACTGAAACTTGTCCCAACCAGGGAGTGTCCAGTCAAGGTCTGCTGTCCTTGCAGAAGGGTTTTTCCAAGCAAACCAAAAACGAATCTGCAGGGTAGGTTTGGCTCTAGATTGCCTTATCAAGCCCCATAAGAAGAGCAGATCATCACAGAGGGTATCTAATTTAAATTTAAATTAATTGAAGATGCAGTCTAAAAGACTTTTTTATAGTATGAGTGGGAAAGCAGTCAGTTAAGGTTTACTTCATTGCCAAATTGTGATCTTTGTTTTCAATTTAACCTATTGTTATTTTTTTTACTTTTGGAGGTTTATAATCTTATAGATAAAAACAAATATATATATTTAGTGTTGCTAGGTAGCACACACAACAAGCACATTGGTAGTATGTGACAAATTAAAGTAATCTGATTAGAGTAATAATGCCTTATGGTTGTGCTTGAAACACAGCCTACAGTTTCCAAAGACTCATATAACCTCCTTATTTTTTATTGTCTACCCTTTAATTTTATTTAGTGCTAGTTTAACATTAATACTTGTCACAGCTAACAACTGCTGAAAAAAAAGTGCCAATAATGTTGTATTCCATGCTGTGATGGAAATAAAAATGACCTGGTGTAGGTGCTGCCAGAAAGGGGACTGGTTACCAGGAACAGCTGAACACTAGAGCAGGGAGTGTTGGAGGCTAAGAAGCAGCACATATGTTATTGGTTTCATGCCTATGATATACTGTATTGACAAGTTTAGGGATTCATCAACTCCACATGTCCTCTTAGACTGTTATATCCATATGGACTTAATCACCAAAACTCTGCAAAAGGGAGAAAAATACATATCTGAACAAGAAAGGTAGCAGGTTTTGGTATAGCACTAGCAATAGCTGAAAAAATAAGTCACCTGTCGATGATAGATAAATAAATTCTGATCTTATTGTGTGGCAAATATATTTTTAACATTGTTATATGTAAATGTCAGAGTAAACTTTACACCTTCCACAGTGTCTTTATTTATCTAAGTATGCTGTGCATGGGAGTGTGATATAGACAGGATAAGATTTACATATCTTGAGCCCTTATGCATAAATGCCTTAGCACCCCTGGTTGCACCAGCACATGTGCATATCAGTTCCCCTGCCACCATAATTGTGCTATATTTATTCTAATATACATATTGTTGCAAGTTAATACAATAGTCTTATGTGAATTTGTACACATGTTTCAAGCACTGTAATGGAGGAACGTGTGATACAAGAGGTTGCCTATAATTTTCATTTTTCCCTAAATTTTTCCAATGAAAACACTTTAAAAAATGACAACTTAAAACAAATCAAAGAAAATAACAGCTTAGCTTACACTTAAGAACTACCGTAACCAGTTAGCAGTTCCTTCACTGATCCTCTCTAATCCAGATAAACTTAAGTGAAGAAAACCAAAATAGTACAATTAGGTCAAAATATCATTGGCTGGTGGAGTCTATCGGAATTCCAGGTATCGACTTTTCTCCAAGCAGTCATAGGCTGCAGGCTGCTGACTCACTGGGTGTGTGTCTCTCCAGGTCTGACACATCTGCAAACACTACTATACTCTAGGAGAAGTCAATCAGGGTTTCCCAAGTGCAGCTAATTGCAGATAAATTGTTTATTAATACATGCTATGTTAAGCTTTACTTATTCCCTTTACTAAAAGGATCACATTCTGTTTCTCTTAAATAAGGTGATATCATTTCACAATACTAATTCATATCAGGTTAATTACATATATTTGGTATTTGTTACATGTATGAGTATATGACACATAAACTTATTATTAAACCACAAACTCTCAATAGAAATATAGGTTGCAACATTTAAACAGAATGTACCTGAAGATAATTAGTTTAATAAATGCTCAGGATAGCTGTAAGCTTACCCAAGACATGCTTAAATTCCTTTAATAAATAGTTTTTGCATATGTATAGAAATGTTTGTATGATATGATATTTATGTATCTTAGTATACCTGGCACTTTGTACATATAAACAAATATTTACCAGTTTCTTGATAAATTAGCTAACAGAAATAGTTGTATCTATGATTGGATTGTACAATCAATGTACATAAAAAATAAAAGCATTATTTTTACATTTTAACAGGCAGATTTTAAATTAACTTCAGAATTATTTCACTTAATAAAGTCTAGATAAATCATGCTATTCTTTGTTACTGGAATATTTTTTAGATCAAGCACCTCTGTTTTTGTTTGTGCTTACTAAAATAGTTTAATTAAGAGAAAGTGCTCCTGTCAGCAAAATTGTCAGATATGGAAACCTTAAACCCAAACTTCTTTAATAATTGCAGTTAGCAGTGGAAACTTTTCCCCTACTTTAATTCCAAGTTGTAAAACCATGTCACAAAGACCACCACCTCAACACTAATTGCATGTTTTGGCACAAAGAGTTTTGACTTGCCTTGGCAGTTTAACACTATTTTTTATCATTGTCATGGGCCATATACTTAAGGCACAGGGCCAGTGAAACAAGATCATTATGTCATTTACTTGTTCCATATTTTGCATTTTAGTAGAATTGTTATTTGAGTGTTTTGTTTTAACTTAAACTTGATGATATTCAGAAATATGGTAAGAAATCATTTATTTTCTTTAATTATTATTTTATTATCCTTTATTTGTATAACATATTACATAGTACTATACAGTACAATGCAAAAACATAATTTCTCATTACAAAAGAATTCAGGGACCTTTCTTTGAGCTTAAAATCAAACGTACATAGTGCTTTTTCCAAAGCACCTCACAAGATTGAAAACTTGCAAATGTACAATGTAAAATGCTTTGGGTGTGATACAGGTGGATAAAAGATGCAAGATGGCAATGCATAAGTCAATAATCTAAAGCAATTGGAGGTGGTTGTGTGTTGTACTGTAGATTGTGAGATATATAATGACGTAGACTATACAGTTGTGCATATTAAGGCTGAATGTGATGCACTTTTTAAAAAATAGTTGTGTTTTTAGTGAGTTTTGGAGGTTTTGAGTCAGGAAGATAGTCTGAGTGAGGCAATAAGTTCCAGAGATTAGTGGCAGCACAATAAAAGTCTTGAAGGTAGGATTGGGATGAGGTGATAAGAGGGGGAAAAAGTAGTAGGTCATTAGATCAAAGAGGGTGATTGGGGGAGTATTTTGAAATGGGAGCAGAGCTATAAGGGGGTACACTATTGCTGAGAGCTTTATATGTTATGGTCATGATTTAAAATTTTATTCTGGAGGCTCCTGCAACATGTATGAACTGCTGGAACAGCTAATCCAGAGTCCATTCCTCTGTGACAGCTGTGAGCATGTTGGCATCTCGATGCTCTGATTGGAGATTTGGAGAGGAACATTGCAGCACATAGTGATATTGCTTCACTTAGAAAGGGAGTTGGTGCTCACTGAGCACAGATTAGATGTACCTAGCATGGAGGGTGGAGGTGGGTCTAGTGAGGATGTCCAGGTAGGTATTTGGGTTACTGTTACAAGGGCAAACAGGAGGAGGCAAGCCAGTTCTGAGTTGGAAAACACCAATAGATTTGCCAGATTGAGTAAAACTGTTGGGGGTGGCAATACCAGATAGAGTTGTTCCCTCTAACAGCCGGGAGAACAGTTCTACTGAAGGAGAGAGAGGGAGCATAGGCAAAGCAAGAGAAAAGTTTTGGTGTTAGTGGGCTCTAGTTAGTAGACAGGGTCCCAGCAACAGTTTGCTGTCTCCCAAGTGCTCAGGTTCGGCATGTTGTAGATCGGGTAGATAAATTATTGGGAGGGGCTAGAAATGAACCAGCGGCCTTGGTACATATTGGTACCAATGACAAAGTTAGTGGAAGATTGAGTGTCCGAAACAATGATTTTAGAGAACTAGAACTACCAATGCCATGTGCTAGCCCAGGGAGACAGAAAGAGCTTAGGGAGGTTAATGCGTGGCTAAAAATGTGGTGCACTAAGGAGGGGTTTGGGTTGTTAGTGCACTGGGCTGACTTCTCACTTGGGTACAATCTCTATAGCAGGTATGGATTTCCCCATAATGACTAAGGAGCTTGTGTGAAATGGGATAGGATAGCAGAAATGCTGGAGGAGTTTTTAAACTGGTAGGTGGGAGGGACTAGATAGAAGTAATGGGGTAGAAAATGTAGAGTGGGTAAGGAATGAATGAACTAGTCATGGGGTGGAGAAGGGGAGAGGGTTAGTATAGTCAATACGGAGGTATTGCTAAATAACTCAAGTATAGAGGCAGTCATAACAACATGTTTGCTAATGCCAGGAGCTTGCTAGGAAAAATGGGCGAGTTAGAATTATTAGCAGTTAATTAGAAATGGGATTTAATAAGCATTAATGAAACATTGTGGTATGTCTCTCACGACTGGACTGTTAATCTGGATGGTTATAACCTATTTAGAAAAGATAGAGGCAATGATAAAAGAGGAGAAGAATTTGTCTTTATGTTAAGCCTGAATATAAGCCTATAGTCAGAGAAAATATTTTTGCTGCAACTAGCGATAATGTTGAATGCTTGTAGATAGAGTTAAATAGTGAAGCAGCAAATTCTAAATGAATATTGGTAGGATTATGCTATACATACCAAAATATAGTGGAAAGTGATGAAAAACAATTATTTTTACAGATTGAAAATTAAGCTAAGCATGGTCAGGTTCTAATAATGGGAGATTTGAACTACCCTGAAATAAACTGCATGAATGAGACCAGCAGTTCAACTAAGGGGAACAGATTCACTTAGTACACGCAGAGATTATTATCTGGTCCAGGTTATACAAGAACCTACTAGAAACAAGGCTATCTTGGATTTAGTAATCACAAATAATATTGATATAATATCAAATATTGCAATAGGGGAGCCCTTGGGATTATTGATCACCACACAGTCTCATTTGAGATTGAATTAAAAAAACAAAGTTGTAAAGGGCCAACAAAAACTCTTAATTTTAAAAGGGCAAATTTTAATTGGCTATGGGCAGCGATACAAAGTATACACTGGGACAAAGAACTGACAGGTAAAAATATTGAAAGTAAATGGACAACATTCAATTGATTACTAAATATACATACACATCGGCATATACCATGTGGGAATAACATTAAACGAGTAAATCACATCCAATGTGGCTTAACAATGGCTTATGATCATGATACGGAAAAAAGGCAGTCATTTAAATTATACAAGAAAGAGGGAACAGAGGCAGTTTTATGTGAGTATAAGGAAATCAACAAGGCTTGCAAAAGGGCTATTAGAGTATCTAAAATAGAAAATGAAAAGTTAGTTGCAAAGGAGAGTAAGACTTACACTAACATATTTTTTTAAAATATACTGTTTTAATGGGAAGAAGGCCAGGAAGGAAGCTATAGGAACATTATAATATGAAATAGGCCAACTGATAAAAAGTGACCAGGAAAAGGCAGATTAGCTAAATAAGTTATTTTCTTTGGTATACACAAGGGCGGTACCAGTGGTTGGGATACAGCAACAAAATGGGGCCACACTACCATTATCAAATAAATAACACAGGAAGAAATTCAAAAGAGGTTGGAAAAAATAAATGGTCCTGATGAAGTACATCCAAGGGTACTGAGGGAACTGGGCTATGTAATAGCAAAACCATTATATCTAATTTTTCAAGATTCAATCAACACAGGATCGCTACCAGATGACTGGAGAAAAGAAGAGGTGACACCTATTTTAAGCAAGAGATAATCTAGAAGATTATACTGTAGACAAGTAAGCCTCACTTCTGTAGTTGGAAAGCTTTTAGAAGAGTTAATAAGGGATAGTATACACTGATATGTCTATTTGAACAAGATTATAAGTAGGAGTTGTGAGAATTCCAGATAGGGACACTATTCAGCTCCAAAACTTCCTGCCTTTTGGATACAGGAATTGCCCTTAATATGCTGGCAATCTTCATTGAAGGAATTGGCCTCTCTGTGACCGGCAGTCAATCCTTCTAAAAGAAATACACCATAGTCTATGTATTTCAGAAGCATAGCTTTTAATATGGACTCTCTCACTTCATTTTTAAGCAGCAACTGAACAACAGCCAAAAGTATTACACTCCTCCAGTTACATCACAGTGGGCTGAACACATTCAAATCCCCCACCCATATTAGCATCTCCCAATAATAACAGTAGACAATCGGGGGCTTGGATTGCACAGCATAAGGGGAGGAACACTGGGCCTATCCCACATGGCCTCAGAGCGGCAAATTGAGCGAAGACCTGTAATTACCCCAATGTCCTGCAGTGTCATCTTGTGGACAACAAATGGAATTACTTTCACTTTGTTGTTCACAGAAATATATCCCACTCCCAAGTATATTATTACAGTAAAAGCACAATACCCACAATATCATAGAAAATGTCCTTTTCCTTAGTAACTAATATGGCTGATACATGGTTTAATCCATAAGAGGAAAACTGAACTTCATAAGCACTCCCCCCTGCGACTCAGCGAAGAGGTCGTGATACCCCTGGATTGCCCTTGATGAGCTGACTGCTCCGTTCTGGTGTAAGTCATTGTCGGTTTTAGGAAAACAATAATCTGCAAGAGATCATAGTCCAGTGTCCACCAGGGGTGAACACAGGGCATCAACTTCCCCCACGATCTCCCAAGGCAAAGGCAATGGAACATTGTGTCCCTCTGAAGCAAGAACACAACAAATACCCAACAGATACAGTTTCTCAGGAACTTGGCCGCCTCCTGCACGTGGCCTGATTCTGGGTGTGCAGGGCAGATTATTGTCACTATTCTCTTCTACTCATTCCAGGGGGGTAAACAATCATGGTGGTGACCCCAGCACAAACCACACAGTCCAGGCCAAGTGTCCCTCCTTGGCTATTAGGCCAGGAGCATAGTTGCTCCCATATAAACAATTTGCTTGGTCTGTGTTCTGCCAACAGTACTCTGTCCCAGGGTAATCAATACAGTCCCAGGGTGCCATTGTCATCCCACCCCCCAAAAACAAGGGCCAATGCACTCTTCTACCCCACTGTATGGGTAAAACAACACTCCCCTGGGGGGGGGGGGGCAGAAAAACAGTAATTCCAAGGGGTAAGTCACTGGCTGGATCTGGAAGCCGGCACCCAATATTGAGACCTGGTCTAAAGGCTCCAATCCTCTGGTTTACATCTGGATCAGCATATCCATCCCCCTCTCTTTGGAACCACCACCAGGGCATAGCACTCACCTCCTTCGGAGTCTATGGTCATGGTGTCCCCTGGCAGGACCTCACTGCTCTCATCCAGACTTCTCATTGGGCAATCAATTTGACAGTCTTGCACTGTCTTCCTCACTGCCTTGTCCTTAGCAATGGTGTCCCCATCAACTGGATAAGGCTGTGCACCCTGGTCTGCCACACTCCCAGGGCTGCTTGCTGAGCCTGTCCCTGGAACTGTGGCTGGCTTCTGGGCAATGGTTATCCAATGAACCTCCCCACTATGTTTACAGTCCATTGGTAAGGCCCAGTGCTCATTTGGTTCTTATTTGACTCTAGAAGCAGGATGGCTTTCCCCCAGGTCTTCCCTTGGGCCTAGCACTGCTGTGGTTTGTCCCCATGCCTCTTACTGGGCAAGGCTTAGCCCCCAGATTATAGGGCCCAGTTCTTCTTTTTCCCAGTCAACCCACTGAGTGAAGGCATCCTTGTTACTTTTAGAATCCATGAGATCAGAATTCTCCAAACAATCCATAATATTCTCTCCCCAGGCCCCTTGAGCATAATTACTCTTGTACATACAGCATGTTTTGTAGTGGTTTTGTGACCAGTCCTCTTCATCCCTGTCCGCATGACTGGGTACCTCCCATCTGGATGGCCAAAATCCCTCCATGGATGCCTCATCCAGCAATTTAACATACTCAGCCTCCAGCTGCAGCTCTTGCTGAAACAGGGGTTCTATCACATTAGTTGCCAGGGACCATGGTTCTAGTCCCAGACCTTGACAGTGTTTAGAAAACAAGGTACTATGTCTCCTTACAGTCCCCATGCCACATACAGGATCACCATACATGATCTCCCAGAGGCCATCTATTAGCTCCAATCGAAATTAGGGATCCTCTCCAAGGGCACCAACAGGCCCTATCCTGGCATGATACTGTTTCTCCAAGGAAATCTCTTTCCATACCAGTTCCTCCAGCTGGCCTGACAGCTCATGGCCCTGCCACAATTCCAGGAACTCCATCCATTGCTCTAGAAGGGCCATTTCCCTTGCTACCGGTCCTTGCACCGAGATCTCACCAAGCTGCCACCAGTTTATGAGAATTCCAGATAGGGGCACTATTCTCCTACAACACTTCCTGCCTTTTAGATACAGGAATTGCCCTTAATATGTTGGTAATCTTCATTGAAGGAATGGGTCTCTTGGTGGCCGTCAGTCATATCAATCCTTCTTAAAGAAATACACCATAGTCTATGTATTTTAGAAGCATGGCTTTTAATATGGACTATCTTGCTTAATTTCTAAGCAGTAACTGAACAACAGCCAAAAGTATTACCCTCCCCCGTTACATCACAGTGGGCTGAACACATTCAAATCCCCTGCCCATATTAGCATCTCCCAATAATATCAGTAGACAGTTGTGGGCTTGGCTTGCCCACCATGGGGCCTATACCACATGGCCTTAGAGCTGCAAATTGAACAAAGGCCTGTAATTACCCCAACATCCTGCAAAGCCATCTTGTGGACAACAAATGTAATTACTTTCAGTTTGCAGTGATAGAATATCTTCACAGAAATATATCCCACTCCTAAGTATATTATTACAGTAAAAGCACAATACCCACAATATCATAGAAAATTTACTTTTCCTCAGTAACCAATGTGGCTGTAACATGGTTTAATTCATAAGTGGAAAACTGAACTTCACAAGAGTCAACATAGGTTTTTGAGGGATAGGTCCTGTCAAATAAATGTAATGACTTTCTATGAGGAGGGTAGTAGGAACTTGGATCATAGCAACTTTTTGCAAAGGCTTTTGATACAGTGCCACATGCAAGACTATTTTGTAAACTAAGGGATGCAGGAATTGCAGTAAATATCTGCTCATGGATTGAGAGCTGGCTGAAAGACAGGAAGCAAAGGGTTGTTGTAAATAGAACATACTCCGATTGGACTAATGTGGTAAGTGGGGTTCCTCAGGGCTTTGTATTGGATCCTCTCCTTTTTAACACATTTATTAATGACTTAGAAGTAGGAGTGAAAAGTATTGTCTCCGTATTTGTTGAGGACACTAAGTTGTGCAAGGTAATTAAATCAAAAATGAATGTTCTTTGCCTCTAAAGGGATTTGCATAAATTAGAGGAATAGGCCACCAAATAACAGATGAGATTGAATACAAATAAATGTAAAGTTATGCATTTGGGAAGGAAAAAAAGCCATGCAATTTATAATCTCAATGGAGCAAATCTTTTCAAAGGCATTTGGAAGTGCTTGTGGACAACCACCTAGCTAACAGTGCTCAATGTCAAGCAGCAGTTGCAAAGGCAAATAAAATATTAGTCTTTATTAAGCAGGGTATAGAAGCAAGGGAAGCAAATATAATTCTGCCCCTATGCAAATACCTAGTATGCCCTCATTTGGAATATGGAGTACAATTTTGGGCAACGCTTCATAAAAAGGACATTTTAGAGCTGGTTAATGTAATGTAGGCAAGCTATAGTAATGTAGGCAAGCTAAAATATAGCAGTATAATCCTAATTTATAACCATGGCGCACGTACGTGATTAGCAGTGTAATCAATATGAGAATATGTTAGAGGAGAGGGAACTACAGACACCTTTTAATTCTAATAACTATTATCTTCCCCACAAAGCAACCGTGATTAAATGATAAATCTTGGAATAGATAAATAAAGACCAACTCCATCTATTATTGAAGATAAAATGTTACTTTTATTGAGTTTGAATATACAAAAAAATATTTAAGAATCGTTGTGTAAAATAATGGAATGTTTCCCAGTCACTGCCCGTGCAAGCACAAACTCGAAACGTGAGCGTCGGATTTGTTTTTGTTCCTGTCTACCATTGATGACATCACCATGTAGTTGTGCACTGCCTGAGACCATGCACTTGCTGATTACTGCAACGCCGTCCAACAGAGTAATTACAAGGTAAGTGGAGTAGAGGGGAATAGTCCCAGGCAGCCTAGTATAGTGTTTCTGAATGTACATTTATTAGGGATAGGGGATAAATAGTGGGTCCCTCTAGTTACCAGCCTGTTAGGGCAATTCCCCTATAACATGCCTATATAGGGCCACAAAGGTAAATCCTTGCTCCCCTGCTATCTCCACCTCTGCCAATACTCCTAAAAGTATTGATTACTGTATATATAGATGTTTTTCTGGATCAATAACCAATTAACAATTATTAACAGTTAATAAATAGCTGTAACTATGTAATTAATTCTACATACATAAATAAGGAATCTACTGATTTGGTGAACACAGGTTTATTTGCTATATTGTTTTTCTCAGGAAAATAGCTACCCCCTCTTTTCAGCTGAAAGGAGGAGGCTATAGTGCTTCTGTAACATCCAGCCTGATATCTAAAGTTATTATCTTCTTTCCAATATGAATCTTGTTAGAATAAAATATCTTTTTTCAATTTCTTAAAAAACTGTCCTAATACTCTTCTCTTTTGTGGATTGTTTAACCCACCTACAATAAAAGAAGAAAACTTTAAGTTCATTCACACTGAATTTATAACAATGTTCTTTGAAATCCAGATATTATTAAAGCAAATTTAATAAAACTGCCTGCCATTCTACAGATATGAGCCTTCCAACATTTCTCTAAGATACCCACATAAATACACATAACAAACAAATATGCAAAACATCAAAAACAACAAAAAATAACAAAAAAGACAAGTCCCATTTACAGCTCATACACATCAGCAGCTCAGGGTAGAAGAAAAAAAATGTACCTCTTATCAAAGAAGTCAAACACAACAAAAATAATCCATTTATTAAGTAATCTTTACCTACATACGCCCCTTGCTTACATGAGTATACATTCCTTTAACTATGATTATATGTAGACATTTTGTTCATCTCCAGGCAAAATGTATATGAATAGTCCAAATCAAGTGATAAAATAACCAGCATTACTTACGGATTAAACATAATTCAATACCTCAATAAAGCGCCTAAGTAAATCTAATCTAAAAGTGGTGAAAATATAAGAAACAGAAAGAGAGAGAGAGATGTTATATCATCTTAATCCATGGTGTGAATGTTCCCACCTTCACTTTTCTTTAAAAAAAAGTTTCATATTCTGAAGAAAAATATCAATTAAATGCAAAAAATCCACATGATCTAATCCAAATTTTGGTTTAAATCCCTTAGATTGCAAGTTTGCGAGTTTTCAATTGTGTGCCCATGTCTTGGAAACAAGCACTATGTGCATTTGATTATATGCTCAAAAACAGAGCCTTCCATTCTTTATAAGGTGCTAAGTTTGTTTTTTGCCATGTACTAAACCCCTGTACAGCGCTACCGAATATGTTGGCATGATATAAATAAAGATAATAATAATAATATTGACAAATGTAAAATGCAGCAATTTCTTCCTGCTCAGTTATTAAAGTGAGTGAATATGGCAATCTATAATAAAGACAGGAAACCTAAATAAGCTTCTTCTAATATAAGTATACTTTTTATCACAAGTGCATATGTTTGTCTAGACATATGAATTCAAAATTTATAAAATCATTTAATTCATACTACTCATATTCCTAACTATTATAAAACTAGTCTATTCATATTGCTTTTATTTATTCAAAACTTTAGACCATTCTGGAGATAATGTACCGCTCTTCTTTTTACTTTAGACACAGGACCCATTTTTGGATCTTTTGTAGCGGTCAGAATCATCTCCTTATATTTCTGGAACCAAATTCATCCTTAGGGGCACATCTAGATTTCATGAGTCTGTGGACACAATTAACCATGTCTATTCTTCCAGATACTGGGCCTACCAAGGATTTCAATATACATAAAAAAATTCTAGTAAAGTAATGCCATATATTGTTTCTAAAATGCCTATTATTATTATTACTACAGTGCCTTGCAAAAGTATTCACCCCCCTTGGCATTTTTCGTGTTTTGTTGCCTCACAACCTGAAATTAACATGGATTGTTTGAGGATTTGGATAATTTAATTTACAGAACATGCCCACAACTTTGAAGATGTTTTTTTTTATTGTGAAACAAACAACAAATAGGACAAAATAACAGAAAAAGTCAATGGACATAACTATTCATCCCCCTAAAGTCATTACTTTGTAGAGCCACCTTTTGCGGTTATCACAGCTCCAAGTCGATTTGGATAAGTCTTTGTGAGCTTGCCACATCTTACCACTGGGATTTGCCCATTCCTCCTTGCAAAACTTCTCCAGCTCCTTCAAGTGGGATGGTTTGCGCTTGTGAACAGCAGTCTTGAGGTCTGGGCTTTGACGAGGCCATTCCAACACATTTACATGTTTCCCCTTCAACCACTCAAGTGTTGCTTTAGCAGTGTGTTTGGGGTCATTGTTCTGCTGGAAGGTGAACCTCCGTCATAGCCTCAAATCACGCACAGAGCTGTACAGGTTTTGCTCAAGAATATCCTTGTATTTAGCACCATCCATACTTCCCTCAACTCTAACGAGTTTCCCAGTCCCGGCTGCTGATTCTTTGGGTGATGTGATATGTTAGATTTGCACCAGACAAAGCGTTTTCTTTGATTGCCGAAAAGTTAAATTTTAGTCTCATCAGACCAGAGCACCTCCCTCTCCCATACATTTCTCGAGTCTCCCACATGCCTTTTCACAAACTCAAAACATGCCATTTTGTTTTTTGCTGAAAGTATTGCCTTTCTTCTGTCCACTCTGCCAAATAGCCCAACTCTATGGAGAGTACGGTTTATTGTCATCCTATGTACAGATACTCCAGTCTCTGCTGTGGAACTTTGCATAGGTTTACCTTAGGTCTCAGTGCTGCCTCTCTGATTAATGCCCTCCTTGCCCGGTCTGTGGCAGGTTTGCTGTTGTGCCATGTTCTTTCCATTTGGTTATAATAGATTTGGTGGTGCTTCTGGGGATCATCAAAGATTTGGATATTTTTTTCTAACCTAACCCTGACTTGTACTTCTCAACAACATTGCCCCTTACTTGTTTGGAGAGTTCCTTGGTCTTCATGGCAGTGTTTCGTTAATGGTGCCTCTTGCTTAGGTGTTGCAGCCTCTGGGGTCTTTCAAAAAAGGTGTGCATATGTAATTACAGATCATGTGACACTTAGATTGCACACAGGTGGAGAGCATTTCACTACTTATGTGACATCTGAAGGTAATTGGTTGCACAGGGCTTTTTATGGGCTTTATAACAAAAGGGGTGAATATATACGCACATGCCAATTTTCTGTTTTCTATTTCTAAAAAATAGTTTTATGTATATATCTTTCTCATTTCACTTCACCAACTTAGGCCGTTGTGTCTGATCCATCACATAAAATTCAGATTAACAAAACATTGAACTTAAGGCTGCAATGTAACAAAATAGTTAGAAAGTCAAGGGGGGTGAATACTTTTGCAAGGCACTGTACGTCATGAATGGTCCTCCAAATTATTAATATTTTTCAAGGCTACATCCAATTTCTCTTTCAAAACTAAATGTTGTTTCTGCAGCTCTATTATTTTGAGTTAATAAATCATGCCTCTGTTCAAGAGTGTCAGTTCAGCCCAATACTCAAAATGTCTTCTTTCAACTCTGTTTTAACCTCTGAAAGGTCTACTCTCTGAGATTTTTTAAATTACTCAAATATATTCCTCATCATAACTAGCAATAAGACTTTTAGGATCATGTGAATCCTGCTGGGCTTATGAGAGTGAGAGGGGGTCCACTGTGAGAATTAAGGAGGATAACAAGTCTGCTATCAGACCTTTCCTAAGTAGTAGAAATATAACTCTCTTTTAAAGTAACTTTACTCCACAATTTATTTAGTTTCAAGTCCTCTTTATTCTGGGGCTTAGTTCTCCTAACCAATTTCCTTGGACTTCTCTATCCCTTCATGAATCCCTTCATGCCAGCTCAATTAAAGAGAAATCAAACATTTCCCACTTAAAGTGGTTACCCACTTTTGGAAAGAGATTCAGTTCAAGGCAAAAAAAACAGCTTAGCAATGATAAAGGATATGTGAAGTGGTTCAATTTATACTGTCTGAGATTTTAAAAATTACTCAAATATATTCTTCATCACAGCCAACATTAAGACTCCAAGGATCATGTAAATCCTGCTGGGCTTATGAGACTGAGAGGGGTTCCAATGTGAGAATTAAGGAGGATAACAAAAGTCTGTCATCAGACCTTTCCCAAGCAGTAGAAACATCTCTCTCTTTGAAAGTAACTTTACTCCACAATGTATTTAGTTTCAAGTCCTCTTTATTCTGGGGCTTAGTTCTCCTTACCAATTTCCTTGGACTTCTTCCTCCCTTCATGACAGCTCAATTAAAGGTAGAGACTCAGTTCCAGACAATAAATACAGCTTAGCAATGATAAAGGATATGTGAAGTGGTTCAATGTATACTCTGCATACAGTCACTCAACTTTCTTTATACATCTTCAGATCATACTCTTTATTTTCACTTCCCTATCTCATTTTTGACTTTCCCTCTCTGACTCCTCTTTTCCAAAATCTTGCAAGATTGCCTCACTCTCACAGGATTACTTGTTGCCACTCTCAGGTCACCCGCTTCTGTGTTACAGACAAGAAAAGGCGGCCAGCTCTCACAATTCAACATCCCATTCACATTGGCTTCCATCCTTGCCACTAGTACTCTCCTCCTGCATCCACCTCCATCCACCTACTCACATGTCCAGCTGCTTCTTAATTAATTTATTTTTTAGGAAAAGTAATGATATTTGAGCTTTGACAAACAAAATAAATTGGCCTTATGCTTTGTAAGTGCAAAAGGTTGCTGAATTGGGCTACTTTTATTGATTTTCCAAAAAAGCAGAGAAGTGCAACCGTTCCACTTCTGTTTTTGGTTTCCCTTTAGTCTTTTAAAAGCAGATATCAAGAAATCAAGAAATATGTCAAATTATTCACTCACAATACTATGGAGGGAATTTAGCAAGCACTTTCTCTCTTGAGATGAGCAGAGATAAAGTGAGATAAGCTGAGTAGAGCTGAGATAAGTTGTGAAGGGCCGAGATGAGGAGAGAAGGGCTATTTTTACCCCATAGGAAATAGTACATAGGAAATCAAGAGATGACTTGAGATGCACTTTAGATAAATAGTAAATTCCTCTCTACACTTCATCTGACTTGACAAGACGAAAAACTCATCCTCAGACTATAATTTGTCACCTTTCAGAATTTCTTTGAAATCCTGACATCTCTTTCCAGATTATAATATGGGCAAACTGAATATGCAGACTTTCTGGGAGATGAACATTCACAAACACATATTCCTCTGCCAGAGATCAGTGAAATAAGGAATAGCTGCTTTTTATTTATGATGTACAGATAGCCCTCCTTTTACCTAAGAGTTTCATGCTTGTAGAACAATTGTAAAAAACTGGTGATAATTGAATGCAAATATTTAATGTAAGTCAATGGGAAGTTAAATGAATTATGTTCCAGACCCCATTCAAAACTGACTTTAGTATTATTTTATTATATGTAAAGTGGTGTAGAGGTATGAGATGGATATTAAAAAGGGTACTTTATTAGTGGTTTATACTTTTTTATTATACACTGGGTAGGAATTGACATGATAGCTGGAGAGGAAGCTGCATGCCAGTTCAGCAAAAAAAATGACTAGCACATGAGCAGAGGGCACTGGAGACGCTATGTGCCAATCCTGAACAGCAAGCAAGGAAAAAGGCTTTGGCAAGGAGACTGGGAACTTCCATGTCTACAGGCAGCATATACATGCTAAGAGAAAAGGGCTGGGTTGTAGATAGCAGGTAGGGATTTACATACAGTACAGCCGGTTGAAGGCAGCAGTATGTGAGGACGAGCTGAACTGGCATAATTGAGGGCTACCTGTACCTGGTCTGTGAGATTTTCACCAGTACTCCATGACAATTTATGGCTTTGACTCCCTGCCTGATTTTTGTTAACACCACTTCTATTGTCGTTTTACACCTGTAATTGTGTGCACAAATATTACTGGTTCACTTCTTTGAATGATGTCCTTGTTTTTTGCAATTTTTTTGCAAGACAGTTTGTATCATGTAGTGCTATTGTTGACTTGCAAGCCTCAGCTTCTCATTCTGTGCATCTGAAATGATGTATCTTTAGTGCTAATTTGCATGAAACACTGATCAATACATGCCTAAATATATTGTTTCACTTTAATGTTAATTAGGTTGAAACAGCTGCATTCTAATTGTACTGTATGAAATGAGACTGGAAGGGTCTGGATATGAGGATGGGCAAGCACTAAGCAGCATGCTCAATAGAATAATAACTCAGGGTGCATCCTCAAGTTTTAATTCATATGCAAACCTTTATAATATTGCTATATAAAGTGATTTGACCATGTTGACTATCATAGAAACCAGTGTGCAGATTATAGCGTAGGTCTAAATGTGTAGGTCTTCAGTGATTCAGGCCCATGTTAGTGACCCAAAATCCTTTGCTAAAATAAATAATATTATTTTTTTTTCTGTTCAGTACTACAACGAAGAATGTGTGTTTAGTATTCTTAGGGCCTCATTCTAATCAGAGCCGCAAAACATCCGCAACTCTGCAATTCCTTGCGATGGGCTTACGGCCCTGCGTAGCGCTACGCCTACGTTGGTATTCACATGTATGGTGCCGCAAGGAGGTCCCTCTACGGCTGACTGCAAACCATGTAATCAGCCGTAGGCACTTCCGCTCTTGAATTGGACCGCGGCCGCAAGGTTTCAAGGCTGCAAACATTGTAGAAATGTAAATGCTAATGTAAATTCAAGACAGCTCTGTAAAGCACTGTAAATGATGGGGTACACAATGGGTGACATGAGCATTAAAGGGACAACATTCTCAAGCAGGCACATCACCACAATGCAATACTTGATTTCACGTTTAATTTATTTCCAAAGTACGACGGGTTTGAATAACGAGGTACGGGCCTGGCAATTATTCAAGCCCGTCAGAAATAAAGTATTGTTTGTGCCTGCTTGAGAATGTTGTCCCTTTAATGCTGAGGTCACCCATTGTGTGCCCCATCACTTACAGTGCTGTCTTTGTATATTTGCATTTACAGTGCTCTGAGTTTGCGGGCTCGAACCCTGAGTCACGGGCTTGAACCACGAGTAACGCGCTTGGAAGAAATTCAAGGCCGTTGGTCTTACTTTCAAAATGTAGCACTTCATAAGCAAATAAATAAAACATCCTGTACTTTTATTAAAATAAAAGGTGATGTTAGGTCTTAGAATGAATAGCATAATATTTTCAAACCCGCATATCGGCATAAATAACTACTTTATTGCATGTTAACTTTCCGTCATGAAATCCTACGGGCTTCAACAGTCCTATGAGCTCAGAAGTTGAAGCACGTCGGACTTTATGACGAAAAGTTAACATGAATTAAACTCTTTTTATTTGCCAATTTGATAGTAGGGGAATGTTGTGCTATTAATTCTAAGACCTAAAATCACTTTCACTTTTAATAAAAGTACAGGATAGCTTTTATAATTGGCTTAATTGCTGCTACGTTTTGTAAGTAAGAGTGCTGCAGGACTTTTTTGGTATTAGTAAGCTGCGGCTCGGTTTTAGTGATTTATGGACTTGACGGAAGAGTGATCATAGCATTTGAATAGCGAATTCGGCTTTCTTGCGGAGGACGCAACTAGAATAGCTAAGTAGCTTGCGGCCTCCCCTTGCGGCTACTTATTTCAAAATTGTAAGATTTAGAATGAGGCACCTAGTGGGAATATTCTTATTGAATGTGCTGGCAATTGCATTTTTTACTTGTATCAAATCTCGTGATTTTCCACTTTAAATTTATATGCAATATCAGAGCTTATTAAATAGGTCTACAAGGCTGTGGAATAAATCATTGACTCTATGCACAACATAAAATACACACTGTATCCCAAAGCTAAAGATCAAACTGCTTTATTTGGCATTCAAAAGTTGTACAGCAGTGTAGATGTTTTGATCTTTTTATTTTTTATTACTTTTCAATTGTATTTTACTGGGTCTTGCAGGTGCACATATTTATTATTATAGTTGGGTTGTGAGAAAAGTCTGTGCAATTATATTTTCACACAGTATATAGTGAAACAATGTTATGGATAACAAATGCTTGGAAACAGCAATCTTAACCATTAATACACCTTGGGAGACCTTGTTTCCAGCAGGAAATGTTTGTCAAATGGATTTATTCCATCCATCTAGTTATATAAATATCTACTTTCACATGTAGCAATATCCTGGACTATGTATATCCTCTGAGCATAACACTAAAGAAGGGTTGCAGAACAAAACTGGTGCCAGTATATGTATGATTGGAGTTTGTCAGTATAGCGCGTATGCTATACTCCAAAATAGAGAGAAAGTGACAGATTTTCAGTGAAGAATAGTGTATTCGGCTCAGGAATCCTCTCAATAATGTTCTCATCAATTAAGCAAATCTGTAAACTTGTATTTCTGATTTATAAACTATAATATAAAACTTATTTTGTAATATGTTAAAATTCATAAATTCATTTGAAGACACTAGATCTGAGTTGTGCAAAAAATAATTTTCCTCTATATGTAAAAAAAAAGTAGTTTGCAATGTAATTGAAAGCTGTTTAAAGGATTGATGGAAAATAAAATAAAATGGCAAATAAAATGCAGTCTAATAGATCAATAAACCAACCTAAAATAAGGGGAGGAATATACAATCTGTTGACAGTTAAGAAGTGCCTAACGATCACAAAAAGAGTGTGTGAGACTAAAAGGGCTCTACCAGAATTTGTCTGTTATGGAAAACAATACTATGAGTTGTACAAAAAGAGAATAGTGTCTATAATGATGAGCGAGCAAAATGAATCAACAATCTAATCACATATAAATTAGATATGTGAATGCAAAGTAAAAAACATAAAAATATTTATTAATGTTAAAAGGGTCAATCATAATAAAATCGAACAAATCAGTCCAGCATAAAGTCCAGAGACACTTCTGTTGGCAAATCAAACCCTGGCAGTATCTGCTGCTCCTCAAATAAAACAGGCACCGTCCATGGAAATGCTACAAGATATAAAAAGAAAAAAAGGGAATGGGGGAAAGAAGCGCATAACGCCAGATGGTGCAAAAAAAGAAGTTTTATCAGGAAGTAAAAAAAAAAAATCAATCAAAGCACTCATATTTGAAGACCTCAGTCATATGAGGTATTTGTATTACTTATACTGTGGGGGGGGGGGAGTATTTGATCCCCTGCTGATTTTGAACGTTTGTCCACTGACAAAGAAATGATCAGTTTATAATTTTAATAGTAGGTGTATTTTAACAGTGAGACAGAATAACAACAACAACAAAAAACAAGAAAAACACATGTCAAAAAAGTTATAAATTGATTTGCAGGTCAATGAGGGAAATAAGTATTTGACCCCTTTGACTTAGTACTTGGTAGCAAAACCCTTTTTGGCAATCACAGACGTCAGACATTTCTTGTAGTTGACCACCAGGTTTGCACACATCACAGGAGGGATTTTGTCCCACTCCTCTTTGTAGATCCTCTCCAAGTCATTAAGATTTTGAGGCTGATGTTTGGAGACTGGCTAGACCACTCCAGGACCTTTATGTGCTTCATCTTGAGCCACGCCTTTGTTACCTGGCTGTGTGTTTTGGGTCATTGTCATGCTGGACTACCCATCCACGACCCATTTTCATTGCCCTGGCTGAGGGAAGGAGGTTCTCACCCAAGATTTGACGGTGCATGGCCCTGTTCATCGTCCCTTTGATGCATTGCAGTTGTCCTGTCCCCTTCCACCTCCATGTTTGACAGTGAGGTTGGTGTTCTTTGGGTTATAGGCAGCACCCTCTCCTCCAAACACGGCGAGTTGAGTTGATGCCAAAGAGCTCGATTTTGGTCTCATCTGACCACAACACTTTCACCCAGTTCTCAGAATCATCCAGATGTTCATTGGCAAACTTCAGATGGGCCTGTACATGTGCTTTCTTGAGCAAGGGTACCTTGCGGGCGCTGCAGGATTTCAGTCCTTCACGGTGTAGTGTGTTACCAATTGTTTTCTTGGTGAGTATGATCCCAGCTGACTTGAGATCATTAACAAGATCCTCCTGTGTTTTTCTGGGCTGATTCCTCACCATTCTCATGATCACTGAAACTCCACAATGTGAGATCTTGCATGGAGCACCAGACTGAGGGAGACTGGCAGTTATTTTGTGTTTCTTCCATTTGCGAATAATCGCACCAACTGTTGTCACCTTCTTACCAAGCTACTTGGCGATGGTCTTGTAGCCCATTCCAGCCTTGTGTTGGTCTACAATATTGTTCCTGACATCCTTGGACAGCTCTCTAGTCTTGGCCATGGTGGAGAGTTTGGAATCTGATTAATTGCTTTTGTGGACAGATGTTTTTTTTCATATAGTAAGGAACTGAGATTAGAAGCTCTCCCTTTAAGAGAGTGTTCCTAATCTCAGCTTGTTACCTATATAAAAGAAATAAATATTCTTGGTTTAGCTTTAGCTGTGGTTGCTGGGCCTGGTGGGTTGCTTAGTTGGGTTTTTGCTCTCCTCACCTGAGGGATCATTGGTCTTGGGTCTGGTTTCTTGGGGTTTGGGGGAGTTTTTTTTACCCTTTTCAGGTAGCATTAGAGGTAGGACCTCTCCCTTACCCCACCCCCCCTTTTGCCATTATATAGCCTGGGGTTTGTTGTTTGGGGGGTGTGGGCAGTGGTGTTCTGTTATCCCTGGGCATTTTAAGGGTGAAGGACGAGGAAGTGTAGCTGGTTAGCGAAGTGGGCAGCTAGGAGACAACGGCGGGAGGAGTTGGTAGGTAATGTGCTGCTTGTCCATATGCCCTGCAGGTTTTACTGCCAATCCAAAGGCATCATCCAGGTATCACAACCGTTATGACGATAGAAGTGATGGAGCGCAGGACATACGATCCCCTCCTCACAGAGTTGGACGTGAGCCAGGAGCAAGGCGGCGATCAAGCCCACAGCAGCATAGGGTGAGAAAGCATCATGTGGAACAGACCCGGACGAACCGCTCTTCTCAAAGTAGGAGGTATAGTCCTTTGTATGACATGGGTAGTGAAGACCATAGTCTGAACAGACATAGACGGGACGGTGACACACACGACAGGATGAGCTCGCTGCAAACCTGCTGTAGTGGCGGGAACCGTCATAGTTCGAGAAGGTTGTAGCCCTTTACAGAGCGAGAGGCGGGAGGGTCATGCACTTGCTAGAGACAGGCAGGAGAGAGTTACTCATGACAGGAATGTGCTGCCTACCTACACTAGAAGTGGGAACCGGCATAGTCCTAGGAGGCGTCAGACATTGAGGTCAAGGTCCCCTAGGAAGGAGGAGAGAATGATTGGGCAACTCAGGCCCCAGGCTAGCAACACTGATAGGTCTAGATTGGCATCAATTGCCAGCAGGATTGAGCATGCTTCCCCAACTAGAAGGGGGGATTGAAGTCAGAGGGGGGCGCACGGTTGTGCTGGCCAGGAGAATGAGGTCTGTTTATTTACTTGCAGACGGTGCTGGAAATAACCATCCATGGAACGGATCGGCGATGACAGGACTGCTGATGATGGCCAGCAAGGATCTTCAGCTCAGGCCAGGGACCCTACAGGGGTCTGAGGAGGTGAGATACATAATGCCCCTATGTCGGTAACTCTCATGTCATTGGTGGAAGGTTTGAAAGGTGTTATCGCTAGCTTGGATAGTCAGGGCAAGGCTGGAGGGGTAGGTGACAAATGGGTAGGTCCATTGCCAGTCCACCAGGGTTCAAGGTGAGCCCCATAGTTGATCCTGAGGTCTCCCCAGTAGCAGTACAGCCGGCAGTTAGCTCTTCGGGGTTTTTTAAAGTAGCTGACACAGGCCATAAGAAGACTTCCCTCTGTTCCATAGGTACTATTGGGGATCAAGAGTCCCAGGACATTAAAGAAAACATTTGGCGCACATAATTTATTGAGCTTTATTCATTACTCTCTTTAGATAGCTTTATAGAATTCAAGGTAGATGAAAAGAAAGATGACTCTAAGAAAGAGGAGGATGAGAGGAAGACGAGTTATAGGAAAATTACAAAACTTTGGCTAATTGGTTACAGGCTATCTTCATCTTGGCCAGCATCATAGGTGAAAAGTCCCCTGAGTTTTGCTCATCGCTTTTTTGTTATTTGGATGAGATAGATGGGATCCAATGAACTTATGGGGGACTGGCATGGTGGGATTATGATGTGAAGTTTCACCAAAGGTATTCAGTGATGCCCAACATGCAGTGGGATGTTAGGGATATGGGGAGTTGGCTGAAAATCGTTACACCTTTGCAGCCAGTCTCTTCATGCGGAGTGAGGCAGGCACCTGCCATGCCGGTTAAGACATTTTGCTGCTTCGCATAGAGCATGTGTACTGTAAGTGGGGGGTGTCTTGCAAATATCGGTATGATTGCTCCAAATGTGGCCTTCAGCATCCACTTTTTCGTTGCTTGAAGAAGACGAAGTCCCAAAAGCCAGAAGAGGGTAATCAGAAGGGCGGAGGATGCCAGTGCTAGTAGAAAAAAAGCTCCCTTGGCTAAAGGGTAAACTCTGTCCGGCGTTCATGGCGTTGTTGTTAGGGGTTTTTCCAACGGGTTTGTGATTCCATTCATGGCTGGCGACTATTTGCGTCGTCCCCCTAATTTGAAGTCTGCAAGGGAGAATCAGGGTTTTGTGTTGGAGAAGCTGCACAGTGAAGTCAAAAAGGGGAGTATGGCCGGTCCTTTCACGGAGGCACCATTGGAAAATGTGAGGGTGTCACCCTTAGGCATGGTCCCGAAGAAAGAGCCATGAAGTTTTCTCTTGATTCATCACCTGTCCTACCCGAAAGGGTCGATTGGTCAATGATGGAATTGACGGTAAATTGGCAATGGTTTCTTAAATCCCATTCTCCCGGGGGGTTCAGCTGGTAAGGAAAGCTGGTAGGGGAGCGTTGGCGAAAGTAGATATTGAATCAGCTTTCCTTTTGCTGCCAGTGCACCCGCCCTCTCAGTTTCTGTTAGGCTGTCATGTTGATGGCCAATATTTTGTTGATTTGTGTTTACCGATGGGATGTTCGATTTCATGTTCTTATTTTGAAAAGTTCAGTTCTTTCATACATTGGGTGGTGGTACATGGTTCTGGGTTAATACAATTTATGCATTATCTTAACAATTTTTTATTCATTGGTACGCCTGGAACAAAAGAATGCAATTCTTTGCTGAAGGAATTCTGGTTGGTCGCGGCTGAGTTCGGAATCCCTCTTGTGTCGGGAAAGACGGTGGGACCTACGACTGTTCTGAGTTTCCTTGGCATCCAGATCGACATATCCAGTAAGGTCTGCAGCCTTCCTATGGAAAAAGTGATTGATTCAATTGAAATGGTCAAACGGATGTTGGGACTGAAGAAGGTGACACTCCGGGAACTGCAGTCATTGCTTCGAAAACTAAATTTTGCATGCTGTATCATGCCGATGGAAAGGATTTTTCCTGTATTTTTTTTTGTCATTGGCAACCACCGGCGTCGTAAGCGGGCATCATCACATTAGATTGTCGGCGGCACATAAAGAAAATCTTAGAGTCTGGTTGATGTTCCTTTCTCACTTAACGGGCTGTCGGCTATCATGCGGGAGCCTGTCCTGAACTCGGTAGAGGTAGATTTCTTTTTTTTCTACTGGTCATTGGTGGCTTTTTTGGAGCTCTTCCCCATAGTGGTCTCACTATATTTGTGGGGTAATAGCCGGAATAAACTTAGTCTCGACTTTAAGGGAGATTCCTGGTGCTTAACACCTCAATATCAGAAGATAATTTATTTTATTTTAGGAAAACTTTATTTTTAGAAATTAAAAAAATAAAAAAATACGCCGTAATTGGAAGTAAAAAATAATTATGAAATAATTATTTCTTTTGTACATTTTGAAATTGCACTACATAGTTTTGACACGATTGGATATCCTAATGGCTCTATATAATGTTTTAACAAATCCTCATATAATGCAGAAATCTGCTAATCATCGGGTTTGTGTAGTTTTTATTAGTTAAAAAAAACACTGAGTTATATTTGGTTAAAAAGCAACGATGTTAAAAGCAAAAAAACTAAGTACTGAGGTATCTACCAGAAAAAAACATTATATTAGATCAACAGAGGAAATATAATAAATGTATATAGCACAAAAAAAAAGATTTATCATTAAATCCATGGAATCAAAATCCCAAAAAGCATTAAAGGCATACAAATATTAGGGGTACAATCCTTATAGAAAATATAGGAAATATAGGACTTTCTAGTTTATTATTTCATCATCGCAGATAATTGCGGTTCACTTGGCCCCTTTGCAATGCAGCATGATGCTAATAAAAAAATGATCCCATGAGCCCAGTGAATGGGCGAAACGGGACCGTCGGCCATTGCTGATGAGTATCTAACCAGAGGATCAATGTGCAGAGGAATATTTTTTTATGTAATGCCGACGGTCCCGTTTCGCATTTAAATGCAGGAAAATATTGTGGACCTTTAATGGTAAAAAAGTTAAAGGAACTGAGATTGGACACAGTGAGCCAGTGAGTGTATTGAGAATTATTTTAAACAATAATTTTTGTTTAGTTTCAAGTTCTGGTGATGATCTTTATATAAAATCTCAGTATTTAATTAATAAGTGAATGTGAAGTTTGAAGTATAATGTAGAGTCCTTGCAGAGTTCCTTTGTTAATCGGCTTGAGAGGTCAAAATTATGATTAAATGGTCAGCAATAAGGGGCATTTAAGATGTAGAAATAGCTGCTGAAGATGGAATATTAGTCATAAGGTTTGTGATACTTCACATCCGATAAGAATGAGGAAAGCGTTATGTGGAAACATAGATTTGAGTGTCAGAAGAAAATAGGTGAAATCCAAACAAGTTTGTAAGAGTGCGACAGTATGATCCAAGAGGTTCTAAAGGAGGAAGAGAGACTTAATGGTAATATGAGAAAGCTGTGAGACGGAGGTCAAATGAGTGTGCAGTTTGAATGAGAATTAGTTGATAAACACTGTAAAAAGTAACAGATAAATAAAGAAGAGTTAGTATGACTTAGGCTTTTATCACATTCCTCCCATAAGATAATTTCCAAGTAAAGTTTACTCGGATAACCCTACTGAGCTATCACATCACACTCTTAAATATAAACCTTGAGACATGTCATACAAGTGGTCATTGTGTTAATATTGTCCAGAAGACCTGTGAGGTTGTCCCATAGATATTTTTAAAATGACTATTGCATGGCATTGTGCACAGGTGACACTCACATCCGCGCTGCACAGCTGTGCTATTGCGCATGCGTTGTGCTGTGTGGTGGGGGGGTAAGGGAGAGAGAGAGGGAGGGGGAATTAGGGAGAGAGAGAGGGAAGGGGAGAGAGGAGACAGAGGGAGGGGGACAGAGGGAGAGAGAGAGGGAGGGAGAGAGAGGAGAAAGAGGGAGGGGGACAGAGGGAGAGAGGAGGCAGAGAGGGGGGAGAGAGAGGGAGGGAGAGACAGAGTGAAGGGAGAGAGAGAGGGACAGAGAGAGAGGGATGGGCAAAAAAGAGAGAGGAAGCGAGGGAAGGAGAGAGGTAGGCAGAAAAAGAGAGGGAGGGAGAGAGAGGGGAGAGGGTTATAGAGATAAAGGGAGGGAGAGAGAGAGGGAGGGTGAGAGGGAGGCACAGAGAGAGAGGTAGTAGGAGAGAAAGAGGAAGGCATAGAGAGTGGGAGGGAGGCAGGCAATGAGGAAGGGCGAGAGGGAGGGAGAGGGGGAGGCAGAGAGAGAGAGAAAGGCAGAGAGGGGGAGAAGGAGGGAGAGAGAGAGGGAGAGAGAGAGAGAGAGAAAGGGAAAGAAAATAGAGGGAGGGAAAGAGAAAGAAGGAGGGAGAGAGGGAGAGAAAGAGAGAGAGGGAGGGAGATGGGAAGAGGGAGAGAGAGATAAATGGAGAGATAGAGAGGGGAGGGAGCAAGAGAGGGAGGGAGGGAGGTAGATAGTGAGGGAGAGAGAGAGAAAGGACAGGAGAGAGAGGGAGGGAGGGAGAAAAAGAGAGGAAGGGAGAGAGAGAGAGGTATGGAGGCAGAGAAAGAGGGAGGGAGAAAGTAGAGAGAAAGGGAGAGAGAGAAAGGGGGAGGCCGAGAGAGAGAAAGAGCGAGAGAGAGGAAGGTGGCCAGGGAGTGTCAGGGGGGGGGGGGTAGAGAGTGTCAGAGGAAGGGAAAGAGTGATAGAGGGACAGAGAGAGGGAAGCAGGCAGAGAGAAAGGGAAAAAGAAAGTGAGGGAGGAAGCAGAGAGAGGAGGGAGAGATAGAGGGAGGGAGGGAGGCAGAAAGAGAGGGAGGCAGGCAGAGAGAGATAGAGGGACAGAGATAGTGAGGCAGAGATGTAGGGAGGGAGAGAGAGATGGAGTGGAAAGGGATAGAGGCGGAAGGAGGGAGAGAAGGGGGAGGGAGGCAGAGAGGGAGGGAGGGAGAGACAGGGAGGCAGAGAAGTAGGGAAAGAGAGAAAATGAGAGAGCGAGGGAGAGAGGGAGGGAGGGAGAGAGAAAGGGAGGGAAGGAGAGAGAGAGGTGCGAGGGAGAAAGACAGAGCACACAGAACACAGAGAAAGGACACTGAAAGAGACAGATGGCACAGAGAGATAGAGGGCTGAGAGAGGGCGCACCGAGGGAGAGGTGGCTCACTGAAGAGAGGGGCCGCACAGAGAATACTGATTGCTGCTTAAGAGTTATTATTTACCTGATCTTGAACCCATGTTATTAAGGAGAAACGTAGATGCCCTTACTTTATCATGACAAATATTTTAACCAGAAAAGGACGAGGCATTGAGAAGAATGAAAACAGCATCAGTGAGTGTAGTCATTTGAAAAACTGTTCAAACATAATTACTAAGGAGCATATACACTAACAAGAAGTTTTATAGGTTGATGGTTGAAAAGGATTATTAAAAGTATGTTACAGTCAGCTTGTGGCTTCTAGTTTTTCAGAACACTTTACTTTTATTCCTAGGATAAAATTTGATTGGATTCACAGAGACTGTTAGGGGGTTGTATGGGTCTGTAATGTCTATTTTCTATTTACTAATCCATATCTATAATCAGGGGAAATGTTCTCAGACTTCCTGTTATCAAACTATTAATTTATTATTGAATGATTATTTCATCAGCTATGTCTCTTACTTTATAACAGCGAGAGGAAAAGTTAATTTGTAATAGATTTCAGTAACTTCAGGTACTTCATATTAATTTATGATTGTATTATATTTAGGGCGGCCTCATTTACATAAATTTACATATTTTCATTATTACTAAATAGGTAAATATATTTATACAATTAGCATTGTAATGTGCGTACTCTATGCATTTCAAACCTGAACTTACCATAATTTCAGAGTAGAAGATGAATAGAAATCTGATGGAGGAATCATTTACAGGAAGAGGAGTAGAGGTGTGGACTCTGGTTCAGTTAATATAAACATGCTTGGGACAGACATGATGTTATCACTTGAATGAAAGGACAATTGCTAATAATGGTTTGAAGCTTTGAACTAGACATAAAATAAGAGTCTAAAGCAGCCAGGTGGTTCATATCTGCTGTCATTTTCTGTTTCTCTCTTATGCCTTTCCTAAACTCTTGCTCCTAGGCAGTGTCCTTAAAACTTTTTCATGTCTATATTGGGATAACATTTGTTTCATTTGTACAGTAAAACAATAGATAAAATTCAAGAAGATGGGGAAAAGGAAGCAATAAATCAAGTCAAGAAAAATATTAATATGAAGTGAATTCACATCCTTATAAGGGTGGTAGACCTTCTAAACTAACTAACAATTTTCCAATTATAAAAAGAGCATAGCACAAAAAATAAGTTAAGCTTTTCTAACAATTTAATCTCACAATGAGGTCAGAAACTAAACTTTTATGAAGAACCTTATTTATGGGTCAGTAATGAAATGTATTCAGGTATTAAAACCTTTGTTTCCAATTTAATTTTCTTATTTTGAACAATTTTCATAAGTAATCAATCAGTACTTGGGAGATAATATAATCAGCTGAATTTGGCCTAAATTATTATATTTATACTAGCGACTTGCCCGTCAAAAATGACGGGGCAATAACATTTGAAGCCATGGCAAAGATGTTTGCCACACAATGTAAAGCTTTTGAGGACCTTTGGCGCTTATTGCGAGACTCTCCCCTTGTGTACTTTTGCTCCTCTGAGCACCTTCGTCGCTCATTGTAAGACTCTCCCCTTGTGTACTTTTGCTCCTCTGAGCACCTTCAGCGCTCACTCTTGTCCTTCAAACAGCAGTGTAAAATATGCTATTTAGCGTTTTTTTTTTAATATATATATTTTTTTATAATACTTAATTAATTATTTAATAAATTCATATACTTTACCTATTTCTAATTAATATATCCATCAATCCAATATCCTAAAGAGCTAACAATCTCTTTTTATTTTCCTGCAGTATATAATGTACAGTTGGACTGTTGCTGCCCTGAGGCAAAAGTGTCAGCAATGTGCCAAGTGTGCAGCATAAATAGGCTGCGTGCACGAGGCTAAACCATTTGTTTAGTCGGGTAAAGGCCATTTTAGATTCGTAATGTTATTAGTTGCAGGTTAGTGTTGTAAATGGTGGCGATTGTCTATGTGTTATGCAGCTCGCAAGCATTTTCCGTCCTTTCTAAGAGTGTATTTTGCACCTCGTATGTTCCTGGGTAAAAGTGGAACGCGGCTGGCGGTGTTTTGCGTGGTTTGGGGTCATGTAGCCTCGGTTTAATTTTTTTAGGACGCCATTTTTTTTCTTACTTAGCCGATTTTCGAGTGCCGAAACTCAGCAAATTCGGCCTAAATTCACGTGCAACCTCACTCCCAGATGTCCTGCTTGTCCCACCGTGCTATGTGTGAGGTTTCTTTTTGTGTGTGTTTTTCGATTTGCGAGGTTCGGCCATTAACTTCGGCTTTTTCCGACCTCGTAATTTTGTTTTTTTAAGTCCTGCATTCCTCAACTCTGCCTCAATTCATCCTCATTTCTGCCTTAGTCTTGCGTGTTTCAATGCCTCAACTGCTCGCCTCGCTCCTGTCTATGACCTGCTACCCACAATAAAAACTGTGAGCCAGTGTGTGTCCCGGACACCCTATAAACCACTACAGCCCCCTTTCGCTCTTACCCTTGTGGTTTGGAGTTGGGCCTATTAATCCCAAACATTCTCCTACCTATCTTAAATAATGCCCCATGGTGGTCCCTCTAGGTTAGGAAATCATGGTTGCCCATAGGGACCTACCTACATGGTAGGAGATTAATATTAGCTGCTATGGAGTCAATAGATACCGACATGGAGATAGGTTAGGATACCTTGGGGTCCATATGGGTTGAATTACTTACTGGCAGCTACACATACAGTATGTAAGGGTAGGGCAGGCAGTGCATGGGAATAGCCCCTCTGCGCATACTAGCACAAGGTGTTTACTTGGCAGGCACCCAACTGCTCCCTTGAAAAGCTGCTCCTTTCTGTGAAGAAGCAAGCGGGGACTGAGGCTGATAATTTATACCGTGAGACAAGATAAATTGCTTCAATTTATTTTTTGAGCTGCCTTGCATCTTAGTTAAAAGGATTGCTTTTTGTGTGATAAAAATACATGACTGATGCATGCATCTAATTTACATCCAGTCAGACACACTGTTTCTACAGAGAACAATTATTGTTGTAGGCAGGTACTCTGACACACATTTCGATCATTTGAATTCATCACACACTCACTGAACACTTTGATATTTAGTTATATCTGTATTTAAGTATAACGTTCTACTTGACCTCTAATTTAGTTAAATGCCATAATAAATCATGATGATGTGTATCTAGGTAACATGTACTGTCTGCCCTCCAATAAAAATATAGATAAATAAGTGTGCATCATTGTGTATGATGAATGAAAGCATGTACAATACACATGTTTATCTAAAAGATTAGTTATTTCTAAGAGATAGCAGCTAGTACATGTTATACAGATACACATAATAATTACTAATTCATCATGGACACTGAATATTTATTATAGCATTTAATTTTTTCATTTTAATTGTATGTGTATGTAAATAAAATGAACTGCTCTACCTCAAAATTTAATTAATAAATAATGATTTACTCTGTGCCTGTGTGTGATGATCATGAATGAATGTGTGTATTTATGATGTGTGTAACTTATAATCTCTTCCCGTTGATTTAGTAAAATAAAATTGTTTTGTGGAAGAAAATTAATGAATGTAATATCTGTGAGTGTAACATGTGCTTCCTCTGTCAGGTTTAGTCTATTTTTGTTAAAAGAGGCACCATTTATAAAAACAATTGACATTATCTTCAGCCCCTCACTCTGTCCCTAACATTTCAGTTGCTCTAAAAATGGTTGAACATTAAGATGTAGGTGTCAGTCAAGTCGGTGGAGAGTGATATATGCAAATACAAAAGGAAAAATGATTTTGTGTGCACAGAGGGGAACCTTTAAAATCACTGCCAAGGGGCACCAAAGATGTAAATCCGACCCTGATGTAAAGATGTAAATCCTGTGTTCGTTTAAAGTGGCATGAGCTGCTAATGAAAATACTTTATGTGGAGTTATGTTTATTAAGAATCACTTAAACATTCTTTTGAACTTGACTTGATAATGTGCAAAATGTTTTACAAAACTTAAAGTAAATAACTACATTTCATTTTTTTTCATTTCAAGTTTGCTTTAATAATCTTTATTCCTAACAGGGTTAGAAAGCTAGGAGGAGGGGGAGGGACAGTGAATTCAGATAAAATCTCCAACCAACTTTAAAGACTGAAATTTCATATAGCTCCTTGACAATAGAACTTAATGAAAGAGTAAGCCCCCGTAGGATAACCCTTCCGCCTCAAGGCACAGAAACAGATGAAACAATCTAAAATATCTAAATTTAAGATTTTCTCTGAAAAATGTTTCTGTTTTGCATAATTGCTAATGTTATTTCTTTGTTACATGCATCACAATAATGTGACATTTATCCTAATTAGAGTGATCCTTAATAAAACATATTTTTAAATATGCAGTATTGCATTTCAGTGTGAGGCTGAAAGTATAACTCCTCATAACATTATATATTTCAAATGCATGGAAAAAATAACTAGCCAATCACACAAGAAATAAACTAAGTGGTTGAACCACTGATACCCAGCTTCAACTTAAGTCTTCTATACTTTTATCGATACAAACAAAAAAAACATTGTATAATCAATAAACAAACAGGATCTGTCTGGAATATCCAGCCTAGTTAAGAAAAAGATTCCCAGAGGAAAGATAAAAGTCCTATGTAGGTTTGTGTAGGTCTTTAGTTGTACCGATTAGCTAGGTGTCCTGATTTCTTTAGTGTACTGCTTGAGGGACTGCCCACACCATACCATACCTGATCATCCAAGATGATATGTTCTATGGACATGTAGTCTATTATCTCATTGTTAACCCCATCTCACTAGCATGCTTGAAAAAGTCTGGCATATTTGTGTTACTAGGCATATAATAAACCAGAGCAGGTTTAGAATGTGTTACAAGTAAACTGCAAACATGATATTTAATGACACATCATATATATAGTTGTCGTACTGCCAAGGCGCTCATCGCGAGGCCTGCACGACATAGCTGCAATGAGCGCCTTTGCAAAACGAGGCACGCAGTTGCACAAAATTACTAATTAAACGGACAAACCATCAAAATGAAAAGAGCACCAAAAAAAAACAAAAAAATTAATATGCCTCAAAATAACTTTAAAACTCACACACAGCACATTCTGTGAGTGAGGTTGCAAATTAATTTGAGGCATATTTGGTATTTTTTCACGATCCAAAATCGGATAAGCAAGAAAAAAATGGCAGCCAGAAAAACGTAACAGGATGAAAACGAGGCCGAAGGCAGGAAAAAAGAGCCCAAAGCCAGTAACACTTAACACAAGACAGTAACACTTAATCCAAGGCAATAACAATTAAACCAAGGCAGTAACACTTAACCCAAGGCAGTAACACTTAAACCAAGACAATAACACTCATCTTGAGGCCCCTAAACTACACGAGGGGGGGGGGCGGGGAGATGCAATGAGCAGCGAAGACGCTTATTGTGAGCCACGCGATGAGCGCCAGAGGCACTCATTGCGAACCACGCGATGAGCGCCAAAGGTTATCATTGCAAAGCAGAAAAGTTCCAAAAATGGTAATGAGCGGCAAAGCTGCTCATTGTGGGGCTCGCGATGAGCGCCAAAGGCGCTCATCGCAGGGCCATTAAAGTACATGGGGGAGAGGATCGCATTGTGTGGCAAACAGCATTGCAAGGCTTTTTTGACCCGCAAGTCGCTAGTATGTAAATACTCTCCAGCAGCACTTAGTCCTACATGCATATAATGAACAGCTTACCAATGTATGTACTGAGAAACTGTAAAATTTAATTGGCTAGATCAAATATTTTGGTTATATTTATGCATATTTAGCCCAGAACATTGTTAATCCCTGATAAAGAAAATAACAGAGGTAAAGTGAGCTAATTAGAAATATGTCTTATTTATTAAGCTAGGATATATTTTTGCTTAAAATTAACATGGACGATCTCACAGGGAAGTTGGCTGCATCATACTTGTTCCTCACAACATGGATAGAAGAGCACTATGTTTTTCTCACATGGTTATAACTGCTTGATCACAAGTCTGAAATCCTTGAAAAAGCACTTACGAGTGCCCTAACTGCACAGTAAATCCTACTTAGATAGGTTAATCCCTTATCCCTAAAACATTGCAAGTAAACTGCTACAGTTCATTGCTCCGATTGAACTTAACGACACTAGCACAAGCAACTGAAAATAAACTAGGAGTTACTCCGTTAGAATTTGACACCCAAACCCCATGCTAATAATATTTTACAGATTACTCGCAAATCAGGGCACTGCAGAATAAAGATTTACGGGTACCAAAGACCACTTGCAACTGGTTTTCAAACCTTTGCTGAGTTCCCCAGAAGCATTTTAAGTGACAGTATAGCACAAAAAGCACTACAAAACGATGATTTGTCACTTAACAATCCAATAACAACATATGTGTATTTAAAAAATATGTGTTAGTATTAAGCCTGTTTTATGCTATAAAACCTAGGGTAACACACAACTCAGTACTCAAGGGGTTAACACATATCACAAAATCACATTGCCTAAATTGCATTATAATGCATTGTCTATAAATATATAATATTTTAACTCAAACTAAACTGTTCCCTTGCTGCAGCCTTGTTACTGGCAGTTGTTACTGCACTTCCCACTCATTATAAGATTTATGGCATTCACATTTCCTAGGGCCCTGTCTCATCCGTAAAGTTTGGCTTGACTGATCCTGCACATAAATCTGTTGTAGCTACAAAGCAGGGTTCATGGGTGTGTAATCTGGGGGGTGAATGATTTACATTAGTGTAGAAGTTGGGGGAAAAAAGCTCCCGCAGCCAATTTATGGCACAGCCCTATCTAAGAGCTCCAGATTTATATAGGGCTCTATGTTTGTGACAAAAGAACACTTTATTTATTGGATATATACCGTATTGGTCGGAATATAAGCCGCACCCGCATATAGGCCGCACCCGTAAAGTTCAAGGGTAAAAAATAGAAAAAAGATAGTACTCAAATATAAGCCGCACCCGTAAAATTGGAGAGAAAAAGACTCTCAAAGTGATCAGCCATTGCAAGAAACAGGCTTTCTAATTATCACTGTAGCTTTTTTTGCAGGTTACAGGCTTTACAGGATGTTAGAATCACTAAAACCGTAAATCGCTATTCAATATCGCAGTCTGAAGCCCGAAAATCGGCACCCTTAAATCGCAATCGCACAAATCGGCAGTAATTTTGCATTCTCGAATAGAAGTCGCACGCGTTACAAACAAAGTTCGCAAATCGGCAATGTTTTTTTGACGGTCGCGAATATAAGCCGCACCCGTAACTCGCAAGCTCAAAAAACGGAAAAAAGGTGTGGCTTATATTTGGACCAATACGGTATATATTTGGCATATTAACATTTAAAGAGGCATAGAAAGTTTTTGCTCTTTCTTAGTTGTGTATTTGATAATGCGTCTGTGCCTTTTGTTTTTCAAATAAAAGTCTCTGTGGATAAAGGAAAGAATTTAAATATTTAATTGCTCTGGAAGGCTTCTCCCTGACAGCCAGTGAGCAATAATATGGCTGCATGTCCAGGAGCCAAACTTAAAGGGGCATGTACCTCACCATAATTGCCCTTTATGGTATGAAAGAGCGCAAGATTGTATGTAAAAATTATCTATTTTTTTAACTACACTAATAACAGGTAAAACATCTAAAGTTTTAAGTATGTTTACATAAAAAAGTGTAGCCTGCCTACTGACTGTTGCAGGAGTAAAAGCAGATGCCGTGCCACTAGGTGACAGTGATTGATAGCAGTTTTCCCTTGCACTCAGGAATGCACTGAAAAGTTAACCTATAACTGATCTGTTTAGGTGATCCCAGCATTCCATGCTCTGCACAGATAGATGTGGTAATAGTAAACCTCTGTTTTTCTTTTGATCGATACATGAAGCTGTAGCTGGGTGTCTGGCTGGGGGTATGTCAGTGACTCAAGTAAACACATATTTCAAATATTCAAAAATTATTTCAGTATGATTTTAGGAGATCTTTACTGTGATGTGATAAAAATTGTACTAAATTAAGTGGCCCTTTGAGTATGCTCTGTGCACTTCCTGTTAGTTTCAAGGCAGAGTAAACATAGTTTGTATTTTACATTCAAAAAGCAACTTATGTAATGTTTAATGTATGTTTGCATATATGTGTATAATATAGTATAGTAGAGAAAGATATAGACATAAATAGATATAAAATATAATATAATTTTTATATATGTATTTTAATTTTAATTGCTTTATTCCCAGCATCAACCCTCCCTAACCTTCCCCAGGACAGTCTTCCTCATAATTTCCCAATATATAATAACTGTTGAGGGAGCTAGTTTTTTTTTCCATTTTCTTCTTTCTTATTGCCTCCTCCATGACTTCGCCCTCTGCACGATCTTAGGGCATGCTGTAACTGCAAACATATAATTCAGTATATACCTGAGAAAACAATGGTAATTGGTCCTATCCTGTTATGCTGGCGCAGCACAAGGCAGAGGCAGTGGTGGTGTGAAACCTCTAGATGGCTCTGCCGATAGTTTAATGGCATATCATAGAGTCAAGGCATAGGTAAACTGTTAGGATTAGGGTGAGGGTTAGTTCAAGGGTTAGGCTAACATTATAAGCTTAGAACTTCTCTCACAGACCGGCAGCGCTGCAAAATATCAACAGCGCCATCTAGTGGTTGCAGCAGCGGACCTGTCCCGACAACATGGATAGATCCTGGTAATTTATTCAGGTTGTTAGCTATACAAGTCCATATCAGAATATTGAGCACTATCAGGCTATGATCAGCAGTGTACTATATATTATATGCATATAGTCGCAGTACACCATTAGTTATTTATTTGGATCTCAACTGGAACCATTTCTACCTCATGGTACATATAATAAAATAGTATTTGAGGTGTGCTTTTTAGAATCTTTTGATAGCATTAAAAGGTTTGATTTTTTTGTAAATAAACTGTATCATACTTTTGATACAAATTCAACAAGTGTTTTCTCAGTTAGTTTTCAGGCCTGATCTATAATTTGCTTCATTACCATTTTAATGTATAACTATATATAACTATAATTACACTGACTTGACTTTCTTGATCGCCTCAAAACTCTACATTGACATTCCCACAGTTAACGGAATAGTTTTTGCAGCATTTTACATTACATGTTGTTATATGTTTATATAACACTCTTATATTGACTTTCTTAATTCCTCCCTTATGCCCACATAATCACAGAACAGATTTGGCTGCTGACATAAAAATCTGCTAGTTTAAACTATAATTTGTATTTTTGTGCATTGTAAAAAAAAAAGAAAAAAAAAAAACTGTGGCATTAATATGTTGTTGGTTGAATATCTCCTTTATGTTGGGGATAAAGAAGATGCAACAACCAAAACCATAAGAAGAGTTACAGTATGTTGCTACATATTAAATCAGATGTTATTGTTATAATTATTACTAACAGTAGTGATAACTTTTATTAACCGTTATTTACAGGGCCGGCTGGTGCATAGGGGCAAATGGGCAACCGCCCTCCCAATATTAATGCACTGACTTAATCTCCCCACCACTTAAGTAATTGTATAATGTATATAAAAAAAAATAAAAAAAAATGTTTTATCATGTTCAGTATTCTGTTTTTTTAAAAGCTGCTGCTGTCACTTTAAATTTCAAAACCCTCTGGGCTGTAGTTAAACACACTGACTTATCACATCTAGCCCCCTGCTGGTGACTTGCCGAAACTGTTTAAAAAAAAAATGAACCCTCATGTGTGCAAAGGAACCTCTGTTCTACATTATATTTTGGAGAAAACTGAGATATTTCTAAAGCACTGTATGGAAGATATCAGAAGGCTGAGCTGGGCCCTCCGGGTAATAAAACACTTCTGACATCAGAGATGTGTCATAATAGATGATGTCACAGAGCCCAGGCACTATATAAGGAGCTGTGTTGGGAGGTAAAGTCATTTAATTCAGGAGATCAACAGATGAGCATCTGAACAACCAAGTGTTGGTGTCCTATAAACATGACTCTAGTAAGTCTTAAAGGAGGAAACTCTACCTTGAACATGGAAAGTGAGAGATTTTACAGATAAAGGTAAGATTTAATAATTTGGTAGGTAGGTGAATTGTACAGACAAAAACGTACAGTATAACAATTGGGGGACAAAACATGTATCTCATTCTTGCAACTTTCAATTACTTTCTATTGAGTTTTCCCTCCTGGATCGATACCATGTCATGGTGAAGGGGTTTGTTTACTTCAATGAAGCTGTGAGCTTTACCAAGATGGGCAGGCCATAGCAGAGAGGTCATGGTCCACTGGAGAAGGAACTAGCAACCCACTCCAGAATCTTTGCCAAGAAAACCTCATGGGTATGCATGGCCAGAGACATAGCAATGGGGTATGCATGACCAGAGACATAGCAATAGGTGTGCCTGGCTTGCTGAAGTGTGGAAAGTTTGTCTGAAGCTGGGGGAAAAACTCACAGAGAAAAGTGTGTCCAATTGTCTGAACTAGAGAAAAACATCATGGGTAAGTATGACCAGAGACATAGCAATAGGTGTACCTGGCTTGCTGTGGTCCATAGGGTCATGGAGAGTTGGACAATAAAAAACAAAAATGATTTAGATTTGTATAGTCTTAAGTCTCATGTATTTATTGTACCCCTTGTATCTTTCTACAGAAAATAGCAGTCGGCTCTCAATATAAATAAGAAACCATTACATATGTGAGAAAATATATCTGTGAGGTGAGTCGTGAACTTCCTTCAGTTTATTTGTTTTTTACTTTATGGACTTAAGGTGGCCAAACCTCACCATTAATTGTCATGGCAAACATACTTTTTGTTTAAAGCAGCTCTGCAATGTGTATTTTTTAGAGGTGTCTCCCATTAAAGGGAAAGTTTTGCCACCTTAATGTACGTGTGAGTTTTGCCATTTTGCCATTTTTTTCTGTAAATGTAATAACTTGATTGCAATTAGGTGAGGAGAGTTGTCTTAGTGACTATCAGAGTTATATTGACAACTTCTCCAGGACCCCCAGAAAGTTACCCGCAAGTCTATTAAGTGACTTGGTATATGGAAAGCAGATATAAAAGCGGTATATATCACATTAGATAACATTACAAATCCTAGGAAATAAATAGAGGAGGGACTGAAGATCTGCAAGTTAACATGTCTGATGTACAAGAACCTTAAACGGATACTGTATGCCTATATTTAAATGTTTGTTTTTTTTGAAGAACCAGACATATATTATAAGTATAGGCAAATGTGAAAATACAGTCTTTAATTCATTATCTGTCATATCCAATTATTCATTATTGGTGCAGCCATTATCTTCATTATGTATTCTTTGTGTAATATTTACCCCTTTATTAACCCCTGAGCTACAGAGGTCATGTATTCTTTGTGTAATATTATGGAGAGAATCCTGTACGGACTTCCATGATACCTATAATTAAACCCTAAGTGGTCCTGTAAGGACCTCTGTGGTATCTAACATTAATGCTATGCCACAGACGGAGATCCTGAAGGCCTTAATATTTTCACTCCATACTTCTAACATGCATTCAATCTCACAACCCTCACCCCACACTCATATCTTTCATCTCCCCAATATCTTTTAAGCTTTTTTTTGCAAAGTCAAATTTTAAGCCACACACCTCACATCACATATTCATATCACTATAAGGTCCCCTCAACTACAGTGTTCAATTACCTAATCATGTAGGCAGTTTATCACTATTAGGTCCCCTCAACTACAGTATTTAATTACCTAATCATGTAGGCATTAGAGCATATTCGTCCTTAAATGCGAGTCATTGGCCAAGATTATAGGATGTCCTTTCTGGATTTAGCTGACTCAGACTAACTGAGGTATTGATTGTTATACCTATTGTGTTAATTTGCAGCTGGAGAAAAGACACATAAATAGAAGTGTGTGCAGTTATCTCAACTGAAGAAAGAGATAACACAGAGACAACTGTGTGCAATTATCTGTATTGGTAGAAAAACACACAGAGAGAGGCAGCAGCATATGATTGTTTTGAGTGGAGACCTGGAGTTCTTTTTTTTATTTATTTTTTTTACTTTTAAAATTCTTTATTATCTCAAAGTATCAAAACATTACATAAAAATAAAGAATACATGGATGAACTACTTTAAACACAGCACCATAATATATAAGATCACCTGATAAATTATAATTTTAAATAGATCATTCATTCTTTCTTAACGGTAGCCTAGTCTTTTTTCTACAAGTGTTACACTTATAAAGAAGCAAGTAGTATAGTAAACATTAGTATCACTGATGGGTGCCAGATGACCTTTAGTTCAATTTTCAACACATATCTTTTTGGTACGTTTAATTTTATGCATGTTTTAAAGAATATTAAAGTAGGAGTAGCAAAAGTAAAAGAAAAAATAATAATAATAAACAAAAAAAAATCGAAGAGAGAGAGAAAAAAAAAAAAAATTTGGCCAGGAAGTGTGTCTTAGGTAGGGGGTGGAGTCGAGAAGGCGGGATATTGTTATAACACCCTTAGGAAAAAATAACCTCTCCTATCCTTTATAATTCTGGTCCCATACTTTCCATTTGCTACGTGGGAGATGGTATATCCCGATATCCTCTATATCTCTTTCTAGATCACGAATTTTATTTATTTTTATCAAGATTTCAGACCAGGATGGAACTTTTTCTTGTTTCCAATATAAAGCTATGGAATTTTTAGCTGCCATACAGATATGAATCAAAAGCGCTTTATAGTCCATCGTGATTTCTTTAGGAAAGATGTGAAAAAGGGGCATTTCTTTCTTTAGGGGGAGATCTAGGTCAAATGTGGTTTTTATTTTAGAGAAACATTCTATCCACCATTTTTGTATGATCAGGCAATCCCACCAAATGTGGATATGTGTGCCCTTTTGTCCACAATTATGCCAACAAAGTTGACTTTCCTTATTTTTGGTAATTTGGGAAACTTTTAGGGGAACAAAATACCACCTATTTATTATTTTAAAGTAAGTTTCTTTATGGGATGCATTTTGAAGGAACTTATCTGTAGTAGAGAAAGCCGAGATCCATGTCTCTAGTGGCCATTCTTCTCTTGCTTCTGTTTCCCATGTTTTTATACTAGATGTTTTAATAGGGATCTGTTTGTTTTTAATCAGATTATGGCATTTGGCCATTAAGTGAGATTTATTATCATCTAGGATTAGTTTTTCGCAATCGGTCAGACTTCTTCTTCTTTCTAAAATATACCCTTGTAGTTTCAGCTTTTCACACATACACAAGTATTCTAGCCATAGTGAGCTATGTAGTTTAAATTTACCTATTAACTCCTCAAAGGAGATAATGGAACCATTTTGGTAAAGATCTAATAAATACATTGTCCCTTTTTTGGTTAAGATTTCCAAGAGAGGGATATTCATGTCTCTGGCTAGTTTTTCTAGCGAAATTATCGGACTTGGAAATGGAATTAAGGAATATTTTTCATTCAATTTATCCCAGTATTTAAAGTTGTTTCTTAATGTTTCTCCCATAGATTCTACCCTTATTAAGTTCTTTATTTTATTTTTTTGTAATATTATGCTTTGCAAATCTATATTAGGCGACATTTCTTTTTCAATTTGGAACCAGTGCCTAGATTCCCCCTGATCTGTCCATCTTATAATATGTGCTATAGTAATAGCTTCTTGAAATGTCTGAATAGAGGGATATGCCATACCTCCCTTTTAAAAAATTTTAGTTAAATTTGTAATTTTGATTCTCATTTTTTTACCTTTATGAATGAACTTATGTATGAATGAACTTATCTAGAATATTTTGAAATATTTTTATTTTTGAATTTGGTAGATGAAAAGGGATACTTTTCATTAAATACGTTATTTTAGGGACCAGAAACATCTTTGCTGCTATAATCCTTCCCGACCATGAGTCATAAGTGTTTCTCCATCTTTCTATGGGAGCTTTCAGGTTTAAAATAGTTTGCTTAACATTAATATCCATCATCTGTTTAAACTCTGGATGTATTCTTATGCCCATGTGTTTTATACTATTTTGCCAGATAAATGAGAAATGAGACTCTAGATATAAAGTTTCCTCTTCGTTCTGGTTAATCATCAAAGCTTCTGATTTAAGTACATTTAGTTTGCAGTTAGAGATTTTACTAAATTCATGTATGGTCTGTTGGAGATTTTCTAAAGATTTGGACGGGTCTTCTAGAGAGAGTACAATATCATCCGCAAACATAGTTACTTTGTGTTCTATTTCTCCCACTTTTATACCTTGAATAACTTTATTTTCTCTAATCAATGTTGCTAACGGTTCCATAATAAGGGCGAAAATCAGCGGGGACAAGGGACATCCCTGCCTAGTGCCATTAGAGATTTTAAAGCTTTCTGATTTAAATCCCAGGCCTACGACAGAGGCAGAAGGAGAGCCATATAGGGCCTTAATTGCTCTAGAGCCAAAGTCACCTAGACCTAGCTAAGACAGTACCAAGTCCATATATTTCCATCCTACTCTGTCAAAGGCCTTTTCTGCGTCTAACGATATAAATACCGCTGATCTCTTCCTTCTTTTAGCAAAAGATACTAGATTAATTAGTCTTCTCACATTGTCGGTACCCTGTCTATTTACTATGAATCCATTTTGGTCTTTATCTACCAAGGATTGAATAACCTTGTTTAGTCTGTTTGCTAGCACTTTTGCGTATATTTTAATGTCTGTGTTGATTAATGAGATTGGGCGGAAATCTTTACATTCACAACTTACTTTCTCTTTCTTAGGAATAGTTATTATATAAGTCTGAAGCATTTCTTTTGGAGCAAAGCTCGTCATTTTAATTTCATTAAGTGATCTAGTAAGTAATTTCTTCATGGAAAATCTTATAATAAGAGTTAATGAATCCATCTGGGCCTGGGGCCGATGCTATCTTTAATTTAGTTATTACTTCTGAAATTTATTTTTCCGATATTGGTTCGTTCAAAGTTGACAAATCTTCCAGGGAAATTTTTGGCATATGTATATGATCCAGAAATTTTTTGATTTCTATTTCTTTAGTTTGAGTTTCCGATTTTCCTGCTAGATTATATAGATCTGAGTAATATGTTGCAAATACCTCTGCTATTTTAGTGGGATTCATAATAATTTCTCCTTTGTGTCTTATTTGATCTATTCTCTTATGAGAAGAATTACCTTTATATTTGTTTGCTAAAAATGTATTTGCTTTATTTCCTAGGTGATGTATACGTTTCTGTAGGGCCCATCTAGAATTATCTACTTTCATTTGCTCTATTGTTCTTATCTGTTTTTGCAGCATCTTAACTTGTTCCATATTTATTGGGTTTGGGTTATTTTTGTTTTCTCTATCAGCTTTGATTAAATTAATATACAATTCTCTAAGTGGCGTATCGTTCTTTTTTTTTCATTTGGGCTTGCATTTTAATGCAGATTCCATGTATATATGCCTTATGAGCCAATCAAATTATATTATTGGATGCAACTGAGTGTCTGTTAACCTGAAAAAACTCCTCAATTTCTTGTTTCAATTTTGCTTTGCCTAGTTGATCTTTAAGCAAGATGTTTTTCATTTTCCACGATGGAGGATCATATACTGTGGTCTGAGAAGTTTATAGGGTCAATTTCGGCTTTAATTATCTTTTTAAATGCTAAATCATTAACCAATATGTAATCTATTCTTGAAAATGACATATGTCGTGCTGAGTAAAAGGTGTAATTCTGTACCATGGGATTTAAGCACCTCCAAGAATCAAAAAGACCATATTTATATAGGATTTTGTTAAGCTTGCTTGTTACTTGTGTTGTGTCTTGAGTATCTATGCTTTGTATTTTCTTTTTTCTATCTAAACTGGGATTAATAATCTCATTAAAATCCCCGCAACAAATCAATAAACCAGAGAAATATTTCTTCAAAGATTTAAGTGATTTTTTTACAAATTTTGTCTGACCTTTATTTGGGGCATAGATATTTAAGATAGTAATTTTAGTATTATTAAGAAGACCTGACCAGAGAGAAAAACGACCTTCTGGGTCTGAAATCGTGATGTCTTCCTTCAAATTTAGTTTTTTGTTGAAAAAGATTGCTGTCCCTCTTGTTTTTTTCCCATACCTTGCATTGCTAGCCGAAACATATTTATGGCTGTTGTAGTCTGTCCCCTTTCCTATCTGCCAATGGGTCTCTTGAAGATTATATCTGCATTTTTTTTATTAAAAGTATTAAAGAATAGGGATCTTTTTCCTTGAGAGTTCAATCCTTGCACATTTTGGCTTATTATTCTCAATGTCATTTAAAGTGTCTTAATTCTGCCTTCTAGTCCACGCCCTTCTCCCTCCTCCTCCCATCCCCCCTCCTTCCCTTCCATCCAGCCAGAAGAAGAGAAAAAAAAAAAAGAGAGAGAGATAAATAGAGAAGAAAAAAAAAAAGAAATAAAAACAAAGAAATTGTCCTCCCAGCGTGTAAGAAACTACAGACTGGGAAGTCCTCAAAAGGGAGCTTTTCCCTCAGCCCCCTCGGCTCCCCACTCGTAAAAGAAATACAAAGTGGGTAGCCGTGGAGGGGAAGGAAATAGTGAACTTTTCCTAAGTTCAGTCAGTCCTAGGCTACCGTCAGTGGTGCAGATTCATAAATATAAACAAAGCATTGACTAAAATATGTCAAGGAGTTCAATAATGCTTCCTTATTTTGGATCAGTATTATGTTTACTGTTTGGTTTTGGTCTCCTACTACGAGGAGATTTATGACTACCTTTCCTGTCTGCCTCCAGTTTTCAGCCCTGATAGAAGGTGGAAAATATATACTTAAAAAGTGAGAAAGAAAAAAAATCAGAATATATCTTAGTGAATAATTATATCTTTTTAACCATTGTGTCTTTGTGTATATTATAAGCAAAGTCTAAAAAGTTCTCCACTCTATTTGCCCCTTTTTTAACTTTCTTTCCCTTGATTTTCCCCCTCCTTTCTTTCTTTTTTCTTTCTTTTCCTTTCCTTTTCCCCCTTTTCTTTATAACTTCTTTTCAATTATAGTGTCTAATTATATTGTGTTTGTATACATTTTTGCTACTTAGTGAATTAACTAATTAATATTACGTGTATTTTTTTTAGTCTCTTCCTCAATTGATCTTACCTCTGAAAGTGTTGTGTCTATTAAAAATAAGTAATGTAAGTGAAGTATTATTAATACGTGTCTTAGTGAAAAGCATATTTAGTCTAATTTAAACCTATACTATTATAATATATTTTCCCGCAACACTATGTGAGAAATCTTTTGTTATATTGTGCTGAAAACCGGAAGCAAAAAGTCAAGACAGAAAAAAACAAGAAAAAAAAAATAATACAGAAAAACAATCAAAACATATATTTAATAACATGATATGATAGTCAAAGCTAACCCCAAAGCATCTCTCTATTTCAAATTCCATTCCTCTAGACATTTTATCGCCTCGCTGTGTGAATTAGCCACTATTTTTTTTCATTCATACATTATAATTAGTTTTGTGGGGAATCCCCATTTGTATCTTATATTGTTTTCCCTTAATATTTTGGTGGCTTCTGAGAATTATCTCCTTTTAATCAGGGTTTCTCTTGAAATATCTGAAAATATTATCAGATTTTCATAGGGGTGTTCGAATTTTTGTAGCTCATGGGCCTTTCTAACAAGAGCTTCTCTATAAAAAGAGGAATGGAACTTGACAATAACATCTCTAGAATGGGCTCGTTCTATACTTCTAGGCAGTGGAATTCTATAAATTGAGTCTGAATCTGTTCCAGTGGAATGTCTTTTTCAATCATACATGAAGTAAATTTTTGTATATACTGCTTCAGTTCTATCTGATTAATATTTTCAGAAATTCCTCTAATACGTATGTTATTAGGACGTGAAATATCTTCCATTCTATATTTATTTTAATTTTTAAGTTTAAGATTTCTTATTTTAGTTCATCAGTCTCTGAAATAATCTTTCTTTGACTACTTTCTATTTTATTATATCCTTCTTCTAAACTGTCTATCTTTTCTCCCAGTTCCTTAATTGCACTTGAATTTTTAGCATTGTTATATTGTTATATCAATGAGTAGTGACTTCTTAAATTCTGCAAGTACTTTTCTCAAAATAGATGTTGTGAGTGTTTCTTCCTCTGGTTTATTTATAAGTTGGCTTTCTTCAGTTTCTAAGGTTTCTTCTAAGCTAGACTGGTTAGCTGACTGGTCTAATTTATTTGTAACTTCTGCTACCATCTGTGATTTATCCATATCTTTATTTTTATTGCCTGGAGAGAGAAACATACCTGGAGTTTTTATCATTGTATTTTTCTTTTTCCTAGCTTTTGTTTTAGGGTTGTGAGTTTCTTTTTTCATTTTGAATAAAGCCTTGGAGGTTCTAATTATAAGATAAAAGGCCCTTTGGCTTTATGAGTCTTAATGCCCTATTTAGGTATATTCAGAGTGTTTTAGCCCGAATATACTCTTGAGCTGATGTAACTCTGTCAGATAGTGTTAATCTTTCTAGGCCTATTCTTTTTCTCCCTCTAACTTTATATAATTTTCAAAGCAGTCAATGATTTCTATAAATTCACGAGATTTTTCTAATTTACTTTCCCCCTTCCTGCCCCTCCTTCTTTTTCTCACTTTTTATTGTTTCCGTTTATTGCCTTTTATTGTTAATCACACTTGCTTATAACTATGCAAATTAAATTATTTATGATTGTTAAAAATGTCTTTTTGGTTAACCTTCAAGCTAAATCCATATAAGAGTTACAATGTTTTGTCCCATTTCTATCCCTTATACACAGAAAGTCCTATATTTTTATACAGTAAAGAGTGGTTTACTTAGTTAGAAGGCTTCACAGTTTTATAAGCATTGTCTCTCTATGTTGTTATGTTTATCTGGGCCATGAAAGATCCAGTTTTCCTTTAAAAATGTCTCCAGTTATGTTTCTTGAGATTATTTCCTTAACAAATCTCTCAGTGCTATTTAGGCTTGACGTATTGAACAAGAAAGACTTGGACTTGATGTATAGCAATAAAGTTCATTTGTGTCCCTTTGTAATTTCCTATTTCTTCCTTTACTCTGTAGTGAGAAGTTCCCTTATGATTTTCTTCTTTCACCTTTCTGGTCTCTTTCCAGATTTGGATTGGCAGAGTTGAACAGGAGGTCAGGAAGTCATAGTCTTTTATCTCATGAAGCTAAAATACCCTTCTTATCTGTGGGTTAAGTGGTAGATTCTTTCTCAGCTTTCTCAGCTTCATGTATTGGTACAAGATTGTGTTCTAAAGGGAAACTTATGAGGTCTCAGCCATATTGACTCAACTGCTTAGCATATACTATGTTGGTCTAGGTAGACTCCAAGTTGTCTTATGATACTAAGAGCCGAATCTTTTAGTTATGGAGCCTTCTCAGTCATTATGTTCCAAATATCAATGTAATTCAGCAGTATAATTTCCTAAGCCTTATGTTGTCTTAAGGTATTGTTCTCTTGTTCTAGCCAGAGATAATGCTTAACCCAGAGCGCTAAGGTATCTTCTTTAATTTTTGTTTATATATATTACTGTTCCGGCTTAGACAATGTACTTTAAAGTATCATAGAGGAAATTTCACATTCACACCAAAATTTCTCCAGTGCTTAGTTGTGGCTCAGTTGGACGAAGTAGTCTAAAGTGCGATTGTGCTGTGCTTGAAACTATATCTGTTTAAATAAGATCATAGTTCTGTTGTACTAATAGTGACCGGCCCCTTGGCTTATGGAGCCCTCTCATTCCATACTTTCCATTTGGATATGGCTGTGTATTTCAGCCATGTGTCGTCTTAGCCCTTGGTTTATAATATGTTAATAATCCCTTGTTCTCACCAGGGATTTTACTTGGCCCTGGATACTGGGGTACTTGCTTCAGTTTTAACTTTGTGGAACTCAGTTCCAAATTTAAGCAGTGTTCCTTAGCAGTGTTACAACACAGCTTCCTCAAACTGACATAAAAGAAGAATCCCAATCATACCCACATGTCTCCAGTACTTAGTGTTTGCTCACTTGATTAAATTAACCTAAGGTGCAGTTGTGCTGTGCTTAACCTTTGCAGGCAATAAAACTTTTCTTTCTCTCCTCATTCTTGTTTCTTTTTATACATAGAGAAATGGATCTAGAGGAGTTTTTTAAACAAGTGAGGTTAATAGGCTTTATGAGGTATCCACTATCACCAGTGTTTGTGGTTTATTGCCAGTCCAATGAGCCTTGTATCAAGGACACAGAGTCTCTCATTTTAGAACCAGGTACACAGCGGTACCATACAAACAAAGGAAAAAAAAATCTTTGTACTACCGGTACTGGACACGCTAATATCATTTATTGTTTGCTCACTTGATTAAATTGTCCTAAGGTGCAGTTGTGCTGTGCTTAACCTTTGCAGGCAATAAAACTTTTCTTTCTCTCCTCTTTCTTGTCTCTTTTTACACATAGAGAAATGGATCTAGAGGAGTTTTTTAAACAAGTGAGGTTAATAGACTTTATGAGGTATCCGCTATCACCAGTGTTTGTGGTTTATTGACAGTCTAATAAGCCTTGTATCAAAGGATGGTCGGGTAGCTGTTCCTCCCAGCGGTACTCCTTTAGAGCTTCTCTTCTGGTATTAAGATATGTATCTGTGTCCAACTCCTTCCAGTTTCATTCTCATCTTATATGCTAGGTTCTTGCTCAGCTCCAGCCCATGCTGTAACTCTTTAGCATAGTTGCAGGTAGCAGCTGCATTCTGAGGTGCTACCAGAGACACTGCTCTGCGCTTCCTGCACCACTGAACATTTTTGCGCCAAAAGCCTGTTTAGCTGATCATCCTAACAGCTTCCTGGGCGTGGACTGTCGAGACCTGGAGTTCTGTACCGGAGAAAAGCACAGAGAGAGAGAGAGACAGCAGCTAATTATCATTTTGAGTGGGCACCTTGAGTTCTGTACCAGAGAAAAGCACAGAGAGAGACAGCAGCTTATGATCATTTGGAGTGGAGACCTGAAGTTCTGAGGAATACAAGCCAATGATTGTGAACAAACTATTGGACTGTTTGTTTTGCTTCATCCAGGTTTAGCTGGATGAGAGCTGGTTAGTGAGGAAGCTGTTATAAGATAAGGTAGTGCTTCAGTGGAAGCTAGGCCTGTTATTTTCTTTGATTTGTTTTGGTTTATTATTAGTGCTTCAATGGAAGCTAGGCCTGTTATTTTCTATTTGTTTTGGTTTAATATTTTTATATCATTGGCTAAAATTCTAATACAATTTGGAACAAATTATAGCCTCTTGGATTGTGTTCCACCATCAAATTCAGCGGCGGCTGGTGCATAGGGGCAAATGGGCAACCTCCCTCCCAAAATTAATGTACTGACTTATTCCCCCATCACTTACTTAATTGTATAATTTATATAATAAAAAAATCAAAAAATATTTTATCATGTTCAATGTTAATTTTTTTTATAGCTACTGCTGTCACTTTAAATTTCAAAACCCTCTGTGCTGTAGTTACACACTGACTTATCACATCTAGCCCCCTGCTGGTGACTTGTCGGAACTGTTTGGGTCTCTGCCCAAACTTTGCTATAACAGATAGAGCATAACCTGTCTGTCAAACGCAACATCATCCAATCAGAATGGCCGGGAGGGAAAAGTTCTGTAACATTCAGGGACTGCAGCTCTCACAGTCGCCTGGAAGTGAATACATTGGTGCAATTTCAATCAAGTTTATTGAAAAAAAAGTGAATACATTGGTGCAATTTCAATCAAGTTTATTGAAAAAAAACAACTCCCAGCTAACAGTGCATGCAGATAGAGGGAGCTGCATGTAAACCTTCAGTTTTCTCAATACTCTGATGGTCTTACGGTATTAATTCTGACTACCCTGTTCCACACACCAAGCTTGTGACCTATCTGTCACCACACTGGCCTATACCAGACAGAAGCAGCTGCAGAGATCAGGTGAGTCCATATCCCTCTCTGTCTCCTATTCTGTCCTTCAGTCGTGTCTGACTCTCAGTGACCACATGGATGCAGCATGCCAGGTACATCTGTCTGTGTTTCTGGTTGTGCTTATCCACATGGTTTTCATGGCAAAGATACTGGAGTGGGTTGCCAATTCTTACTCCAGTGGACTGCATTTTGTTTGACCCCTGTACCTGCTCATCTTGGGTGACCCTTCATGATATAGCTCACAGCTTCATTGGGGTAACAAACCCCTTCACCATGACAAAATAGAGATCCAGAAGGGGTCCTGTGTCATAGTCTCTCACTATGTCCATATATATTTATAAGGAGAGGGTATACGTACTTTTGGGGGAGATCTCTTATTGTATAAGATATGTATAATGTGTGTGTGTGTATATATATATATATATATATATATATATATATATATATATATATATACACGTGTGTGTATATGTATATATATATATATATATATATATATATATATATATATATATATAAATGTGTGTGTGAAGGTGCAGAATAAGAAATATATGATAATTAACCACTTAAATATGTGTTTTGCAAATTAATATTAATTATGTAAATGCAGCCTATAAACTGAATACATTTTTATATGTTTTACAAGCACATAGATTTAATCAAATGTATTTTTTAAAGCCAATAATTTTTAAAATGGAGGGAGAAACAAAACAGTACTGAGTCATGCAGAACCAACTTGGGGTGCAACTTTCTGGTTGTGGTCTGTTGTTGGTGAATTATCACCCTGTCCTTCTGTATGTGCAAGAAGTTCCTCCCATGTGTTGTTTAGTCTCTGTTTGTTTAATTAATCTATTTGCTCATTTAACAAATTATTTATTTATGCAGTTTTACTCTCTCTGTATATTTGTTGCTATCTTAGAATCTGCTTGTATCATTATTGGCTCAGTCATAAAATACCTGACCTAGGCCCAGAGTGATAGATAGAGAGGTATGGAGATGAGGGGGGGGGGGTTATTGAGAGAAGAGAGGTGTAGAAGGGGAGATGGAGAGAGAGGGAGAGAGAGGGATAGAAGAGGCATAGAATATATCTTCCTCTCTCTATCCCTTCCTCTCTCTCTATCCCGTTCTCTCACTCTATCCCTCTATCTCTCTCTATCCCTCAATCTATCACTGACTCTCTCTTTAACTCTCTATCCACCTCTCTCTGTACCCCCCACCCCTCTATCTTTATCCCTGTCTTTCTCTATGGGATCACTTTTGTGGGTAGAAACTGTGTCACTGGGCAGGGTCTATACATGTTGTGGTAACAGGTTGTGAAGGGGAGAGGTTTATATTGTTGGGTGGAGTTAATGTAAGGGGAGGGGAAAGGTCTCTGTTTTCCGCCCCACCAAGTTAGAAAGTCACCAGCCGCCACTGGCTATTTATAATGCAAAAACATTTCCCTCATACAGGGTAAATGCATTAAACAGTAAGTATCACATAACAATACAGAAACTTTGGTTATGTGTGTTTATTTGTTGTTGTAGGAGAACTCTTTGAGATATTAGCTTGTAATAGAGAGGTTCTCCATGAGTTCTCCTATATTACACACTTCTTTACAGGTTTTAGTACATATAGCCAATTCTGTAGCTGATTGATGCTGCCAGCAAGATTCTTTTTTCTAAGAAAAATCAGGGTATATTTATTGTTTCCACATGAAAGAGCTTGACAGCGGAAACACGATGGGTCAACTCACAAAACACTATTGGCTTCAAAGCATTGTCTTTCTGTTAGTTTTTGCCACAAATGCACACCACATCTGTTTCTATATAATATTTACAAAGCAAATATATACTAATTATATGAAAAGAAATGTATGCTTGTTTGGGGACTGTGAATCAAACATTGTTTTGTGACTTTGGGTATGATATGGTGTAACCATGGGAATTTTCTTGTCTTCGAGGCATTTTATGTGCTCTAGTCTAAGCCCACAAGGCCCAGGCCTGGGCAGCACATTTGATGAGGCATCAGAATGCCTCAAGTTGCTGATGCAATGCCATGACACATGCACAGAAATGTCTATATGCAGAGAATATTCTGTCTGTAAGTGTACTTGGAATTCGTGTGGTTTAGTGCTCCATTCCAAGTACATAACAATGAGGAATGTGTGGAGAAAAAGAAAGTAAAGTTGCTATGATGGACTCTTCATGAATTATAATGAAGTAAAGATATTGATATAATTGCTAGATTATTTCTGGCCCATTTAGACATTGAAAGCATGCTTTTTGTTGAGTTGAAAAGAGAATATTTGAGAATATACACTGTATATTCTTTTTTTAAATTTTCTTAAAAAAACTGATGAATGTTAAGCTGATCTGGAGGCTAGTCCCTGTCAGCCAATAAGCGGTAATGTGTAAGTAAGATGTATGACTCAAACTGTTCCAATGAAATCCACAGATGCGTGTGTGTTCTATGCTTTTACTGTTACTTTCAATGAAGTTTAAACAGGTTTCATTTAATATTTTTCATGCAAAATGCAAGTTGGATAATGTTCAAGGAATGCTGTTTTAAATGTTTGATAAAAAATAATTTCCTTAAGTATGTTGTCTTTTAATTTATTTATAGTGTATAGACTTAATCGTTTAGGATTGCTTATGTGAAGGTAAAAGTGAATTCTAGAGCACTTTTTGGCTTATTGAAGGTGGAGGTGGTGCAAAGTCAGAGTTCACCTCAGGTGAATATCTAAATGTTCTTAAAAGGGTATGCAAGTGAGCTGGATTATGAATGTATTAGTAGTATTAGTGTGTTGAAAAACATGTTATGTAGAGAAGATCAGTTTACTTACAAAGTTATCTACACAAAAGTCAAATCCAGCTGTTCACTCTTACAGGACGCTTATATAAGCTGGGTACACAATACAGCAGGGTACATATTTTGACCTTTCTGGTACAGAGAATAAGAAGTAACTCTTGCAGTTCCTGTACTGAGCATGCAAGAAGCCACTGAGGTGAAGAATGATACAATGTATTAGTCGGATACTGAATTTCAATGTTATTCTAATTCAGGTGGGATTTTCTAGGGGAATACACAATCAAATGCCACTGCCAAAAAACATAGGACATTTTGCTAACTTCAATGTAAGCTAATTAATGTTTATTTTGGGATATTTTCATGCACATTTTTTTATATATAATTCTAATTCTCCTCTATCAGATGCATTCATAATCCCGCTCACTTACATATCCCTATAATGAAGCCCAGCACTAGATGTAGCACTCTATAAGATGCCAGATTTGTATAATGTATGTGAAAGTATTGGACCCCTGGTCTTTCTATAGCCCCTGGCTATCTTGGACCCCTGGTCTTTCTATAGCCCCTGGCTATCTTCGCTCGGTTTGTGTCTGCAGGCCTGGGAGCTTGATTTCAGGAAGTAACACAGATGGAGACAGTTGTGTTGTGAAACCAAAACTCTGACTTTATTGTGGGCTCGTTGACATTTTTATAGCATAAAAGTGTAGGTGTGTAGCATTACACCATAATACATGTAATTCTTTCATTGGTTGATACAGACTACAAAAACAAACATCATTTATAGGAAACAGGGTATGTATAGAAACTACCATATAAGGATATCTTTAGGTTGTATAGAGTCTGAGTAAGGTATGACTCAGAGGTTACACAAAAAAAGGAACTTAGGTTGGGTTACATGTACACACATTAGTACAAAATGGAGTAGCATAAAAAATGGAGTATATACAGATTAGGTTCCCTACCGTCTCCCACAATCCCCTCTTAAAATCATATAAACCTAAATGATTTTTTTTATATTATTATTCTCATTGGAAGTTGGGTTTATGAGCATTATGAATGTCATCAAGGGGCGCAAAGCCTCCCTGGAATATAAAACATGACTGGCGGATAAACCCTTGTATCCCTGTTAATTAAAGGGACCAAGCCACGCCCATTCTTAAATGATGAGGTTCTTTCTTTTCTTTTGCTTATGTTTCTTAACATATTCTGTATATTCATCGGGGTCAGGTGTTAGAGGCACCTGGCATTCGGGGATTGAGTGAGACAGCATGGTTACATTTTCAATACCTTTGTTTAGCAGTTTCTTAAAGCAAGGTATAATACAACATACTACTATACCAACAACAAGTAGGATTACACAGATAATTATAGCGAACTGAACTAAAACATGTTTCCAGGAAGTGAACCAACCAAAGTATTGATCCCAGTGGTTATAAATACCAGAGTTTTTCTTCAGTTCTACGGATAAATCCTCTAATCTCTTAATGGCCAAGGTTACTTTGCCATTTGGGCCGGTATTATCAGGGATCCAAGTACAGCAACCTTCTGTTTTACCTATGTATACACAGGTACCTCCTTTCTCGGCTAATACCATGTCTAGGGCCATTCGGTTCTGGAATACCATTTGGGAAGTTGGCTCTAGTTGTTCAGCTATTCCTTTCAGGGAGTCTCTGGTATCATTAACAAATCTCTGTTGGTTGTAATAGATGTAATTTATCCAGTCTACATTTTTATTGATAGTTATCATAGGTATTAAGGACTTAAAGCCTGCAGCTACTTGGTCTCTGGCTTTGAATTCATTTGGGACCCCTCTTGGTACCCCTATTGTATCTATGTAGACATGGGGGTCGAAGCTTCCTCCTGGGGCTTCCCTCCTTGCTCTCCTGAGTATATTGCTTGAGTTATGGCCCAGGGGAGGATCTACCTCTGTTACAATATGGAGTGGCATAATAATCTTTGCTAGGGCGCACTCTCCTTTCCATGAGCCCTCTAACTTGGTTCTAATTTTCATATCACCACAAATCCAGTAGATGTCACCTAGGGACTTAGTTTGGTTGGCAATATTGGTTGTTCGGTTCTGTCTACAGTACCCTGGGGGGAATTTCTTTAAATCCCTTCCGCTATTGTTAGAAATGTAACAAGTGTAATTGCCAGGGTAAATAGTGATATGGCTTCCTGGATTCTGTTTTTTTGATAGGATGGGGTATTTTAGCATCCATTCACTACATCCTGTGATATTGGCAGGATTGGCAGTAAATAGACTCAAAAAGCAATCTTCTACATTCTCTGGGATATTAAGGGGTGCAGTACCCAGGTGTGGCCTTGCTTTGCCACACACATAGCAATTGCTTCGGTTAAGGGATATAGCATTGTATTTCATCTAGCCAGTAATTGGTATCAGAGAAACCCGTTTCTATAGCTAGGGTGTCCTTATACGTGGGGTCTCCTATAGCTATCATTTCTTTGAATGTGTGGAGAGAGGGTTTGAGAGGGTTGTCTGCTGTAACAGGGGCATTTAGTTTGAACCAATCATTAGATTGATACATATCCTTTAGTAGGAATCTTCCTTGTTTTCCCCCTGCAGCGCCTGCTGCCCAGGTCCCTAGTATGTAAGTGCCAGCATCACTGGGTCTAGGGTTTTCAATGGTTAGGGTAAATTTCATACTTTGGCCTGATTTTCCATTGTTTAGGCATGTGCCTGTTTTTAATAAGGTCATTCTGCTGATTAGGGATTTTCCATTGTGGTCCTTTTTACTCAAGGCACTCTGTGGCTTATACCCCCAATCTGTCCCTGTGTTCCACCCTACAGATCCCCAATAGTCGCAGTTCTGTCCCCAGTAATCATCTGTGACACAGATATAGGTGGAACGAGACTTGGGCGTGTCACGATACAAGTTACATTGCCAGGGAACTGGGGGACAGGAGACTATATTACAATAGTCAAAGGAGAAAGCGGCAACATGTGTGTTGGATGAGTTATACCAGAATGTGGTCACCAGGTCTTTGTCCTGTGTGATAGCCACTTGTTGTGGGGTAGGGTTAGCAGGGGGAGTGTTCCTTCTACTCCTAGGGGATTGTTTGGTGGCAGAGGCACTGTTGCCACAAATAGTTTGCAAGCTCCCTAACTCATCTGGATCGTAAATACAGTTAAAGGTGATCCATACTATGCAAAATATAGGTGCAGCAATAAGTCCTATACATATCCAAGATCTCCTAGAATCTGGAGATAGTAGAGTTGGCAGGGCTTGTTTTGTTCGAGGTCAGGGCAACTCAGGTTGCCCTCGTTAGTACCTCTCTTTCCTCTGGATCTTCCTCTTCGAGGTCAAGGCAATTTGCCTCCGTTAGTACCTCTCTTGTCTCTTGGTCCGGGTTTGATTCTGGGCTTGGACCTTTCTTTACCAGTTTTACTCGGGTGGCGTGGATCCAGGTAGGGCTGTGCTCCGTTAGGACTGCTGTTCGGGTTACTGCAACGATGGTGGTGGGAGGTCCATAGGTGAAATCCTGTTGTTTCTTTCCTTTAGGATGCAGTTTTACCACTACTTCGTCTCCTTCCTGGAAGGGATGGGTGTTTTCCTGTGAAGAAAAAGGACATTTGCGAGTAACATCTCCCTCAGTGCTGACCAAGGTTTCGATCAGCTTTCTTACATATTCGTCTCTTACATTATCGAGATTGTCCAGCATCATGAATGTTTTCCTTGCCCATGGGGTGGGGAAGGGTCTACCAAACAGGATTTCAAATGGTGAATACCCCAAAGTCTTATTAGATGTCATCCTAATTTCAGCCATAATGGCTGGCAGGTACCTTTTCCAATTGGTAAAGGTTCCTCCTGTTGCCTTCCTGATTTTATCTTTAATTGTCCTGTTCATTCTTTCTACAATTCCTGAACTTTGGGGATGGTATGGGATATGGAACTTCCACTCGATCTGCAATGTTTTTGCTAATTCTTTACAAATTTTGGATGTGAAGGCGGGGCCTTGGTCTGAGTTAATTTGTAGAGGTACTCCCCATCTGGGAACTATCTCTCTGGTTAGGATTCCTACCACTGTTTTAGCATCTTCTCTTTTAGTGGGGAATGCTTCTGGCCATCTACTAAAGACGTCTATTATGACACAAACTGGTTGTGTACCTCCACTTGTTACTGGGAGATGGGTGAAGTCAATTTGCAGATGTGTGAATGGTGTTGTTGGGTAGGGTAGGTGCTCATGTTTGACCTTGTGTGGGTTGTTGGGGTTGTTTCTAATGCATGTGATGCATCTTTGTACAAAACTTTTTACCATGGGTTCTACATTAGTAATGTAAAACATTGTCTTTAGCTGTTGTAATGTGGCTTTCCAACCTATGTGTCCTATACCGTGGACGTGTGCGATGTAGATTGGTGCACTATGCTGTGGGATACAGGGCTTCCCCTCTTTGCAAATTAGTCCAGATTTAGGACTCTTTTGCAACACTGGGTAACACCAATCTGCAAGCTCCTCCTCTGTAGCGGATGCCTGCAGATCAGTTAGCAGCTGTGTCTCATCTGGGAGGAGAGGTAGTAGGGTTGTCATAGATAGGAAAGTTGGTGTTGTGGATTTAGCAGCGGATTTGGCTGTCACATCCGCTAGGGCGTTCCCTTTTGATATGTCATCTGTGCCATGTGTGTGGGCCCTGCAGTGAATGATGGCCAATTCATATGGAAGCTTTATTGCATTTAGCAATTGAGAAATCAGTTGGGCGTGGGATATACGTTTTCCGTCTGCTCCCACATAGCCTCTGACTGACCATAGGACGCTGTGGTCAAAAACTACGCCATAGGCATATTTAGAATCAGTGTAAATGGTTACTGGTTGATTGGCGTATATTGTACAGGCTCTAGTTAATGCTATTAACTCGGCGGCTTGGGCTGATTGGTAGTCAATAGGCTTTGCTTCTAAGATTATATTGGGTAGCTTTACAACCGCATACCCTGCATGGTAGGTATTGTCATTTGGACGGGAGCAGGAGCCATCTACGAAAATCACATCTCCTACATCTAGTGGGGCCTTTTGCATGTCTAGCCTTGGAGATGTCATTACCTCTATGGAATCTAAACAGTCATGATCTTCAGGTATGTGGTCATTTGGTGACTTTAAGCCTAGGAGGCCGTTTAGAATCATTGCTGGACCTGCAGTTGTGGAGTTATACTGGACTTTTAGCTGTGGGTTACTTAGGAGGATGATCTCGTAACCACTCTGCCTCTGGGCTGACATGTGTTGTGTGTGGATACCCTTTAAGATGGATAGTACATCGTGTGTAGTATGTAGGGTAGTTGGGTGTCCTAGTGTGAAAGTGGTAGCCATTTCAACAACCATGGCACATGTTGCCAGTGCCCTAAGGCAAGAGGGAAAACCCTGGACTTGGAGAGGCATGACTTTTGAAAAAAAAGCGACAGGTCGCATTTTCCCACCGTGTTCCTGGCCGAGAACGCCCGCCATGGTTTTACAATTGTCTCTAGCATATAAATGGAACATCACATTATAATCAGGGAGGCCAAGGCCAGCACTTGTCATCATTGAACATTTCAATGCCTTAAATGCTTTCAACATATCATCTGACCAATGTACAGCTTCAGGAGAATCCTTTAGTGTGGCTTGTCTTAAAGTATTGTCATAGAATGAGCAATCGCTTATCCATTGTCTACAATAGTTTACCATCCCAAGGAAAGATAGAATTTCTTTCTTGGTACGTGGGGTGACCAGGCCCACAATGGCATCGACTCGTGATTTGCTCAAGCTCCTTTCTCCCTTTGAGAAGACGAAGCCTAGGTATTCTACCTTCTCTAAACACCATTGTAACTTTTGTTTTGACACTTTGTAACCACATTCTAATAACCATAGTAACAATGACCTACAATCTTTCTGGCTGGCCTCCTCTGATTCGCTGCAGATCATCAGATCATCAACATATTGCAGCACTACCGAACCACAGGGGGGGTTCCATGGCCTTAAAGTGGACTGTAGTACAATACTAAAAACCACGGGGGAGTCCACATATCCTTGCGGCAATCTTGACCAAGTCATTTGCCGTTTTCTGTCAAGGCTAAATGCAAAAATGGGTCTCGTCTCTCTGTCAACAGGAATGCTAAAGAAAGCATTCTTTAAGTCAATGACTGAAAAATGTGAGGCGTCATGTGGAATGGTTGCCAAAAGGGTGCTAATGTCTGGGACAATGGGTGCTATTAATAGCTCTTAAATCTTGGACAAAGCGGTAAGTGCCATTAGGTTTCCTGACAGGGTTCACGGGTGTGTTGTACGGGGAGATACAGTACTCCAGTACCCCTTCTTGGAGGAACTCTTCTACTAATGGGGTTATTCCTTTTATCTTTTCTAGTGACAAAGGATATTGTTTTTGGTAGACCGGAGTGGCTAGGGGTTAGAGGGTGGCCCTATACGGAGTACAGTCTATCAGACCGGTATCATGGTTTCCCTCAGCCCACACCTGCTCTGGTAGGTCGAGAGGTAGGTTTACATAGATAAGGTCGAGGTTATCAGGGCCTATACTTTGATTGGGTTTTAGGTCAAAGAAGGGTGAGTCCACAATTAGGCCCCCTCCATGTTTGTTCACGGTGAGGGTCAAATTGAGCTTTTCAAATATGTAGATTTACAGGGCAGCCTGGTATGATGCTAAAGGCATGGAAACAAAGTAGTTTCCCTGTACAGTCAGTAATCTTTAAACGGGTGGTTTTAAAAGTGGGGGTTGATATCCCATTTATTCCCATAGAAGGCGATGACTTTTCCTTTTTACCAGAGTAATTAACAGGTGATATTACACTAGTGGTTGCCCCTGAATCAATAATAAATGATAATTTATCTTGGTCTATGATTAGATCCACAAGGGGTAACTCCTTCCACGTTTCTGTAATTTGTGGAAAAGTCGGGATATCAGCCTCCGGGCAGCATCAGCGTTGTTGCTGCTGGTTGGACCAATCAATGGGGAATCTATTACCCGCGGGCGTGGCTTGGGGGGTCTGCTGTTGTGGCTGTGGTGGCGCTTGATTAGGAAATTGAGGGTTCTGGGGTTTACGGGGGTTAGGGCAGTCCCTGGCCCAATGATTTTGGTCACCGCAGTTATAGCAGGTACCCGGGGGGTACCTGGGTGCATTTCTCTGACCTGTGCCTCTCCTGGGTCCTCCTCTATTTGAATATCCTCTCCCTCTATCTGTACTTTCGTCATATTGGGGTGAGGTGGCTTTATCAGTGAAGTTGTGTGTACTGACAGCGGGTTTTTTAAAGTCAAAACATCCTGCAGCTTCTTTTTGCATGAGGTGTGTTTTAAAATTTTCCACTGTGTCGCTTGGCCATGATGATACCATTTGCTTAATAGGGATAGTAAGGTGTGGCAGGGTGTTGGTGAGGAAAGTAGATATGAATAGGCTATCATTATTCAATATTTTTAACCCTGCCTCTTGAATCCAACAGTCATGGAACCTTTTCCAATAATCGGGGATGGATTCATCTTTCTTTTGTTTGCATGCTAGTGCCGTGGACAGTGAAGAGGTTTGTTTGAAAATTCTAATTACTTCTGCTTCTATTTCTGTCCACATTGTATCCTGACCTGCTTGTGTATTTAGGGTGTATTCAGCTGCAGTGGGGTTTGTAGGAGGTGGGGATGCTGCTCCATCGGCGGCTGGTGCGGGGTTTATAATCTGTATAACGCTGATAGAGGCTACTTTAGTCCAATCCCACCCGGTATGGTTTGTACCAATGATCTGGTCTATTATAAGACGCATGTCTTCTTGAGTGTAATTTCTACCCTTACAAGCTCTTTTCAAGTAGGTGACCATTCCTAGCGGGGCTACGGTGGGCTTGGGACAGTGTTTTACAATTCTGTTTATATCTTCTATCTCAATGGGTTAATTAGGTAATAATTGATCCCACTAATTCTTGCTACATAATCTTTACACGTCTCTCCTACCTCGGGAGGTGGGGGTGGTTTACTTCCTTCGTGACCCATCTGTTATATCACTATCAACTGTTACTATCAAATATGTATATCTATTTAATTTATTTTCCTCTCAGGGAAAAATAAGTAGGTCTAGGGGTCTTTTTGTATATTTAAAATTTAAACAACTTGTATACACATATATTAATCAGGTTATGGAATGTTCACAGTGCTCAGCTGCCACACCGGTCGCCCAGTGTGCGCTTTCCCAAAACGTGAACGGGTCACAAGTGTATTTCAGCCGTGCTGACAATACGGAGCGGTTCGAATGCAGTGTGACTATTTCTGCAATCTCATCAGAGAAAGGACATTCAGTAAATGACTCGAATCTGTTCACTTACCAACCAGATTCATTGAATCATACAAACAAATAATCTTATACTTCTATGCGATAGGAAGAAAGCAAAGAAAAGTATTTTCAGACACAAAACGAGCGTATTTACGTATTAACTTCTCTAAGTCTCCCTGAGACTAAATATTTCCTTGAAATATTTTACTCCGCCTGACTATATTCCCGGAATATGTCAGTGTATACGGTTCAATGGGATCCGAACTTAGTCAGTGTCCCCCGGCATCTCATTTCATTCGGCCATATAGAAAAATAGCATTTTTTCTACTCACCGAATGAATGGATGTCCGCAGGAGTGACTTTCGGATCCCGGACAGAGCCCCCAGCTGAAAGTATTGGACCCCTGGTCTTTCTTTAGCCCCTGGCTATCTTGGACCCCTGGTCTTTCTATAGCCCCTGGCTATCTTCGCTCGGTTTGTGTCTGCAGGCCTGGGAGCTTGATTTCAGGAAGTAACACAGATGGAGACAGTTGTGTTGTGAAACCAAAACTCTGACTTTATTGTGGGCTCGTTGACATTTTTACAGCATAAAAGTGTAGGTGTGTAGCATTACACCATAATACATGTAATTCTTTCATTGGTTGATACAGACTACAAAAACAAACATCATTTACAGGAAACAGGGTATGTATAGAAACTACCATATAAGGATATCTTTAGGTTGTATAGAGTCTGAGTAAGGTATGACTCAGAGGTTACACAAAAAAAGGAACTTAGGTTGGGTTACATGTACACACATTAGTACAAAATGGAGTAGCATAAAAAATGGAGTATATACAGATTAGGTTCCCTACCGTCTCCCACAGTATGGTCAAACAGAAAATAGATTGCTAGATGTATTGTTATATATCCTGAAATCTTCTTTTGAATTCATTGAGTTAGTATAGGTTGATTGGGTTATATGAACAGCAGAGGCATCTACTCTAGTTGGGTCAATACAAGGAATTATACAGAAGTCAAATTGCAGAATTTTGCAATTTTTTAACTGTGTATGATATAAAACAATTGGACACATTTTGCATACAAAAGTGAACTTGCCTTTGCTCAGTCAAAACCCTACATTGAGAAAATGAATATTGTGCAGAGTTTCTGAATCCAATTGTGGTTGTTTAGTAATATTAAAAACAGTATAGACGGAGCCTGACAAATACAATGGAAAGCCAGTTGCAAAGATATTTAAAAAATCAGCAAACACAAAAATATGATATTTAAAAAAAAGATGCTGGCTTAATTTAGAGATGATGCTGACATTTTCATTTTAGTTTAGTGATATAAAAAAATTATAGTGCCCACATATATACATATAGGTCTCTTTGAAAAAGTCATATAACAATCGTGACTAGAGTGTCCGCTACTTTGATCATAATAAATAAGATCTAATTTCAGTTTGCATGAAAGCTCTTCATTTAACATTTGAATATACAAATTAGTTCCAGAGTTTCAATGGCCTAACACATTTATGTTGTATTGCTGCAGGAGGACATATATGAATAAAGTTGCATTAAACATTGTGACAATTATAACTGTATCAATACAGCAACAGAAAATGCATTCTTTTGTGTGACATTATTAGTGAGTCTCTGATGTTTCTATTTAAATGTTTCAATGAGAGCATAACATAAACTGTAGTGAACATTTAGAAAAAACTTACTGGATACACAGTTCTGGTGACAGTTTTGGTACATGTGTGGGTGCAAATAAATATATCAAAAACTCATTGTGGGAGAATATGTTATGTGAAGTTAACTGAAATAGGAGAAGATAATACAATGGTTTATACTTTTAAGTATAGCTTCAATATATGATATAATATTGGCATAGTTGGGTTAATTCCTATTCGTTCCTTAACTTGAACTCCCATAAGTACTGGCTGAAACACCAGGTATTTTTTCAATAAAGCATATTTTGTATTCCATTCCAGAAAAGCCAGTTGTTCATCATTGTCTTTGACTTTATTTTATTTTAATTCTGCATGTTTTAATTCATGGTTATATTAAAGATTATAATAAATTCATTACTTCAAGAGAACTTTTCTTACTTTGGACACATGTGTATATTATGTCACTGAATAAAAAAGAAAATCAGTGCATGACAATATTTTCACTGAAGGACACTGATATGCATTTATCATTTTAGATATCACATCCCTGTGTTACAGAGAGCTATAAACATTTGACCTGACAACACACTTACCAACATTCAATCTTTGGACTATAAAATCCATTTTTGCATAATAATAATCTGACAGTTCCTGGTAAGGCATATTCCCTGTTGGCACCATCTATGTTTTCCTCTGTTTCTTGCTATTGAGTCAAAACTGTTTATTCCAAAGATATTACACTAAACCACAATTCCTATATATGTGTATTTTTCAATATGCAAATAGACTTCAGCATGTTAGATATAATCATCATTGTGTGATATGTTTACCAGCCTGAAAGCCTGAAAAATTAGCATCTTGGAAGATAAAAACAAAAACACGTCACACAAATATATTTTTAAATATGACTGTGTATTGTTTGAGTATTTATATTGATGTAGATGGTGTGAGAGGTAGGGGTAGATTTAATATCTATGTTTAGTAATTATTTGTTGTAGATTTTGTTGTGCACAATTTGACTGCCTAAATACCATACATATTGATATAAACAATGCAGCTTTGCTGAGGCTGTTGTTTCCTACATACATTTAATTTTGCATACTGTACATTTTTAGTAGCTAATATGTATATCATCTTAAAAAGCATCCTAAATTGATTATTGTACTGAAAATGCCAGTTATTATTCCAAGGAAGGGGAGTGTTTCTTGCAAGCAAGTTAAGCTAAATGCCACTTTTAAGCCTTAGCACTTGCTTTTTATGCTGGCTTTTGTGTTTGGCTATTGTGGCATGCATGTTTTGTGGTACAATACAATCAATGTTCCCCTATTTCAGTGACTGATATCTGTTTAGCAATACATTGTTTTACACTATCGCTAGTACCAAACTGCATAATGGGGAGGATCCAAGAAAGGGTGGTGTAGTGGGGAGAGGATATCATTTGCTGTGTTTTGGAGTCAACCTCTTCTGATGCACACTTTTCAATACATAGTGGGATATATTATGATATACTCCCAATACTATAAAAGACATGGTATATTATGGACATGTTATAGGTATTTTAGCATACAGAGTTCCCCTTGCTGTAAGAGTGATGTGACAACATAGCAGTTTTGCCATTTCTTAGGGGAAACATTGATACATAACGTTCTGGGAGGAGCCAGAGATGGGCTGTGAACCTATCATAGGGTTCCCGTGGATAACTACAGTCCAGGAACCAGCCATGGATACAGGTGCGAACACAGAGAATAACCTTGGGACTGTGTCAGACCAAGGGGCCAGCCATACCCAAATGGCTGGTGCACAACTGCTAATCACAGGGCAATTGAGAAGACAGAGAATGTCTGTCAAACTGGTGGCCCGTACGGCCCAAGGGGAAGTCTGGATGAGAGCTGTGAAGTCCTGAAAATCAACTGCTAGAAAACGCAAGAGATTTAGCAAACATCAGAGTGTTTATTTTGGTATTTTTTCAGGCAAAAAAATAGAAAGAAAGTGAATAGAAAGAAGTGAACATAAAAAATAAATAATATATATATTACTAGCGACTTGCCTGTCAAAAATGACGGCAATAAAAAGTGAAACCTGGCAATGCTGTTTGCCACACAATGGGAGCCTCTCCCCCTCTACTTTACTGGCCTCGCAATGAGCGCCTTTGGCACTCATTGCGAGCCTCCCCCTACCTCTCACACCGTCTACTTTACTGTCCTCGCAATGAGCGCCTTTGGCCTTTGGCATGTGGGCCTCACAATGAGCGTCTTTGGAGCTCATTGCGAGTCTCTCCCCCTGTCTACTTCCTCCCTTGTGTCTCATTTCCCCCCTCCTCTCAATCCCTTGTGTCTACTTTCCCCTCTCCTCTCCCTCCCTTGTGTCTCCTTTCCCTCTCCTCTCCCTCCATTGTATCTCCTTCCCCCTTGCAGCCATGACAGATCAAAGGCTTCTGTAGGCTGTAAATTACGAGATTAACCATCGTAGAGTCATCAAGCCTGTAACTCTGAAGCTGATCGGAGCATGCAAAAAGATGCCAATTGAATAGCAAAGTAACTTGCGACCTCAGTTACGGGCTACCGGTTCTACCAAAAGCTCAATTGCATGGAGGCCTAAATGTCTCAAACAATCACTCCTCACCCCATCAAAAGTCAGCACTCCATTGCAGTATGTAGTGTAATATACTGAATAATTTGCCTTCTTTGCTTTGTGTAATAATCGTATCATATTAATATATTTATCATTTTTATTACATTTAGTATTAATAAAGAATGTGTATATGTGAACAGTTTTATATACATGCTACAGCAATTTACAGATAAAAAAAATCAATTACAACAGATTTCCATCTTTTTTTTAATCACTGTGCATATATTTAACAATTTTTTTTCTCTGGGAATCCACATAACTCATCTCTAATTACCATTGAGATTACAGATGTCTAAAGTACTTCATTTTTTCCATAAATAAACCATCATTTAACCTAAATCTCCTCATAATATTGGAATTAAAATCTGCAATTGTTCATACTGTACTGCCCTGTCATTTTGTAAATAAACTTCTAAGAAGCAACTAAATGATTCAGATACAGCAAGTGCTGTTTTATCTCACAAGGTACGACAAGCAGATGTGGAGATTGCAAAGATGCTTCGAACAATTAATTCAAGATGGACCACATCGGTTGCTGAGAGATAAAAATGTCTAAATTAAACTATTTGACAAATGAAACAAACCTTCTCTGGGTGATTTTTTTTAGAAAATGCTTCTTCTTTTTTTTTGGAGAGGAGATATTAAGGTTCAGACATGAGTTGTCTTATTACAGCAAGTGAAATTAAGAATAATACTCTAACAATAAATGTAATTAGCCAGTCTGCATAAATGTAGAGCGTTAAAGAAGAACATGACATTTTTAAACCTTTAGTACCTTTAGAGGTTTTTTTTCTACTTTTATTTTTGCTCTGTTTTATGTGGCTTTTCCAATAGAAAATTATTCTGAATATAGTATATTGCACAGGATGATATTACATAAAATATATACTAATACTTAACCATTGTGGTAGTTATTTATTATTATTATTATTGTGATTATTATTATTGTTTTATTTCAGGTTTAAGTAAATTCCATCCTGTGCCTTTGACACTGTTGATCACACTCACCTGTTACACAGTCATTAAACTATGGTTATGGTCAAGGCTTTCTCTTGTCTAATTAAAAGGTTAGGGAGAATAAAAAGAAGATAGAGAGAAGGGTGAGATGGGTGGGGAGATTGTTGCATGCGAGGAGGAAGTGTAGTGTAGATAGGAATTTATAGGATGTAGAAGAGATAAAGCTCCTTCCACAACTCCAGGTTAATTAACCAGGCATGAATCCAGGACAAAGCTTTAGTTTGGATATCCTCTTACCTCACTAATCCGACTTTCAGTATCTCTTTCTCCAATACCTCTTTTTCCCCTATCAATCTTTATGTAAGTGAGCCATATGGATTTGTCTTGAGCCCACTCCACTTTTCTAGCTACAGTCCCTCCCTGGTAAACTAATTTCATGTTTTGATTTCAAATACTATCTCTATGCTAATGTCACACAATTCTGCAGTATAGCAGAAGGTAACAGAGTGCCTGCCCTCATAATATTTCCCTCCAAACTTGGATCTGTTTGCCCTTCCTTATCAAGTACATTGGCACAATCATCTATCTAGTAGATACAGCATGCTGCTTAGATGTCACACTTGTTTCATCCCTAACATTCTCTAACATTCTCCTCTCACATCCAGTATGTTGCAAATATATATATATATATATATATATATAGCAAGAAAATGCCAATTTCTTAGCCCCTCTCTGGGCTTCCTGCTTCTTATCATTCTCCTCTGCAATACTTAAAAGGACCAGACTAACAACAGTAACAACTAGGTAAGCCATAGGCATAAAATATCGAAATATTGAAAATCGAAAATTTTGAAGACTCTGTTAATGTACAGAAATCAATGTTGTGTTTGTTGTGTTCATAGATAGCTCTCCAGGAATGTAAATGCCCCTCTCAAACTTCCAACAAGTGTCACTGATCCCTCAGAGACATCACAATTTATTTATTTTTCAAATTAAGAACTAGCTTTATGATTTGTTTCCTACTTAGCATGGCTCAACGTTTTCAAATATATATCGGCTTCTATCGCTCTTTTGTCCACCATAATTTAAATGATTGTTGTGGTAAACTACCTCCCCACAAAATCTACTAAACAGGCTAGGAACTGGCCCCACAATGATGAGAGGCAGTAATCTTAAAACAGTGCTGTCTGTGGGTAGGTTTCCTGGCTTGTGCATAATCCATCCTGGGCTTTGCTTAAAGTTGTGTAATAAAACAGGCATATGCTTAAAGATAGTTATGTTTAAAATGTTTTGGATTAAGAAGACAAATCCTTTGTGGGCCCATTTGTATGTCCCTGCCCAGGTTCCCAGAATGCAGCAGAATAACTGTATTTCTCTGAATTCTGAACAGAAATATATATATATAATCAGATTATATTGCACTATATAGTGATACCTTTTTTATTGGACAAATATATTGATAGTTTTTATGACTAGCTTTCGAGACCACATCTCTGATAGATTCCCATTGAAACACAAGCTACAGTTTAAAAAAAATGTTCTGTTCAGTGGGCTGTGCACAGGTCTGTCAGAGTGTAGGTCAAAGTAAATAAACAGGGTCGTAAAAATTTGTACATCTTGAGAGTGTGAGGTACCATAAAACTGTAAGAAGACACAGGGATAGCTCAGAAATAAACCAGAGGAAAAAAAACAGAGACAAAAAACAACACAAAACATACATGTGATGTTAAATTAAAAGAATTCTAGATAATGTGACAGGAATTCTATGTTAACATTAAGACCTGTGTTTTTCATATTAAAGTGTGTTATCATTTTAATTTCAAAGGCCTTTCTTTCTTAACAATACTCAGAGGTCATTTTTAAAAACACACAATAAAGGCCTTTGAAATTAAAATAATAACACACAGGTCTTAATGATTACAAGGAATTCCTGTCACATCTAGAATTCTTTTAATTTTACATCACAGAGATGTTTTGTGTTGTTTCTTTTTTGTTTTGTTTTGTTTGTTTTCTCTGTTTTTTTCACTGGTTTATTTCTGAGCTATCCCTGTGTCTCCCTACACTTTTATGGTACCTCTAACTCTGAAGGTGTACAAATATTTACGACCCTGTTTATTTACTGTGACCTACACTAATTCCCACCTACAACAAGACACTCCTCTGCTCCTCCTCATATTTCTCGTCCAATCTGTTAATATTCCTCTGGTCATCTTCTTTGCTTTGCTCAAGAATGTCTTGTTCCCAGTAAAACCCTCTCTTACTGGTAGTCCCATTGTCCTGTAGTACATGGTAACATGAGAAAAATACTTAATCTCAATGCTTTCGAGGCTTAAAAATCAAACAGCACCATTTGCGAATGCACACTTTGTAGCATCCACCGTTCCATATGACCTATCCTTTTACTATACTCGTTCTGTAGGTGTCTTCGTCCATATAAATACATTGTTAGCCCTTTGTGGCAATGACTATGTAACTCAATGGTTGTTTTTATGTTAAATTTGCTTATATTGTCATGAAATTGGTTTGTACCTAGTCATGTAATTGTTTTGTATCTTGTCTCTATAAAGTGCTGTGCACACTAATGTGCCTATACATACATCATTATTCTGATTCCAACAGTGCCTTATGTCAATGATTCTGTAAATATAGCTATATTGTATATGACTTTATTTTCTAACCTCGTTCTAAATTAATTTATTTTTTTGTATTCAACATGTAGCACTGGTACATTATTAAAATTACTATGGATTTATAAAATGGATTAACTACAATGAGATCACTAAATAATAACCCACTAGTGAAAATGGGCAAGCCTTCATGTAGATTAATCTGGGGGTTATAACCTTCATGTAACTCATCAAATGGGAATATTTATACTTGACCTATGCTGTCTAGAATGTTAATACTATATTACTGTCTTTTCCCAATTGATGTGCTGTTTTTCACACTTATTTCAATGGCTCAAAGCATTTTTCAGTTTGTTTCTGTATGATAACAAATTGTCTGAAGCAAAACAGCTTTTAAATAAGAGAACATACTAGTTGAAGTTGTCAAATACGTATCAAGTGAAAAAATGCTGAAAAGTAATGATGGCATTGCACAAAAGGGTAGATGAAAAAAAAATTAAATTTAAATTTTGGGGTCCTTTTTTAGCAGAATGTTATATGCTTACTAGCGACTTGCCCATCAAAAAATGACAGCAATTAAATGTGTATGTTTTGAATTCTGTTTTGCACTTAATATGAGTGTTTGACACTTTTAACATTTTTCTTATCTATAAAGAAGTACAATTATTATTAAAACATGTTTATTTTTTTTTAACATGCAACTTGTAGGTGACCAACTGGTAAACCATCTCTTTTTAAGAACCATCTTTTTTTTTAACAGGTCAACATTGTATTAATGAGTATTGTAAACATGACATAATATTTTGTAACATGCAACTTGTAGATTAACAACTTGTAAACTACATAGATATTGAATCCAGAGGAAGGCAAACAATAAAAATCCCTATTGAAACTTAGCCAATTGTATCAAAGGGGGAAAAAATAAATTCCTTCCTGACTCCATTAACTGGTGATCTGATTACTCCCTGGATTAATATTCTCCATTGAATTATACATTTAAATTGTACAACAAAAGCTCCTCCTCCTCCTCTTAACATGACATTTTAAATATATGCAATGAAACAACTTAGCACACTTTTTTCCAAAAATAATAACATCAGAAACAGTAACTTAATGTAGTAACATTAAAACTTTAATTGTTATAAAATGCAAGCAAAGTGTTTTGTGGGGCTAATCATGGTAAAAGGCCACTTCCATGAAATTTCAATATGTTGTTTTGTCATTGTTGATTTTTGTTGGTTGACCTTTTGTTGTTATTGTTGTAATTCTTGAAAATGGCACATAGAGTTTCCTATGTGAAATAGTGGTCCTCTAAAAAGAGACCGCCAGACATAAAAGTTTGTCTGCGGGGTACAACCACTGTTCTCAATGGTTTTTGCCATTTTATAGAGTTTCTTAGGGAAATAGTGGTCCTCTAAAAAGAATAAGACTGATATAAAATGTTGTCCTCAAAATAAAACCACTGTTCTCTATATTTGTTTGTTTTTTTGTTGTAAATTTGTTCCTGAGATGAAAGCATTGTTGGAAAATGGCACATAGAGTTTCCTATGTGAAATAGTGGTTCTCTTAAAAAAGTCCCAGAGACATCTAATTTCGTCCTGGAAGTAAAACCACTGTTCTCTATGTTTTTTTTGCCATTTTATAGAGTTTCTTAGTGAAATAGTGGTCCTCTAAAAAGAGCCCGAGTGACATAAAAGTTCGTCCTCAAAATAAAACCACATTGCTGTATATATATATTTTTTTCTTCTAAATTTGTCCTTGAGGTGAAAGCATTTTTTTTTTGTTTGACATGCCTTGTATTGTTATATTTTTTAGAATTTAAGTTATAGTACCTCATAGTAGACAATGTTTTTTGTAAAAATGCGGCCATCATCTAATAAATCACCTTGACTATCGTTGTTTTCAATGTAAACTTCAATAACTTTTGGATTCTTGCATCTTGAAAATGCAACATACAGTTGGCCTTGTGCAAATACTGGTTCTTCTAAAAAGATACCCACAGATGTGAAAGCTTGTCCTTGTGATTTATTAATGGTCATGGCAAATGCCATAATGATGGGAAATTGTCTCATTTGAAGTACAAAAGGGGGGCTACTTTCACTTGGTGCCAATTCTATTCTTGGTATGAAAGCTCTCTCTCCTTAATGGGTACCAGTTAGACTTTCAGCATGTATGAAATGGTCCTTTAATTCTTGAACAATTAATCTGGTCCCATTACATAGGCCTTTTTTGGGGGTTAATATTTTGCAGTAACATGACAATTGCACCTTTCTTTAGCTACAAAATATGCAGTGGCATTCCAGAGGGAGTTAATGAATTAATGAATTCAGTTTAAAAGTTTGTTTGACTTTCTTTGTCATCACCAAGTACAGAATCAGCACTGTGATAATTTTGTTGTGGTGCATTTATTTTTTTATAATATTTCATTATTGAGGAGCAATGCATCCTTATTTTTTCATGTTAGTATTACTTTGTTGGCAAGCTCTGCATAGTCCTCATTATTTTTGTATTTTGGAATATAGCTGATCTGAGATCCTGTTTGCAAATCATATGAGATGGAATTTGCACTTTACCGTCGGGTAAATTTTGTATTCGCTCTGTTTTTCCTTCTCCAATGTTAATTAGCCAATCATTGAACTCATTTTGTCTTTCTGATCTCATATTTTGTTGTAATTGAAGATGGGTAAATAGTTTCCATAGTGTACTTGACCTTATACATGTTTCGACAATGTCGGTTCGATTTCCATGTAAAACGACAGGTAATGTTTGTCTAAAATCTCCAACTAACAACATTATCTTTGCACCAAATGGCAAATCATTATCCATGACTTCACATAGCAAACGGTCAATACATTGTAGGGCATGGCATGACATCATTGTAGCTTCATCTATTATAATTAATTTACTTTTTTTTGTTTTTTTTTGTTTGCAATGATGTCATTCGAATATCCGACACTGATGTTTCCAGAATGGGAACTGGCAGTTTAAATCCACTATGCACAGTTCTTTCACCTTCTAACAAAATTGTGGCAATTCCAGTGGTTGCAAATGCAGTGCTATTTCACCTTGTGCTCGAACAAAACTCATCAATAAATTATACAGATAATTTTTTCCTGGTCCATCTAGATAGAAATAATGCTCTTTGAGCATGTCATCATCTAGGGCATTTTTGATTGCATTAGATGCTTGCAATTGTAATGTATTTAAAGTTGCAAGTCTTCCTTCTGTTCTTCTGCGGAGTGTCATAGTCTTCAGTTTATGTCGTCTATGAGTCCTGGATCTGGCAGATTAAAACTTGCACAACTTAATCCATGAGAAAGAAAGACCTCTTAAATTTCAATTAATGCTTTTAATTGTGCAATAGGCTCATTTTATCGTTGTAACAAGTCTTCAGACATATTTGTTTTAAATTTGTCCCATTGAGCTAATGCATTTGGAGCATTTGAGAAGATACAAATGCAAATTAATGCAAATTGTTTCCTCATCTGCTATGGCATTTGACACAGTGCTGCTTCTTCTAGACATCTTTCCCATTCTGTAAGTTTCTGTGTCGCACAGCTAAACTAAATGATTCACAAACTATGTCATTAACAGTTCTTAACTGTTCAAAATGTTGTGCACCAGGAACATTTAGAAGCAGTAAACGTGAGAAGAAACGTTCAAGGTATTATTTTATTTCCACAGCTTTTTCGTTTTCGCCATAATCCATTACCGAAAACATAATGGTATGGAATGTCAATATATAACAATTCCCTTGCCTCCAAGTCAGTCTAATTTAATTGAAACCACACAGTTAGTGTAGTTTGCTGATGCTCACTTTGTGCCAAAGCATTTGTTTCATTCCCAACATGGAAATACACTAAATGTCTTTGTGGCAAATGCACAGCCAATCAATATACTGCATGTGAGCGATCATGCATTTTAAATTTGAGAAGACGCCACATTGCTTCTGGCGCACTTACATAGCGAGCATCTACTTGAGATGCAAGTTCATCATGTAATAACTCACTTTGTTGGGGATTTTCTGCACTTTTGACCACTACAGTAGCTGCATCATAGCCTTTGTAAATATATTTGTAGACATATTTAATAGATTTTATAGAAGTGCAAGCTTGTGTGCATTATACTTCATGAGTAAATGTGGATTGTTTGGTACCACATATCTGTTATCTACCTTTTTTCCACGAATAATGACATTTTGGCAATGAATAATGTTATTGTTCTCAATATTCTATGATTTTTTTTTATTATTAATGTATGAAATTATTATTAATTAATTATAGCTTACCTTTTTTGTGTAATTTGCAGTTTTTGAACTTCTAAAGTGATAGGCAAGTTGCTTCAGAAGTAGCGCCACCAGTGAAATGTCCAGTCACACTGTTCATCACCTGAGGAGAAATGGAGAAATATCTAGAAAGTCTCCAGTATTTATAGACTGTCAGTTCAAGTAGAAACAGTTAAAATGTAGTGCGCATGTGCCATTTCGTGGAAGTTATGTGCTTGGTTTATGCAAAATGGCGTAAATGTTGTATGTGTTACGTGCCTCGCAATGTTTTAGTGGGTTTTCTGTAAGTGTTGCGAGTTTGTTGTTGACTTTTTACTTGCTTGGACCTTGTTTTCTTTTTTTTCCGGCTCCATTTTTTTTCTTGCTTAGGTGATTTTCTTTCATTCAAAAAGGGTAAATATTGGTCGAATGAACTTGCAACCTCACTCATAGACATCCTGATTGTGCCCCTGTTCTGTGTGTGAGTTTTTAAGTTAATTTGTGTGATATTTGTGTTCATTTTGTGTGTTTTTGGAGTGCAGCGGTTCGTCCGGTAAATGTGTAGTTTTGTGTGTTCCGTATTTTTAGCGAAGTCCGGACTTTGTGCAATGTCTGTTACAGGTCATATTTTTTTAATGCTCTTTTTTCTCAAACACCTACGGGTCTCGGAGTGGAAATTGGAAAATGGAACTTTGTGGTCATTTGTTGTGTGGCGGATCGTAGGGATCATGAGTATGTGGTGCGGGTTCATAGGGATGAATGTTTGAACGCGGCGCTCCCTGCCTAAATCGTATGGGGTCGTAGGGATGAGAGCCTATGGTGCTCATCTCCACCAGCGCAGTGAGCACCTTCTGCGCTCCCTGCCTAAGTCGTACAGGGTCGTAGGGGCGCTCATCTCCACCAGCGCAATGAGCGCCTTCGGCGCTCCTTTCCTGGCCGCAACTGCGGCTGCCGCTTTTTGAGGTCTGCAATAGCGGAGCCCGCAATTTTAACGTTGCGTTACCAATGGTTTTTGGCAAGCCCGTGCTGCTGAGAACTATATATGTGATTGAACAACTGACTCCATTTTAGGTATCTTTGTAAATAAAGATAAGTAAATGTCATATTGCCTACCCTGTATTATTGCTGGAATTATGAATTATATATTTTGGAACATTAACTATATTTGTGTGAACGTTTTTATCAAAATAGATTTTAATGTTTGTTTTTTTGTTTTCTCATTTGCATCTATTTAATCTCATTGTTCAAGTTAAACAGCAAGCTATTTAAAAAAAAAATAACTAGATATCTGGATGGTTTTCATATATAGCAACAATTTTTCACTCTAGCCATTTGTTCTATTTAGTTCATTTTCATTATAATATTATATTTTGTTTATAGAGTATCAGCAGATTCTGTAGTGCTATTGGTTAAAAGAACACATGGATAATGTAACATTCATTTGGATTCAGTACATTTGTACATATACATTTCTGCATGATGAGATGAGGAACCTGCTTTTGTGATAAGGGTGGTGGAGACTTATGATGAGAGGACTGCTTGATAGTTATATGTAATGAGTGATGTGAGAGAACCAGAGTAGATGGTCTTCATTAAAGTAGATGGTGGAACTTGGTTGGTAATTGTATGCTTCTCTAAAAAAGTAGGTTTATAGAGAATGTTTGAATAACTAAAGACTAGAGGAGAGTCAAATGAAGCAAGGTAGGGAAATCCAAAGACCAGGGCAGCTCTTGAAGTCCTGTAGGTGGGCATGTGAGGAAGAAATAATAAGGGATGAAGTGCAGATGATGGGCATATAGGAGAGGATGAGTTTGAGTGTATATGGAGACAAGAGTTGAGATATAGGAAGTTGCAGTGAAATTGAGGACTTTATAGTTTGTGGCTAGGTTTTTACATTATATCATTGATAGTATAGGGGCCCATGTGTAGGGATTAATTCAATAGAGAAATGATTATGAAAGAAAGAATTCAGAAACCTATGAACTTGTTTTTCCATAATGGAATAGGGAGTCTATTAGAATTAAAGAAATTGATTTACTGATCTTTCAAGACATAAACCCTCTTTCTCTTCACCTTCTCATCACTTTTTCCTCAAAATCAATCCTTTTTGTTTGCCGCACTCAACCCTTTTTTATGCCTTTTTTGCATACCCAAAATTTTTCAACAAAGTTCACCCTGAGATCTTTTAAAATACTACAATATCCGTATAATACTTTCTCAATATAAGGAACAAGAAAGGACTAGTGAGAAACTGAATCCCACAGGATTTTGGAACTTGCAGTTCTCAAGTCTATAGATACCATACAGCATAACAATCAGGAAGCTATTACACCCAGAATACTTGGCAACATGAAGATCAGAAATCCAGAAGTAGCAAGTGAGAAAAGAAGATGTGTATCTGCTTTGTCTACTAGTCCACTATTATGCTGAAATTTGAGCTGAATCCCTGAAATACCAGGACTGCTCATATGCCCTCGTACTCATTCCCTCGCTAGCTCCTGTGCTGTCCTCAGACATTGCTTCTGATATTTTATTTGATATTTCTTATTTTTTATGTCTTCTAATTATCCCTTCATTCCATTAATCCTTGTGTTGCTATGTACACAGAACACATGAGCAAGTACAGAAATCTGAAAGAAGACATATTGCTATGCATAATGCTGATTGATTGAAGTAGCAGGACTGTGACCCTATGTTGATTGGTCACTGAGCCTGCTGCTCTTCCTTCCTTTTCATGTAAATTAGTGGAAATCTGTGCTGCCTCAAGAGGCCATCATGACTATAAATTTTTACTACAGTAAAAAAAGGGCCTTAAAAGCGCTGCATGGGATTTGATCACACTCTTGTTCTCCATGTCTGTTTACTGTATATGTATATATTCCACTTTTATACTTTTAAACTATTTAAGGTACAATGAGGTTTTAGAACTTGAATGCTTCTTAAAATATGCTGTAAATTGTATTCCTTGGAATGTGACACATGCCCTGTAGCTAGTTTACTTATGGTAGATATTTGCATGCTTTTTACTAAGGAAACAATGAAACAATGTATGTTTATTAATTAAATCAATTTTTTATATCAGAAAACATCAAATTTATTCACAAATATAGAACATAATTATGTTGAGAGTAACATAATGAGTGTTGTAAATAAATAAAGGGAGTACCCCATGCATTCATAAATGTTTATTACTTTGTGGTAGGATATCACTGTGTCACTGACATAAAACATGTCCATATGTTTACACCTTGTGCCTAAATATTCTATATCATTTCTAGACTACCAATACCACCTTGTTAATAATAGTGTTTCTTAAAATGTTATTATTTTAAAATAATTGCCTACTATAAGATACTGCTAAATATTACCATGTGTTCCACATCTGCAGCTTTACTCTGTCAGTCCCTTCACTGGCTTCCAGCATTCTCCAGGATTAAGCTGAAAACCCTCACCCTTATCTACAAACCCTTACCAATGGTTACTATCTCTGATCTATTTTCCTAATGCACCCTCTGTCCTAACCATGACTAACCCCTCTATTCATCCATAATTATTTCATCCACCTCCTAACTACTGATTTTTTTCTTTGTAATGTTGACCCCATGGAATTATCTACCTCTCTCCATAAGGCGTTCACATCTTCTTCTCACTCTCACTCTGTAAAAACGAATTAACCATTGAATGGTCCCTTTTAGTGGATCCTGACTAGACCACCATCCAACAGTTCCCTTAATTTTTATTTTCATAGTTTTTTTCTCTTTTAGACAAGATATTTATTCCACAATAGAATAATGCCGCTTAGCAAGAATAATGAACATCATTATAAAAACCAATTGAAATGAAAATAAAAGACAAAATGTGCTTCCTTATATTAGTTACAAGTAAGCTTGGTTCATAGTGTGGTCATTTTTACATATTTGGTGTCAATGTTCTCCTTATTGTCTCTAAAACCTTATAACTGCTTAGCTTGCAAGATATGAAAAGATCATAGTTTATATAGTTTGTTTTTTATCTGTACTTGTATTAAAGGCATATCTAAGTTTCCTGAATTATGAATGCATCTGATAGAGGAGAATCAGTAGTTTATGCAAACATTTTTTTGGCTTGAAAAAATACCAAAATAAACATTTATAAACTCACATTGATGATCTCTAAATCTTTTCAGTTTGCAAGCTGAGGTTTGTTAGTTGACACCCCTGAAAATCCCTGCTAAGATTAGAATAAAATTTATAATTCATTTTGGCCAATCAGGAGAAAGCACAGGTTAGCTGAGAAATTTGTATCATACGCTGGGGTTCCTGTGTAGTAAAGTTGGGATGTGTGATCTTTCTCTCTATCCTTGTGCTCTGTTTCAGCTGTGAGTTCAGAACCAGCTCAAACATGTGATGCCACCCTGCAGCAAGTACTTCCTGTGATCTCTACCAGAAAGGTCAAACTCTGTACCTGGCTGCTCTTCAGTGTATTTGTTTAGGAAAGCTCCATGTGGTTGCGGAAAACTGGATTTTACTTTCCTGTCTATAACTTTGGAAGTACACTGAACTTTTCTATATAACACATATTTTTTCTTATAATCACTGCCTGTTTCTTACCAAACATTTGAAACCCAGGAAACTTATATAAACATTTAACTTGTATACCTGGACTTACAGTTTCAGCCCTTTGTATCAGTTACATATTTTCCTGAGAGCTCAATGATAGGTGTGCGTTTGTAGTTACCAGTGGAGAGAAGAAAAGGGTGGGGAAGAAGGGAATAGAAAGCCTTTATTAAGATAATTAGATAAGATTAAAATTGACACTATACCTCTTTCCCCTCACTGGCTAAGAAGCAGATTTCATTCTTCAGGAAATGCAACCATATGTCTCCAGAAATGTAAATGTCCCTCTCACGCACAGAACTTACATTTATCATGGATTACCTCTTCAAATTTTTTTTTTTTTAATGAAAAGCTAGCTTTATGATTTATTTATTGTTGCTTACTTTTGCCTTAGTTAGGCTCAAACAGCCTTATTAAATTGCAATTCAGCAAATTCTAAAGGGATCTATGTAAGCACATAGCATATTTTTTATACAGAAGTTTTTAGTTAGTGAACTTCTATTTAAAAGAAAGGTCTTCACTAACTAAAAACTTTTGTAAAAAAATATGCTGTGTGCTTATATAGAGCCATTTAGAATTTGCCGAATTGCAATTTAATAAGGCTGAAAGTTTTCAAATAAATAATATTTTTTTTAATTGTGTAGTGGTCCTTTAAGCAAAGTCATAAATGTTTGAAAAAACACAACTTTACTGAAATACGAGGAATGCAACTTTCAACACACTTGTATTTCTTTATAAATCCAAATATATTTCTCACTATAGCACACTTATACTTACATAAAATCATTGTTCTTCTGAAGAGATGTTTAAATGCCACAATCACAGCCAGTATAGCAAATCACAGCTGTATCATTTTAAAGGACCGAACTAGTTAGTCTGCATAAGTCATTGTGTATGCTCTGCCCTTTTGCAACCGTGTGAAATGTAATCCAGATGTTAGTAATGTTGTCAGTCTGTTCTGTGGCCATATATGGTGTTTAGTAGGCATGGAAACATTAGTTAATGAGTCTGGAGTTGTCAGTAAAAATGCATGTCTCATATATTTAAATACTGCCTGGCGGTGTTGTGATGGTGTGTTTGTTTATACTAAATACAAAGACACATACAGTAAATCCTTTACATAGAAGACATAGAATGGCCTTGTTTGTTCATATGCTTCCTTTAAGAGCATGTAATAAAAGATCCAACATTCCATTACTGGATGGCGTCTTCACTTAACTTACTTTCCTGGTGATTAGCTAAAATGTGTATTATATCAATTGTGGGTGCAGTAATTAACTAAATTGTATACTAGGAAAGCAATAACAATGAGAACAGCTGGTTGGTGATACCACAAGAAAAATAACTCTCACAATGTATTACATTCTAGAAAGCTGCTATATTATAAATGTATGTTCTTAAGTATAAATTATAGAACTGTTTTACAATATTCTCATAAGTCATTTCAGGACTTGATTTGAACATTCTCTTGTGCAAAGAGTCATTGCATGTTTCCAAATAACCATGGATATTATAGGCAAACTATTGCTTCTTGTGAAGTGAAATATAACATTTGTAGTAAGTGATCACATTCTTCAATAGTATTAGAAGACTCACAATTACATGATATGTCTATTTGCCATGATTCCCAGGTGAAAATATAACTATGCAATAGAGTCAGTGGTTACAATCTGTATTGATAATGTGATTTAAAATCTGCAAATTCAGCAGAAAGTCCAAGGTAAAATATTTTTTTTATATTATCCACGAATGCTATGTAACTTGGTAATCCACAATATATGCTGTATATCCAGCTATTATGCATTGTTTATACAATATTGTCTTTATTTTGTAGAGCTTCAATCAGCAAACACATTGCAGAATATAGTGGCAACCTGCCCCTAAATGATAAATACATAGAGCCTCATTAAATTTGAAGCCCGCTTCTCACGGTATACAGTCCATATATCTGCAGGCCTGCTGCAGGCTCACACTCTGCTACAATTACGGTGCTATTCAATTGATCAAGCCTGCAAGTTACAATCCGAAAGCCGAAACCGTAAACCATGCACTCATACGTAGCAGTTCAAGGCGGGAACATGATCAATTAAGCAAGGCCTTAACTACTCATTTTGAAACAGCCAATAGAAAATGAGACAGCCATCATTGTGGCAGTATAAGATGGAGGTTACATGTCAATCAATTAGCGTTTAAAGGTCCGATATGCTATCGAACTCGCAATACCGCAAAATACAAAATAATAAAAATGAATGCCAATACTGTTCTAGTCTATGTGGGTGGCCTGAAATGTATAAACTAATTGATTCTAGAGATCAATATAACCCTGAATTGAAACATAAAAACAAATGATTTTTGGTTGGCGACTTGCGAGCTTAAGACTTTTGTGCAATAAATTCTAATGTCTTTCATCGCTTTCCTCGTTTTAAACGTGCAGTATTGATTTTTTATTTGCATTTACAGTGCTATAGACATGTCTTTAACCACTTTGCGGGTCCTCTCTAGTACTTGTAGGTTTTTCTTCTACATTTGCCGTTTATGGGTGTGAATAACATTTGCGGGCTTGCGGAATTATAGCAATTGAATAGCGATTTGCAAATTTAGCAACTCTTGCGGATAACTCTTGCTAAAGTTATAACAACTGCAAGGATTTCAAGACCGTTTGCAGCTCGCAAACAGACACCAATTTAATAGCAAATTAGCTTACAGGCTCCATTACGCTTGCCCGTAACTTACAATTGCTCTATTGAATGAGGCCATAGTATCTTGTATGAACTGCTATTATTATTGGTTTGTCATTTGTGAAAATTGGAATTACAATTACAACTATGTTTATTTTTCAAACATATTAAAGTTAAGAATAATTCCATGAAAATATTTAGTATATGCTGTCTCAGAATTAAAAATCAAAAACAGATGCATTATATTTATTTCTGTTTAAAAATGTTACGTTAATTAAAAAAAAAGGGTTTATATTAAAGCAGTAAAGTCACAAGTGAAATAAAACAATTGTAATAATATAAAAAAAATATTCCCAGCATGAGTCACACACAGCAATGCATGAATTCCTACATAAATGTTATTTTTATATGGGCGTTTTATATTGTTATCTAGCCTGCTGCTATTTGTTCAGTTCTTGTAAACTTATACGTTTTCCTTTAATCCTGCTGAGAGCACTGACAGTTGTAGCTGCCACTTTGTGTGCATTCAAAGCATCTACCCACCTAAGGAAGCTTATCTGCTGAAACTAAAATGTATAGATCCACAACTGCATAATAGCATATAAAAGGTAATTCATTAAAGGCTGTTTATTTTTTCACATTCTAAAACCATGCTACAAATGTAGTGCTTCAAAAGAGTACATTTTAAAAATATGACCACAATGGTCCTTTAATAACCTTATTTCAAGTGGAAAAGAAATATCACAATACTACAATCATTGTTTTTCAGTTGTTAACGTTATCTCGCCTACGTACCGTAAATCTTTTCATTAGGAAGACAGAACATCCATCTGCATCTGTGTTAAATAATGATGTTCAAATAATTTCCAATGCCACGTCTTTGCTTTTCCTACCACAGTGAGTTGGAAATTAACCACACCATCACATGCTTAAAATATTAGGTCTCTGGGAAAGAATTTATTTTAACAAATGATAAATGTGTGATTGAAGAATGTACGTTACCACCACCTACGGTGAGACAGACAACCTGATTTCATTTGGCCATGAAAAGAAAATAATGCTTTAGATAAATCAAGCAGCAATACACTGCATCATATGGGAATGTCAACAACAGCTTCCACTGCCAGCATTGCATGATCTATGTACAATGCTGTTTGATGAATCCGAACTTACATATTTCATAAATGTGGCACACATTATTGGCGCATATGGCTTGCACCAGCAAGAGTAAATTAATTATGTCAGACCACCTATCCCAGATAACTGCGCCTCTGAAAGCATCCTTTAACATGACTGAGGATCAAACTTGCACTCTTTGTTCATCTAGTGAATACCTGCAATTTGAAAATGTAGTATGTAATCTGTGTGTCAAATTTCTCAATACAACATGTGGGAAGAAATGTGTATTATATATGAATTTGATAGACACAAAAATATCTGTAGATGCTTTTAGTTTCAGCAAAGCTTTGAAGTTTGTAGTATTTTTCTTGACTAAGATATAATATGATTCACAATGAAAAACATAATAAAGTATACTCTCAGATAACCAGAACTCAGTTAACCAGAACTCTCAAGCAACCAGAAAAAAATTGAATGCTGTACTTTAAATAAAAATGACATTTTACATGACTCAACAAATGCCAGGAACCAGGTTGTCATGCCACAAAATGCTTACAGGCACCTAGATTACATCCACTATATGTCTCTGCAATTCAATGTTACATTCCCCAGGTTCAGCACCCTCCAGCCGAACGTACGTGTGTGTAAGTGAGGAGTGAAAGCTGCTGCTAGAACAGTCGTCACTGACAAATATACTTAGCAGAGCATCCTATGTGCAGCTAATCTAGGCCTCTTTTAATAGTAACCCACTTTCTCTGGAACTACAATCAAACACACTGTCTGAAGTTTTGCGGAAGCCTCTCCAATATCTCTAGGCCTCAGTCTCTGCTCTCCCACTTTCTCTGGAACTACAATCAAACACTCTGAAGTTTTGATGAAGGTATCTAAAGACACTGTGGAGCCATTTCAACTTGTACTATCTGTAATATTATCAATATTTGTATGAATGTTTCTGTGATATATTATCTGATGAGATAGAAACTTTTACTAAGCAAATCTATACCTATGCAATTGTCTGAAACCCCCCTTACCTTGCCTGCTCCCCCACCCCCAAAGCCTGGTTTTATTGTTTCTTATCTGTGAAATAACTTTGGTTTATCCTTCTCATATTCTGTTGCAGCCTCTCCAGTATCTCTAGGCCTCAGTCTTCTCTCCCACTTTCTCTGGAACTACAATCACTTCCCTACCCCCCCTGCTACTCACCCACCTTTCTATTTCCTACAGCTGATCAATTAGCAACACCTGCTAACTATACCTAATTAATCTATTACACAATGTTTCCTCATGCCTGTTCCTTCCTCATTACATCCTGTCTTTTCCTCAAGCTCCTCTTCTCAACTTTTCCACATCATGTCTCCAACATAACAATCTCACCTTCCATGCTCTCTTCTCCTCTTTTATGCTCCCATGAGCTACTCTCATTCCTCCATTTATTATCTCCTCCCCCTTCTAAAGCTCATAAGCAGAAACACTTCTGCAAGTCCAAATCCCACCTCCTCTAGGATCACTTACCAAATTACTTTCTCAGATGCTTTCCTTTTCCTTCTATATGAAAAAGCATTCTAACTTTGCATACCCTCCTACCTAATTCTATTTCTTATCTGCCTCTTCCATCCCCTTTAGATTGTAAATAGAGAGTTTTCAATCTTGTAGAGTGCTTTGGAAAAAAACACTTTCTACAAAGATTCTAAGCTCAAAACAGGGCCCTCCATTTTTTGCAGTTTGTTGAAAAAAAAATGTTCCTTGTTCTTTTCCCCTGTATAGCGCTACAGAATATGTTGGCGTATTACAAATAAAAGTAATAATAATAACAATAGTAACACTGAAGCAACCAGAAACTACATTTATCCGGCATCTACCAATCCCAGTGGGTGCCGGATAACTGAGAGTCTACTGTATACTCATCATTACCATATCCACTCCCGACAATTAGAATGATAAAATATTGCAATGTAGTGCACATGAGATTCCTCTATCTTCATTTATATCAATCAATTGCTTAAAGGAAATCTGTTACCCCAAAATCAAGATTTGTTAAGGTTATTCTTAAAGAGCTTTAAAAAATGGGTTGTATTATCTATGTCTTTCTAAAGTTAATCATTAATGGGAAATTCCATGTTGTACTTACACTATTGAAATTTAAATGATCAGCTCACTGATATTAGCTATTTTAATGTGTTAATTAGGATTACAGACTGCTTGTCTGTCTCTGAAGTGGCCAACATAAAGTCCGGCAATGTTATCTTGCAGTTATACCCCTCTCCCACCCATACCAAGTTGAACATTAGCATACAGGAGCCACAAAATCAATTCAAAATAATAAGTAATATATATTTATCATGTGATATATTTTCATCAAAACATTTTGCTAGATACCATCTGCTGAACTCTATTCATACAAGTTATGGTTATGGTTTTTATTATAATCAATACTAGCAACTACTGAAGTACCTGATGGAAATATCAAACCAAGTGACAACTTGCAAATTGATAAACCCTTCTCCAATCCATCCCCTTATCTGATGATTTTTTGGAGGGATAAAGTTAGGTGTGCTAACTGTTGTAAAGTGGTCACATCTTTTTATGACAGAGGAGTTAAAGGGACTTTAAACACAGTTTTTAAACAAATGGTTTGCTGCAAGAAAGAATATTAAATATGCCTTTTTAAACTTCATAAAGAGTAACAGGAAATGTGTGCCTGTACTCATGGAGTGTGTGAGACAAGCATATTATTATTTATTGGATGATGTGGTAAGCTTCCAGAATGGCTAAATATTTGAATCAGATAATTATTTTCTGAGACCATCATATGGAAAAAGGAAACACACTGTGACGCAGTAAGAAATACCATCTTTCAGATGCAGCAGAGAAAAAATGTTTCCATGTCCCTTTATTGGTGAATCCCAAGATATGTGTCAGAGTTCAGAAACACACTAGTAAAGATTGAAAATGTTTTTTTTTCTCTGCTGATACCAGTCTTGAGTTGATACAGATAAAAATGTAAATAAATATACAAATGTAGTCCATATGGAGAAAATCATTTTTTCATGACAAAATTTTCTCTTGGATCAGCATCATGTTTATATTAATTGTCATGAAAATGCATGCCCTTCATCAATAAATAAAACAACCATGATTTAACTTTAAAAAAAGGTCTATTGGATGTGCCGTCTAACAGCCCTATTAAATTAGCTCAACTTTGAATACCGTAGCCCGTAACAAAGCCCTCAAGAGTTACGGCTATTAATTTGGCCCTGTAAAGTAACCCACCTACGACTTGCGGGGTAAGGGCGAGAAAAGGCTACGGGACATCAAAATTTGAACTGTGCGTCAGCAAATCCTTTGATCTGTCGATTCATGCTATTAAATTGCAACAAATTCAATGGCGTTCAAGATGCAAATGGAGCCAAGAAGCCAACGGGTACTAGAGAGGAACCGCAAGGGGGTTAGAGTCCTATCCGTAGCACTGTAAATGCAAATACACACACACTACAGTATGTATATTAAAAGGGAAATTGATGTTAGGTATTGAAATAAATGGCACAACATTCTGAAGCTCGCAAATTGGCAATGTAAAATCATTTTTAGTATGTTTAAATTCTGTGGTATATCGATCCCGGCAATCAATGTGTTAATACATATAATGGAACTCGCATGAACTAGAATATCATATTTACTGATTTATTAATATTTCATTATTTCTGGAATGTGGGTCCGATCGCAACTTGTAATTGAAGACTAAGACTTTGAAATCCAACATCCATTTCTCAGTGACCTAATGATGACGATCTCTGTTTCCATGAGCTCCATCTAAACTCATAACTACAGGTTTGATTAATTGATCATGTTCACGGCCGTGCATCCAACGTTTGACAAATGGTTTACGGGTTTGCGTCTCAAGCCTGTGACTCGTGGCATGTTCTAATTTAATTGCTATGTAACGTAGCCAAATTTCAATCTCACAGCCCTTGCGGGCTTGCCGATGCTGCTACGGGCTTCTAATTTAATAGGGCTGTAAATCAACTTGACCAGCATATCCATGAAGAACTATTTATTCTGCTGAAAGTGAAATATTCTGTTTGTTATTCAGCTTTATTTAGAAATGCATTCATCTTTACATTGATCTTAAATAAAGACATGTAAATATAATGAATAAAATGCAGGGTTAATGTGTCCCAACAAAATGTGCTTATGTTTTGATATGGCGCATAGAGTTATGTAGGGTGGTATAGCCAAAATCCAAGGGGGTACTTGAAAATTCCTCCTGTTAAACAACATTATGTCACTGTCAATAAGGCTTTTTATGATTGGTGAGATTTTTATTGGATCAACATGAAAATTATTAATAGGCTGTGTTGTACGGTACATTTTAAGAGCACTGAGGTCCATTTTCAGATGTGACCTTGTCAATAAGGGGAGACTCAAGAGAAAAGGTATATTTTAAATTGCAAGCATAAATAGATTTGTATGAAGCATGTGTACTTTGTTTACAGTCAGTAAATAAATAAATATGTTTATTGAAGTATAACATAGATTATTGCAGTGTACAGTCATACATATATATATATATATATATATATATATATATATATATATATATTATTAATTTTTTTTTATTATTATTATTATTTTTTATAATGAGAGTAACTATAATCCAATATAAATAATGCAACAAACTATACTGATACTTACAGCACTTTTCTCTAAATGTATTAGAAGCCATCCAAGCAGTTGAATAGTTCAGGCACAAAGCATTTACATTGTGTTGGCTAGGTTTTTCCCTTAGATTATCATTTCCAAAAAAATCTTGTAGCAATAAAGCAAGGTCATTTTGTATACAATACCTTTGGTTAATAGCCAAATATACCGTGTGAGAATTTTCCCCTTACTTGGCTGTTGTTTCCAATGTTTCTTTTTAGCATTTGACACTGGGCATCTGACCCCTGCTACCATAATAGCTGTTAATGGAAACTTCACCTCATGCAAAGATAAGATGGATTTTTGGCAGCTGTGAGAGATTAGAAAGAGTATGGACAATCTGGGCTGGAATCACAAAAAAGGCATCTGTACCTAAAGAGACACTCAGCTGGTTTTCATTATGCTCCAAGCCTTCATTTATTACAAAAAGGGTAGCCAAGAGAAAGAAAGCAAGAGCATTCTAAAGTTAGAGCAAGAAGGCCAAAATCGGTCTGATAAATTCAATCTTTCTTCTAAGTTATATGAGTTGAATAGATATCTAAGAGTTGTATAAAAGTGATGGGATCAAAATGTCTCAAAAAGAGATTTAGAAAGATCCGCTCTACTGCTGTGTCCTTTATTCATATTATGCAAACAACTATTTTATTCCAACACCTAAACCCTTAATGTTTTTTTATCCTTACAATATAAATACATTTTTGATGCAATCTTTCAGAATAAATATATTTTATTAAAGTAACTTTTTTTCTAGTGAAAGAAAAATTATAGAAAAACAAAAGTAAAGTTATTTCCTGCTTAAATAGTAAATGTTTTAACTAAAGTTGTATTCCAGGAGGGATAGAGTGAGATTATGTTACCACCTTTCTTTCTTAAACCATAGACGTCAGTGGATTCTCACATGTCTCTCTCAAATACACTTACATTTTTAAATATAAACATTTGCTGAGAAAAGAAAAATATAAAAGAAGTGTTATTTGTTTCAAGATATCGATACTCAAGTATTTTGGGAGCTTTGCCAAATTAACTATGTATAAATCACACATTGTAGTTAAAACTAAGGTGATATGGTTTTTCAGTGTTAAAAATGTATAAATATGTTGATACCAAGAATTTAAGTGGCACTCAGGAGAGGAGATAGAGCTCTTAAGTGAGTGTGGAATGATGAAATGTTAGTGAAATGAAGATGATTTGTCCAGATGGGATATAACGAAGGATATTTGATGACATGGGGAAAGGGGGAAAAGTCATGAGTGACTTGATCTGAGTGGAAAGTGTTAATGAACTAGTGGCGGTAAAGGGTGATATAAAATGGGTAATTAGAGGTGTAGCACTGATGTATGTGATAAGGTCAATTTGATGATGTTGGGGATAGGCAAAATGTAAACTGGGTGATTTTAATAAGATTGATCTAAACTATTGACCATGTGAAGGGGTCATAGCAATACTTTAACATATCCAAATGTGTGCATGTCAGTAAGGAAAAAGGATAATGCTTCATGGTAACTTGTATAGTTTCATCTTTTTTCTTTATGGTTGTTAAAAGTTTATTTACTTTCAGTGGCGGAGCTAGTGCATGGGGGCTCCAGTGCAAAAAGAAAATTTGGACACACTTTTTTTTTGCACTTCCAGAACCCCCTCCAACATCAACTCACACAGTACATATATAAAATATATATAAAATATATATAAAAATAAATATATAAATACATATGTCTGTGTCTATATACAGTATATATATATATATATATATATATATATATATATATATATATGTGCCACAGAAGACCCACAGGGGCCTCCAAGAACCCGTGGGGGCCATGGGAGGGCCATAGGGGGGCTGTGAGGGCCACAGATAGTTACATAGTTACATAGTTACATAGTAATTAAGGTTGAAAAAAGACTTTCAGTCCATCAAGTTCAACCTGTTAAGATCTCCTCTGATCTGCAATATGCTGATTAGTTATTAATTAAATTATTGATTAAATAATTATTAATAGTATAGTATTGGAGAATGAATAAAGAGTTAGTCCATCAAGTTCAACCTTTTTAGATCTCTATTGATCTTTTTAATTTGGACTATTTATTATTATTGTTAATTGTTAATTATTGTTAATTGATCCAGAGGAAGGCAAACATAAAAAAAAAACCCATTGAAACTTTGCCAATTGTCTCATAAGGGGAAAAAAAAGCAAAATTCCTTCCTGACCCCAGAAACTGGCGATCAAATTTCTCCCTGGATCAATATTCCTTGCTAGTTATCTAGGATAGCCTTGAATGCCCTCTTTATTCAGAAATATATCTAACCCCTTTTTGAAGTTGTCTATCGAATTCGCTGTCACCACCTCCTTTGGTAGAGAATTCCACAGTTTAACCACCCTAACTGTGAAGAACCCTTTTCTTTGTTTAAGGTGAAATCTTTTTTCCTCTAACCTCAACGGATGTCCTCTTGTCAGTTGAAAATCTCTTGCTACAAAAAGTTCACTTGACAAAGCCTTATACTGACCCTGGATGTATTTAAATAACGTAATCATATCTCCTCTTAGACGCCTTTTTTCTAGCGAAAATAAGTTTAATTTTGCTAGTCTTTCTTCATAACTTAGCCCCTCCATTCCCCTTATTCGTTTTGTAGCCCTTCTCTGTACTTTTTCCAGCTCTAAAATGTCTTTTTTGTGAGGTGGTGCCCAAAATTGTACTCCATATTCCAAATGAGGGCGTACTAGAGATTTGTATAGTGGCAGAATTATATCTTCTTCCCTGGCTTCTATACCCTTCCTAATACATGCTAATATTTTATTTGCCTTTGCAGCCGCTGCTTGGCTTTGAGCGCTGTTACCTAGGTGGTTGTCCACTAGTACTCCCAAATCCCTTTCAATATCTGATACCCCTAGATTTGCTCCATTAAGATTATAGATTACTTGGCTATTGTTCCTTCCCAAATGCATAACCTTGCATTTATTTGTATTAAATCTCATCTGCCATTTAGCCGCCCATTTCTCTAATTTATGCAAATCCTTTTGTAGGGAAAGTACATCATTATCTGATTTTATTACCTTGCACAACTTAGTGTCATCAGCAAAAATGGAGACACTACATTCGAGTCCTACTTCAATGTCATTAATAAATATGTTAAAAAGGAGAGGACCCAATACTGAGCCCTGAGGAACCCCACTTATCACATTAGACCAATCGGAGTATGTTCCATTTACAACAACCCTTTGCTTCCTGTCTTTTAGCCAGCTCTCGATCCATGAGCAGATATTTACTGCAATTCCTGTATCCCTTAGTTTGCTCACTAGTCTTCCATGTGGCACTGTATCAAATGCCTTTGAAAAATCTAAAAAGACTACATCCACTGAGTTGCCCTGATCCAAGTTCCTACTAACCTCCTCATAAAAACTAATTAGATTGGTCTGACACGACCTTTCCTTCATAAATCCATGTTGACTGCTACCTATGATACTGTTCAAATAGACATATTCTTGTATTCTGTCCCTTATTAACCCTTCTAAAAGCTTCCCAACTACAGAAGTGAGGCTCACTGGTCTATAATTCCCTGGATATGCTCTCCCTTCTTAAATATAGGTATCACCTCTGCTTTTCTCCAGTCATCTGGTAGAGACCCTGTAGTGAGCGAGTCTTTAAAGATTAGATATAATGGTTTGGCTATTGCAGAACCCAGCTCCCTCAGTACCCTTGGATGTATTCCATCAGGACCTGGGGCTTTATTAACATTTATTTTCTCCAACCTCTTTTGTATTTCTTCCTGCGTTAACCAATTATTTAGTGAAGGTAGTGTAGCCCCATTATGTTGCAGTGTCCCAACCACTGGTACCTCCCTTGTGTAAACCGACGAAAAGAACCTATTTAGCTCATCTGCCTTTTCCTGGTCACTAATTATCAGATGGCCTGTGTCACATTGTAATGGTCCTATCGATTCCTTCCTGGCCTTCTTCCCATTAATATATTTATAAAATATTTGAGGGTTAGTCTTACTTTCCATTGCAACTGACTTCTCATTTTCTATTTTAGCCAGTCTAATAGCCCTTTTGCAAGCCTTGTTGATTTTCTTATAGTCACATAAAGATGCCTCTGTTCCCTCCTTCTTGTATAATTTAAATGCATATTTCTTTTTCCTCATCATGATCTTTAAGTCATTGTTAAGCCACATGGGATGTGATTTACTCCTATTTATTTTATTTCCACATGGTACATGCTGATGAGTATGTTTATTTAGTAAGGATTTGAATGTTGTCCATTTATTTTCAGTATTCTTCCCTGTAAGTTCTTTGTCCCAGTCTATATGTTGTATTGCTGCCCGTAGCCCATTAAAGTTAGCCCTTTTAAAATTTAGAGTTTTTGTTGGCCCCTTACAACTCTGTTTTTTGTATTCAATCTCAAATGAGACTGTGTTGTGATCACTGTTCCCCAAGGGTTCCCCTATTTTTACATTTGATATATCAATATTACTTGTGATGACTAAATCCAAGATGGCCCCATTTCTAGTAGGTTCTTGTATTACCTGGGCTAGATAATGATCCCTGAGTGTACTCAAGAACCTGCTCCCCTTAGCTGAGCTGCTGGTCTCATTTATCCAGTTTATATCAGGGTAATTAAAGTCTCCCATTATTAGAACTTGCTCATGCTTAGCTGCATTTCCAATCTGTAACAATAATTGTATTTCCTCACTTTCAGCTATATTTGGGGGTTTATAGCATACTCCCACCAATATGCATTTAGAATTAGCTCCTCCACTATTTAGCTCAACCCACAAGGATTCAATGATGCCGTTAGTGCCAGCATAAATATCTTCTCTAACTATAGGCTTAAATTCAGGCTTAACATAAAGACAGATCCCTCCTCCTCTTTTACCATTTCCCCTATCTTTCCTAAATAGGTTATAACCATCCAGATTAACAGTCCAGTCATGAGATTCATCCCACCATGTTTCCGTAATGCCTATTAAGCCCCATTTTTCTTGTACTGCTAATATTTCTAGCTCATCCATTTTCCCAGGCAAACTTCTTGCGTTTGCAATCATACACTTTATGTTGCTATGGCTCTGCTGATGTGAAGTGCCTGCCACTGTATTTGAGGCCCCTATTAATATCTCCCTACTTTCTATTGTAACCCTCCCCCCTTCTCCTCCCCCATGGGTAAATAATTCATCCCTTTCCCTCTCTACCCTATTTACCCCAATACTTCTATATAGTCCCTCCCCCCCACCGACAAGTTTAAAAACTCCCCCAGCCGTTCTACCATCCTATTCCCTAGCACAAAAGCGCCCTCATCATTAAGGTGCAATCCATCCCTGCTATAGAGATTGTACCCAAGTGAGAAGTCAGCCCAGTGCTCTAAAAACCCAAAACCCTCTGCACTGCACCCCTTTTTTAGCCACGCATTAACCTCCCTAAGCTCCTTCTGCCTCCCTGGGCTAGCACGTGGCACTGGTAGTATCTCAGAAAATACTACCTTGGAGGTCCTTGCTTTAAGCTTATTCCCTAATTCTCTAAAATCATTCTTTAGGACGCTCCATCTTCCACTAACTTTGTCATTGGTACCAATGTGTACCAAGACCGCCGGTTCATTACCAGCCCCTCCCAATAATTTATCCACTCGATCCACAACATGCCGAACCCGAGCACCCGGGAGACAGCAAACTGTTCGATTGCTGGGATCTGGGTGACAAATTACCCTGTCTACCTTCCTAATAATAGAGTCCCCTACCACCAAAACATGTCTGTTGCTCTGCCTATTCTGCCCTCCCTCTTCTCCAGTAGAGCTGTTCGCCCGGCTGTTAGAGGGAACAGCTCTATCTGGCATTGCCATTCCTGAATGGACATCGCCAACAGTTTCACTCAATCTGGCAAATCTGTTGTTGTTTGCCAACTCAGAACTGGCCTGCCTCCTCCTGTTCCCCCTGATTCCCCTTCTAACTGTAACCCAGCTACCTCCCTGGCCATCCTCACTAGCCCCAGCTCCTCCCTCCATACTAGGCCCAGCTAAACTGTGCTCCGTGAGCACCAACTCCCTTTCCAGTGTGACAATATCATGAAGTGTTGCAATTCTCCTCTCCAGATCTTCAATTTGAGCTTCCAAAGAGGCAACATGCTCACACCTGTCACAGAGGTATGGACCCTGGATCATCTGTTCCAGTAGTGCATACATTTGACAGGATGTACACTGAATAAGGTTGCCACTGGACTGACTCATAATTATTATTATTGTCTACGAAATTTCAGTGGGAAAAATAAAGAATATAATATATTTATATAAAGTTTTCCTCCTTTGCACTATAAATCTGCCCCCCTTTTCTTTGAAGGCCCTTCTTTTATTTAAACTCCTAGGCTTTTACTAGAATTGCACTTGATACTGAAAATGTTCGCAAGCTCACAAGTTCCCCTTCTCCGGTTTCTATTAACTTCTGCCTTCTCGTCTGGGCACAATTAGTGCACTCTGCAATTTATCAGCCTTTACTTGTAAGGTAAATCCACTTGTAAACAGGCCCCAAACCAGCTCACAAATCCTTTATCCTAGTTTAACAGTCAAGCCACACCCCTCTCACCTGGGCACACTTAGTGCACTCTGCAGTTTATCAGCCTTTACTTGTAAGGTAAATCCACTTGCGGGAGGTCTGTAAGGGCCACGGGAGGTCCGTTAGGGGCCAGGGGTCTTGGTGCATTGCACTGGGTGCACAGGCGGTAGCTCCGCCTCTGTTTACTTTACATACAATAGTTGAATTATATACTATATAGTAAAATATCTCCTAAACATTAAAATGTGTCCCTGATAATGAATATCCTTAAGGGACCCTAAAAACACAATATGTACACTGCACCATCCGATAGAGTGTGGAGAAACATAGGGAAAACTGTTTTCTTAACTTGGTTGGTACCAATTAGAATAAAATATGCAGAAGTGGAAGGAACTTTTAATTATAATATTTTGTTTTACATTAGATATTTTATTCCTTTTCATCTACTAAAAAAGCATCCGTGAAGCACAGAGCATAGGAAGCTGGGATGTAAAATTGCTTACCTGGGTCCATGTTCCACTAAAGTAGTACTTTATTTTTAAGTCATAATTAAGTCATAATTTTCACTTTGGTTGCAAGATAAAATGTAAAAATATATTTTAACTGGAAATGGCTAATATATAACATATATTGATGTTGTAATGTACAAATAATAAAAGTGTTTTTAGTTCCAGATTAAGTGTTTATTACTTATATTGTTCTTTTTACCATAAAAATAGTATGTGAACACAAAGTTGAATGTAAAAGTTTGATATGGAACAAATACAGGATTTGTAAGTATTTTAAAATAATTATTTTAACTGGACGCAAGAAGATGTGCTTTACAAGAAATACATCTGAAATTAGCAATAAAGCTCAACTTTAGGATCTAAAAAACATGAGTATGATAAAATTAGCAGACTATTAACCAGACAGACAAATGGAACAATAACATTTTAAATTCTACGTATTTGGGTTGAGTTGGATTTCCACATGACTGAGGCCTGAACTACCATCGCGGCAGTGTGGCCAACTGCATTGATTGCCTCAATTCTGTTTTAACAACTAGGAGAGCAAGTATCTGGGACAATACTGATCATCAGATCACAGTTGAAGCAGATCAGAGCACTCAGCCCAGTGATTGTCAATGCCAGAGTGACAGTAGTGTCCAGAGAATTTATGGGATTAACTGATTACCTTAGATGCCAATTCTCTATCAGAGGGCACACTCCACTTCAAACAGAGACACATTTGGGCAAATGTAGCTTGATAACCACAAGACTTTCTGTGTATGAGACTCAATTATATATAAAATAATAAATAACCAACTGCTGATTCTTATTGAGATCCCAACTGAAGCTACTTGTTGCCCTCATTTCTGAGCTAAACACCATTAAAAGGAATACCTGTTCGAAAACACTCTAATTTTTATGCTTAGTAACAGAGTTTTACTGGGAGCATACTACGTCATTGCTGTTAACATATTAAATCACCGCTATTTCACCTGCATGCTTATTTTTCTTAAGAGCTTCCCTTATAAACAGAACATTAGAGGGGCTAATGTTCCCTGTTAAACATAAAACAAAAGTTAGAGGTGCTTAATCAGAGAACGAATGAACCTTAAAAGGTTAGTTCTGTGGACATGATAATCCACTCTGAGAGCAACCTCTTTTAGCTCACTTGTGCCCTTCATAGAGCGACCCTGCCCCAAAATACCAGGCAATACTACCCTGAACAGGAGAAACAGCACCCCAGATGTATGTTTCGGCCTTCATTGGGCCTCGTCAGTGAGAACTGCTTGGTATTTCAGGGCTGGGTCACTGTTTTGAGTGAGACCAAACAGATATTGGGAAAATTATACAATTTTACAAATTCACAATTTGCCAAAATCTATGCTTGACCTTTCTGTCTATATTAAAGATCTAAGTACAAATTTGTAACCTGACATTAGTGAAGAAGGATGCTGATTGGATAGCACCCATAGATCCTTCAGAGCTCAACCAGCTCCAGCTGAACTAGTGGGAGATGTTATTGCAAGTTTCCACTAGTTTTCAACTAGAGATCTCCTAATTAAAACAACCAGACAAGGAATTCTAGAGAGATAGCTGACAATCCATTATCTTTGCTTATTTACCACCTACAATCACATATATAGTTGTAGATCTTGCGACTGTTCGGAACGTTTGCGATGATGGTAACGCAGTTGCGACCTCACAAAGCGCGAGCAACGCTAGCGAGCCAGTGGCAGCATCACACATACGAGCTTCATAAAGCGAGGCGAAGCAGCCGTGCAGCACTTAGGCTGCAATAACTGCAAAAACCCACCCCCCAAAAAAAAATGTACAAAAAATTATAACACACACAGCACAGGGGGAGACACAGGAAGCCTGGGAGTGAGGTTATAAAGTAATTACACCCATATTTGGCATTTTTCATCACTCCAAAATTGCCTAAGAGAGGAAAAAAGGTAGGACAAAAAACACAATTTTTCAGAAACAGCAAGAAAACAAGGCTCAGCAACGCCAGGCGTGCAGAATTTACAAAATACACTATGTTTAAGACGAACACTTACACGAACAACGCCAGGCACGCAGGACTTAGAAAATACACCAAACACACTAACACACCAACAACGCCAGGCATGCAGAGTGGAAAGACACAGGGAAGGGACAGGGGGAGATGCTGGAAAGAGACACATGGCATTCCCAAGCACTAAACTTGTGGGTTAACGAACCCTGCAATGAGCGGCCCATACAGTAGGTGAGAGGAAAATATTGCAATGAGTGCAGAAGATGCTCATTGTGAGCCCCGCAAAGAGCGCTGGAGGCGCTCAGCGTGGGGTTTGCAATGAGTGCCAAAGGTGATCAGTGCCATGCAGGAAACTTGAAGTACATGGGGGCAGAGGCTCGCAATGAGCGCAGAAGGTGCTCAGAGGACCAAAAGCCTCACATTGTGTGGCAAACAGCATTGCCAGGCTTACAATTTTAATTTGATCTGCAAGTTCTGAGTATAAAATAAGATTCCAGCTTTCCTGGAAAATGTATTTATGCTCAAGAATATAAATACTCATGGGGTTACCCTTTTTTTCTGAATATCTCAAAGGTGGGAAGTCAGCATTCTATAAGGACACCTGAAGAGGATAATGCCCTCCTACATCAATGGAACCTTCCAATGCTTGAAGTTGTTGGCCAAGATTTCCCAAGGCAACTCCAACCTGGGGCCTGTCTGTGATACAAAAAGACACCAGAGATGCAGGGCTTATGGAACATGAAATCTACTAGGGTCCTCAAGTCAATGACTGTGACTGTGACAAACAGATGTATTTGATCTGATGTCATTGGTCCAGATCATGGTTTCAACAAGGCAAATTTTACTACATATTTTCTGTGTTATACATCTTATAGAAAGACATGAAAACCTTTCACCATATACTTTTCTCAAAGTCTAACTTTAGATATGTATCTGTTGCACATGGTAGGTTTTTAATGTCTATGTAGCCTGGTTTTATCTTTATATTTTTAATATTAAAACCCTAATGAGTTTAGTTTTTCAGTTTGAGGGGAACCGTTTCTGTGTCCGGTGATTTTCCTTTCCTGCTGATTACTGTTCTTGAAGTTTTGATATTATTTTCTCCTTAGGTTTGATCCTTGCTGTTAACAAGGCTGCAGGAGTTGATGGAATCCCAACTGAACTGTTCAAAATCCTAAAGGATGATGCTGTGAAAATGTCTATATTGCAATCCTAAAAAAGGCAGTGCCTCCCATTATTAAACCATTGCACTTATTTCACATGCTTAAGGTAATGCTTAAATCCTGCAAGCTCTACTCTAAAAATATATGGACTGAAAACTACCAGATGTTCAAGCCAGGTTTGGCAGAGGCACAAGAGATCAAATTGCCAATTGCAGCTGGATAATAAAGAAAGCAAGAGAATTACAGAAAAAATAAAAACATTTACCTCTGTGTTACGGGTGATTTTCACTCAGCAAAGAATAACACAGGTCTGATCCTATCAAGCAGAATGTATCTTTATTTACTTGTACAAGGGAGTTCTTCTTTATATATGATTATATATGATTGCTTCTATAATGACTCAAATACTTTCTACTAGTTACAATCCTATATAGTGAAACACAGGATACTGTATATTATTTGTCATTGGATAATAAAAGAGAGGAGTATCATTTGCTAAATTTGATTGGGTAAAGCATAATTCAATTGTATTCTAATTATATATTGCTAAGCGGAAAGCTTGCTGCTTTGTAGTAATATGTGTTCTTTCACACCTAGAGCAAAAGCGCAAATGTGACAGCCCAGAACCTTTACCACCTGCTTGTGGTTGGATTCTTTAAAAAAACTGAGACTCAAGATTATATAAAAATCTTAAAGAGATACACAGTGATAATGAAATGGAAGAAATATTACATTATTAAAATACAGCAGCCATCTTAGAATTGGTAAAAAAAATGATGTCCCTTATGCAATATCCTTTCATACTCTGCTTCATAGACTATTCTAAAGCTTTTCACTGTGTGGATAACAAAAACATTTTACAAGATGGGGGTACCAGACCATCTTATCCCCCTACTGAGGAAACAGTATGTGGATCAAGAAGCCGTGGTCAGAATCAAACATGGAACAATCAAATAAACCAAGACCGGGAAAGAAGTGCAACAGGGCTTCTTTATTCTACTTTTATCACAAGCCTCAGATACGCAGATGATACTACACTGATGGCTGAAAGTGAGGAGGGACTAAATGGTCTACTGATGAGGGTGAAAGAAGAGAGTGCAAAAGCTGACCTGCTGCTCAACATTGAAAAGATAAAGACCATGGCAGACAGCCATTTCAGTTTCTGGCAAATAGGCAATGGCAGAGGCAGTGACGGATTTTATTTTCCGGGGCTTCGAGATATCTGTAGATGGTGAATGCAGCTATGAAATGAAAAGACATTTGCTTCTGGGGATGAATGATATGGCACGTCTGAACAAGCTATTTAAAAGCAACGATATTAAATTTATCAACAAAGGTCCACATTGTTAGAACTATGGTATTTCCAGTCGTAACATATGGATATGAGAGCTGGACCATAAAGAAGGCATAGTATCGATGCCTTTAAATTGTGGTATTGGAGAAAACTGCAAGAAGTTCCAATTAATCAATACTACCAATCAAGCTAAACTCTTCACTTGAAGGTATGATCATGAGGCTAATGTTCATACATTTAGGCTATATCATGAGAGGACAGTGATCCCTAGAAAAGACTCTGATGCTGGCAAAGGTTGTAGGCACACGAAGAAAAGGGAGGCAGAGATTGATAAATGAGGTAATATGAGCTGATCTGAATGAGACCTATCATAAAGGGTATTGTGCTGGCATATATAAACTCTTAAAATAGGTCATGAGAAAATTTACCAAAAAATTGTCTGAACATAAGTATTTCTTTCATGTTTGTTGGATAATATTAAAATATATAAATCATAAAGACATAGCTGCTTGTAAATTGTGGACAAGAATTGTATTCATGTCAGGTTACTTTATGGACGATATATACAGTTTATCCATGTTTTACAGTACAGAGATTTATTACGTTATCTTATAGAGACAAATGTGCTGAACTTTGCTCATTATATGCCATATGTGAAATGTGTTGTTTTTGATGACCTTCAAAACCAATGATATTAATCCACTAAGCTACATGTTAACATGTTAGACTATTAGCCAGAGTATAGCAATCAATAAAGCTGAAATATAATCAATGTGACATTTACAGGCTCAACCTTATTAACTATGCAGACTCTTGTGTGAGGGTTAAAACTGGCAATAACTAAAATTGTGTTCACTCTTTATCGTTTACAAAATGTAAACATTTTTTTCACATGGTTTTCCACCCTCTAGCTGAGTGCATATGGTAACTTCAGTGTTTCTGACAGGGGTCTTCAACAGATCATCACTCATTACAGATCTCCCAGATCATTTCACCTCAAGCTCTTTTTCTCCAAAAGCCCAGTTTGATTCCTTTGAAATATGAAGCTACTTTTTCTTGATGCATAAAAATTATTTTTTACAGATCACTAGTTTTTCATGCAGATTAGAAATACCCTCATTTTTAAAATATACTCTTTTAAATACATGATATAATATTGTGATGCTTTAACTTTTTCTAGCATTTCTCCTGCTCCAGTTCTTTAGAAAACTTCCAACAAACAATTCATTAAAATAATTGTTATAAATATTGAAAGCAATGCTGAAATCTAGATATTCTCCATGTTGAAAATGTAAACAGAAAATAAGTAATTAGAAGAAGCTGTAATTAATGCAGATTTTATTTTGTAAATAATAATCCTCAAACTAATATTATGGGTAAAATAATAATTATATTAGTAATAATAATGTGAAAGTTCATTTTTATGGATTTGGCATTCATATTTAGCTGGAGCATAAAATTCTCCCCTGGTCCCATGTTGCTCAGTAGTTAGAGACAGATTGATTTCTATTTCGGTTTGTGTAAATGTAAAAAATGTGATGCATAGTTTCAAGTATTCATCATTCCATTCTCTTTCATTACTAAATCAAACCAGAATCCCATTGTTCAGCTGGCACCTTCCCTTATTTACATCTTTTCTTCTTTAGTGTGTTTCTCTTTTGTTATGGTTTTAGAGTCTTTTTATGTTTTATTGATTCTCCTGACATTTAATTATAATATCATTCTGTTTGCCTTATTCAATGATTCAATACTTTAAATGAAGCTCAGAACATTGGCTCAGACGCATTATTCTTTATTGATGCTATTAGGATCCACATGTATGCAAATGCCACATAGATGCAGATTTGGAATTAACTAAAACTGGTAATTATGTGCTAATACTATACTGATGAAGTGTCCTCATAATATCCAATTTGTAGCACAATTGCACATTCTTTGCCATTTTCTGAGATATAGAGATTATGGGTCTCATTCTAATAAAAAGGCCACAAAGCTGCAATTCCTTGCGAGGGTGCTGCGGCTCCTCGAAGCACTACGTCTATGTTGCTATTCAAATGAAATGGGCCAGAGCACACCACTTCCTACGGCCAATTGCAAGCCATGCAATCGTCCGTTAGCTTTGATGGGCTTGGACCTGATCACGAGCGTTAGCCTGCGGATTAGAGTGCAAGCCCGCCCAACTAAAAAGTTAAAAATAAATCCAAGGAAGCACTGTGCAGCACTGTAAATGATGGGGCGGGGGGGGGGGGGGGGGGACACTGAGGGACATGAGGATGACATGTAGTACATTGGCTAGCTGGAACATCGCTGCTAGCCAATACTGTCATTTGTGGCCGCAGTCTGCTGGGCTCGGAGATCGAGTTGCTGTATGGACCCCATAAGTGATGGGGTTAGATGGAGGATAATGGCGGTCTGTGTTCCCCCATAAGTGATGGATTAGATGGAGGCTTATGGGGGTCTGTATAGACCCCCATAAGTGAGGGGCTTAGATGGAGGCTTATGGGGGTCTGTGTAAACTCCCATAAGTCATGGGTTAGATGGAGGCTTATGGGGGTCTGTATAGACCCCCATAAGTGATGGGGTTAGCTGGAGGCTTATAGACCCCCATAAGTGATTAACTTAGCTGGAGGCTTATGGCGGTCTATATAGACCCCCATAAGTGATGGGGTTATATGGAGGCTTATGGGGGTCTGTATAGACCCCCATAAGTGATGGGCTTAGATGGAGGCTTATGGGGGTCTGTATAGACCCCTATAAGTGTTGGGTTAGATGGAGGCTTATGGGGGTCTGTATAGACCCCCATAAGTGAGGGGCTTAGATGGAGGCTTATGGGGGTCTGTATAGACCCCCATAAGTGATGGGTTAGATGGATGCTTATGGGGGTCTGTAAAGACCCCCATAAGTGATGGGCTTAGACGGAGGCTTATGGGGTCTGTATAGACCCCTATAAGTGATGGGTTAGATGGAGGCTTATGGGGGTCTGTATAGACCCCCATAAGTAAGGGGCTTAGATGGAGGCTTATGGGGGTCTGTATAGACCTCCATAAGTGATGGGTTAGATGGAGGCTTATGGGGGTCTGTATAGACCCCCATAAGTGATGGGGTTAGATGGAGGCTTATAGACCCCCATAAGTGATGAACTTAGCTGGAGGCTTATGGCGGTCCATATAGACCCCCATAAGTGATGGGGTTAGATGGAGGCTTATGGGGGTCTGTATAGACCCCCATAAGTGATGGGTTAGATGTAGGCTTATGGGGGTCTGTATAGACCCCCCATAAGTGATGGGGTTTAATAAACCCAGGTAGGGTTAGATAGGCCAGTTAGGTTAAATAGATACAGTTAGGGTTAAATAGGGTATAGTTAGTGTTAAGGGGGTTAATGGAGTATAGTTAGGGTTAATAGTGTTGTGTAGTGTTTAGACATTGCCATGAAGGTTCTGGATGACCCTCATGGCACTTGTAGGGTTAACCTAGGGGCTAATAGTGTCCTATAGGGGTCTTTATAAACCCCTATTGGACTGAGGGGGTTCGTTTTAGGTGCCAGGGGTACTTATAGTACCCCAGCGGCTTGGGGGTAACCATTAGTGTGCCGCAAGCCCTCTAATGAATTCAGGGCCGCAGTGGGGAAATGTTAAATCCTGTAGATGCTGCAAGGGTTGCGATCGATGACGACCTTTGCAGCAAAGGAAGGGGTTAATGCGAGGAGCCTGCAGGGGTTAATGTGGGGAGCCTGAAGTGGTCCCGATCGGACCCCTGCAGCAAGGGTTTATATATGCACATTGCAGGTGTCCCAATGGGGACCCCTGCATTATAGGGTTAATGTATGCACCTATGAAGGGGTCTCTATTGGACCCCTGCATTAAAGGGGTGATGTGGTGACACTGTGGGGACACAGGGGACAATGTGGGGACACTGGGTTAATTTGGACCCCTGCATTATAGGGTCAATGTATGCACCTATGAAGGGTCTCTATCGGACCCCTGCATTAAAGGGGTGATGTGGTGACACTGTGGGGACACTGCTGGGGCCACAAGGGATAACATAGCGCCGGCCGCAAGCTGCCCGGAGCCCTCGGCTGCAAGGAAATAGAATACCTAAGTAGCTTGCGGCCATCCCTTGCGGCCATGCAGCTACCCCGGCCATTAATAGAATGAGCATGATACTACTAAGGGTTTTAATTGATTAATAAAAGCCTATTAGCTTCCTTGATTAGCCAATATAAAACAAATACCTTGGAGAGAGAAACAGGCAGAGATATCCAACAATATATGGATCAAGAACTATCAGATGTGCAAACCATGTTTCCCAGAGGCAGAGGCAAATGGGAGCATATTGACAATGTGTGCAGAATAATGGAGAAAGAAAGAGAGGTCCAGAAAAAACATTTACCTCTATTTCATAGACTATCTTGTAGTATTTGATGACAACAAAATGTAGCAAGTTCTTAAAGAATGAAAGTACCAGACCATCTTATTTACCTCCTGAAGAACCTACATGGGAATCTGCATGGGAAAACAGAACATTGAACAACTGAATAGTTAAAGATTGGGATAGGAGTGCAACAAGATTTTATGTTATTACCTTATTTATTCAATTTATATGTTGAATACATGATGTGTAAGGCCAGGCTGGACAAATCCAAAGCCAGAATTAATATTGCTGATATAAATATCAAGTACCTCAGTTACACAGATGATACTACTCTGATGGCTGTAAGCGATGAGGAACCTATTGATGAATATGAAGAGGAGGGACCAGCTGAACTGGCCAATAAATTGATCCCACCTGTTCGGTCCTATTCTCTGTGGATTTCTGTGTATCGGTGTTAGGTAATCCCCTGGAAAGAAGCTTCAGTCGCAGATCTATAGCAGGAAAGAGTAAGGAAGTCAGGATAACTTACCTCGAGGAGATATGCAAGGGTGCTGAAATGACAGAGCTGAGGATAGCAGAGAGAGGTGAATAAAAAGGACAGGCATAGTTAGACGATAGAGCTGTGAAGCGAACTGCAGGACATAGAGTCAGAATGAGCACAGGTGCAAACAGCTCAAATGCGAGATCAGAAAAAGTCCAAAAAAAGAAAAAAGGAGCCGCAGACATGAGCTGCAGAACCCTGCAGGAAACAGAGCTAAATAAGCTGAGGTGCCAACAGGAATCGCTGGTAAAGCTGCAGAGAGCCCCGTCTAAGGAAGAGGCGGGTCTAGAGAGGGACTGATCGTGTATGAAGCAGCTGAGGGCTCCACCCACAGAAGAGGCGGGGCAAGAGAGGGACCCGAGCACATATATATATATATATATATATATATATATATATATACTAGTCATTTGCCCATCATAAATGTGTCTCTTCGCCCCCTCCTACCCTACTCTTTCCTCCCCTTCCCTCCCCTGTGTCTCTTCCCCTTTTCCCTCCCCTGTTTCTCTTTCCCCCCCTCCCCTGTGACTCTTTCCCCCCTTCCCCTGTGTATTTTTTCCCCTCCTTCCGTTTTGTCTCTTTACCCCCCTCCCTTCCCTGTGTCTCTATAATGGGCTAAAGAGCTTTAGAAGCCCTTTATCGTACAGTAAACAAAATATACTATTTATTTACTGTATTACATTCGGAATTCTGAGCAGGAAATACATTTTTTAAAACTTATTTTAAACATTCAAATGTGATCACAAATGTACTATTTATCTACTATAGTAGTAATATATATATATATATATATATATATATATATATTTAGTTGTTGTAATTGAGAGTGTTGGTCACGCAATGTTAAAAGATACAGGTTTGCGGGCGCACATTGCGGGCCAAAGGTGCTCATTGCAAGGCCTGCGATGAGCATCAAAGGCGGTAGGCATTTGGCGTTCAACGTGAGGCCCACAAGACTTTAAAAAATGCTTGCAATGGGTGCCAAAGGCAGTAGGGCTTTGGCGTTTATCGCGAGGCCTGCAAGACTTAGAAAAAGGCTTGCAATGAGCATTGAAGGCGCACGACTTTGAAAAAAGCAAGACTTTACAACTTTAGCAGCTGCCATTTTTTTCAAGCCTATAACTCGGAAGCCGTTCGGAGGCCCCAAAAGACGTCAATTGATTACAAAATTGACAACCGCACACACAGCACAGGGGGAGAGGCGCGGAGCCAGTAAGTGAAGTTGAAAGCTAATTTGTTCTTTAATTAATGTTTTTGGAGGTCTGAAAACAGCTAAGTGAGAAAATAAATGGCAGTCGTAAAGATGTCATTTTTTTCAAGGCCGCAAATGGTTTCAGGCCCGTAGAGCACAGAGCAGGGAGTGGGAGGAGAAAGACACTGGGGAGGGAGTGGGGGGAAAGAGACACAGGGGTAAGAGAGGGGGGGGAGACACAGAGGAGGAAGATAAGGGAAAAACTCATAGGGGAGCGAGAAAGGTCAAAGAGACAGCGGGAGGGAGAGAGGGAGGAAAAGACACAGGGGATGGAGAGGGGGCAAAGAGACAGAGGCCCAAAGGTTGCAGGTTGGATGACACCTTCAATGAGGGTGAGAGGCTCGCAATGAGCAGGAAAGGCACTCATCGCTGGGCTTACAATTAGCCCCTAGCGTGCTCATTGCGAAGCATGAAAGTGGTGGGTTGGCCGATGCCTGCAATGAGCAGCCCGTAAACTAGATGGGGGGAAAGCCTTGCAATGAGCTTCGAAGGTGCTCATCGCGAGGCCCACAAGTTAGAGGGGGGAGAGTGTCGCATTTTGTGGCAAACAGCATTGCCAGGCTTTAAATTTTATTGCCGTCATTTTTGACGGGCAAGTCGCTAGTATATACTGTGTATATTGTAGAGGTATATAAAACCTGTTGCTTTAAAATGCATAGCTGTTGCTGTAAAATTCTAACCCAGAGCATAGCTAGTTATTCTAAAACAAATCTTATTGTTTTGCAGTTTCTACCAAAATGTAACTTTTTTCACGTAACTAATTTCATGTAAGTAATTTTCATATCCTGGCAGGTAGTCCTCTATGATATATGCAAAATAATGGCCTCACTAACACTGACTGACATTTATTATTCTGTATTATATGACAATGACCCAAAATACACAGCCAAGGCAACAAAGGAGTGGCTCAAGAAGAATCACATTGAGGTCCTGGAGACAGTAATCCCATAGAACATCTGTGGAGGGAGCTGAAGATTCGAATTGCCAAACATCAGCCTCAAAACCTTAATGAATTGGAGAGGATCTGCAAAGAGGAGTGGGACAAAATCCCTCCTAAGATGTGTGCAAACCTGGTGGTCAAATACAAGAAATGTCTGACCTTTGTGATTGCCAAAAAGGGTTTTGCCACCAAGTACTAAGTTGAAGGGGCCAAATACTTATTTCACTCAATAACCTGCAAATCAATTCAAAACTTTTTTGACATGCATTTTTCTTGTATGTTTTTTCTGTCTCTCACTGTTAAAATACACCTACCATTAAAATTATAGACAGATCATTTCTTTGTCAGTGGACAAACATTGAAAATCAGCAGGGGATCAAATATTTTTTTCCCTCACTGTGCAACCAATATTTGTACATGTCATGTTACAATTTTTTTATTATTTATACAATAAGAATAAATATTTTCTATATGCTAAACCAATACATTATAATTTATATATAAAGAAATGTCATGAAATCACAAATATAATATCATATGTTAAATATATACATATTAACTTTTTTCCATTACACATACAGCATTATCTAAATATACAGAACATTTTATCACATAGTTTTCTAAAATTACAAAACCTCATCATATACAATATTTTTAGTAAACACTCTCCTATCACCTAATAGCTCACCTTGACTTTCTGTTTGTTTCACAAAGACTTTAATTACTAAAGGATTTTTACTTCTTGAATATGCCATAGGCAAATACTTGTTTTCTCCAAAAACCGACCAACAAAATTAAAAGTTTGACCTTGTGATTTATTTATGATCATGGCAAATGCCATAATAATTGGGAATTGCCTTCTTTGAAGTACAAAAGGCAAACTACTTTCACTTGGAGACAAAACTATTCTTGGAATAAAAACTCTTTCACCGTTATGGGTACCATTCAGAATTTCAGCAAGTATGAAATGATCTTTTAAATCCTGAACAATTAATATGGTCCCATTACAACGCTCTTTTTTTGGGTTCATATTTTGTGGTAACATCACAATTGCCCCTCTTTTCAGCTGTAAAATATGTGGTGGCATTCCAGATGTACAAAATAACTAAGTCATAGGTACTCATCAGAGACCGAACTAACCTTAATAGGTTAGTTCTATGGACATGATAATCTACTCTGAGAGCACCTCTTTTAGCTCACTTGTGCTCTTCACAGGGAGAAATATCCTGAAGTATATCAGTCTGGTCTCACTCAAAAGAGTGACCCAGCCCCGAAATACCAGGCAATTGTACCCTGAACAGGAGAAACAGCAAACCCCAGACTCATTTCGGCCTTTATGGGCCTCGTCAGTGAGGTGCAGCTGAACTGCCTAAGGCACAGTGAGCAAGGGGTCCATGTCTGGAGTCCCCTATCACCCTTAGGGAGACTAAACCCCAAGGGTAATTTGCATAAACAAAATAACTAAGTCAGAGGTGCTCATCAGAGAACTAACTAACCTTAATAGGTTAGTTCAATGGACATGATAATCCACTCCGAGAGCACCTCTTTTAGCTCACTTGTGCCCTTCACAAAACCCCAACGGTAAACCCCAAGAGTAATTCCAGGCATCCCAGATGGTGTTAATGAATTTATAAACTCAGTTGCAAAGTTTGCAAAGTTTGTCTCACTCTGTTTATCATCAGCTAGTACACAATCTGCACTATAATTAAAAAAATGTTCCATCTATCTCTTATTCCAAAATGTCAATATTTAGAAGCAATGCATCTTTATTTTTCGATGTTAATATTACTTTTTGTGCAAGCTCTGCGTAATCATTGCTAATTATTCCATTTTGGAATATAGCTGATGTTATGGAATCCTTACAAATCATTGCAGATGGAATTTAAAGAGTATCCTCTGGTAAAATAGTTGTTTTGGCTTCTCCAATTCGAATTAACCAATCAATGAATTGATTTTGTCCTTACGATCTTATATTTTTCTCTAATTTAAGATGTGCAAATTCTTTCCATAGTCGACTTAACTTTAGACATGTTTCAACAATGTCTGTTCGATTTCCATGGACAACAACAGGTAATGTTTGCCTAAAACATTAGCCATGACTTCACGTAACAAGCGATCAATACATTGAAGAGCATGACAAGACCTAATTTTTGCCTCATCAATTATAATTAACTTACTCTTTCATAGATTTTTAGCTGGAAATGATGTCATTCTAATATCCGAGACTGATGTATCCAAAATGGGAACTGGAAGTTTAAATCCACTATGTACAGTTCTACCACCTTCCAACTAAAGGGCAACAATTCCAGTAGTAGTTGCAAATGGAAGTACTATTTCACCTTGACCTCTAATGAAACTCATCAATAAATTATATAGATAAGTTTTGCCTGATCCACCAGGTCCGTGTAGATAAAAAATAACGTTCCGTGACCATTTCGTCATCTAGTTTTTGTTGTATGGCTTTAAATGTTTTCAATTGCAAAGTCAAAAACATTTCTTCTGCTTTTTGTTTTTCTACAACAGAGTCATACTGTTCATAGTTTACTTACTCTATAATTTCTAGATCTGGCAGATTAAAAATTGCACAACTTAAACCATGACAAAGAAAGACCTCTTGAATTTCCATCAATCTTCACTATTATGTTTCAAAAAGTCTTCACACATACTTAATTTAAATTTGTTCCACAAAGCAAATGCATTAGGTACATTATAAAATATGCAAATGAATGAAAACTATTCCCTCATCTGCCGTGGTATTTGACATAGTGCTGCTTCTTCTAGACATCTCTCCCATTCAGGACCATCAGCAAGGAAGTTTCTTTGTCGCACAGATTATTGAAAGGTATCACAGTTCTCAAATGTTCAAAAAGTTGTGCACCAGGAACATTTAAAAGGAGTAAACTTAACAAAAACATTCAATGTTTCTTGGACTAACAGTATAAATTATTGGAATAATTTTCTTAGCACTCCTTTTTTTTTTTCGCCATACCCCATTAACAAAAACATTATGATATGAAATCTCAATGTATAAGAATTCCCTTGCCTCAATATCATTACAATGTAATGTAAACTAAGCAGTAAGTGTAATTTCTCTATGTTTATTTTGGTCAAGAGCATTTCTTTCATCACCAGCATTAAAATAAACGTGTCTTTGTGGCAAATGAACAGCTAATCGATAAACTGCATGTGACCGATCATGCATTTCAAATTTCAGAAGGTGCTACATTGCTACTGGAGCACTTACATAACGAGCATCTACATGACATGAAAGTTTATAATGTAAAATTTGCTTGTCTTCTTTGTTTTGGCCACTTTCCACAAATACAGTTGCTGCATCATATCCTTTGTAAATATATTTTACTTTGATTTGATTGTAGTGCAAGCTTCAACATTTATTTGTGCATTGTACTTCATTAGCAAATGTGGGTTATATGGAACAACATATTGATTATCTACAATTTTTCCACGAATAATTGCAATTTGAGCAATCTCTTCTATGATACAAAGGATATCCATAACAATTTGAAAAAGTTTTCACTCTAAATTCTTTAAGGAAATCTTTTGTGCATTTGTCATTTTCCATACATGGTGATTGAGGATTTATATCTCCACATGGGCTATGAATCATGTGATGTGTAACAATTTCATTAAGTGTAGAACTTTTTTGTGGATCTTGTAGTTCAGCAATAATAACTGAATGCAATCGATCAGCAGAATTCAATTTATCTTTTTCTTGAAGGACTAAAAGAATATGTGCATTTGGAAGGCCTCTTTTTTTAAATTCTATAGTATAAACATAAGCCACACACTTACCTAATACATTTCCCATGGTTATGTCATATATTAATGCTGATAGTTTAATTTTGCAAACTCTAGCCTCTTAATATGGTCTATCAGAAGCACTTTGTCCAACTTGCAAATTATCCACAATCTCTGACCATTGTGGATTACATGTAAATGTAACAAATAAATCTGGTTTCCCAAATTTAGTAACAATAGCCATAGCGTAATTGTATCTTTTTCTCATATTGCGAGCAGATCCTTGGCAAGAAGAAGGCAAAATGATGGCTTGGCCAGCTGGAAGTTCTCTGTTTGTAGAAACTTCAGCTACATAATCCATAAATCCCCAATACTGTTCAACACGTAGCTTATTTTGTTGAGAATTAATAACATTTTGATTATTTGCTTCTACTTGAAGATATGAATCAATGATCTATTGTTGTGTCAGTTTTCCACCATATAAAATGGGATTAAATTAATCTCAAATAGCAGTTTGAGCAACTTTATATTCAAGCATTTCTGACACAAACTTTACTATTTGGATAACTTTGAAGTATTAATTTAGGTTGCCATCCTGCCTCACCACTTGGATAAAAAAATTGCACATGTCATTGGATCCAAATTACTACTTAAGATACTTATGTTAATAAAAGGTTGCTCTTGATTTCTTGGATATATTCTAATATCATGCTGAAATGGTGGTTGCCCATCGTAACTTTGAAACACAATTGCAACCTCATTAGATGTTGGTAAATTATAACAGCATTTATAACAATGGTGATCTCTTCGAAGGACCATATTGACTCTAGGTATAGAAAAATGATTTTGTTCAGCATGACTCTGTTGTTCCCGTTCTACTTCAGATGATTTTTTATAAGCTTGAGTATATGGGGTCCATAATCTTATCAAGCTCTTAAAAAACAGTGGATAAGCATTTTTTTATTTTTAGAAAGCTTCATACGTTGTTCAACAGCTTCCATTGTATCTAGGACATATAGTTGAGCAAATGTTCTTTGCTCTCCTACTTCTGGGTGTAAATGAGAAGTACGGTGGAAAATTTGGCCTTTAACTTTAAAACAGCACCCATAGAAGCAAATGAAATGGCACTTTCATAAGACTGTATGTTTTTTTTTTTTTATTATTCTAATTTGGAAATGTAGGGTTATTCATTATACTTTGTAAATATGCTGAGAATTTGTCCCTTTCTGGAAGTCTTACCTTTCCTTTCTGACAACAACTAATGAACTCACCATCTCAAGGTTTTTCCTGTCGAAAATGATTATCCCCACAAAACTGACAAACAACATTCAACAAACCACAGTTATGAGACTCTAGTGATATACATGAAAATAATGAACTTTCCTGAGAACATATATCAACATTACTATCTTTACCATATTCTTCAAATGCATCTTTATCAGTTATTTTTTTATTCATAGCTCTCTGATGCGATTTAACTTTAACACACATTTGTCTTTTCATCGAACTTCTCTCACAATCTTCTTCTCGTAACCTTTTCCACGTCTCCGGTGACTGTCAAACTTTGCATATATATTTGCGTTCCCTTATTAGACATTTTTTTTGCATTCTTCCCTGTCTTCTTTGTTATCAGGCATTCTAATCTGTAAATTTAAATTTAAGTTTTTATTTTGAACATATGGATTATGATTTGTAAAAATTGTAAATGTTCTTAACATTTTTCTTTAGCTTACCTGAAGTTGTAATCGATTCAATAATTAAAATTCCACTCCAGTCTTCTTTGCATCATATGATGGTATGTCATTTCTGTCAAACTTTTTTTCCAGTCTGTAAGGGAAATGTAAGTGTTTGTTTATTTAAATTAATAGTTAATTTGTCCAATCACAAACTATTACATTAGTAATATCTGCAGCATATTTCCTATAATGATTATTTTCTCTATTAATATACTTTCATTAAACCACAATCCAAAATATTAATTCATGCTATTCAAATTAATAATATATGTACTTATTTATTAACTTCCTATTACTATTTCAAATATTTTACATTTTAAATTATTAAATCAATTATATAATTATTGAAGAACTAATTATACTGTACCTATTATATGTAAGTAGCTGAATGGAAAATCATGCAGAGTTGACAGTCTGTATTCATAAGCGTCCACTGTAGAAAACATTTCTGTGACAAACTTGGATAGAGTTCAAGCTAAAAAATATTAATTAATAGATAAATAAAAAAAAATAGTAGTCTATAATTCAAAAAAAATTATTAATTATTTTCATTTGAATTTACAATTTGCAGCTGAAGACAGTGTCACACAAGAATGTAATATTTATTTGTACATTGCTAAGCCGCAATTTCCTACCCTCACTATACCATGTGCGAGTCTCCCTCCCCTGTGTCTCTTCCCCCCCCCCTCTCCTGTGTCTTTCACCCCTCTCTCCTGTCTCTCTTTGCCCCCCTCTGTCTCTCTTTTGTTGTTAAAACCTTTGCAGGCTTTGTGAAATTCAGGCTACGTCCTTCAGCGCTCATTACAAGCCTCCCCCCCCCCCCCCACCTCTACTTTACGGCCTTACAGTTAACTTTTAACATAGCGTTACCGACAAACTGCCAATTACGTCAACCATATATATATATGATAGATAGATAGATAGATAGATAGATAGATAGATAGATAGATAGATAGATAGATAGATAATATGTTGTTTTGTTGTTTTTTAAACTGCAGGTTTGTAGTACATTAACTTACATTTTAAACAAAAAACAAACAAAATAGATTTCTCTCTCTAATGGAATGATCATTGTTCAGTTCTTATTTATTGATAAAGTGTTCCAAAAAAGATTTACCACCTGGCCAAGGCTAGAAGAAATTGAAAACACATTCAGAAACACTTTGCAAGTAATTGGATCTCAAATGTATGCAAAAGAATGAGTAAACACCTGTGTGTTAAAAGGATGATAAGTTATTGTGCATATAAGGTAATAATTGGGAATTTGCTCATTACAAATACCAAAGACTTTCTGCTTTTTTGTTGTTGTTGTTTTTTTGCTATTTGATCATACATACTGTTTTGAAACAATTGATAAAGGTGCATAAAATACATTCCTATATATATATGTTTCTATATTTATAAGAAAATGTTCTGCTAAAACATGAAACTTAAGAACACTAATTATGAAACAAATTCCCACACATGCACCTTCCTACTTAAACTCATGCCCAGTACACATCTGGACTTGTGAACATCCCATAACCCTCTTAAAAACAAAATGAAGCTCATTAGAAAGAGAGAGAAAAAAAAGATGCTGAGCAAATTAATCAATGCAGTTTATTTATAAATTAGTCTCTCATTAATTATTTTATATAGATTAGAGTTTGTAAAATAAACAGAATTTGTATTCCAACTTCGTCATTTAGCATACATTTATAAAATGTTTTTCATTATAAGTGATTTCTTCATTTTTTATGATTTCTGGTGACTTTCTACTACGTTACTACTGCTTCATCCAGCAATTAGAAAGATACTTCTTGCAATTTAAACAAAGGCTAAGTTCCAGAATCAGTGTATATTTATCTTTTTGTTATAATTTTTTTTTTGTGTTATGACTTGTTTTGGATATTGTGTAAGGTGATTCATGTTTTTCAATGTTTCTTTTTCTTTTATTCCAAGTGGCCATTGTGATAGCACAGCTGGAAAATACTATTTATGCTTTAAATCAAATGCCTGTGGGAATTTTTAAATAAGAGTACTGGAATACTCATTGTGAACACCTCTATTACAGTTTAACTTTTCAAACTAAAAGTTTATCAAATGTAAATTACTACATTATACTTTATTTTCAAAAAAGTCACACATCAGTGTTTATATTGCATTTTTCAATTAATATACACATTTAGGGTTTTTAGTACACAATTGGTATTTCATTGATTTGTATTTATAAATGTGCTAATTAATATTTAACAAAACTACGATGACAGTAAAGGCTAGACCACATTCCTATATTTACTGCAAGGGACATACGAGATAGGATAACCATGGTAATTAAAATCAAATGATGTAATGTGCTTCTTTGTCTCTAAAGGTTGGGTTACTCATTGTTGTACATCTCCACCTATATAACCCAAAGGCTAACAATGAAATAGAATCTTAGGCCATCTCCCTCTCTACCACTCTTGGGCCCCTATTCAATGTAGCCCGTAATGTAGCCCATAAACTAATTTGCTGTTCAATTGGCATCTTTTAGCTACCTGCAAAAGATTTGAATGTTACAGGCTGAAAATCACTGCAGCTGTCAAAATCGTAACTCCAACCCATCTCAGTCTTGGATCTTTCAAGCCCATAAATGTTACAATCGTAAATTGCTATTAAATTGTTACAAGTCCTCAAACCCAAAGCAAAGGTTCTCACACCAGTAAATGTAGAAGAAAATCCTACAAGCATCTGATCGTAGCACTGTAAATGCAAATACAAATCAATATTGTCAGAACTTTTTATATTATTTGATATATTTATTTTAATATACTGTATTTGCCGGCGTATAAGGCGACTTTTTTGTCCTGAAAAACATGCCTCCAAGTGGGGGGGTCGTCTTATACGCAGGGTGCCTCCCCCCTCCTCATCCTCAACCCCCCCTCCTCATTCTAACCCCCCCTCCTCATTCTAAACCCCCTCCTCACTTTACCCCTCTAAATACCTCCCCCTCTCCTTTTCCCCTCACTTACCTTCATCTGCAGCCTCTCCTCCGGTCTCCGCTCCTTCCTGCGTCGGCACCCAGTATATGCTAATGACGTAGCGCGCATTTGACGTCACGTAATCAGCATATACCGGAGGCCCATGCAACCCCCCTCCCCCTCCACCTCCTCATCCTCAACACCCCCTCCTCATTCAAATCCCCCCTCCTCATTCTAAACCACCTCCTCACTTTACCCCTCTAAATACCTCCCCCTCTCCCTTTCCCCTCACTTATGTCATTAGCATATACTGGTTGCCGACGCAGGAAGGAGCGGAGGCCGGAGGAGAAGCTGCAGATGAAGGTAAGTGAGGGGAAAGGGAGAGGCGGAGGTATTTAGAGGGGTAAAGTGAGGAGGGGGGTTTTGGATGAAGAGGGAGGTTGAGGATGAGGTGGGAGGATGAGGAGGGAAGTTGAGGATGAGGAGGGGGGTTGAGGTTGAAGAGGGAGGTTGAAGAGGGAGGTTGAGGAGGAGGAGGGAGGTTGAGGATGAGGAGGGGGGTTGAGGTTGAGGAGGGATTTTGAGTGGCAATGTTGGGGGGTCGTCTTATACGCCCAGTCGCCTTATACGCCGGCAAATACGGTAATCCTTTTAAATTTGACTTGAATTACACACACACATATATATATATATATATATATATATAAAAAAATATATATAAATAAATAAAAAAAAAAAAATATATATATATATATATATATATATATATATATATATACATTTATTTCAATTCCACATTCCCAGAGCTTTACCTAATTGCTAAGAACTGGCCTGTGTATTCAGGTGAGACTGATTAGAAGATTCAATAGTTAGTAAATAAAAGTGTTTGTAGATCTGCAGTTTCAGTTTACAAGATAATACGTTTAAGGTTATGTTCCTAGAAGTTACACATCACAGAAGTTTTATTCAAACATAATGAAGTTACTTCTGTATACTCAGATGGACCTTGCTTATACTGAGACAAAGGCTGGCCATTAACTACTTGCAACCCCTATTTGAATAGCACAAGTTCTTACTGGAGACAATGGTGGGATACGATTTTTATTTCCTAAAGCCCCAAAGCACAGATATTTATCCAAAATACACTCTAGTATTTTAATAACTTTCCAGAATACAGCTATGTCAAACATTACCATTGTTTCCAATAATTAGATTGAAGCAAGGCAAATAGGTCAGTATGATTTTCCCAATGTAGAAAGATCTTAGGGCCTCATTCTATTAGCGGCCGTAAATCGGCCGTAAGGCTGCGATTCCTTGCGGGGGTTCTGTTAACTCGCGATTCTATTATACGGCCCCGCAAGGATCTCATCTTACGGCCGGCCGCATATCTTGGAACCGGCCGTAAGCGCAGAAATGTAAAAACGCAAAAATAAATTCAAGCCTGCACTGTACAGCTCTGTAAATGCTAGGGATCATATTGGGGGACATGAGGATTAAAAGGAACCCACTCTCAAGCTTGCACATCAGCCCAAACCCGAGTTCAAATTAACTGTTTATTTTCCGGCTGCGGCGTGGGCGGGTCTGAAGTGCTCCAAGCACTCTGGACCTTTTACATGGATATTTTACGGATATTAAAAATAAAATATTTTACTGATTTGAGTATAGGATAATTATGTGCTATTTTTTCTAACACCTAAAATCCCTTTATAGTCTTCTCAAAGTGCAGGATGGCTTTATTTGAGCTATTTTATGTGCTTAATTGGTGCTAGCGAGACCTCTTTCCTGCAAGTAAGCAGCGGCTCGTTTTTAGCCTTGCAGAGAGGTTTCCCGGAGCAATTGAATTGCAAAACTCTTGCGGCCGTTTTAGATCAAAGGCTTTCCTCTGGCGCGAGCGGCCGCAAGAGATAGCAAGGCACCGGCCGCAAGCCTGCCGGAGCCTCCGGCCGTAAGGGAATAGAATAGCAGAATAGCTTGCGGCCGGTCCTTGCGGCCCCGCAATGGCTGCGGCCGCTAATAGAATGAGGCCCTTAGTATTTAATCAAGCTCATACAATTAGATAAGGATTTTTCTACTATTTAAGATGGCCCTAGACACTTTAAAATGGACACACACTCTAAAAAGAAAGACACACCAACCACACTCTGAAGGAAGGACTGAGAGGGAGAGAGGAAGGAGAAAAATAAATCTGTTTGTTTTTCCTGATATTTTTTATATTTTCCCTATAAAAATCGATTTTGGAATTATAAGGATTGGCACTCTACTCCGAATTGGGTTCTGATACTAATTCCTGGTAATGTATAGATTTAACTCTATTTTTGTAATATAATTGATACATTATATGATAGACAATTGATCTGTTTTAACTCATATATAGGAGATATAAAATAAACCTTATTGAAACTATATTTAAAATTGTATAATTAATATTATATAAATTATTCTAGTCAATACAAACTGTATATTTTACTTTAGTTCTAGATAGATAAATCGATCTTGTTTATTTTACTAAATCTTTGTAATTACAAAAATTCTTTATCATTACCTGTTATTATATATTTTCTATGTTATCATTGCCAACATATTTATCAAATTGTTATATCACCTATTAATATATATTTTCTCTGTTCGGTTAGTATTTTTGCTATTCCCATAGGTGGTTATTACTAAAGTATTAGCCCTTAGACTATTATATATTTTTACTGGAGTATACAAATAGATTCCACCAAAATATTGTGAATAATTTTGTTGATATAGATGATCAGATGGTTTATATTTCAGAAAATGTTATCATATTAATATTGCCATATATTTGATTGGGTTACTAACTTCTATGAATGATTATAGCACTGTTTAAAGATTTCCTATATTTTATTTGATTGTGCTGTTGATAATAAACGCTGTTTTGTTTAAAAGCTATATTTGTCTATGAATTGAAGTTATACTTGAACAATAAATTAAATGGATTATTTCTAATATCTAGACTATAAATACCACAATAATACTGCATTTTAAAAGATAGGGAAATCGATGAAAGGCATTATAATAATTGCACAACAGTCTCAAGCTTGAAAATCTGCAATCAAAATTTTTTTTTTTTAACATTTAATTTCCATGTTATATCCACCCACATGGACTAGAACAGTATCGTCATTCATTTTCATTATTTTGTACATTGCCGAATTGCAAGTCCGATCACATATTGGACTTCTAAATGCTAATTCATTGGCGTTTAACCTCCATGTTTTACTGACGTCATGATGATGGTCTCATTTACTATTGGTTGTTTCTAAATCCGTAGTTACGGACTTGCTTAATTAATCATGATCACGCTCTGAAATGCTACTTACGGGTGCATGGTTTACAGTTTAGGCTATCAGCCAGGATGCTGCGGGCTTGTTCAGTTGAATCACTCTGTAACTGTTGCAAATTGAATATAGGATGTTTTATTATGGTAAATAATAATATCATAAATAAGCTCCTATTGTATTTTAAAATTCATCAGGGGCCCTCCCTTTCAGGGGTTAACATAGTGAATGGAGGGCCTTGGTGCAAAATAATTTGGCCCCCTCATTGCAACTTTTCTATTCATCCTTTGGGGTCAATTAAAAATATAAGTAGATGGTTAGCTCATCCCTATGTTGATTAGAGCACCTTTCTATGATGTAATTAACAGACATCTTTATCTAATAAATTCAAATTCAAATTTAAATGGCCAGTAGCAGAGGACCACTACCATGGTGTGGGCTCCGGTGGTTTGCACCTATTGCACCAGCAGTAGTTTCTCCATTGCTCCCTTTGTCTACTCCTTGGCAGCAGAATGCGAGGGAAAGCAATATCTTACTAAATTTGTCTAATAATTTAAGTTCAATGAAATCAGATTAGAGTCCACACTCTGGGACTTGCTCCCAAAATGTTGTTTGTAGTAACAGTACATACTGTATTTAACAGTGAATAGCCTTTTACTGCATAATTGTCGGTATACACAATCTGTTATATGGGGGAGACTATCATTAGTAGTGTAAGAACTATATCAACATATCTAAACAGAGCAAAGGACACCTTTGGAACTAATGCTAGTATACAAGTCACAGTAGGTTATAGCAATAACCACGAAATCATGGCTACAATACAGTAGGAAAATATATAAAACATAGATTTTATTTTACATTGTTAAAAAAAGGAAAAACATTAATATATGACGTTTAAAAACCAAAAATAAAAAATATTCTTACATCCCCCTCTGATACATTACATAGATCCAAAACATATATCATTAGGAATTCATTACAGTAAATGATTTGAATATAAAGAATTCTGAACCCCACCAGCAAGGGCATGTATGGCCCAAGATAAAACCCACACCACCCTGAACTCAAGGAGTATTTTGTTATGACCCTGAAATAGTCACAACCTGCATATTGCTCCTATAAGCTACAGTAGGAGAATTAGGGATGTACTGAGCCCCTTGTCTCTGAGTTGTGACATATTGGTGGCAGGCGGTGGAGATCTCAGCAGCAGTAACCTAGCACCCAGGATGGCATATGGAACTTGTCCAAGATGGAACCAAGTACTTTCAGCGGCTTAGAGGAGATGCAGAGACTGTCAGGTGATTTGTCCAGCGCTACCAGACCAGCTCCCCGATTGCCTGCAGAGCAGAGGTGATTCAGGAGAAAAGGAGCCAGATCACAAGGATGATGGAATGGAGAGCACATCATGTTGCCATGGAGGAGGCCATCCTGGGACTCCAGCAGGGATAGAGCTATCAAAATGGCTGGTGGGACTGGTTTGGGAGGAGATTGCTTTGGAGGAGCAGTATGATGATTTGGTGGAGCCGGCTATTGCATTGCAACAGCCCCCTAGCTACAGGATGGAGTTTATAAAAGGACTCCAGGGTGAACTGCAGGGTGATCCACCAGGTGGCATTAGGCCTAGAGTCCCAGGAGGCTGGATTGATTGAACCATTGATCTAGGAAGAGTTGGAGCTGGAAGCCAGTTATATGGAGCTGCTGGTGGAAGCAGAGAAGGCTAGGACCTGACTCAAGGGAAGGAAAAGCCCTGCCAAAAGGGTGGGGTGAAGAAGACACATCCTGGCACCAGGAGGCCCTGGAAGCATACAGCTGTTTTGATAGTTGTTTGTTATCAGATAGACTGACTGTGAAGTGCAGCTCTGGAAGGGGGCACAGAGGTCTGTTGGCAGAACCCAGGCCAAGCAGACAATCTGGATGGGAGTAGAAATGCTCACTGTTACCTGGGAATGAACTGTGGACCTAGCACAGGGCTCCAGCTGATAACAAAGGCCAGGAAGCCAGTCACAGTTCAAGGGACAGACTCAACAAGCAGCCCTGGGACAGTGGCAGACCAGGGGGAGCAGCCCTGTCCAGGTGGCTAGGACACCATTGCTAAGGACAAGGCAGTGGAGCAAAAAGAAAAGGACAGATTGCTGATGCAAGGGAGAGTCTGGATGGGAGCAACCATACCCACCAGCCCTTGGAGGAGAAAATGGAATGTGCCCTAGGAATGGACTGTGAACCACTGAGGGATCTCCAGCTGATAAAAAAAAGTCAGGAGCTAGCAACAGACCAGAGGGCAGTGGAGGGAATGAACCCTGATATCCTGCCGGACAGAGACCAAGCCGGTAACCTAGACTCGGACAGCACTCCATATTGTGTGCCCAAGCAAGTAGAAACGGAGCACAGTGCCCAGACTGTGGTGCAAGGAGAGGGTGAAATGGATTCCTATGCCAAAACCACTGTGCCAGATGAGAAGGGGTACCATGCCCATATTGTGGTTTAGGGGAAAATGTAGTACAGTACCCTGCCCATGTTTCAAACCAGATGAATGGAGGCTGCAGAAAAGACCCAGATCAGCACCAGCTGACAGGGTAACTACTGGAATTATCACATGTTTTTGCAACAAAGGGGTGTGTTTACCATCCTAGTCTCATAGGGCGAAGTAAGCACTTACCCTGTACTGTCACAACCAGAACTCCCCCCCCCCCCTTCCAGGATTTGTACAAGACAATAATGGCATTTATCTGCCCTGCATACCCAGAATCAGGCCATGTGCTGGAGGAGGCCCAGACCCTGAATCCCTGGGACTGTTTCCCTTAGTTTCTCCACTGAAGTTTGGTAGCCATTTTTGCTTTGGATTATGGATGCTTGTACCACACTCAAAACAAGGACATATGGACAGTCTGAGTGTAGCAGCCGGCATGCTATAATCTGTGAAAATCATAGTCTGCATGCTGCTTTTGGAGGAGTATGATATGTTGCTTTTATGTGTAATGTTTAAAGGTTACTCTGTGTTGTACTGCTAATTCCAATGTGTTTCCTTTGTCTAGAGCTGCTTGCTTTTGGGTAATACAGACTAGCCCCCAGGGGAGAGCTGCCCCTTCTGTGATATAATTGCGGTCTCCACGGACATAGGACTATTCTGATTGGGAAATGCTAATTCAAGCAGTCCAGCTATCCAGCTCATTGGTGTTGGGGCATCCAAGTGGGGAATTCAAAAGTGTTCACTTCCCAATTCATGTTAATGTGGTTTTGGTTTGTTCTGTGTTTTTCTGAAATGTGCAGTTGGTGTTTGAGAACACATTAAGGTCAGTCTGTTTTGTACTAAACAAAGATACATGTGTGCTCCTTATATCCTAATAAAATGATCTGATTGTGCCTGTTACTGATTTGAATTGAATTGCTGGGTGCTGAGATTGAACACAAATGCACGACCTAGAAGGAGAAAACTGAGGTGCATGTGGCCCCTCAAATGTACGTCTTAATACTTGCCCTCTAATTGTGGAAAAAAATACTCCTAACTACACTGTCTCTAGTCTGGTGTGTAGTCCCATAAATATACAACATTTAGTGTCTCCTTCTCTAGCACCTCTTCTTCTCCTTACCCTCTGTCTGTTGGCGTACCCCAAGGTTAAGTCCTAGGGCCCCTCCTATTCTCCATCTATACATCCTCACTTGGCACCCTAATAAAATCTTTTGGACTTCAGTATTATCTCTATGCAGATGACACTCAAATCTACCTCTCAGCACCTGATATATACCCCTCTCTTCTAGCACGTGTTTCCAACTGCCTCTCAAGCATATCCTCCTGGATGTCCGCCAACCATCTCAAACTTACTTTGTCTAAGGTCAAACTCTTAATCTTCCCATCATCTACTACAGCATCAATTCCTCACATTCTCTCACTGTCAACAACTCCATAATCACTTCCACCTCCAAAGCCTGTTGTCTTAGGGTACAGAACCCTGCCCTCTCTTTCATTCCACACATACATTCACTAAAAAAATCTTGTCTTTTGAATTTAAAAAACATTTCCAAAATACATCACTACCTTACACAAGACACAACTAAGATTCTAATACATTCCCTCATCATATCCCATCTTGACTACTGCAACTTACTTCTGGCTGGCCTACCCACCACCCTTCTATCCCCCCTTTAATCCATTTTGAATGCCTCCGCTAGACTCATCTACCATACTAAATGCTCTGTGTCTGCAGCACGTCTCTGCCAGTTAATCCACTGGCTTCCCGTAGCCTCCAGAATAAAATTTAAGCTCATGACCCTAATTTACAAAGCTCTCAACAGCACTGCACCCCCTTATATCTCTGCTCTCATCTCCAAATATTCCCCCACCCGCCCTCTTCGCTCCGCTAATGAACTTCTTTCCTCCTCTCTCATCACCTCCTCTAACTCCCGCCTTCAGGACTTTTCTCGCAATGCCCCTATTCTCTGGAACTTCTTGCCTCGCTCCACTAGACTATACTCCTGCTTAAAATCCTTCAAAACCTCACTAAAAATACACCTTTTTAAAGAAGCCTATAACTTCCCTCCTTAACATGCACATTGCATTTCTCACCCTCCTGTACCACACCCAAAACCTTTTAGATTGTAAGTCTGCAAGTTTTCAATCTTGCAATTTGCATTGCAATTCGCTTTGGGGAAAGCACTATGGACACTGGATTCTAACCCATTTGATCAATTACATATAGGTGAGTTTGAAAAATAAGTCGTATAACATTACACATAAGTATATAAATCCAATTAATTTCTCAGATTAACTTTCTATTACAAATGTACAATGAGACTTATCCCCACCAAGACATATAGTAGTGTGCATAAATACAGGAGAAGTAATTAACAAAAAGCCTTTTCTGTGTACACGCAATAATAGCTGCACCTCACTGACGCGTCTGGGGTTCGCTGTTTCTCCTGTTCAGGGTAGAGTTGCCTGGTATTTCGGGGCTGGGTCACTCTTCTGAGTGGGACCAGACTGATATACTACAGGATACTTATCCCTGTGAAGGGCACAAGTGACTTAAAAGTGGTTGCTCTCAAAGTGGCTTATCATGGCCATAGAACTAACCTATAAAGGTTGGTTCGTTCTCTGATGAGCACCTCTCACTTAGTTTTTTGTTACTGGCAATAATAAATGTATAAATCAGATATAAATATACATCATATAAATCAATTACAGTTCCAAAAGTCAGATGATTTGAGAGTCAGATTTGATATCAACATTCAGCATATGCGAGTACTTTACATCACTATCGCATACAGTGTCCTTATTGGTTCACAGTGAACCCACCAAGTGACGTCATCAGGAGGAGACCATCGACTGAAGCCTGACGCGCACATTTCACATTTGCTGTTATGGGAGGACACGTTCCTTTTGCTACAATAATGACTGAAAGTTTTAAACCTTGTTTGGTTAAAACACCTGCAAGGTTTAAATAATTTTATTTTTTCCCAATGATTGAATAAAAAAAAAATTAGCTGCATTGCTATGGATGTTTTAAATATTTTTATTGATATACCACTTATTGATGTACCCCTTAAAGCCATATTTAAGTTTACTGAATGTGTCTGGTAGAGGAGAAGGTGTATGAAAACATGTTTTACATGAAAAAAATACAAAAATATATTTTTTTTTTACAAAGTTTGCCAAATCTCTTGAGTTTGCAATCAGTAGGTTTTCAGAGTTAACACCCCTAGAAATCCCTACTAAAATTAGCATAAAATTCATAATTCATTTTGGCTAAACACATGCAGCTTAATACATTGTATCCATCTGTGACAGCAGTTTGTGCAGTAAGGAATCATGGGGTGTGTAGTCCCCTGCACAAGGAAGCAAGGAAGAGTCAGACATCGCTCTGTAGATCTCTGCTTTGTGCTGCTGCTGGCTGGAAGGTTAGTAAAGGGTTCAAATCTGTACCAAAATGATGTGTTTCTATTGGTAGATGCACTGTGCCTATGTATGCAGCTGTGGGGTTTGTGGAAAACAAGTTTTATTTATAAATAAAATAAATCTGTATGTGTGTAGAATGATTCAATGTAATGTGTGTATCTGATATACGCAGCATGTGATAGATCAGAGAAAGGTAAGTAGTGAGTTTCCAATCTTGTAGGGTCCTTTAGAAAAAAAGCACTTTCTACAAAGATTCTATGCTCAAAACAGGGCCTTCTATTTTCTACAGATTGTAAACATTATATTCTTCCTTGTTCTTTTCCCCTGTATAGTGCTACGGAATATGTTGGCGTGTTACAAATAACGGTTAATAATAATAATAATAATAATAATAATAGTAATAAAAAAAGGTAAAAACAAGAAAACTTAGATATACCTTTAAAGATACTTCACTTTAAAAAGGAAAAAAGACATTTGGGGCTGAGAAGAAGAAATGGACTGTTAATCACATTGTTCACATTAGAGGTTCATAAATCACACAATATGGTTTTTACATTATTAGCATTAAGAATTAAAAGTGTAAAAAAATCCAATCACAACTCAGAAAACTATTTACTATTATTTTACTTCAGTGCTCTGTACAGTAAGACCCATATTTATGCTGGTAATTGGTCCCAAAGGTGTCAGTGCCCATAAATTGAATAATGCCTAAATGCCCTCTATTATTAACATGAATTCTCAGGATATATACAATAAAAGAATTGCAAACAAGCGCACTGAATTTACAGTATTATTGAATTATTTGTAGCCCTCCTTTGCATGTGCTGATGTCATTAGTGTTTGTCCTGTACTCTGTTCCAGGAATAAACCTGTGTAGGCATGAAACTGTAGGGGCTTACTGTATTAGGGCCTCATTCAAATGCAATTTGGCCAATTGAATAGGGCTTTATATAAGCACAGAGCATATTTTTTTTACAGAAGTTTTTAGTTAGTGAACTTTGATCGAAAAGCAAGGTCTTCACTAACTAAAAAATGCAGCTAAAAAAAGATGCTCTGTGCTTATATAGATTTACCAATGGATACAAATATTATCTGTTATTTATATCTGGTTATCAAATGTTCAACTCTTTGTATAGTAGCTTTTCTCAGTACCCAGTCACACACATGTTGGTTATCTGCGAAAATATGTCTTGTGTTTTATAGATTTCAGCTGTGACCACCAGTTCCAATACTTAAATCCAAATTATTATAGGGAGGGAATATTTGCATTGCACTGTCTGTGGTCTGCTTTAAAGCAAGGTCATTTTATTTGAGTGGGATTCAGAATAAAAAAACATCAAATAACAATCTGTTATAATTCTTCAAATATGATCTGGATGAAAAACTAATAGCAAGAAAAGAACAAAAGCTTTAGCATGTTACCTCAGACTTAAGTGCAAGAAGAATATGCTATCTCGGTGGTCCTCATCTTACACAACACTGTCTTGTTTGGCCAAAATCAGTTGCACAATAGGCCTTCAAAGGCAGGCTGTAAGTCATCAAAATTGTATGTAAAATGTCAAGTGTTGTCAACAGGGATGTATGTGGTTCAACAGATAAAGAGGCCCATTTCCAAAATTCTACATTTAAATTTGGAACTTATGACATGTACCGATGTCACTTAAAGTGGCACAGCATATATTACAAATATGGCATAATTTAAAACTAATAACAAGAACTTTAGCAATAGAATAGAATTCAAATTGCATTTTCTTACAGTGAATCTACATTGTAGTTTGCAATTTAATTTTACTAATTAACCTCTGGGGTTCTGAATCTTCTGTGTAAAATGTAAAATACGCAGACCTCAGGGAATAATTAATTTAATCCGCCTATTTACTCCTTGGGGTTTGAGCATGAGAACTGAATATTCAGAACCCTAAGTATTAATTTATTTTCTTTTTCACACTTACTAGCAATGATCTTTACACTAGCAAGAGATATCAGCAGTGGAAGGGCTAGGGAAAGGAGCATCCTGATGCAAAATAATGTGTGAAACCCCTTGTAACTTCTTTTTATAAATTAAATGTATGTATAAGTAGAAAAAAGCCAATAATATACATAAATGGTCATATCATCCCTAGGGTGATAGGTTCAACTTTCTGTAAAAATAATGATATGGCCTTATGCCCTAATATTTTAAGAACCCCTCTTTACTTCAGGGTGCTGCTGGTAGCAGAGGGATCTAAACCTATTGTGGGCCCTGATGCATGTTACCTTCTGCACCATCAGTATCTCCACCACTGGTTATCAGTGTCCTTATGGAGTGGATAAAAAGGGCTGATAGATAGTGGGTGGATCAAAGGAGCTGATAGGTGAATATTACAAACCTTATTAAGAAATTAATTTAACATTTAAATAGAAAAGTACTTCTTATTACCTATATTTTAAATTATAACATATATGGAACCACTGTTGTGTCACTTTAATGGGGTTTGTTATATGTTCATTATTCATCCCATTCTCACTGAGTTCCCATTGGAGAATAGCATGAGACTGCAATTTGAATGCCCTCTTTAGTTTAAATTTGTAACAAAATTGAAAGACGTGAATGAAATAGGAATGGACATGAGATGGTTAATATGTGTAGGATAAATGAGAGAGCTACTCAGGGTGGAGGTGGGGGGTGAAATAAGAAGGCTAACTGGTGAACCAAAAGAAAATGGAATAAATGGAGAATGAGAAGTATGAAAAGATGATGTGAGAAGGTTAAAGGGACACACTCCAAATATAGTGCAGGGTAATACTCTTTCTTGGACAGACTTTCTTATCTCCATCTTGGCAATATCTTTTGTATCTGTGCTAGAGTGTAATCATTGCCATTTTTCTGGGGATTTGCACTTGTTCAGATCAGGTGAATGGAATGTCAATTCAATTGTTCTAGAGTACTAAAGTATTGGAAAAAGTGTTAGAATACATGTAAGCATGTAACATACAATATTATTTATTAGTAGCCCCTTGATAAAACAATCATAGCTTAAATGTATACTGTATTGTGAACTGGGAGCCAAATAAGAGCAAAAATAAGTAAAGGATGTATTAAGATGGATATTGGGAGGATATTAGAAAAAATACAGGTAATGTAAAAATGTTTTTGGATAAAAGAAATTAATATAGTGTGATGAACTAAGATATTTTATTAATGTGCAATATTGAAGATATATTGACAATGGGACTGAAGTATGTGCGCAAAGGGAACATCTGTATTAAGCTGTTTGATGGAGGCCCAAGTGATTAAAAACATAGATCTGATTGATGAAAGCATAACATAGGTGAATGTAAATGGTTAACCCCAATACAGCTTCCATGTAGTTTTGTTTCAGTGATAATCATACATACCATCTTATGTTTATAAGCGTTTCTTTTGCATAAAACATTGCTAATGGACATCACATATACGTCTATATTTAAGTGCATGGAATCTTTTGTGAATATATTGAAGTAATTGCACTTGAGAATGAAATTGCAGTCACCTGTTAGCAATATATTCATCTCCTTGATTCCATAACAGCAAATTACACATGCAGGAAACTTAACCCACCATCCACAACATTGCTAAGTACTATCAGACACACATTGTTTTTCTAAGCAAATATATTTTTATTTGCCTAGATATGAGCTGTAACATCTTAATGCAGAATTCTGTACATTCTAGAGCCTCAGGCATGAGCAACGCTGTGCACCTATAGCATATGTAAATTGAAGGCCAAGATGATTTCATAGTATATTGAATTTTTTAAAATTGTATGCATCATTTTATTTTATGTAATTTTTTGATCACTTGTAAAAATCTGAGCAATATATATTTTGTGACCAGGAATTTCCGTCTCAGACGTTTGAAGTATAATTGCATTATGTTACTCTGTCAAGAGGGGGCGTTAGTGATAATAAATTCTGGTATTTGAGATTTAGTAGTGTTAGAGGGACACTGGCTCCCCCAAATAAATTGAATTTTATTTAAATATCATCAAACTGCTTACTGCTGTATTCTCAGTCCATGTACCTACACTGTTTTTCTTTGTGGTGGTAAGAAGGCAGATAAAGTGTTGTTGAGTTAATGCACGTGTGGTATATTGTTCAGTAAGTGGCATTTTATGCGCACATACGGTGGTGAATACAAGTGTACTTTACAAATATTCTGAAATAATACTAAATTGGGTCAGAATTCAAGTAGGCAACAAGCCCAGACCACTTGGATTTAGTCACACACATAATACTGATAAATCAGTATATATGGAGGGGGTTTCCTTGGATTTAATCTGAAACTGAACTGACATCACCATTTCTGAACTGGTGCCTTTCCTATAAGGAAATAAATGGATGGTCGGTTAACCCTACTAGCAAGCTTTAGTTAATGGTTTGTTTTAGCTCTGTTTCTTCTCACACTTCAGCTCTTTTGGAACAGTGAAATGATACCTAGACAAAATCTGGACATTATTCCATACCTCCCCACTGTCCCTCCTTTGGATGGACACTCTCCTGCTCACTTGCCAAATGTCCCTTTTTTGAAGAAAAGTCCTAAATTTAAGGACAAATCCCAGTGTCCCAACACTGACAGTATCATGCTTTCTCTCATTCCTGTTCCTTTTTATCTTAAATGCAAGGAGCAAAATAAAGTCTTGAGTGCCAATTCTACAGAAAGTATGTCTATCTGACTTGTGTATCTCAAAAGTTTAGTTTCATCCTTATAAAAAAGATGACAATACTACCAAATAGTTCATACTTTGTAGGAATAAAAGTATTTATTTTAGGCCTCTTAAAATATTGGGCAGTTTATTATACTAAAATATTTTTTAATGTATAAAGAGTGCAGTTGCTGTAAAAAAATGATCAGTTCCGTGAAAATTAAATAAGGTATATTGGCTGATTCTCTTTCCATCTGTTTCATTTCTTTGTTATTGTGTAACAGAATACAGCTGTAATAACATAATTGCTCATTTAGGGTGAATTTGCAACCAAGTTAATGATGGTATTGATACCTGTAATTTGTATGTAGGTAGAGCAATTAGAAAACTGATATACATATACAAACAGCTCAAAATGAGAAGTGCTATGTTTTAGCTGTTAGCTCAAGTGAATATATTTGGGTGGTTGTATGCTGTTAAACTAGATTCCAGCTGCATTCAAAGCCAAGTAATTCAAATAGTGCCTGGTTTAAACCACAAGACTTATATTGTAATATTTCATTTAAAGGGACCCTGACATCACCATGTGTACTCTTCACCATCCAAGTTATGAAGGTAGTGGTTTTAAACTATTTCTAACGTGGCCTTACATAGTCAGAATACATGAGCTGCACTAATTTGAATCAGGTTTGCAGGTTGTGGAAGGAACCATTACATTTCCAATATTAGATCTAGATTTCTTATACAATTCCTAAAAAAAAGAGTAATTTTTACTTGGTTTTTAAGATAAAACAAGATACGGGTGTAGAAATGCAGGATAGTTTATTTATATTGTTGTTTTCAATCCTGGAAAGCAAAATACAGTTTAAAGTACTTGGACTCTTAAATGGCATATGTGGGTTTGAATACTACTGAAACATTATTTCTAATATTAGTAATTTTCTTTGGTCAAATGAGAACACTGAACATATATATATATATATATATATATTTTATATATATATATTGTGGTATTTCTCATTATGTGTAAAACCGAAAAGTCAATATGTAATAGAATGAAGTAGGTTTGTAACTTTTAACTGTATTGTGTCCTTGTCATTGTGGATACGCTGCAGGTTTTATTATTTATAACAGGGACTATTTATTTGTGGCCCATTTATCTCATCAGTGCTGGTTTGAGTGTGGTGTGGTGGTGGGGGGGGGAGGGGGGTTAATAAGCCCTGTCCCATATTCCATCATACACCCTACCTGCATGAGACTGAAGTGGATCACAATATAAGCCCTGTATTAATATACCGAAAGGAATCTACATCGGGAGTGCTACTAAAAACAAAGCATTCCATTGAGGAAGACTATGGACCGATATTGAAGATCCGGGTATGAAAGACATCTGTTTTCCACTTGGGGTATTTTTTGTATTAAATGTAAGTGCAATTTATGTTGTTTTATATTTTAAATAAACTGTTATTAACATACTACACCATATAGTATCTTTGGCGCTTCTCCACCCCCACCCTTTCTTCATGTAATAGAATGAACTTACATAGATTAAATATTACTAAGAAGAGAACAGAAAACCCAAGTGGGATTCCGTTTCTCTCAAAGTGGACACATCATCAAAGATCTGAGATTCACATTATTGATGTGGATCTTTCAGGCACAAAAATAAAGATTTTGGATGTTTAACTGAGGAAATGTGTATGAACTACTTATGGCTTAAATTATGACAAGGAATTCCTGTCACATTATTCAGTATAACTTTATAACTTCTTCAATGGAAATTTTGTAAATTACAGTCTTTCAATGAGCCCAAGAAATAAGTCCAAAATCATTTGTTTCAGTCTAGAGTAGTCGAAGGACCCGCGTTGTTCCTTTGATGTCACAGTGTGAATCTTATCTCTTCATACCATCACTGTGCTGGTCAATGTCATGTAATGCTGATCCTGACATATTTATTATAGAAAACTGTTCTTTCATACATTGCCTGATGAAAGGATTTTGATATCCCAAACATTTGCACTGTAATCCCTATTAGTTAGCCATTGAAGGTATCACATTCTACTCCACTTTTATTTCTTTTTTTCTCTATGGCTAACACTGTGCTACTTCATTACCTACACAAATATATTCACTGTAGCACAGTACATTTTCTTCAAACATACTACTCCCTTAATATATGGCTAGATAAAAGGGGGCATAGGTCTGTTCGAAACATGTTAAAAAATATTTATTTAATGTTCCATATTATTCTCTCACCCTGAAGGCACTTTTATGACAAGATTTGTACATGACCTTTGATTGTAGCTGAGAAAACCCTTTTGATATATAGCACATGGTAATAATTGTATTTGGCTACTGTTCAAAGTAAGGTACCAGCATAGCATAGAAGCGTCATTTTCAGAGGTCAGAGGAGAAGAGTCAGTGAACTACATTACAGCTAAAAGCAACTTAGCCTACTTAATTATCATAACAAAAATGCATATTTTCTGGCATTTAATGTTGCATTGAAACATACAGTTTAACATAAACCTATCAACGTATTTAATCTTCTCATTTTATCTACCTAAATGTTTCATATCCCAGGAATGTTTAAATTCCTTTACTGTATATATCCATGGCAGTTCTGCTAGTCAGCCAGCTGTCCCACCGCCCACAGAAAATAATAAAATGTCTTCTCTCAGCTGATTCCTGGATCCACTCATGATCCTTAGGTGAAGGTTGTGTGCGTGAGTTGTGTTTTTGGATTTCTGCATGGGCAGTGCTTGCAGTTTTACTTGCAAGCAGCCAGCTGCTAAGTATGTGTTATTTAAAGGACCAAAGCAAAGTTTAGTGGATATAGCCCATGGAGTCTACATGGTACACACAACCATTTTTATGAATGTTGAATCTATATTTTAAAAGCTACTGGCAAGCAAAAAAGTATCAACAGATCAGGTAATGTATTTACTATCAGGCTCATACTTAGTTATACTTGATTCATAACCCAGTTTAGCCTGGCTGTTTGTGCAGGTAGAAAGGAGTAAGACTGTGGGTACAAAGGGTGGAACACAGAGGGGCACAAGAGTGAGCAGAAGGGGGGCACAGCAGAGCCCAACAGGGTAGAATGAGAAGCAGTGGGGGCAAAATGGGGGAATTAATGGGGGCACAATGGGGAGAGCACATGGGCAGAATAGGGGAGAGCACAGGGTCACAATGGGGGAGAGCACAGGGGCACAATGAGGGAACACACAGGGGCAAAATGGGTGAGAGCATGGGGGCACAATCGGGGTGAGCACAGGGGCAGAATAGGGTAGAGCACGGGGGCACAATCGGGGACAGCACAGGGGCAGAATGGGGGAGAGCATGGGGGCACAATGGGAGAGAGTACAGGGGCAGAATGGGTGAGATTGCAGGGGCAGAATAGGGGAGAGCCCGGAGGCACAATAAGGGAGAACACAGGGGCAGAATGGAGAGAATGCATGTGTGTGAATATATGTTTGTGGGTGTGAATATAAATGTGTGTGTAAAAAAAAAATATATATATATATATATATATATATAAGTATCGCTTTTTGACTTGATAAAAAGCATTATCTCTCGAAAGCTCGTCGCTTTATTATGAATATGTTTGTCCAATAAAAAAGGTATCACTATTCACTGCAATACTCTGATTATTCAACTGGATTACTGGAAATTCACGGCTACCTCACTCTTCATATATAAATAAGTGTGTTTGTGTGTGAATATAGTTACATAATAATTGAGGTTGAAAAAAAGACTTTCAGTCTATTGAGTACAACCTTTTAAGATCTCCGCTGATCTGCAATATTATTATTATTATCGTTTATTTGTAACGCGCCAACATATTCCGTAGCGCTATACATAACTTAAGTTACAGGCAATGACAAGTTAAAGATTCATACATTGCAAAGAGTGTATGGCCCTGTCTTTGAGCTTGGAATCCAGTGTCCATAGCGCTTTCCCTAAAGCACTGCGCAGGATTGAAACTCGCAGACTTACAATATGCGGATTAGTTATTAATTAATTGAATCCAGAGGAAGGCAAACAGAAAAAACCCAAGTGAAGCTGAGCCTATCAACTTAAAGGGAAAAAAATGAATTCCTTCCTGACCCCAGATACTGGCGATCGGATTTCTCCCTGGATCAATACACATTACCCTGAATTCCCTTTTTAATTCAAAATTAAATCCAGTCCCCTTTTAAAGTTATCTATCCAATCCGTTGTCACCACCGCCCTAGGTAGAGAATTCCACAGATTAACCACCCTTACTGTGAAGAACCCTTTTCTTTCTTTAAGGGGGAATCTTTTTACTTCTAACATCAAAGGATGTCCCCTTGTCAGTTGGAAACCTCTTGGCACAAAAAGCTCACTTTTTATACTGACCCTGGATGTATTTATATACGGTAATCAAATCTCCTCTTAGATGCCTTTTTTCTAGAGAAAATAAACTTAATTTGGTTAGTCTTTCTTCATAGCTTAGCCCCTCCATTCCCCTTATTAGTTTTGTAGCCCTTCTCTGTGCCTTTTCCAGCTCTAAAATGTCCTTTTTATGAAGTGGTGCCCAAAATTGTACTCCATATTCCAAATGAGGGCTTCTATACCCTTCTTAATACATGCTGATATGTTATTTGCCTTTGCAGCTGCTGCTTGGCATTGAGCACTGTTACCTAGGTGGTTATCCACAAGCACTCTCAAATATGTTAAAAAGGAGAGGACCTAATACTGAACCCTGAGGAACCCCACTTACCATATTAGACCAATTGGAGTATGTTTCATTTACCAAAACCCTTTGCTTCCTGTCTTTTAGCCAGCTCTCGATCCATGAGCAGATATTTACTCCAATTCCTGTATCCCTTAGTTTGCACAATAGTCTTTCATGTGGCACTGTATCAAAAACCTTTGCAAAATCCAAAAATACTACATAAACTGAGTTGCCTTGATCCAGGTTCCTACTGACCTCCTCATAGAAAGTAATTATATTTGTTTGACTCCTACTTATAATCCTGTTCAAATAGAAATATTCTTGCATATTATCCCTTATAAAAGGTTTCCCACTACAGAAGTGAGGCTCACTGGTCTATAATAGCCCAGATTTTCTCTTGCTCCTTTCATAAATATAGGTATTACCTCTGCCTTTCTCTAGTCATCTGGTAGCGACCCAGTGTTGAGTGAATCTTGAAAAATTAAATAAAATGGTTTGGCTATTACAGAACCCAGTTCCCTCAGTACCCTTGGATGTATTCCATCAGGACCAAGTGCTTTATTAACATTTATTTTTTCCAACCTCTTTTGGATTTCTTCCTGCGTTAACCAATTATTTTATGAAGGTCGTGTAGCCCCATTATTTTGCGGTGCCCCAACCACTGGTACCTCCCTTGTGTATACTGAAGAAAAGAACCTATTTAGCTCATCTGCCTTTTTCTGGTCACTAATTATCAGACAGCCTGTGTCACATTTTAATGTTCCTATACCTTCCTTCCTGGCCTTCTTTCCATTAATATATTTTAAAAATATTTTAGCGTTAGCCTTACCCTCTTTTGCAACTAATTTTTCTTTTTCTATTTTAGCCAGTCTAATAGCCTTGTTGATTTCCTTGTATTCCCGTAAAGCAGTCTAGGTCCCCTCTTGTTTGTGTAATTTAAATGCCTGTTTTTACTCTGTATCTTGATCTTTAAATCATTGTTAAGCCACAATGGATGTGATTTACTTCTTTTACTTTTATTCCCACATGGTATATGCCGATGTGTATGTATATTTAGTAAGGCTTTACATGTTGTCCATTTATGTTCAGTATTTTTACCTATCAGTTCTCTGTCCCAGTCTATACTTTGTATTGCTGCCCTTAGACCGTTAATGTCTGCTCTTTTAAAATTAAGAGTTTTTGTTGGCCCCTTTACAGTATATAGCATATACGTACTGTATATGTGTGTGTGCGTGTTTGATGAAAATATATATACAGTATATATATATATATATATATATATATATATATATATGTATATATATATATTATATATATATATATATATATATATAGTGTCTGTGTGTATATATAGTGTCTCTATCTATCTATCTATCTATATATATATATATATATATACAAAACTACAGATAAACAAAAATGGTATTATTAGTTAATTCCAGGCATTATACACTAAAAAGCAAGGAAGCATTTCCACTCACACACGCTGCTCATTGGAACACTCTTTCTCAGTGATGTCACAGGTCTCCTGGGCAGACACCGACAGTCAAAAGACTTCCCACACATACACATGGAAACTGATTGGTTGTAGTAATGACACAAGACCCAGCCCTCCTAGTCCCACCAGTGGAGAAGTATGGGAGCCATCTTTCAGGCATGTCAACAAATCTAAGCACAAATTTGATTGTATGTGATATCTAAGTAAAATGTGCATGGATTTCAGAAAATACAAAAGGTATTTCAACATGCCTTAAAGAGAACTTTACACTGGTGTGGTCCAAACTGTGCTGAATTAACTTTCCCTTTCAGCTTGTTAGTGACAAACTACAGTAGTTCTTTTCTATGTTTTTATTCTGTTTTTTTTCTACTATATTGATTTAGTTTGCAGAGAGTCTGAAAAAGTGGTGGAGCTACCTTTGGTGCAGGCAGTGCAATGTACCGGGGCCCTGCACCTTTGAGGGACCCAATGCTCACCCTCCTGTGGCCCTCCTCAGACTCTTTGCTGCACCCCCATGGCCCTCCTCAGCACCCTCCCAGTGCTGAATCCCTTCTCAGCCTCCCGCTGCCTTTTTCGGCCCAGGGCTCCTTGGCTCACCTAGTAAATGGAGTGGAGCATCACAGGCTTGACATGTACGTAAGTAGATCTATATATTTAATTTTATATATATATATATATATATATATATATATATATATATATATATATATTATGTACTGATTGATTGGGCCCATTCTTTTTTTTTTTCTTGCACCGGGCCCTCCATTGTCTAGCTACACCACTGGTCTGAAACCATACTTCTGTAGTTTAGGAAGAATTTGTACACGTTTATATGTAACAAAGTAACAACATTGGTAGCTGTGTAAATCATAAACCTAAAATAATTTTAGAGAACATTTGAATTTTTTAAACTTCTATGTATTTTAAATTCAATTTCATTTATATCTTCAGCACATGCTGCAAGGCTGGAGTTTGAGAGTAATTTATGCTTTCTATTAGGTTAGGTAGGTTGGAGAAGTGGAAGGCATATGCTAAGAAGTAGGCGGATGCAAGGATAATTGCATCCCTTCAGAAATGTAATACACTCAACCTTCATTAAAATATCAGTATTTATACATATTTCTTTTTCTTCACACAGACAATTGTTAAGTCACTCTCTTAAATTGAAATGGTATATACTCTTTTTCAGGGTTATAAGTGTCTCTTGGCTCATTACAGTTAATAAATTGACTACTTTTATAAGAAGATTTTTTTTTTTTCATATTTATTTGTAGAGTAAAAACAGATCTAAAAATAGCTTACTTACAAAGTGACATAATAATAAAATACAACTATTTATAAATAAAGTAACATCAATACACTATGTGTTATTTAAACACAAAACAGTATTTCATGAGAATCTTCAGATACCTAACAACCTAAAATAAATATTTTGGTTTCTCAGTATGTTCTAACGGGAAAGTTAAAGAGTGGAACAAAGAATGAGCATGTGAACTTTAGGATAAGATGGAATTTTCCTAAGCATGCTTATCACTGGTCTCCTAAATGACCTGTGATAAACAAAATCAGCTCTTTAATGTGGTTCTTGAAAGTAGAACAAGGTCTCAAGTTGGCAGTCTGTCACCAGAATTTCAAAGAACTAAAGGGAGGTGCTTTATCCAAGGATCACCATACTATTTGTACCCTGTCTGTCTGGTCTGGGAAGCTGGCGTTTGCTACACTGCGTGCTAGTCTATTAATATCATGCCAGCAATTATACATGTTCAGAAGTTTGTACATCCTCCCAATGGCAGCCTGTAAATGAGTTACAGTGAGGTCTTTGAACTAGAAAATAAAGTAGAAAGTTGTTTTGTATTGGCTGAGTATCTGCAGAGCACACAGGGAGAATATTTAACTTGGATATTTTCCATCACATGTGGCAGAAAAAAAAAAAAAAGAAATGAGCTATTTCAAAGAACAATGTTAGAAAATACATTTAATAATGTGTTGGCTTAACAATACTCAGGAAGCAGTCACTCCTACTTTATTCTTATGAGAGCCAATTCTAACCTCTGAGTTGAGCTTCTGTGTATATTTGTAATTATAACCCTCTTATTTTGCTTGCAAATGACTGAAAACTTTGCATTAATAACAATGTATACATGCATTGACTATTGCTTTTTTTAAGCAAACATCTGTGAGCAACATTATTTTTTCTCCATCACTGTAAAGAAACACATGTTGATGGGTTGGCGTATGCCTTCAGCTAAACTAATCTTCATTATTTGCCTCTGGTTAACAACATCTTTGTTTAATTATCTAGATTTACAGTATATGATTTTTATTTGTAAGTGATGTAAAAGCAGAGATATTGGTGCACTTTTTTATTTTCTCACTGCAATATTACATATATTGAATTTGATAGAATTTCTCAAATATCTCAAAAAGTAAAATAAATGTAGGCCAAGACTTGCTATAGTATCAGATTTTTAATATGCAAGGTGAGAAAAGGTTTATGCAGGAGCTTGATTGAGCAAAACCTGCCATCCATATAAATATTTCCCATTGTAATGAGATGCTGTCTTTCATTTTACAAGCATGTTGAATTTACTTACCATTGTACAGTAACAATGCTGAGTTCAGGGATGGGTATGGATATGGAAATGTATACAACATAAAAAAAGAATTAAAAAAAGTTTGGTAGCAAAATCATCACCACAAAAAACATTTTACTCCGAAACCTAGTTATGATATCAAAAAATATAGGCCTCTGGTTATTTTCCGATTATCAGATTTTATTTAGACAAACGTGGGTCAGCAACAACAACAAAAAACATTCAAATTATCTGCTGCTGACTGACTGAACACAAATATAAACAAAACATAGTTTTTTTTATAGAAATACATAAAAAGAATGGCACATTCCATATCACCCTTCCAGAAAAAATTACAAAGTCCAACAACAGCCAATAAACAATTATTTATATTTTGAAATCCAATAAGTAGTTAGACATGTACAGGTCACACACTGAAAGCATGGACTGTGTATATCGTTCCATTATTGCAAAATTGTGTGCATCAAAGCAGGCCACCCTTGGCATTTAGATATCTATTGCCTTCACTCAGGGCATATTGTTTAGACTAAATAATTGTTGACTGTCTCCTTATAGGAATAAACAATGAATAAGTAAAAGGCATAATTAACTGTTTCATACCTCACGGCCTGTAATGGGAGAAAAAACAATACTGCTTAGGTAAATATAATATGTGAATATATATATATATATTTCTCCACAACAAAAGAGAGAAGCACAAAAGAGAAGAGGGAATAGTGCTATTTCATCATATGAAAGAAAATAGGAGACTGTGAGAATGCAGAGTCAATAATTACAAGAGCTTGTTAAACATAGAATTGAGAAACAAAACTGAGACATCAGCAGACAATAGCCTATATTGACTAAAGTGATTACTACAGAGAGCAACATCTCTAGTTTATACAAAGTTTATTGAGCCTATTGACTAAACTGCAGAGACAAAGGAAGTGGATTACTGCAAGTAATAATGGGCATTTTACTCAGCCTTGTTCTAGAACCTTAGGATAGGAAAATTGTATTGCTGTCATGTCATTACCCAGAAAATGGAAATTACTTTCACTTATTTTGTAAATGTTCCCTTTTCCTGGACTAGCTTATGACAGTAATTACTTATGGGTAATGCCGAATCTTAATAAAGGGAAAACAAAATTGAAAGGACAAGACACATTTTATTTATTTTTTATGATGTATTGTTTCAATAAATGTAAGACCATTATAATTATTATTATTGTCTTTTATTTCGGCTGGGATACAATAAATAATGGAAATGACAATTTTAGAAAGCCTGATACAAAATTAAGTGAGGGCCCTGCCCTTGAGCCAATGATCGGCAATATAACACGTTCATGCAAAGAGCTTGCAAGCCTACATACTAAAGGAGATAAGTGAACCCCCTTGTAACTTCTTTTTATAATGTAAATGTGTGTATGCGTAAAAAAAAAGCCAAAAATATACCTAGATGGTCCAAGGGCTGAAGGTGGTAGAGATGGGAATGGACTAAGAGAGCGAGATGAGCAATCAAGAGAAGGATGGTGAAGAGAGGCAGATAATGGAAGATAGAAATGGAAGGAGAGAGGGTGATATCAAGGAGAGAATGAAGGGGAGAAAATGTGAGATAGGGAGTGGGCAAGAGGAAGGGAAAAGGGATAGAGTATGAGAAGGGGGATATAAAGAGGAATTTATATAGCTGTATAAGTAATTATATAAAATTGAAGTGTTAACGTAATTATATGGTGTCACATTTATTATATCTTTGTTAGACACAATCATGTGCTGACATGTTATTTGGTATCCATTTACCTATTAGATATGGGACTTTCACAATTAAGTTTCATATGCATCTTGCAATGTGCTTGCGTGAGATTTTTTCTTGTCATTTTTTGGTAGATTTGTAAAAATGACTAGTGATAAGATTTTTTCAGGGAATGAAACATGTTGCGTATTATTCAATTATCTGGAGTCTGTGATTTTAGACAATATATACCGTACTTTTTACATTTGACCTTGAAGTAGGCACATGATGTGTACATGGTATTTATCTGATCTGGCTTGGTCATAAATAAATATATTTTTGCAAGAAAATCATCAGAGTGTGATGCCAAGGCAGACAATTTTTAATTCAAAAAATGTGTCAATGTTGAGTTTATCAAAACATATTTTTGTTAATTAAAATGAAACCCAAACGTTTGCTCTAGATCATTAAAGCATCCACTTTATAATGAACAGCGCAATAGGAGTGAACTTTCACTGCCACCAATTTCAATGGCAGACAAAGTGCCATAATGTATGATTGAGATTATTTCAAATTGCTACAATAATAAAAAAAACATTTCAGTCTAAAATCTTGTGCAAAAATTAAAATGGCTAGGTATTTAAGTACGGTAATTGTCTATAAAGCTTTTAGATCTGATTTGTATACTTTGTGTATTGTTTAGATTCAAATAATTGACTAGTTAATACATTCTGGCATTATTGTGCATTCTTTGGAATGCTGCACAGCTGCAACATTAGTCAGACTTTCCCTTTTCAGGATGCTCTAATCCTTTCAGTGTTTCATTAAATATGTTTTCAATATTAATCTGGAGAGCAATGTGCTGAATGTTGCAACAATTCTTATGTTAGCCATACATATAATGTGCAGAAGGCAGAATGCAATGCAACCTTCAAAAACCTGTAGCGTCTGATTTCTTACATCTTTGGGATATTTATGGCACAGAGAAATGTCTTGGGTTCGTTTAAAACTCAAGTCATGTTAAAATAGTTTAAGCCAAAAGTTAGACCTCAGTTCTTGGCTGAACTTTTCAAACTGACCCATTTCAACATACAAAGCTCTGAATGAGCTCCCATGGGTCATTCTTTTGAAGCATGGTGTTTTGTGTAATATTAGAGATAACTGTTGTGTTTTTACAACACAGCAGTTCTATATTCTTCACAAAAAAACTCTACTATTGTTTTTATTTTATTGTAACCATTTATTACCCAGTTCATGGTTAGACAGTGTGTTCCTTTAAACCATCACTGGCAACATGAAGAAGTTTATTAACAAACGGATGTTCACGTCCATTGCTAACATTTTCAGATACCCTACTATTTAATATACTTCCAGATGGAAGTTAATCAATGATCTGTTATCTAAGAGATTGCTGTAGTATATCTGGGATACATCCATTCAGCAAAAATTGTATTTCTCTTCTAAAAATAGCAATTTTTCTGGCGCTATTCCCAGCACTTGCCTGTCTCAATTTTTTTTATCATCCAGTTCATTCTCTATTTCTGTAACCTTATTGAAAATAGAATATCTTTTAACTCTCAATTGTTCCAATTGTTTTAGAAAACAATGCATTTGAGTATGATTTTTTGATTGGTTGGATTCTTCTGTAGATACATGCGACTCAAGATTATGATTACTTACAAAAGAAAAAATTAAGCTTTATTTAGGGAATTATTTATCATTAGCATTAGATTGGCAGCACTGATTTTAACAACACAATTTCTGTAAAGATTACATTTAAAAGTGTTGGGGGTTACATTTCTTAATATTCACTTTTTTACAGTTCCTATCAATAGCTTAGAGTTAATAAGATAGTGGTGGGCAACTCTGTCATATGAGGGCCTCCAACAGACCAGGGCCTCATTCAAATGCGATTTGGCCAATTGAATAGGGCTCTATATAAGCCCATAGCAATTATTTTCTACAGAAGTTTTTAGTTAGCGAACTTCTATCCAAAAGCAAGATCTTAACTAACTAAAAACTTCTGTAAGAAAAATATATGTGCTTTTATAGAGCCCTATTCAATTGGCCAAATCGCATTTGAATGAGGCCCCAGGACTTCTTTGCTTGGGAACTGGTTAATCAATCATAATGAATGAAGAGAACCTGAATACAGAAGCAAATCGATACTGCTCTCGCAGAACCGAATCATCCTCAAGTGCAATTGCTCTAAGAAAGAAAGCCAGACGTCTTGTTAGAACAATTCAGATTATGGCTCTCAACAATATTCCCTCCAATTTTCCACTCTTTTTTCTTCTTCACCTCTTGAGTAGTTACAACTGAGCATGTGAAGTAAAAAGAGTAATTGTTAATATATAGATGCACATCACAATATGTTTAGTTGATTATTGTATGACTAAATATGTTTGCTCATCACTGTCCCTTGAAAATTAATGTATTTCGTCCAATCCCCTATATACTGCTGTACACTTTTATTCAGTTAATATAAAAATATAAATTTCAGCAAGCATGCTAAAAATATGTGTTACTGGAATTATTTGAGAAAAAAACAAATGAGTTTTAATATTTGCTATATTTTCATTTAATCAGTTAAATATAATCTTTAGTGGCTAAGTTAAGAAATACTATTAAATGCTGGGTTTGGTCAAGTCAATTTCTCTTTTTTTTTTGTACCCAGTGTATAATCTTCAGGTAAAATGTTTCACAATCCTCTTAAATGCTATGACATTATGCAATATTACTTTTCTTAAAGAAGTTTGTACTGAAATTATTGGTAGTTTATAAAATCTAATGCTTCTAGTTCACAACTAATGTATTTTCTACATCGAGCCATTCTGTAAAATCAAAAAACAGAGTGTGATTCTATCACATTTTTAATTATTTAATTAAATATTTCCTTGCAATACCAATTTTAGTTTTGAGTGGGCTTCAATATAGTGCTATTTTTAAAAGCATGATGAACTGACGGTGTCCAAAAAATGAGAAAAAAATCCTTACACTATACACTAGACACATCATAAATGATATGCTGCTAAGATATATTAAAAAGAAAATTTAGTGTTATTGCACAATCTTTTTCTTTGATCTTCAGACGAAGGATGTTGTGTAATATTTTACTTAAGAATTTTAAAAGAATGGCATATGGCCAGTCCTATTTTTTTATAATACATGCCAAAGGGTTCAGCAGCAATGTGAACAATACTTGTGAGTAGAAGATTTGTGGTCTGTAAACAAAGAGCAGGTACTAAGGATTTTAAGTTAACTAAAACGTTTCTAGATATGTTGGTCTGTCAGAATCTGAAGCATTTTTGGATAAATGGCTGTTCTTAATTTATAGTGAAGTCTCTTGCCAAAAATATTTATTGAAAAAAACAGAGTGAACGCTGACATTGGATGTAATTCCACTATCTATGAAATGTTTTGCAAATGTGTAGAAACCAAGAAGGAACATTTTATTTGGCTGGTTGTCCAAGTGATGCTTAGTTCTATACTATGGGATTAAACCTTTCAGAAACATGTGTTATTGTGTTTATAACTAAATGCTCATTTTCTGAAATAACTATGTGCAACTATACATAATTGGTGTATAGATAACAAGCAACATTTAAGGAAATGTTCAAATATAAACAAGTGCAAATGCAGATCATCTTGCAGACACATGCAACCACACTCAAAATCTTAATGACCTATTGACTTAACCAGCATGCTTCATGCACAAGAGGACACAGGCAATATAATATATGTATGGCTATTATTAAAATACGATTTCTGAACAATATCTGCCACAAATTGTTACTGTATAATCACGCATGTGTAATTATGATGTTCAAGAAGCCAAACATCTAATGCAACTCTTTACTGTGCCTAATACCTGCTGCCAAAAAAATATTGAATCCTTGGTCACTATTTCTCCAACAGATCCTTGTTGTTCACTGGACTGCTGAGCTGTAGCTGGTTGGGGAAAGACATTTTTTATCACATCCACTGTCACATATGGCTGGATATAAAACCTGAACAATTGAGACTCATCCTCCTAAGTGCTTCACAATTGTCTTCTCCAATCCTAAATGTGCAACTTCTGTAGCAATATCTATCTAAAATGGATTAGTGTTGGAATCAGAGGAAGGCAGGTTGGGATCAAGTAAAGCTCTCCTTAAGACCCAAAGGAACTGAAAAGTTGGCAGCAGTGCGCCATTCTAATTAGATAGTGAGGCCTGAGGTTCATGTAGGAACAAACAGATGAGCATGTGCAAACAGCTCCCACTCCCATTTGTTGGAGAATCATTCTTATTGAATTATTGCCTTAGTACTAAAGGCCACCTGCTATTGTATTTTAACTTGACAGGTGGATTATCTTCATGAGATTTACAAAGTGGCGCAAACAGTGCTGCAGGTGGTGCAATGCACCAGAGCCCTTCTCTGGGGAGGACCGGTGCTATGTATTTTGTTTTTGCATTTAGTTTGGGAGGGGGTGGTGCAGCTATTGGAAAGAGTCTTGTGGAGGTTTTTTTTTTATAGGAAGGGGTCTTAGGGAGGGGAGCTGTTATGGGAAAGGGTCTTGGGAGTGGCACTGAGGGAGTTGGTATCCAAGGGGCCCAACATTTTTTTTTGCACCAGGGCACTCCATTCTCTAACTCTGTCATTGGATTTACCCCTTTGTACACAAGACACCAGTCCTGTCTAAAGAATATGATGAAGAGAAACTTACTCCCACAAATCTTGTCTTTTTGGAATATGATGTCTATAAGGGTTTCATCTACTGGATGCAATTGTTTACCTTAACATACTCCATCTGTGTCTATTGTAAGGACATTTCTATATTTTTTACATATTATATGATACTGTAGTGTTTTAATATATATAGAAATGCCTCCCATTAAACCACACAATATAAAAGAGACTTGAACAATCTTACTCCATCAGAAAGAACTGCCATAAAGATTTTAAAAAACAACCCCAACATCACCATCAAACAGGCAGACAAAGGAGGTGCAGTTGTTATCATGAATACTCAGGACTACATAAATGAAGCCAAGAGACTGAAGACAAGACACACTTACTACAAGAAATTTAACCAGGACTCCCTCCTAGATAAAATAATACTCTCTCAACTTAATAAACTCCTCAAAACATTCCTAAAAATATACATCATGAATCTAGAACAACTCATCCTGCCAATCCTACAACTGGGACTTTCTACTACTGCCAAAAATCCACAAACCAGGCAACCCAGGGAGACCAATTGTTACAGGTATGGACACACTGATCTGAACAGATATCTGGATTTTGTTGAAAACATCTTTAAACCATTAGTTAGTAACACCAGTAGCTATATACAAGACACCACTGACTTTCTCAACAAACTCAGTCAGATTAATGACCTACCTAACACACTACTTGTTACCATGGATGTAGAGTCTCTTTACAGCAACATCCCACACAAAGATGGCACTGAGGCATGCTTTAGGTTTCTTTCAGCAAACAAGCAAAACAATAAATATGGCCCCAATATTATTGTTAAACTAATAGAACATATCCTTAACCACAACTATTTTACTTTTAACCAAGATACCTACCTACAGATGATGGGGACTGTAGTGGGTACCAAAATGGCTCCACAATATGCAAATCTATTTATGGCCATTCTAGAAAAAAACATTCTTATCTGCATCCATTTACAAACCATACAAATACTACCGTTACATAGATGATCTGATTTTCATCATTCCTTCAACACCTTCCATTCATCTATAAAACTTAAAATTGATTTCTCCACAGAACAGGTAAACATTTCTAGACACTACTATATCCATCACCAAAGGCACTCTCCACTCATCTATATATAGGAAACCTACAGACAGATGTAATTACCTACACAGCTCCAGTTTCCATCCCTCCCACACCAAACAAGCCATCATCCATAATCAAGCTATTACATACCATCGGATTTGCTCAAACACTGGAGACCGTGATAAAAATTTAAAAACACTGTCTGAATCTTTCAAACAAAAGGGTCACAAACCCCGTATTATTACCAAAAAAAAAAACCACTGCCATCAAAATACGAGAACACCTATTAAACTACAAAACAAAAGAAACTACTTCACGTATACCTCTAGTGACCACATACCATCCAATTTTAGAGAAAATTCAAAAAAATAATCAAAGATTTACAACCATTACTAATTTAAGATACTGAATTAAAATATATATTCCCAAAACCTCCCATCCTTGCATTTAAACAACCACCAAACCTGAAACAAAAACTTGTCAGCAGAAAATTGGCCAATGAACAACTGAATACAAAAAATTGAACTAAACCTTGTAACAAAGGTGCCTGTAAATTATGCCAACACAATTGTAATGATGATACAGCCACACATAACAACAAAACCTATAACATCAAAGGATCATATTCATGTACATCGTCTAATGTGGTTTATATAATAAAATGTACTTTATGTGACACAGGCTGTTACCAAAAAATGCATTTAAGGATGAATTTACACAGGCATTCAATAAGAAATTAAGGCAGTTGTAGCCCAGTAGGACACCATTTTAGCCTGAATGATCGCTCCATCCAAAACTTAAAAGTCAAAATACTCAGAGGAAAATGTAAAAGCATCCAAGTTAGAAAAGCATTTGAAATAAAGATGACATTCTTTAACACTAAAAACACAGGACTTAATATAGATTTGGGTTTTCTAACACATTATCAGACTTTCATGTGATTTTTTTTCCTCTTATACCATAACAGACTTAGCACTCTTAGTGAAGTGTTTGTCCAGCAGGAAATATATCACTGTGGACTACAGTGCTCTGCTTTTTCATGTATATATTGATGTATATGTGTATATAATATGGGTATATATGTTTCCTTTGCTATGTTGTGTATATTCCCCATATATGTATTTACCTGGTGATGTCAGATGCTGTTTCCACTCTCTCTGCATCTGCTGTTATTATTCAAACTGAGTGTTCCATCTTATGTAGTATTGCTTGAGACTTGATAAAGGGAGGTTGAACCTCTCAAAAGCTCATCATTATAAATAAGACGTTTGTCCAATACAAAAGGTATCAAATTATACTGCAATACTCATTATTAATCTCTCTCTCTCTCTCTATATATATATATAGTAAATTAAAAGTACATCTGTGTTCACATTTGAATGTCTAAAGCAAGTTAAAAAAACCTGCTTTCAGCTCAGAGTTCCAAGAAAAACAGTTATTACACTGCATTCTGGGAAGATGAGCTGGGACACACAAATATGCCCACAAATGCCTCGCTCTTTTCCGTAGCCATTATCAAACATGGCTTCCTTTAAGTTTATGCATGCTGTATTAATAATTACTAAATCAATATATACTGTATATATATATATAATATTATATATATATATATATATATATATATAAAAGATATGTATTTGTGGGGAATCCTTCTTTCAGTTTTCTCAATAGATCAGAGATTCTGAGGATTTCTTTGTTCTTTGTTAGAGACATTACCTAAGAAATGCCTTAACTGATTGAAAAGTTCAACATAAGTTCTATATCTTAAAGTGAATACAACTAAAAGTTATTATAGATAAGAAGCAGCAATAGAGAGCTTTTCTTAGATAAAAGCTCTCCAGTTTGGTATTTTCTCAGGGTACAAATTGATCTTCGTAGCTGACAACTATTATCGTTATACTGCTAAGAATATTTTGGTATTGATCTTATTTAGAGATGATTTTTATATTTCTTATTGGTATTTAAAAGTACAGGGGTGCCATCTAGTGTCACATTATTTGATATTTTCTTTATTCCATTTGATTCAATGTAACCACATGTAATTTTTTCATTGGCTGGATAGCCCTGACATCATCATTGATTCCTATTGTATAAGGTAAGCATGGGATTTGATTGAATGTTTGATAAGAACACTACACTTGAGTATAATTACTGCTAAGAGGAGGATCACATTTCCATAGGACACTCCCATGAGACTTCCTGTATTCATTTATATCTTACTGCACACATTCTAAAAACAGGAAACTCTTTTGGAAACAAATACGTTTTGGGCCTAGAAGACATTTTGAAAGATCCACTCCAAAGAGAGTTAAAAAATAATCCTGGTCACACAGTTAAAGCCTAAATCAAATTTAAAATGTATAATATGTATAAACACTGCTTTCACAGCTATTTACTTATTTATGTCTTATTAAACCCTGGAATCTTTTGAAGTTGTGAGCACCACTTTGTATATATATAATTTGTGTGTGGTGCAGGAGAGTGTTTTCTTATTTTTCATTTATATTTAGTTATCAGTTCTGACAACAATAAAATAAGGCTTCCAGGATTCCGTTTAAGGTTTTAAACCTAATTCTGATGATGCATGCTCAAACAGTCTGCAAATTATGCATATTCTAGGTCATACATTCCCTTACTTTCCATTCTGTACTTTTGTAATCTATACTCTAGATCCAAGGCTACCATTGAAAACCTCTGTAAATCAGTCTTGAGATCCAAACCAGTTCTTCTCTGACATGTATGATCTGTTAATCTATCCTCACTGCCATTCTCCAATGTCATTCTTTCTCAACCCATCATTTATTTTCATTTCTCTCTTAAGACTTTGGACGGCCAAGTCTTGTCCCCAAAATAGGTGTTGAGAAACACTGCTCTGTTCTATTTAAAGAGCAAATATACAAGTCTGTGGCAATTAAATAATTAATAATTACAGAAGAGAGCAAAAATATTTGAGCTCACTATGTATAGCAGATAACTAGACAAGTTATGTTATGCATTTTTCCCCAAGTCCCCTCCCTTAAGGAGCAACATTGCTATATATTTTTACTGTTCCACAATTTTATATTTCTTACCATTATCATATTTTAATTATTAACTGTGGAAATGTTTTTAATTTTCTATTGACTTTCCTACTAGACAGTAACTTAAACATTCAACTTGCAATGCTAATACATAATTAATATTCTACTGGATACACTGTATTGAAAAATATGAAAATAGTTATTTTTTAAGTGTCATGTGTTTATTGTTCAGAACATTCCATATTTATAAATAAGTCCATCTTGACTTAATTTACAAAACATTTAAATATAAGGTGGCATTCATGGGCCCATTGAGTTTGGATGACGTATATATTATTAAGTAAAAACACGCACAAGTATAAGCTCACTTTTTCCACCTGCAGAGCGCTCAATTCAAAAGTCTAAATTATAGCTTACAGTGAAGGATATAGCTTGTCAAATACGGGCTTAGTTCCCTGTTCCACATATTTTCCCATGTTATGCACACAAAAAACATCTAAAACATGATTACAATCATACTTTAAAAATAATTTAATTAATATACATGTTTTCTACAGGTAAAGTTCAATGCAATTTATGTTTTAATAAAAAAATGGTTTTATTATATATATAGCAAAAAAAACAATAGTTCATGATATAATTTAGATTGAGTAAGGTCACATATTTTGGCATTTAGTAATATCAACTACAATAAGCCATATATTTAGGAATGAAGGAGAATTAACAGCGACACATATTGTGCAAATCTGTATTTCTTAAAGAATGAGTCATGTTCCAAACAGCAAGATAAGCATTAGAATCAAAACATATGGGGAAAACTAAATTTGCCACATATGGTATCCTTAAACACTTTGACTATTTAATAGTATTGCATGCAAAACTACTGCTTTGAAACATGCAGCTTACAGGAGTCAACAAAAATGTACAGGAGGCCCCCGGGTTACAGATGACCTGACTTACAGATAAATGTTTCATACTTAAGAATAGACTCCCAAGGCTTTTTTTATGAGCTTGTTTTCATGTTCTGTTTGTTTCAATTAAAAGAAATAGCTCAAAAGTTCCTGTAACTTATTATTACTGTACAGGGGTATTATTCTTATTATTATTATTATTATTATTATTATTATTATTATTATTATTACGGTATAATTACACTATTACACTGTATTATTATTAGCACGTATGAGCCATTATAGTATTATTATTGTTAATATTCATCAGGGATCCGACTTACATACAAATCCAACTTATAAAGACATTCTCAGGAATGTATTTCGTCTTTAATCAGGGGACTGTCTGTATTTGTACAAAATATTACTTTACTATTATTATTATTATTATCACTTATTTGTAATGGACCAACATATTCTGCAGTGCTGTACATGGGTTAGGTTCAAGGCAAAACAATAATACATATACATTGCAAAGAATGTATAAGCCCTGTTTTGGAGCTTAGAATCTAAAGCACTATACAAGATTGAAGACTCGTAGGAATACAGGAGGGTTATAAGAGCATTGTGCATTTAAAGGTGGAAGGCGGAGGCAGGGAGAAAATGTATCTGGTGTTTGTATTTGATTCAAGTAGCATTTGAGTCTACAAGATTTGTATGTATTCATGCAATGTTATATTTACATAGGCCAGCCCTGAAAAAAATCAGCAAGTGACACTCACCAAGCCACATGCTGATTGTTTCAGGGCTGGCCTATATAAATGTATTAGAAATGTCTAAAAATGATACCCAAGGAATAAAGATTACGCCCTTTCTGGGACGCATGGAAATGGTGTGTTTCATTTACAGGAAGGCTTTTATCATGGGCTGTAATCACCTTGGCCTTTTAAAGCCAACTGAAGAGCATATCATTACGGTTATTCTGATCCAGTGATCCTGTGTTCCGGAAGTTTCTGCTGATGGTCCTGATATGATCGTCTGGCACTGTGAAGCCCTTCCTTTGTGATCCTGAGGGAGAATTCCTGTAAAATATCTATGTACCGTATATACTCGAGTATAAGCCGAGTTGTTCAGCCCTTTTTTAAGGCTGAAAAGAGCCCCCTCGGCTTATACTCGAGTCACTCTCCCCCCGTGTCTCTCTAACCCCCCCCTGTGTCTCTTTCCCTCCCCCCTCCTCATCATCATCAACCCCCCTCCTCATCCTAAACCCCCTCCTCACTTTACCCCTCTAAATACCTCCCCCTCTCCCTTTCCCTTCACTTACCCCCATCTGCTCCTCCGCTCCTTCCTGCGTCAGGACCCGGCAAATGCTAATGACGTGACGTCACATGCGCCACACGTAATTAGCATTGGCCTGGTCAAGACGCAGGAAGGAGTGAGGAGGAGCGGAGGAACAGCTGCAGATGGAGGTAAGTGAGGGGAAAGGGAGAAGGGGAGGTATTTAGAGGGGTAAAGTGAGGAGGGGTGTTTAGGATGAGGAGGGGTAAAGTGAGGAGGGGGTTTTAGGATGAGGATGGGGGGTTGAGGTTGAGGAGGGGGGTTGAGGATTGGGGGTTGTGGATGGGGGTGTTGAGGATGGGGGATTGAGGATGGGGGGTTGAGGATGGGGGGTTGAGGATGGGGGGTTGAGATTGAGGAGGGCGGTTGAGGAGGGGGGTTGAGGAGGAGGAGGGAGGTTGAGGATGAGGAGGGAGGTTCAGGATGAGGAGGGAGGTTGAGAATGAGAAGGGGGCTGAGGAGGGGGTTGAGGAGGGGGGTTTAGGATGAGGATGGGTGGTTTAGGATGAGGATGGGGGGTTTAGGATGAGGATGAGGAGGGGGTTGAGGAGGGGGTTGAGGAGGGAAGTTGAGGATGAGGAGGGGGGTTGAGGAGGGAGGTTGAGAATGAGACACAGGGAAGGGAGAGGGGGGAAGAGACACAAGGGAGGAAGAGGGGAGAAGAGACACAGGGGAGAGAGAGGGGAGACACAAGAAAAGGGCACACAAGAGGGGGACACAGAGGGCAGAGGGACACAGGGGGCAGCACATTTCCCACCCTCGGCTTATACTCGAGTCCCTAAATTTTCCCAATATTTTGTGGTAAAATAGGTGCCTCGGCTTATACTCGGGTCGGCTTATACTCGAGTATATACGGTATCTATTTACTTTTATGTATTTTATTAAGAAGTGCTTGTAAGCTGTTTTTTCTACCTAAGTTCAGTTTGTAACTCTTGGGTTTGCCCTCTGTAGCTCATGCAGCTCATGAATACACAGACTACGAAGTGCAGTAGACAATCAGTGAGCTCTCTTAAGCAGCATGTTGCGGAATGATCATACTGATCGGTTGCTTTGAGACACTGCACACACTGTACTTAAAGACATATTTATGTTTCATGGATTATAAATGCATCTGAGGAGAATTGGTAGTGTATAAAAACATTGCTATGTGGATTTCTGCATTGTGTTACTGTTGGCTGAAGGTTAATAGAGAGTTACAAAACATACTCAATTACAGTGTTTCTATTAGTAGGTACCAGGTGCCTATGTAAGCAGCTCTGTGGGAGTGGAAACCATTTTTTTTTAAATAAAATAAATCTGCATGTATATAGAATAAATAAATGTAATGTATGTTTCTGATATAAGTATTAAATTAGAAAAGATAAAAAAACGAAAGACTTCCATATACCTTTAAAATTATACTATGACTATCCAAACCCACAAAATAATGTAAAAGGGAAGTAAGTTGAAGCATTGGTGATCTATCCTCATATATTAATTCAAAGTACCTTAATAAACATGTAGCAAATATGCCAAAAGTATTACACAAACATAAAGTCCACATTCTAATCCTACAGATACTGTGTATCACCAGACCACTGCCAGTCCTTAATACTATAATTGGATGTTATTATCCAGTTCCTTATATGAATAGTTATCTTATGTTACTTAAAGAACTCAATACAACAATATATATAGGGAAGTTTTTAATCGCAATTTAATCAAGCTGTATATTTTTAACTCATGAGGTACTAGGGAAAGGTGGCAGTAATCACTTTAAACGGTTTCCAGTTGCCTGGTTACTTAACCTGAGTGAGTTGTCTTATGTGCTATAAAAGATTTTAGTGATACCAATAAAAGTAAAAATTTTATAAAAGATAAAAGTGTAAGATAAACTGCGATTCTTGTAAAAGTTATATTTCTTTTTTGTGTTTACACATTGTTAAAAATCGCAGATTATCAGTATGAATATTCAAAAAACTATTTAAATTGATAGAATGATTTTTTCCTCTAAAATAATTATATATATATATATATATATATATATATATATATATATATTTATATATATTTATAAATTCTGTGCATAAGTAACTTTGTTCATATAGAACAACAATATTCTACTAATCTCTGACATGATTTGTTTTGTACTCCAAGGCCAAACAGTTATTCTAGGTGTATTTCGATCCCCTACTTTAACATTGCAATTGTCCTTGATGATAGTAACATCTTTTCTTGGGTTTATATCTAGGAGGGGTTGAATATCCTTATAGAACTGGACAACTTCAGCCTCTTCAGCATCCATGTTTGGGACATAGACTTGGATCACTGTGATGTTAAATGACTTGTCTTGAATAAAAATTTAAATCATTCTGTCATTAATTCAGTTGTGAGTGCTGTTTTGGTCACTCTTTAATAGATTATGATGCCTACTACATTTCCTCTGTGGAACTCTTGACCACAGTAGAAGCCCTAGTGCTTGTCTGATATGAAATGTCGAATTCCAGTCAATTTGAGTTCATTAATTTCTAGGATATCAATATTTAACTTTGTCATCTCATTTTTGATCACGTCCAGTTTGCCTAGTTTTAACATTCCAGGTTCCTATGCTGAATTGTTGTTTGCAGCAGCTGACTTTCCTTTCCCCTCCAGATACTTCCACAGCAGGGTGTCCTCTTAACTTTGGACAAGCCACTTCCTTAGATTTAATGCTACTTATATTTGCCTTTTGCTTTCCCCAGAAATGCTGTAGGTACCTTCAGACTTGAGGGGCTTATCTTCCGGTGCCATATCATTATATCTCTGGTTGTGGTTTTTCATTAAAAAAAATTTGTAAAAATACTGGAGTGCTAGTTCCTTCTCCAGTGGACCATGGTTTATCTGACCTCTCATGGTATAGCTCACAGCTTCATTAAAGTACACAAGGCCCTTCACCACAACAAGGTAGCAATCCAGAAGAGGACAATCACCATGGAATATGTTTTTTTTTTACTCCATATTAACCATCAATTAACAACAATAAAGGCATGAAACTATTTACAGTATGTTAAATGGTAATTAAATATTTCAGACTTCAATGTAAGTTTACATTAAAAAATGCATTTTTATAAGATTCAATTAATAAAGTTCTTGTTGTTAACTATAATGTTTATTATACTAAATGTGTAACTTTTGCGCTGTCTCTTTATGTCTGCTTCAAAACAATAAAAATCACTTGCTCATAAAAATGTTTCCAAATGTAATTTTATGGTTCAAGTTTTCATTCATTGTAGGGACTTCCTATAGCATTCCTTTTTGTAGCATTGACACATGTGAGTAAAATAAAGGAAAACTAATGCCAATAATGTAAATAAATTACTATTTAAATAGTTTTAATGGTGGCATCAGTTTATTATTTTCGTATACTACACTTATAGTTTTTACTGGTAGTTAGGATTATTTAGGATTACCATGGGGGTCTATATAGGAACACAGTGGTAGTGTGTGGCTAGGTCCGTAGCATGGGCCTGCATGACTAGGTAGTGTCCTAATTGGAATCCTGTGGCATAGGCGTTATATATAAAGTCTGTGTATGATGATACTATAGTTTAAAACTGTTAATTACTATTTGTAAAGATTAATCACAATTTTGAAATAACAGGAAACAATTTAAAGTAATGTTTGAAAGAAGAACATCTTTATGGATAACATTAATGCTAAGTAGTGGATTTATTTGGATGACCTCCCTTATAATCAACTGCTTGAACATCCACACAACAGTCACATTTTTTGAAGTTTGTCTCATTTAAGGCAACTACCAACAAAAAATAGAAATAGTATATTGAACGAAGAAAGAGCAACAAAAATTGTATTTACTTTGGTTTAAAGTAGTAGTAATCATGTACTTTTGTTTTTGCAGTAATCAGCAAAAATGTTACTGTTATCAAAAATTGTATAAAAGAACAAAAACATTTCTATATTTATGTATATTTACAACATAGATGTTAATTATTTGTATTTTTTTATCATTACAATAAAAAATATTTGGAAAAAAAATCTTAAACTCTACAATATACAAAGGTGGTTTAGACACAGATCGTGTATTTTTACAGTGTAGGAGTGGCACACAGAACAAATGTGCAGCAATATTATTATTATTATATTTGTAGAATTTTCCTTATCAAAATATAAAGACTAGACCGACAGGAAAGATTGTTCAGATAAATGCATACCATGCCCATGTACTTACTGATAGTTTGATTACACTACATATTTTTATTTTATTATGAGCTATATAGTTGGTGGTCAGCCAACTCAAATGGAAGGATTTGATGGCCCGATGTGAGGGGCCTGCTCCTGCAAGCTCATATTCTGTAGGCTATGAGGAAGCAAGAGGGAGAAATATGTTAGATGTGAGCAGTGATTGACAGTGGTATGGAAGGTGGATGGGATTCTAGTTCTAATAAGGTAGTTAGGTAGTGTCTGTACCAGGAGATCTGGTAATTTTCATTTGGAACCAGAATGATTTATGATGAATAGTGAATTCTAAGTAAATGAGATGGGTGATAATGCTGGGATATGTGAAGTGGACCAGATGCATTGTGGAATGGGAATGGAGATTGTCTATTATAGATTCTGTTGGTATGGCATTATTGTTGAGGAAATGTTGTCCTGAATACATTTCTTACACTACTAAAGTAAGTCCATTTCTTATACTATAAATTGGTTCCAGAATTGTCAGTGAAAGATGAAAACTATGTAATTTTAAATATTTATTGACATAGAGAGAACATATATAATGACACAACTGTAAGCAACTTACTGTAGTTTTTGCATCAACTATAATAATTTTGGTAAGTGTGTAATTTTCCAGGGGAGCCTACACACTTACCACTACTTCCTAAGTCAGAGCTGTGAGCATGGGGCGGGGGGACACAGAGTAGAGGGGGAGGAAAAGACACAGGGAAGGGGAGAGGGAGAGAACAACAAAGGGGAGGGGAGAGATGGAGGAAAAGACACAAGGGAGAGAAGGGTGACACAGGGAAAGGGTTGAAGGGGGGAAGGGACACAAGGGAGGGAGGGGGAGAGAGAATTTTTAAATTATTCCGTAATTTTTGACGGGCAATTTAATAGTTTGTTAATATTATTGGATATTTTATATCTGCTATATGGAAGAACTGGTTCAGTGTTCATACCTAGAATTAATCAATTTGGAAATCATGTAAAACTGTGTAACTTGGGGATTGACTACATTAATTATTAGCATTTGTGTAGGACATGAGATCTCCATACCACCCCAGTCAAGATATTGTCATAAAAAGGTTTATAAGAGGTAATGGTCCATGTAGCCCTAGTATATATTTATAAGTGTCTAGAAAGTATCTGAAATATGTATTTTTTAAATAATTTCGATTTAACACCATTGGATGCCAAAATATTTATATGAACACTGTTATAATGTTCACTACCCAGCAAAATCGTTAAATTCTAAGTATAGAATAGGAAAATTCGCTGGATTGGTAATCTATATGTAATGTGGTAATTACTTTAAATCACACAAGATATGAGTCCCACTTTGGACACTTTCAATACAATATTTTGCTGTACATTATCCTTTTTATGAATATGAGTTTATGCTTACTCATTCAACTTTTTCAAGGTTGTTTGAATTTATCTCCATAAATGGTGGCAAATTGTCATTTGGCATCCACTATTCATGCATTAAAAATATAGTAAATGTCCTGTTTCTAATACTATCCTGGAAATAATTTGTTTTTATTGCGTTGTGACAGAAATGATGCAGGAATATCCTCTGACAGAATACTTGACCTTCTCTTGTTACATATTTTGACTGATACTGCTATAGATTTATCAACATTTAAGGAAGCTATAAGGAGGCTGCAAAGGATGACACTTATTCTCTATGGTAAATTAAAAATGTGCTGCCTCTGAGAACTTTATTGATTGTGACCAATAGTAAGTATATGGATGCATAAAAATATGTACTGAGAGAAATAAAAAATTACAGTTTTTGAATGCTTAAAAATAAAATTGTTAGATTTTAAAGAATAAGTAAGAAAACTGTTAAAAACAAAAAGATCATCTGTTCCACTAATATACAAACCTAATCTCACAACCTGTATACCAGTGACCAGCTATATATAAAATATAAATCCCTAAAAATAATTGAATAAAATAAATAACTCAAAACACCCTTGTGAAACTATGAACTTCAGCATTCAGCTACTTTATTATTTTCTTACTATTATAACAGTTTGAAATGTGAGTGAATAAATAAATAAATACATAAATTGAGAAACTGAAAGAATTAGTAATAGTTTATTTGTTTTATTGTGATTATTGGATAATTTATTGGATAATTATACAAGGGTATAAGGGGTTATACATTTTATTCACTTATTTTTAGGGATATATTATATTTAATATTTAATTGGTCACAGCTTATAATATTGTGTATATTGGTGGCACAGAGGCCATTTTGTTTTTTTGTACATTTTTTGTTGTAAGCTGGCAGAATCACAACAGCTTCCGAAAAGAATTATTTTTCAGCATACAGCCATGTTAGTAATTTGATAAAGATAATTGTTAATAAAGGACATCTTTCTGGAAAACACAAACCATTATTTTTAAGAAATGTGAATAGTCATATACTTGAACACAATCCAGTTGCTTTACATTACAGAAATCTGCATCATCTGATAGAAGCAACCGATTAACAACTCTGTAATCAAATAAGTATTAATTTGACATATACAGCTGTAGTATGATAATTCATACTAACACACATATATAAATATTAAATAGTTTACATGAGCTGTAATGTGAATAAGAGCAGATCAAACATACCATATTTGAAACAGTAACAGCAAAAACTCTCTGATAAACCAATATTTTTGCTCTAACCACAAAGATTTTAAAGATCTTGTTCAATCACATCCAACTCTCAGGTACATCTCTCAGACAATGCCCCTCTGAGCTCCATCAAGTTTATGCTCATTGCTTCAGTGGGCTCATTTATCCATCTCCGCCTCTGTCATCCCTCTGCTTCTTGTGCCTTCAAACTTTCCCAGCATCAGTGTCTCCTTTCGGGAATCCTGGTGTCTCATGATATGGCCAAAATATTTGAGCTTCAACCTCATGATCATACCTTCCAGTGAACAGTTTGTCTTGATTTCCTGAAGTACTGATGTAATGGATCTTCTTGCAGTCCAATGGACTCTAAGTAGTTTTTGCCAACACCACATTTCAAAGGTGTCAATTCTACAGCCTTCAGACTTCTTTATGATCCAGCTCTCACATCTGTATGTTACTACTGGGAATACCATAGTTCTAGTTGTTTAATATCTTTTCTGTTTACTAGCTTGTCCAAGCTTGCCATAGCTTTCCCCCCAGAAGCAAACATCTCTTAATGTCATAGCTACTGAGATCTTGAATTCCAGAAAAATAAAAACTGCCACTGCCTCCACTTCTTCCATGTCTATTTGCCAGGGACATAGATTGACATTTGCCATGATCTTCCTCTTTTTAATGTTGAGCAGCAGGCCAGCTTTTGCACAATCTTCTTTTATCTGAGGTTGTTGAGATTTCTTCCAGCAATATTGATTGCTGCTTTATTATTATTATTATTATTATCGTTTATTTGTAACGCGCCAACATATTCCGTAGCGCTATACATAAGTCATTCGGCCCAGCCTTAGACATGATGTGCTTAGCGTATAAGTTTAATAAATAAGGTGACAATATACAACCTTGTCACCCCCCTTTTCCAATCTTGAACCATTCTGTTTTCCCATGTTCGGTTCGGACCGTGGATTCTGGGTCCACATAAAGATTCTTTAAGAGGAGGATAAGATGATCTGGTTCTCCCATCTCTTTAAGAACTTGCCACATTTTGTTGTGATTCACACAGTCAAATTCATTAGAATGGTCTATGAAGCAGAAGTACATGCTTTTCTGGAACTCTCTTGCTTTCTCTATCAACCATCGGACATTGGTATTTTGATCTCTTGTACCTCTTCCTCTGCAGATCCCTGCTTGCACATCTGCTTGCACATCTGGTAGTTCTCCATTCATATATTGTTTGAGTTGAGCTTGTAGAATCTTAAGCATTACCTTGCTGGCATGTGAAATTAGTGCAATTGTTCAATAATTGGAGCACTCTTTGGCACTGTCTTTTTTGAGGATTGGGATATAGACTGGCCTTTTCCAGTCTATTGGCCAAATGTGTTGGTATAAGACAAGTAACACTTTGAGAGCATCAACTTGTAGAATTTTGTATAGTTCAGTTGGAATTCCATCAACTCCTACAGCCTTGTAATCAGCAAGGCATCCTAGGGCCCATCTCACTTTGCTCTCTAACACGTCTGGCTCCAGCTCATTGGACAAATTATTGAAGCCATCACTTTCTGTATAGATCTTCAGTGTATTCCTGTCACCTCTTCTTTATCTGATCATCTTCTGTTAAATTCCTACCATTTTTTCCTTTTATCATGAAAGGTGCATTTGAGATCCCTAATTTTCATGAAGAGATCTCTTGATTTACCCATTCTGTTATTTTCTACTAATCTCTGACCTTCTTCATTTTGTACTCCAATTCCAAACTTGACAGTTATTCTAGGTGTCTTTTGATTCCCTACTGTAGCATTCCAATCTCATATGATGACAGTAACTTTTTTTCTTGGGTTTATATCTAGGAGGTGTTGAATATCTTTGTAGTATAGGAAAATTATATCTTCATCAGAATCTATGGTGGGAGTATAGACTTAGATCAATGTGATGTTAAATGGCTTGCCTTGAATTTGAATGGAAATCATTCGTTCATTTATTGGGTTGTAACTGGGTATTGATTGGCCACCCTTTAACTGACTATAAGGGCTTCTCCACTTCTTCTGCAGGATTCTTGACCTCAGCATAAGATCTGGTGGTTGCCTGATGGGAAATTTTCTATTCCAGTCCATCTAAGTTCCCTAATTCCCAGGATATCAATGCTTAACCTTGTCATCTCATTCTTGACCACGTCTAATTTGCTTTGGTTCATAATTCTAATTTTCCAGGTTCCAATGCTGAATTTTTCTTTGCAGCAGACACATCCGCACCTGGGTGTCCTTTTGGCTTTGGCCCAACCACTTCATTAGATCTGGTGTTACTTGTACTGGCCCTCTGCTCTTCTTCGGTAATGTGGTAGGCACCTTCTGACCTGAGGGATATTGTTATGTCTCTGGTTGTGCCTATATAGCTATATATAAATTTATCTTACCAACGTTACTGGAGTGAGTTGCAGTTTCCTTCTTCAGTGGACTGAGATTTGTCTGACCTCTCTGCCATGACCTGCCCATCCTGAATTACCCTAAATGGTATAGCTCACAGCTTCATTGACATACACAAGCCCCTTCACCATGACAAAGTAGCGATCCAGAAGGTGGAGATCTCCCTAAATAACATCATTTAAAAAATCATCAATTAAAACCTCTCAATATCCTTAACTGTAAAACTCCTTATTAATATAGTAACTAATGTATCTGTCTTTATAGCAAATTATGCATATGTATCATTGCAAAATTAATCAATTGCCTTTAAATGTGTCTCTATGAATGTAATCAAAATTATCATAATTATTTGGATTTTAAAGAGAGTTATGTTTAAAAAGAAATAGTTACTGTGAAATTGTTTTTACTCATTTTAATTCCTAGCAAATCTGAACAAAATCAACATTTTCAGTTCACTCCCTGCTTGGGAGAATACATATAAGTATGTAAGTGAATGTTCCACAGCACAAGCCAACTGCAACGCATCTTTTCTCCACTTCTGAGAAGAGTAAAAACAGACAGGAGAAGTGAGCCTGCCATTTGGATAAGGATTTTGTAATAACAATGCTGCTGAAAAGAGAGCAGACAGTGTCTATTTTGTATGCTGACTACTCTAGCCATACATTAGGGTATACTTATATGATGTTTGTAATAAAATGATAACAGTTTAAGATGATTACAAACTGTCAATTGTTGAAACTCTACAGTTTAATGAAATGCCAACAAATATAAACCAATGCTCTTGTGTCACAAAATAAATGAATAAAAACAAAATAATGTTTTTTTAATGAATGTTTTCAAAGTTCAGTCCATCATTATTAGATATTTTTTTATATTAGTTGTGTTACACCCACCCTCAAAAACCCTCATCTGACTCTGACGTTGCATATAACTACCGCCCTATGTCTCTACTTCCCCTGGCTTCCAAACTGCTGGAGCGGCTCGTCTATAACCGCCTTACCAGCTTTATTTCCTCTAACTCCCTTCTTGACACCTTCCAATACAGCTTCTGGCCCCAACACTCCACTGAGACAGCTCTCAGTAAAGTCACTAATGACTTGCTTACCGCAATGTCAAAAGGTCAATTTTCGATTAATTCTTCTTCTAGATCTCTGTGCTGCATTTGACACAGTCTACCATTCACTTCTACTCCATATCCTCTCCTCCCTTGGTATTCAAAACACTGCTCCGCTGGTTCTCATTATACCTGCGAAATCGATCATTCAATGTCTCCTTCTCCAACACCTCTTCTTCTCCTCACACCCTGTCTGTTGACGTACCCCAAGGATCTGTCCTTGGCCCCCTCCTCTTCTCCATCTACACATCCTCACTTGGTACCCTGATAAACTCTTTTGGGCTTCAGTATCAGCTCTATAAAGATGACACCCAAATCTACCTCTCAGCACCAGATCTATCCCCCTCTCTTCTAACACACATCTCCAACTGCCTCTCTAGTATATCCTCTTGGATATCCACCCACCATCAAACTCAACATATCTAAGACTGAACTCCTAATCTTCCCTCCTTCTCCCACAGCATCAATTTCTCACATCTCTCTCACAGTCAACAACAACATCATCAACCCCACCTCCCAAGCCTGTTGTCTTGGGGTTCTACTGGACCCCGTCCTGACTTTCAACCGTCACAGAAAGACACTACCTAAATCTTGTCCTCTCCATCTAAAAACACATAATCTCTGGACTTGACTACTGCAACTTGCTTCTTGTTGGCCTATCCATTACCCGACTATCTCCACATCAATCCATTATGAATGCCCCTGCTAGACTTATCTTCCGTACACAATGTTCAGTGTCGGCATCACCTCTCTGTCAATCACTCCACTGGTTTCCCTTAGCCTCTAGAATAAAATTTCAAATCATGATCCTAACTTACAGAGCCCTCAACAATAGTGCTCCCCTATACATCTCTGCTCTCATCTCCAAATACTTCCTCACCCGCCCTCTTCGTTCTGATAATGACCCTCTTCTTTCTACAACTCTTGTCACCTCCTCTCACTCTTGCCTTCAGGACTTTGCTCGCGCTGCCCCTAATCTCTGGAACTCCTTGCCTCACTCCACCAGATTATCCTGCTGCCCCAAAGCATTCAAATCCTCACTAAAAACATATGTCTTTAAAGAAGCATATCACCTTCCACCCTAACATGCTCATCACCTCTCTCTTCCTCCTTTACCACTCACAATACCTTTATATTGTAAGTCTGCAAGTTTCAATCCTGCAATGTGCTTTGGGAAATCACCATGGACACTGATTGCAAGCTCAAAGACAGGGCCCTCCTTGTTTTGTTATGTGTTCATTTGTATTTATTTTTGTCTGGAACCTAACTTATGTACAGCGCTACCGAATATGTTGGCGTGTTATAAATAAATGATAATAATAACGATAATAATAACAATCCACAGGGTTTATGTAAACCAAAGCTCTCTTCCTCCAGTAGAACTGCAGGGGTTGACATTCCTGCTCCTAGGCAGAACTGATTTAAGTCGTCTGTAAAGTTCTGTTTTCCTGACCAGGGGACTTTTGGATCCTGTAGCCATTTCGAGTATAGAGCAGTAACTCCAATGCTTGACCACAAGATATTACTGCAGGACGTTAGGATAATTACAGGCCCTTTGTTTATGTTGCCGCCAAGGTGGGCAAGCTATGATTGAGTGATGCTAATCTGGGTGGGGGATTTGAATGTGTTCAGCCCACTGTGATGTAACTGGGAGAGGGAAATCTTTTGTCTGTCGTCAGTTCCTTTTTTAGAAATGCAGTAAGAGGGTCCATATGAAACCATGATTTGGAAATACATAGACTATGGTGTATATCTTTAAGAAGGACTGATATGACTGCCAGTCACCAAGAAGGCCCATTCCTTCAACGAAGATCCCCTATGTAGTGGGGAATTCCTGTGATCAAAGGCAGGGATTGTCTGTGGCTAAATAGAGCCACTTTTTAGGATCTTCACAACTGCGCCTGAAGTATGGAAGGGCTACTTTTAGACTGATTGTTTGGAGTTTGTCTGACCTGGAGAAATATGCACTCAGTAAAGCAAAGTGGAGACCTAGAAATTTTAAGAAATATACAGGCTAGTGGTTTTACAAAGTATTGGACTGTTTGTTTGTTTTTTGTGTGCTTCACCCAGGTTTAGCTGGATAAAAGCTAGTTAGTTAGGATAACTGTTTATTGATTAAGGTAGTGCTTATGTGGAATCTAAGCCTAATATTTTAATCGTTTTTTTTGTACTCAAAGTGCCTGAAATGCGGGCACAAAACTAGAGGATACTGTTAACTTGTTATAGTGTGTATATATGATATTAATATCGCTGACAGAATACTTTGCCCAGCCCATTTTATCAAAATTGTTCTTAATTAAACACTTCACGTCTTTGGAATACCTTACCAAAATTGATTAGCTTTAAAAATAGATAACATTTCCCATAATGTCCAAAATAAACAAAGTAAATTGCATATAATTAAATTAATATACTCCTTAAAGTACAGGCACATATGGTAATAAACATGTTATCCTTTTTTCCAGAAAATTGGAAAACTTACAATTACTTTTTATTCTGAACACTTGTGCATTTTCAAATTTCCTAAAGGATCAGACAAAGTCTATATTATTTAGGCAATACTTCTTAAAATTACAACTGCCTTTGATTTGCAGACAATAAATCTTGACCTTTTATATGCAATTTTTTTAGCTATTATTTGAGCCAATTTTCCTTATTAATATTTTTCATTTCTTAGAATCAGTTATATTGTTAGTTATGCCAGCATGGAAAAGTCTGATTGAATCATTATGCTTATCTCTGTGTTTAATTTCAATAGGCACATTTTTGAAATACTACTTTTTTTTTAACATATTCAACATGGTTGCAGCTAAAATAAAACAATTAAACTTTGTTCCAGGTTTGTCGAGAAAACACGTCATACGGTAAATACATTTTATATTGTTGTAAAATGAATGGGAACTTAAATCAAGTTATTTAACAGTATAAACAGAGTCAACAATTGTCTCAATGGAGAGCAACTACTTAGAAATTACTTCCACACAGCAGAGGCTGGGCCCAAAGCCTCATGGACTCATCAGTAATTACTGCCAAAGATCTCTCAGTACACTCCAATGAGACACTTCTTGACATTACTCATGCCATTTTAAAGAAGTTGATCTAAGCCCCACTTGTATTTCAACAATGTTAAATATATGTAATGAATGTCATGTTTTCTTGACAATATTGTCAAGAATCTGTTGAAGAATCTAGCAACACTAGAACAGAACAAAATTGAATTTGCACATCTAGATCCATGACAAGTGTGCCTCAAAGAGTTTAAACAAGTATATCCTAACCCCACACAATATTTTGATATATTTTAGTTTAATCTTGTAAATTAATTAATAAGAAGGACAAATCCATCTGAAATGCTGTTTGTTCATCATTTCTAAAGAGTTGGGGTCTTGAACAAACTCTCATGGAATGCGAAGTGAATTCCAAGAAAGTAAAAATTTAACTGTGTATAATTGAATGAGTAGTTGAGAGAGGTTTTGATAAAAGGAGGAAAGGCATGAGTTCATGGAGGTTTGGATGAGTCATGGAGACGTATATGGAAAGAAAGACTACTATATGAAACTAATAATATTCAGCACAGATATAAATAAACTTATAATTGTATCTAGACATATATTGATACAGTCCTAATGGTATATTTTGAATGAAAAAAGAAAACTTTTGTATAGCTCACAAAAAACAATATTTAGCTAACAACCCTGAATTTATCAATTTGTTGAAGTTCAAAGAAACCCACCTGCTTCAAAGTGTCTAATTATAAAGACTATTCGCTGAAACTCAGAATGAAGGATATGTGCACAGGACAGAAGTGTATGTGAATATTTTAACTTGTAGAAGTTTTCTTCATTATACAGGACAAAAAGTATTTTATAGTATAGTATTTAAATAAAATGAAATGTGATTTGGTGATGTATTGATGGTATTAGTGCGCTTGAAAGGAAAAAAGTGTGGGTTTAGTAAATTATTGGGAGTCCAAATATGGTAATAAATGTATTGTAATGTAAACCTTTAGTGAATTGTTTTATAAAATAGTTCATAAAGAGTGTATGGGACAAAATATCTCAATTACCCTGTAAAAACATATTACAATGGTTGAACTAACAGAAACGCAGTAAGAGTGAAATTAATATTGGTATATCATGTTATATGACATATTACCGTACTAACATTCAGTTTCCCATCATATACTATAGCATGTTTTATTTAGGATATCCTACTTTTTTATAGTCATTTGAAGAGTGTGTTTGTTCTTTAATCTCAGCAGATAAGTTGCCTTGGTTTCAGTACATTTTGTTTCCAAGAATAATTCTATGCTTTGTATGCATTCCCAAATAAAATATTGACATTGATATCAATTCATAATTTAGTTCTGTTTTGATGTAATACATTAAAATCCATAATTAAATAAAAAATAGTGATACAGATATTTTTCAGACCTGGATAGGAGAAATAAATCTTATTGGAATTTGATTTGTAAAGGTAAATGAAACAAACAATAATTAAATATAAACATAGGGCCCTATTAAATTCGAGCTGCGTTAATTATAGGTGAAAACGCAAGTCCTACGTAGTTTAAAAATGAAACCATTTCCGACGCTATTAAATTCCAAGTGCTGCGAGATACGAGCGATGGATGCGAATGCGTAAACGTTAGGATTTGCGCATGAGTTACGATATCTCGGATCCCTTTGCGTATGAAAAGAGCGCGAAATACGTGATACGTACCACTTAACCTGACGGCAGTATGCCTTTAAAAGGGAGCCAAAAACAGAACATAATTGACTGTGCTGGAGCTTTTGCAAGTAGACACACAGGTCTAGGCGTTGGTGGGTTTTTGGAGAGCAAGGAGAGAGGGAAGAGAGAGGAGAGAGGAGAGAATTTCAATTTTGAACTAGCAGATAATTTAACCCTTTGTTTACAATACACATAATTACTGATATCACATAATTCACACACATAGATTAATACGTACACATAGCAACACCTAGTGGTAGGCCACTGCACACCTACACCCCCCCCCCCAAGACCTCCCCCCCCCCTCCCCCCACACATAATACTACACATAATACTTGCATCTTTTTTTACCTCCTAAACCAACACAAAGATTATCTTGCTTTATTGTTAATTTTTTTTTGGAGGAGTTTAGAGGAGAGGAGGTGGTAAGGCAAGAGAAGCGCGGAGGAGAGTGAGGAGAACATCTGAGGAGAGGAGGAGGATGAGGAGGAGAGGAGGAGGAGGAGGGAGAGGAGGAGGAGGGAGAGGAGGAGGGAGAGGAGGAGGAGGGGGAGGAGGAGGGAGAGGAGGAGGAGGTGGAGGGAGAGGAGGAGGAGGAGGAGGAGGTCGAGGGAGAGGAGGAGGAGAGCAAGGAGGAGAGCAGGGGGGGAGGGAAGTGCCCCCAGAGCTAGGCATTCTAGTGGAAGGGGCAGAGGGTCAGGGGCCTGATCCCTTGGTGGGAGGTAGTGGGGATGAGGGAGCGGCCCCAGGGATAGAAGAGGAAGACCAGGCACCGTCTGTAAGGCAACGGGTTGTGGCAAGGCCCAGGGCCCCCAATTACAGCCGAGAGGAGATCCAGGTTCTCCTCAGGGAAATCTGTGCCCGCCAGGGAATTATATGTGGTGGCAGAGACATTAATGCCAGCCAGAGGCAGCAGGCCTGGTCCCAAATTGCCAGAGCTGTGTCGGCAGTAGGGGTTACTAATAGGGACTGGAGGTTAGTGCGGCACAAATTTGACGATTTAAAGATGGCTGTGAAATGAAAGATGTCCAATGAGGCAGCAGCAGCACGTCAGACTGGTGGTGGGCCCGCGGTCACTTATGTTTATAAGGAATGGGAGAGGACAGTGATGCGCTTCATCCCTTCTGAATCTGTGGTGGGAATACCAGGCCAGATGGACATAGATCGTCCTAACACCCTGCAACGTGAGTATCATATCACACACATGGTTGGCTGAGATTGTGGGGGGATGGGCTGGCTAAAAGCCTGCAGATAACATGCTGTATGTATGTATGTATGTATGTATAAATAGGCTTGTGTTCTGGCTGTTGTATATAATGAGCTGTATCCCTCTAGAACAGGGGTGGGTAAGGAGGGCCACATACATGCCGGACTTTCAGGATATCATGCTGTATGTATGTATGTATGTATAAATAGGCTTGTGTTCTGGCTGTTGTATATAATGAGCTGTATCCCTCTAGAACAGGGGTGGGTAAGGAGGGCCACATACATGCCGGACTTTCAGGATATCATGCTGTATGTATGTATGTATGTATAAATAGGCTTGTGTTCTGGCTGTTGTATATAATGAGCTGTATCCCTCTAGAACAGGGGTGGGTAAGGAGGGCCACATACATGCCGGACTTTCAGGATATCATGCTGTATGTATGTATGTATGTATAAATAGGCTTGTGTTCTGGCTGTTGTATATAATGAGCTGTATCCCTCTAGAACAGGGGTGGGTAAGGAGGGCCACATACATGCCGGACTTTCAGGATATCCTTTTTGGGCACAGGTGAGTCAATCAGGATGACTGAAAAGGCGATTGTCTCACCTGTGTGGCCCTCCAGGCCCGAACCTGCCCACCCTTGCTCAAGAATTATATGGCCTCCTACACCCCTGCCCACACACTGGGATAATTCACATCCAATAGCACTGTAAGCCCTATGGTTGACTAAAAATTTATGGGGCGACAATAACCATTTCAGACCTGGTAGCAAACCTATCATGTTCATAATTTGTCTCCCTGATATGTCAATTTCTAATTATATCCAGATTAATTGCAATAGAGCAGGGTGTCCAAAGTCAAACTTGCTGTGCTGCGCACAGGCCTGTATATGTGGATTTCCTTTATGTGAACAGATGAGTCAATTAGACTTAATGACTTGGAGAATGATATTCTCAGCTGGGTGCAGCATGGCTATCCACAACTGCAGGCCTGACTTTGGCCTCCACTGCGATCGAGAATAAAAATTTGGCTGTGCGGCATATGTGGATACAGACTCTGTAGCACTGCATGTGTGTCATATACTGTCCTAACCTGGCCCATGTCTCAGCTGCATATTAACAACCATTGCTGGAAACTTGTCCGATTGGTCAGTCTCACACACTGCACAGCAGATGCAGCAGAGCACGTGTCTGAGGCACATGCAGTACACATTCATATGAGCCATGATCCACAATGCTCATTATGCAGCCCGTGGCTCATCTGTGTAACACAAGCACCACAGTCACTCACAGGTGACCATGATGTCAATGATATGTAAATGCATAGCTGGCAATTGTGTATGGCAACCAACTGAAATATATGTTTATTCCATTGCAGTATCCCCAGATTCAGAAGAGGAGGAGGCAGGAAGAGCTGAAGTGGCCCAGGACATTCAGGAGGGCCCGGGACCATCCACATCACTTGCTCATACGGAGCGGGAAGTGATGCCCGGGCCCTCTTCGGCGTGGCCACCTCAGGGCCTGCACCAGCCACACCATCCTGTGCCTCTCTCAGCGGCTCCACCCTCAGCGGCTCCATCCTCAGCGGCTCCACCCTCAGCGGCTCCACCCTCAGCGGCTCCACCCTCAGCGGCTCCACCCTCATCCTGGGCTCCTCCCTCATCCTGGGCTCCTCCCTCATCCTGGGCACAGCCCTCATCTGGTGCTCCACCCTCACCCTGGGCACAGCCCTCACCCTGGACACAGCCCTCACCCTGGACACAGCCCTCACCCTGGACACAGCCCTCACCCTGGGCACAGCCCTCACCCTGGGCTCCCCCCTCATACTGTGCTCCCCCGACATACGGGGCACCGCACTCAGCCTGGGCTCCACCATGGGCCCCGGGAGGAGGTGCCCCGGCAGGAGGTGCCCCGGGAGGAAGTGCCCCGGGAGGAAGTGCCCCGGGAGGAAGTGCACCGACCACAAGTGCCCCGGCCCCAAGTGCCCCGGCCGGAAGTGCACCGGCCACAAGTGCACCGGCCCCAAGTGCCCCGGGAGGAGGTGCCCCGGGAGGAGGTGCCCCGGGAGGAAGTGCCCCGGGAGGAAGTGCCCTGGGAGGAAGTGCACCGGCCACAAGTGCACCGGCCCCAAGTGCCCCGGGAGGAGGTGCCCCGGGAGGAGGTGCCCCGGGAGGAAGTGCCCCGGGAGGAGGTGCCCCGGGAGGAAGTGCCCCGGCCACAAGTGCACCGGCCCCAAGTGCCCCGGGAGGAGGTGCCCCGGGAGGAGGTGCCCCGGGAGGAAGTGCCCCGGGAGGAAGTGCCCCGGGAGGAAGTGCCCCGGGAGGAAGTGCACCGGCCACAAGTGCACCGGCCCCAAGTGCCCCGGGAGGAGGTGCCCCGGCCGGAAGTGCCCCGGGAGGAAGTGCACCGGCCACAAGTGCACCGGCCCCAAGTGCCCCGGGAGGAGGTGCCCCGGCCGGAAGTGCCCCGGGAGGAAGTGCACCGGCCACAAGTACACCGGCCCCAAGTGCCCCGGGAGGAAGTGCACCGGCCACAAGTGCACTGGCCCCAAGTGCCCTGAGAGGAGGTGCCCCAGCCGGAAGTGCCCCGGGAGGAAGTGCCCCGGGAGGAAGTGCCGCGGAGTCGCCGGCCGCGGAGTCGCCGGCCGCGGAGTCGCCGGCCGCCCAGCCGCCAGCCGCCCAGCCGCCAGCCGCCAGACCTCCAGGTCCTCTGCCACATCTCCCTGCCCAATTACAGAACATCATGTCTCACATTGACGAAGAGGACCAGGCCCAAAGCCAGCTAGCAAGTCAAATGCTGGCCATCAGTGCAAATCAATTGGCAGTTAGCAGGGCCATCCTGGCTGGAAATAGGGTCATCTCAGCCACCACACGGGCCATATATGCTGAGATGAGGAGGCACAACCGAAGGATGGAGAGATATGAGGAACGCGCAAGCCGGGAGAGACGCGCATTATTGCGTAATCTCCGTCGGCAGCCCATACCTCTCCAGCCTTCGGTGGTCCAATCTCAACCTGAAATGTCTGCCTCCTCATCTCAGACATCGCCCACCCATGAACCCCAGCCACCTGCTGTAGTGGCACCCCCTGATCCCACACCAAGGCGTGGAAGAGGGAGACGGGCCGCGGGCACAGACGGTGGGGGCCCGCTAACTCGGAGTAGGAGGTGTTAGGACCATCCGAGAGGGCCTCCTGACCACTCCTCACAGAATACAGATTGTTATACATGTTGACATAATATTGGCTACAGAGTGTGTACATGTCTGGTTATGTTGAACATTTTAACAATTGATGTTCAATGTGGATTGACCTTGAGCTTAAATGCTGTATTTAATCATAATATTGTTCGGAATGAGACATTGTTTTTGTCTTTGTAGGTGTTAATAGCCAAATCTCACAACTATGAAGACATTTTATTCATCTTCGAGCAGTACAATACCATCATGTGAGTAAACACTCAAACCAGTTCCCAACGGGCATTCTATCAGGATTATTCCCCACTGCAGATGGCTCTGAAATTAAATATATGACTCCATATCTTTTCACTAAGAAACATGACTGTGTGATCTTCCATTATAATGATCAGTGTCCAGGCTATCGAGTTGCACAGTCCCATTACTATCTGCTAATCCAAACCAGCAATTCCACATAAGTTTATAGCATTCCATCCCGTTAACATTATGAAATTGGCTTCAGTTTTTTCATGTCATCCAAACCAAAGTGCCAATTTCCAGGGTTTGACTTCATGATCAATGTGCATGTGTTTAGGGGTAATGTGAACAGTGTAATCTGTCTGGCCTTGGTACCACCCATTTAGAAGTGAGATGTGATATCAGCATGGCACAACTATTCCACATAGATAGTGATAGTACATTTTGCTGAAGGATTGTGTTCACAGTGAAGCATGCCTTGTCGTATTCCACATCCTAAGCATATTCCTGGAAGGCTGACTGAACAGGATAGAATAAATATGGTTCTTACTGCTCGGAGATGATGTTCATGTTAGTTGGTTTAGAGTAGTGTCAAAAGCAAAAACAATGTACTCTAATAACAGCTTCTGATTGTTCTAACACCTCCTACCTCTGTTTTCCAGATTCATATCATCTATTGACCAATTCACACTGTGTGTGAAATCGCTTAGTATGACATGATCCCTGTTTTATAGTGTCTGTTTATTCTGGCAACCATATGGTTGTTGTATGCGCATTAATGGTTATGTTGATTAGATGTCGTGTTATATGCTGTTGGTTACTGTGGGGTCCTGACCACATGTGACCCTAGGAGATGCTATGCATTACCCTGATGATGTTGTCTGTTTCCTCTTCAGATGTCCTCAGATTTGCCACAGCCCCTTGCCATACTAGGATCTCTTCACAACACACACATGATATTAATGCACATTCCTGTCTATTTCTGTTTGTACTCTGTGTATGCAATAAAGTATGATTGTTATACTGTTATCACTGTTTCTGTGTGTTTGTACCATATCATGCTTTCTAGTTGCGACAATACAGAGAGAATGAAGTGTCATTGTTAAATACATATATCTGTGTGTGTTTACATAGATACATATGCTACATTAATCTGGCCCTTGCCAATATACATGTAGGTGCAAGTTGGAGGGGTGTGAATTCTGAAATCAGGTCTAGAGACCTGCAGGGTTGTATATAGTGACTTGAAGGGCTCAACTTGAATGATATGAATCGACATTCATGATTATGTAGTAATGTCAACGCAGATTGCCCCGAATAGTTACACCACTAACTGATGGTGATGAGCACATCTGACTTTCAGGGGAATTGAATTGTTACATGGTAAATATACAGGATTACACAAACATTGAGTGAAAAAAAACGGTTTAATTGTTCACAAAGCCACACAGTGACAAATTACCACAGGCATGCTCAGTATCATGGTGGAGGTGGGTAGGATACAGAGTTTCAGTAACACACGGAAATAGGGACATGGGGCCAGAATGCACGCAGGGGGGGTGACATTGGTATAGATGATCAGTTGAGGGGGGGAGATACAGTGCATCAGCCAACGTGAGGCAATATCAGTTATATTCTTAAATATATCAGGATAACATTCAATATTCAAACCCAACAATACAGAAGGAGATATGCTCATGGGGAGAAGTAATCTGTAGTCTTGTGTGTGCGCGCAACACACACTCCTATGCAACTGCAGAGGTAGAAGTGCTCAATCAGTCAATGTTAGAACCCCCGTAGGTCATGTCACTGGAAATGGCACTATGAGAGAAGACTCTACATACATAAGTTTGGACACTCAGATGGGAACATGACCAGGACCATATCAGTGTGTTCCAAATAATTTCAGGTGTTAGCAGAACTACCAACCAACTGGCCAGTTCGAGGTGTATTCTGTTCTGTGAATGAGCATCTCTATTATCTGCTGTTGCATATTCATAACTGAAGGTAAACAGAACCTCATTAACAGTTATGTTCCAAGGCTAGAGTTACTGTTCCCCATATGTACAGGGAGGATCACATCAGCACTGAGGAAGAGATCTGGAAGGAAGTATGATACAGGCTTCACAATAGTCCAAGTAGAGGAGAGAATGGCAGATCTAAAGCAATAGGTACATAAAAAGCGATGTAGAGGATGTGATATCACACCCAATGCAACACATAATGACTGACATCTGAACATACATGATGCAATGTGACAATAGCATAGTCCTGGAACGTGGGAATGCTCATCATTCCTTGTTCTGACCGTGGAAAGGGACTAATCTTTGCGATCTGAAACATAAAAGGAACATGTCAATATTTACATTGCACATGCTCCCGGAGCGCTTACTTCGTCACTTACAGTGGTTATAAAAAGTCTACACACTCCTGTAAACAAATTAGCCAATAAAAAATCATTTCAGAACTATATCCACCTTTAATGTGACAAAAACTGTACAACTCAATTGTAAAACAAACTGAAATCTGTAAGGTGGAGGGAAGAAAATATCAAAGAAAACTAATGTGGTTGCATAAGTCTGCACACTCTTATAACTGGGGATGTAGCTGTGTTCAGAATGAAGCAATCACATTCCAAATCATGTTAAATAGGAGTCAGCATACACCTGCCATCATTTAAAGTGCCTCTGATTAACCCAAAATTAAGTTAAGCTGCTCTAGTTGGTCTTTCCTGAAATGTTCTTAGTCGCATCCCACAGCAAAAGCCATGGTTCACAGAGAGCTTCCAAAGCATCAGACGGATCTCATTGTTAAAAGGTATCAGTCAGGAGAAGGGTACAAAAGAATTTCCAAGGCATTAGATATACCATGGAAGACAGCGTAAAAAATATGGCACAACAGTGACATTACCAAGAACTGGAGCTCCCTCCAAAATGGATGAAAAGACCAGAAGAAAACTGGTCTGGGAGGCTACCAAGAGGGCCTACAGCAACATTAAAGGAACTGCAGGAATATCTGGCAAGTACTGGCTGTGTGGTAAATGTGACAACAATCTCCCGTATTCTTCATATGTCTGGCGTATGGGGTAGAGTGGCAAGATGAAAGCCTTTTCTTACAAAGCAAAACATCCAAGCCAGGCTGCATTTTTCAAAACAAAAAAACATCTGAAGTCTCCCAAAAGCATGTGGGAAAAGGTGTTATGGTCTGATGAAACCAAGGTTGAACATTTTGCCCATAATTCCAAAAGATATGTTTGGCGCAAAAACAACACTGCACATCACCAAAAGAACACCATACCCACAGTGACGCATGGTGGTGGCAGCATCATGCTTTGGGGCTGTTTTTCTGCAGCTGGAACTGGGGCCTTAGTTAAGATAGAGGGAATTAGGACCAGTTCCAAATACCAGTCAATATTGGCACAAAACCTTCAGGCTTCTGCTAGAAAGCTGAACATGAAGAGGAACTTCATCTTTCAGCTTGACAACGACCCAAAGCATACATCCAAATTAACAAAGGAATAGCTTCACCAGAAGTAGATTAAAGTTTGGGAATGGCCCAGCCAGAGCCCAGACCAAAATCCCTGTGGGGTGATCTGAAGAGGGCTGTGCACAGGAGATGGCCTCGCAATCTGACAGATCTGAAGTGTTTTTGCAAAGAAGAGTGGGCAAATCTTGCAAAGTCACAATGTGCGATGCGGATAGACTCATACCCAAAAAGACTGAGTGCTGTAATAAAATCACAAGGTGCTTCAACAAAGTATTAGTTTAGGGGTGTGCATACTTATGCAACCATGTGATTTTCTTTTTTGATTTTTTCTTCACTCTACTTAACTGATTCTAGTTTGTTTTTCAAATGAGTTGTCCAGTTTATAGGTCACATTAAAGGTGGAGAAAGTTCTGAAATGATTTATCTTGGTCTCATTTTTTGACAGCACAGAAACATGACATTTTAACAGGGGTGTGTAGACTTTAGACCTTTTCGATCCACTGTACCGATATATGTTGCTCATTTCATACAAACGTCTTCACTGTTCTTTCCCTACAAAGGAAACGAGCTACTCATCTGGCTAATGATGTAGGAATATCACATAGATTACACATTAATGCATCTGTGGAGAGCCAAATGTGGTGTTTTACCTTGGACGCAGTCCCAAGCTCATCCACGAGGTGATTTGTTCCACCAGGACACGTGCGCTGTGGATCGTCATTAGTTATCACCGCTTACCTATCTGCTGTATCCTGGAAAGAGATAGGCCGATATTAATAAAGTGATTGATGTGTTATTTGTGTCCTTCAGCATACGTGGCCATATTATTACACAAATACTCGCTATGTAGCTTACATTGATGTAGCAGTTCTGTTGCTGGTCATGTTTTTCCATGTCTAGGTTGTTTAAAGAAGAGTTGACACACGACAGCAGCTCTGTAAGGTTAATATGATGTTAGGATTACAGTCACAAATTAGACTAAAGTATGTGTGTATGGTATTTTTCAACCACATTTGGATCCCATTTCATGTGGTTTGGCAGGATCAGACAATGTGAGCAATCCTGGTCCGTAGAGGTTGTAGGTGACTTTAAAAAGGGATTGGGTATCTTTTTACATTACAAAACCAAACAGGCATTAGGGGCTATCCTGGATAAAGAGATAGGGAGTATTGATCCAGGGATGAATACGATCACCAGTATCTGGGCTCAGGAAGGAATGTTATATTTTTCTGACCTGTGTAGACAATTGGCAAAGCTTCACATTTTGGTGTTTGGTGCCTTCCTCTGGATCAATTAACAATAATTCTGCGTATTGCAGATCATACTAGATAACAATGTAACGTGGGGCATATATACATGAACATAGTGGGATATATAATCCACTCAAATTATCTATGCCATTGATGTTTCTAACCGTCAGTACTTAAGATGTGTATGGAAATGTGTGCTTACTTACCTGTAACTGATCATGTGGCTTGTTCCAGTGTACAAACATTGACAACGTCAGTGAACTCTCCTCTACTGTGGACTGGTTGGAATTCTGTATGACAAGGGAGATGGATAAAGGTGGATTTGGGAGTTAGGCATAATCCAGATACATTAGGCTGTATTCCATGCATATTGGGTATGTACTTACATGTGAAGTACTCACGAATTAGGCGGGCACGTTGTTGTGACCCCTGCAGATTATCCACTTCAGGGTGAAATAAAGGCTCTTCCTCCACAGGTAGCGGAGCCGCATCAATGTCCCCCAGACAGTTGGCCTGTAGTGCTATATTGTGCAGACAGCAGCAGGCAACGATGATGCGACAAACTTTCTGGGGCTTGTATTGTAGAGCACCCCCAGTGGAATGTAAACATCTGAAGCGCATCTTTAGTACACCAAAGGTACGCTCAATTACATTCCGGCAGGTTTTATGCGCAGCATTATACCGCGCCTCTGCCCGAGTCTGGGGATTGCTCACAGGGGTCAACAACCACGGCAAACACCCATATCCTGCATCACCTGGTGTAAATAAAATATGATGTTGATATGAATAGGATGTTGTGATGTTTGACAAAGCATATGGCCAAATATCGTCATCATGACCTATCAACACATCCCTGTGGCTAATACACAGTTAAAGATATATGTAAGGGAGATGGATCATGGATGCATCTGATAGGATAATTAGTAGGGTATTAACACATGGATTCTATCTGAAGCTTCAGATCAATTATAATGTAATTTCAACAAATGGAAAATCCAGATGTTCACACCCACAGGACACTTACATGAGGCGGAGATACAAGGGAAATACAACAGGGTACATATTGCGACCCTACTGGTAGAGAGCACAGGAAGTCACTGTTGCAGTTCTTGTAATGAGCACATGCCAGAGGTCTGAGGTGAAGAGTGATCGTGTATTCTTGTGAACGTAAATGTGATGCTAATTCAGGTGGAATTTCCCAGGGGCGTACACGATCAAACGCAAATGCCAAAAGACCTTGGAGATTTTGATAACTTCAAGGTAAGCTAATTCATGTTTATTCCGGGATATATTCAGGCAAGAAAAAGTTTGCCAAACAATATTAATTCTCCTCTATCAGATGAATTCTGAAGACATCTCACTTACATAGGCCGTACAAGAACACACAACACGTTATGTAGACTAGAGATGTCCATGTCACAGGATACAATGGAATGCATCAGAACATATATCTAATGATTAATCAGTTATGGTTTTTGTCATATGTTGTTGTGAACTGCATACTGTTTGGCCAAGCTAACACAGGGTTCTGGCCAGCAATGAGCTATTCTGTTCTGGCTTTGGTAGTATTACTCCGTAATGCACATGTGAACATCAGATCAATAGAGGGAAACATGATGTACCGTATGTGTTATTGTATCCAGTCATAGTAAGATATGGTTGACTGCCATTACTAATGTGTACTCACCCAGTAGCCATCCGGATGGAAATCTGCCGGACTCAAAGATGTCATATATTCCGGATGCACGCAGGATATAGGCGTCGTGAGCACTTCCCGGGAAGCCTGCAAACACACCTTGTATGCGCATGTTCGCATCGCAAACAACCTGTACATTGATTGAATGATAATGCTTACGATTTCTGTACAGCGCTTCTTGCTCTCTAGGAGGTATCAGTGCCACGTGTGTACAGTCAATAGCACCAAGCACATTGGGGATACCTCCTAATTGGAAGAAATCGAACTTCACCTTCGAGATCTCTTCAGCAGTGTTAGGGTAACTGATGTATCTGGCAGCTCTACGACCAATAGCACGGAGGAATGCACTCAGACAATTCGAGAGGCTTGGCTGAGACATTCCTCCGGCTATGCTCAGGGTGGTCTGAAAGCTCCCAGAAGCAAGGAGGTGTATTGCAACTAACATCCGTGTCATTCCTGGGATGGCTCTATTTGCCCGTGAGCGAGGCTCAAGGTCCGCTCTGAGAACCTCATAGAGCTCCCCAAGACTGGCACGGGTCAGCCGAAAACGCTCATACACCTCCCCATCAGTTAACCCCTCTAATGTGAGTCTCTCCCTGTACACATTGGGTGCCCGCCTCCTCACAGGCTCCTGGTCAGGCTCCTGGTCAGGCTCCTGGTCAGGCTCCCCCCCTTCTGCCTGAGCCAACACATCCTGTACTCCCCCCAGCAGCTGATCACCGACAACATTGTCAGTCTCCCTGGGTGCAGGTGGCCCTATATCCATCTGTCCCTGTGCTACTGGAGCTCTCTCTCCTCCCTGATCCACCCCCACGATACTAGGCATGGCCTGTGGTAATTCCCTTGCCTGGCTTGGTTCTGCCCCAGCATGGATCACATCACCACTCACACCCTCATTCACTCCAAGACATTCCTCTCTGCCACTCCCCATCACCCCCTCAATCACACACCTTGCTTCCTGGTCTTCATACTGTGCTAGTTGAGCTGCACAAAAGCGTCTCAACCTCATACGCCCACTCATCTTAGCCCTCATCCCTCTCACATGATCATCCATGCTGTTTCAGACATGCTGATGACTTGTTGGGGATGGGGTTATATAGCTTGTTGATTGCATGATCTGGTATTAGGCACGTTAATTTCTGCTTTGCCATTGGTCACCTGTGGATCTTTACATGGCATTCCAGCTGATGATTTTAGGTCAAGAAGCCTCTCAATCTATTACATACGCACTTGGCCGCATGTAATTGGCTGTCCCAACGCGGGACGCCAAGTGCGTATGTAATTGGCTGAGAGTCCCAACGCGGGACGCCAAGTGCGTATGTAATTGGCTGAGAAGCCCAACGCGGGACGCCAAGTGCGTATGTATTGGGACTCTCAGCCAATTACATACGCACTTGGCGGCCTGACACTATAAGTGCGTATGTAATTGGCTGAGTCTGTTGGCGCGCTCGCAAGCTGATAAGGGGACGTCCTAGCGAGACACGCCTCTCAGCCAATCACGTACGAGCTAAGAATTTGATTGACAGTATGAGCTTATAAATGTGAGTGATACAAACCCATGCGCTGACTGTGTTGTAAGAGCCATTGGAGTTAGCACGCAGTTTCAGGAGCAGGTGGGAGAGAGTTTGAGTTGTGAGATTAGTGGTTTGGAGAGAGGTAGATTACTTTTTTGTCTTGTTTCTTGTTTACTTCCTAAGTACTTATATTCTAAGCAATACACATATTTACAGATTTCACATATTTGCAAGACACATAGATTAAATAACACACATAGAGACATATATATAGTTAGGACACACACCCCACACACCCATTCCCCCCACCACACCCCATCCCCCAACACACCCCATCCCCCACCACTTATTAAATACACATAGCACACACATCTTTTCTTTCCAACAGACATTCCAGTAATACTTTTATTTCTTTATCGTTCTTTTGATTTGTAGGCGCACTCTTTTTGATTGTTTTGTATTTTATTACTAGCATATTTACACATTACACATATTTGCCTGACACATAGATTAAAGACACATAGAGACATACATAGCGTTAGGACACACAACACACACCTCCCCCCCCCCCAACCTTTGCACCACATCCCCCAACAGTTATTAAAAACACATAGAACATACACTTTTGTTTCCATCACATATATAACAGTTACACTTATTTTGAGTTATCCTTATTTTTGTATTATTTGAACATGGAGGGAGGAGATAGGTGGAGAGAGGAGGAGAGGAGCGGAGAGTGAGGAGAGTGAGGAGAGTGTAGTGGAGGGTGGAGGAGAGGTGGAGGAGGTGTCCCCGGAGGAGGAGGTGTCCCCAGAGGAGGAGGAGGAGGTGTCCCCGGAGGGGGTGGAGGAGGTGTCCCCAGAGGAGGAGGTGTCCCCAGAGGAGGAGGTGTCCCTGGAGGAGGAGGAGTGGTCCCCAGAGGGGGGGGAGGAGGAGGAGGAGGAGGAGGGAGACAGAGGCACTAAGAGAGGAGGGACAGAGGGGAAGGGGCCTGTTCCCAGGGGGCGGGGTAGTTTGGGGAAGGGACAGGCCTCAGGAAGAGTGCAGGGAGGCCAGGGTCCCCCAGCACAGTCAAGAGAGCAAGGGGCTATTGGCAAGGGCAGGCGCAGGGCCCGTAATTATACGCCCCAGGAGAATATGGTCCTCCTGGGTGCGATCCGTGACCGGCCCGTCATCCTTGTGGCAAGGGAAGCGAAGCCTGGGCCTAAGGCTCAGGCTTGGAAGGAGGTAGTGGAAGTGATGAAGGAGGTGTCCACGGTTCCTAGGGGCTTGAGGTCCTTGAAGCACAGATATGTGGATATCAGGGCCACGGTGAAAAGGAAGATGGCCAGAGAAGCGGAGGGACACAGTGTCGCCTATAAGGAGTGGGAGAGGATCGCAAGGGACTTTCTAGGACCATCGCCCGCAGCTGGAGCTTCATCCCCGGTGGCCCAGCACGACCCAGCCTCCAGTTCAGGTGAATATCACATACACCAACATGCCACCACATGTGCATCACACACACTACACATGGTGACCAACAAGGACACTGACATGTCAGCTCCATGGAATTAACAAGGGATGGATGGATGTATCATTAAATCCATGAAGCTGACAAATCACTGTCATTCCTGGCCACCCCAAGAGTAATCAAGCAATAGAGTCCATGTACTGGTGCGCCCAATGCAGCCTATGCAGTTACAGACCGCAGGCAAAATCCAGACAGTGTTAGGAGCCAGGAGAGGTCAAGACAAGAAACCAAAGAATAGATCCAATCTAGCAAATGAGAGCTAATGGGAGTTGCAATTAGGAGAATCATCCATGTTCAGGCCTAGATGTCAGATAGTTAGGAGTGAAACCGCAGGCAAAATCCAGACAGTGTTAGGAGCCAGGAGAGGTCAAGACAAGAAACCAAAGAATAGATCCAATCTAGCAAATGAGAGCTAATGGGAGTTGCAATTAGGAGAATCATCCATGTTCAGGCCTAGATGTCAGATAGTTAGGAGTGAAACCGCAGGCAAAATCCAGACAGTGTTAGGAGCCAGGAGAGGTCAAGACAAGAAACCAAAGAATAGATCCAATCTAGCAAATGAGAGCTAATGGGAGTTGCAATTAGGAGAATCATCCATGTTCAGGCCTAGATGTCAGATAGTTAGGAGTGAAAACATATCAATGTATTGATCAGCATACTAATGACATGTACCTTTCTTTTCTCTATTTCAGCATCCAGTAGGAGGTCTGGGTCCAGTGATGAGCCACGAGCGGGGCCGTCAGCCCCCGCCCCGCAGGAGACCGCTCATGGGGGGAGGAGGCTACAGGCTCATCCGAGGGCCCTGGCTCTTCGGAGGGGGAGGTCGTGGTCGTTGACAGCCCCCCTGTCCAGAGCCCGACTGTCCCCCTCCTCCAAAGACTTGCCATCTCGCCGGGGCCCTCAGAAGGAGTGGAATATGCCACAGCTCCTCCTTCCCCACACTCTGAGCCACCGGGGACAACAACATACGAGACCCTGTCTCCAGCCGGGTCCCAGATCCTCCCCACTCTGTCCCCGCCATCTTCCCACCCGGCCCTGCCAGCAGGACCCGAGCCCCCACCACCAACGACCGAGGCTGCGCTGCTGGAGTTGTTGGCCGTCGTGAATAGGATTGATGCCAACATCTCTGGCATGAGGCGCAGCCTGGACAGGCGCTTTAGGGAGGAGAGGAGTTATCATCGTAGGCTGGAGCAGCATTTGGTCAGGCTGCTGGGAACGGGGCAGGTCACCAGCCAACAGCAGCCTGGCCCCTCCTCTCCTTCCACCATGCCTCCGCCGCCACCACCACCCGTGGTGCCACTACCTCCTCCTGCTCCCCCACCACCAAGGAGACGGCGTCCGGCCACGGACGATGCAGGTCCTGTGCCCAGGCGGAGGAGGACCTAGGGGCTGTGGACATAATTGTGCCTTCTCAACAGCACTCCTCAGTGACAATCTATTGGTCACAATGCTGACCTCATCTAGCCTGGCTACAGAGTTTTGGATCTTTGCCTATGTGATGGTGACATTTTGTATGCAGATGGCTACCTCCCATCACATGGTCCATGATCCTCTTCTCTGTGGACACGTAGGGTTCGGTTGAACATGCCACCAATTGATGGTCACTGGGGAATGCTGTTGGGAAGGGATGCTGCAGTCCCCTTTTTTTTTAGGCCCTTAGATTTTATGTTTTCTCTTTGTTTTTCTTTTTAGGTACAATTCAGGCCCATGAAGGCATCTCCTGCATCTGCAAGCATAGTGGAGGAATTATATGAGGCGTAAGGTTTTACAAGTGCCTCTCAGGTAGACATTACTCCAATGACAGCCCCCTCCTTAACATGTAGCTCCCACAATCTTAAAGCTATCATATTGCCAGATATCTCAGACATGATTGTTGTTAGCTGAAATGTAGACTAATACCGCTATGGCGGTGGACTTGCAAAGTCTCACAATGGCATGTTAATGACAGCCAGCATTAATATATGCACTAATAAAGCATGTGATCCTGACCTCAATATCGGTCTGAGAACAGATCCTTGGGTCTGATGTAAGAAACAGTGAATGTGGCTGCTGACCTTTGTGTCCTGTCCATATTAATGGCTATTTGCCCATATTACTCATTATCCATAGACCTAGCTAATAGTTAGTAATGCTTGCAGATGGGAATCAGGTGAGTTGGTATATTGGTACAGTATTTAGCACTTTACTGTACATGCATTGTCATTATTTTTTTTTTGCCTCCTCCGCCTTTTTTGTTTTTTGTTGACCATTCATTTTTGTGGGCAATTTCACAAACCACACTCTATGTGTGAAGCTGGATTGCAGATGCTGCTTGGCATTGAGCACTGTTACCTACAGTGGATATCAAACGTCTACACACCCCTGTTAAAATGTCAGGCTTCTGCGCTGTAAAAAAATGAGACACAGATAAATCATTTCAGAACTTTTTCCACCTTTAATGTGACCTATATCATGTACAACTCAATTGAAAAACAAACTGAAATATTTGAGGTAGAGGGAAGAAAAAATATAAAAATAAAATAATATGGTTGCATAAGTATGCACACCCTTAAACTAATACTTTGTTGAAGCACCTTTTGATTTTATTACAGTCTTTTTGGGTATGAGTCTATCAGCATGGCACATTTTGACTTGGCAAGATTTGCCCCCTCTTCTTTGCAAAAAGACTCCAAATCTGTCAGATTGCGAGGGCATCTCCTGTGCACAGTCCTCTTCAGATCACCCCACAGATTTTCAATTGGATTCAGGTCTGGGCTCTGGCTGGGCCATTCCAAAACGTTAATCTTCTTCTGGTGAAGCCATTCCTTTGTTGATTTGGATGTATGCTTTGGGTCGTTGTCATGCTGAAAGACAAGTTCCTCTTCATGATCAGCTTTCTAGCAGAAGCCTGAAGCTTTTGTGCCAATATTGACTGCTATTTGGAACTGTTCCTAATTCCCTCTATCGTAACTAAGGCCCCAGTTCCAGCTGAAGAAAAACAGCCCCAAAGCATGATGCAGCCACCACCATGCTTTACTGTGGGTATGGTGTTTTTTTGGTGATGTGCAGTGTTGTTTTTGTGCCAAACATATCTTTTGGAATTATGGCCCAAAAGTTCTACTTTGGTTTCATCAGACCATAACACCTTTTCCCACATGCTTTTGGGAGACATCAGATGTGTTTTTGCAAAATGTAGCCTGGCTTGGATGTTTTTCTTCGTAAGAAAAGGCTTTCGTCTTGCCACTCTACCCCATAGCCCAGACATATAAAGAATACGGGAGATTGTTGTCACATGTACCACACAGCCAGTACTTGGCAGATATTACTGCATATCCTTTAATGTTGCTGTAGGCCTCTTGGTAGCCTCCCAGACCAGTTTTCTTCTCGTCTTTTCATCAATTTTGGAGGGAGCTCCAGTTCTTGGTAATGTCACTGTTGTGCCATATTTTCTCCACTTGATGATGACTGTCTTCACTGTGTTCCATGGTATATCTAATGACTTGGAAATTCTTTTGTACCCTTCTCCTGACTGATACCTTTTAACAATGAGATCCCTCTGATGCTTTGGAAGTTCTCTGTGGACCATGGCTTTTGCTGTGGGATGCAACTAAGAACATTTTGGGAAAGACCAACTAGAGCAGCTGAACTTTATTTGGGGTTAATCAGAGGCACTTTAAATGATGGCAGGTGTATGCTGACTCCTATTTAACACAATTTGGAATGTGATTGCTTAATTCTGAACACAGCTACATCCCCAGTTATAAGAGGTGTGCAGACTTATGCAACCACATTATTTTTTTTCTTCCCTCCACCTAAAAGATTTCAGTTTGTTTTTCAATTGAGTTGTACAGTTTATAGGTCACATTAAAGGTGGAAAAAGTTCTGAAATGATTTATCTTTGTCTCATTTTTTTTACAACACAGAAACCTGACATTTTAACAGGGGTGTGTAGACTTTTTATATCTACTGTAGGTGGTTGTCCACAAGTACTCCCAAATCCCTTTCAGTATCTGATACTCTTAGATTTACTCCATTAAGATTATGAATTGCATGGCTATTTTTTTCTTCCCCGATGCATAACTTTACATTTATTCATATTAAATCTCATCTGCCATTTAGTCACCCATTTCTCTAATTTATGCAAATCCCTTTGGAGGGAAAGTACATCATTATCTGATTTAATTACCTTGCACAACTTAGTGTCATCAGCAAATGCTACTTCTAAGTCATTAATAAATATGTTAAAAAGGAGAGGACCTAATACTGAACCCTGAGGAACCCCACTTACCACATTAGTCCAATCAGAGCATGTTCCGTTTAAAGTAGCCATTTGCTTCCTATCTTTTAGCCAGCTCTCAATCCATGAGCAGATATTAACTGCAATTCCTGTATCCCTTAGTTTGCTCAATAGTCTCCCATATGGCACTGTATCACAAGCCTTTGCAAAATCCAAAAAGACTACATCCACTGAGTTGCCCTGATCCAAGTTCCTACTAATCTCTTCATAGAAACTAATTAGGTTTGTTTGACATGACCTATCCCTCATAAATCTGTGTTGATTCCTACTTATAATCTTGTTTAAATAGAGATATTATTTTATACTATCCCTTATTAACCCTTCTAAAAGCTTTCCCACTACAGAAGTGAGGCTCAATGGTTTATAATTCCCTGGATTTGTTCTTGCACCCTTCTTTAATATAGGTATCGCCTCTGCTTTTCTCCAGTCATCTGATAGAGACCCTGTGTTGAATGAATCTTGAAAAATTAGATATAATGGTTTGGCTATTACAGAGCCCAGATCCCTCTGTACCCTTGGATGTATTAATTGCCAAAGGACACCAATCATTGCAGGAGCAATACTTGTTTATATTCTTTGCAACTAGAGGTACTGGTGCTGTAATATAATGCATACAATGTCTTAAGAAAATTAAGCTTCTCAACAGAAGATAGCAATCTCCCGCTGATATTTTCAAAGCTACTTACAGTATTATAATATGAAATAGTACAATCCCCCTGGATGCATGTAAAGTCTGAGTACTGTATTGCAAATGCTCACTGTCCTGGCAAATACAGTATATAAAGTCATCTGATGCTCGGCACCCTAAAACAACGAAATGCGCACCAAGACAATGTAACCCATACATCTTATATAATTTAACTTCACCTTGACTTGGTATGTAGAAAACATAATAGTGTACTTGTGTACTCTGATGGTTGATACATAAAAAAGGTATATCTGTAAATTTAGAGAAAGATAGAGATAAAAGCATTTATTATTTTGCCAAGCCTGCTTTTTGCCTCCTGTGTTCCTGAGGTCCTGAACTGATGTCCTGGCCTGAACAAGTCATAAATGCTGAGACCGTAAGAACCCAGACCATCCACGAGTGCCCTTATACTAGTAAGCAGAGGGGTTAAGGGGTAAACATGTTCCCCTCACTCCTGGGGTCGTAACATGTACCCTTCTTTAAGCCTAAGGTCTATGGTTATAGCCTTTTAACTGCTTTTACAAGGGTATTTTTTTTACATTAGTCACATTGCGAAATGGTTCTGCCCTTTAAAGTCTTTTAACAACTGAATACATTGGATGAGTGAGAAACTCTTCCTGTTCCATGCCTGATATATTTCGAAAAATTAAATTTTGCTTTTTTATAATATCTATTCGGTTTACTTGATTGCAACAGTTATTTACTATTAAACTATAAAAATGACGGCAATGAAATTGTAAGTGAGCTAATGCTGTTTGGTGTATGGTAATCAAATAAATAATACATTAATAAAGTAATATACTTTACGTATTTTCAAGTAATATATGCAGGAAGCATTGTGTTGAAGAGCTGGCAATCTGTTTTGATGTTGCTGCAGCATACAATGTGTGTTTTCAGTGCTGTGGAGCTGCTGTGTAAGTGTCAACAATGTGTGCAGTGTGTAGTGTAAATAGTGTGCGTGTGCGAGGGAAATCCGTTAGGGTAGCTGTGTACTTCCGGATTGTATAAGTTAGTGTTCTAAAATGGCGCCTAATGTGTGGTATGTGGCTGTGGTTGATTTAGCGTCCTTGTTTTCGGATGTCGTCCGACTTTTTTGGAAAATCCGTAGATGTTTGGTGGTGTTTTGCGTGTTTAGGGTCCTTTAGCCTCGTTTTCGTTTTGTTCGGCGGCCATTTTTTCTCTCGCTTAGGTGATTTTCGGGTGTCTAAACTCTGAAATGTGGACTTAAATCGAGGTGTTACTTCACTTGCAGAGGTCCTGGGTGCCCCCTTGCTGTGGGTAAGCTTTTTATGTGTTTGTTGTATGTATTTATTGTGTTTCTAATGTTTTTGGTGTTGCACGGGTTGCGTCCTTGTTTTCGGATCTCGTACGTCTTTTTCTGAAAATCCGTTGGTGTTTGGTGGTGTTTTGCGTCTTTAGAGTGCTGTAGCTTTGTTTTCGTTTTGTGTCTAAACTCTTTTATTTGCAGTTAAATTGAGGTGTAACTTCAGTTTTCGAGGTCCTGTGTGCCCCCATTTGCTGTAGGTAATTTTTTTATGTATTTGTTGTGTGTATTTATTGTGTTTTTCCTGTTTTCATGTGCGCAGGTTTCAGACGTTTTTTGCGAGGTCGTAATGGGTCATAACTTGTCTCGAATTCTGGTTTCGGAACTCTGTAAATTTTGCGAGGTCCGCAGATGCTGGCCAGGAGCGCCTTCGCATGCTCACAATTATATATGTGACTAGCGAATTGCCCGTCAAAAAATGACGGCAATGAAATTGTAAGTGAGCTAATGCTATTTGGTGTATAATAACCAAATAAATAATTTGAGTATTGGGAGCATTAGTGCTGTGGAGCTGCTGTGTAAGCATGGTGAATGTGTGCAGTGTAATAGTGTGCGTGCGCGAGACCAAACCGTTAGCGTAGCTGTGTACTTCTGCATTGTATAAGTTATTGTTCTAAAATGGCGGGTAATGTATGGTATGCGTCTTAGCGAAATATCCGTAGGTCTTTTGTGGTGTTTTGCGAGTTTCTTGTGGTGTTTTGCGAGTTTGTTGTGGTGTTTTGCATGTTTAGAGTGCTGTAGCCTCGTTTTTATTTTGTTCGGCTGCCATTTTTTCTGTCACTTAGCAAATTGTTTAGTGTCCAAACTCTTTTATTTTGAGTGAAATTAAGGTGTAAGTTGTTTTTTTGAGGTCCTGGATGCTCCCTCTTGCGGTAGGTAAGCTTTTTATGTGTGTGTTTTGTGTATTTATTGTGTTTTTCATTTTTTCATGTCCGCGGGTTGCGGCCGATTTTTGTGAGTCCGTAATGTGTGTTAACGTGTCTCGTATGTTGTTTGCGCAAGCCCGCAAGTGTGAGCAACGGCTCGAGCAGGCACGCATGCTCACAACAATATATGTGATGTTGGGAAGAGGATAAGACAGACAGAATAGGTAGATACAATAGGTAGATGAGATGGGTAGATAGAATATGTAGATAAAATAAGTAGATGCGATAGGTAGATGGGTAGATAGATAAGTAGATAAAATGGATAGATGGAATAGGTAGATAGGTAAATTAGATGGGTAGATACAATGGGCAGATTGAAAAGGTGGATGTGATGGGTAGATGGAATAGGTAGATGTGATGGGTAGATAGTAGATACAATGGGTAGATGTGCTGGATAGATACAATGGGTAGATGGAATAGGTAGATGGTATGGGCAGATACAATGGGTAGATGGTAGATACGATGGGTAGATACAATGGATAGATAGAATAGGTAGGTGGATAGATGGAATGGGTAGATACAATCAGTAGATATAATGGGTAGATGTCATAGGTAGATACAATGGGTAGATGGATAGATACAATGGGTAGGTAGATAGACACAATGAGTTGTGAGATGGGTAGGTACAATGGGTTGATACAATGGGTAGATTAATTAGGTAGGTGGTAGATGCAATGGGTAAATGAAATTGGTATATAGGTAGATGGAATGGGTTGATGAGATGAATAGATAGGTAGATGCAATGAGTATATATAATGGTAGATACTTTGGTTAGACATAGTGAGTAGGTGGGATTGATAGATGGAATAGGTAGATGGGTAAATGGGATGGATAGATGAGATGAATAAATAAAATGGGTAGATAGGTAGATGGGATGTGTAGAAACAAAGGGTAGATAGGTAGATGGAATGGGTAGATGTGATTGGTAGATACAATGGGATGGGCAGATGAGATCGGTAGATGGAACGGGAAGATAGATTAGGTAGATGAAATGGGTATATGCAACGGGTAGATTATAGATATACTGGGTAATTACAATGGGTAGATGTGGATAGATATGTAGGTACAATAGTTTGGTTAGATGGGTAGATGCAATGGGTAGATGGAGTAGGTCAGTAGTAGATGGGTAGATCCAATGGATAAATGAAATGGGTAGATAGGCAGATGCAATGGGTATATATGATAGGTAGATACAGTGGCTAGATACAGTGGGTAGACACTGAGTAGGTGGCATGGTAGATACAATGGGTAGATGGAATAGGCAGATGAGATGAATAAATAAAATGGGTAGATAGGTACATAGGATTGGTAGAAACAATGGGATGGGTAGATGAGATGAGTAGATGCAACAGGTAGATAAAATACATAGATAAATAGATGGAATAGATAGACATACATAGAGACAGACATAGATATAGATAGAAACAGACAGATATATACAGACATATAGATAGACAGATAGATGCAGATAGATAGAGACAGATTTATCCCCCACAGACACACACACGGAGCACATGGCTCTTACCAGCTAATGGAGATCCTCACAGACAGCCATGTTTAGAGGAGGGATGGAGGCGGGATCAGTGCAGGCAGTGGTAGTCGCTGGTTCAGTGCCTCAGCTGAATTGATTGACAGCTCGGGGGCGGGCTTATTGGTGACATCACGCATAACGTCAATTCAAGAGCTGACATGCTGTGCGGCACTCACACCCCTCACATTAAAACATGCAGAGGAGGATCAGATCAGCCTGCACCGGCCTTTGAAGAGGGAAGTATGGCTCCCATTCCACAGCTCGGTGTGTGTCCCTCAGTGCAGCCCCCCGAGAAGCCCCCGCACAACACACCTCCCCCCCAATCCTCCCACTACCCTCCCCTGCACTACGGCTCCCACACTGCGGCTTCACTGGGAGGCACAGAGGGGTTAAAGGGAGGAGGAAGAAGGACTGGATTAGGTTTATATGTGAAAGCGCAGGGCCACAGTTGCTGGCATGGAGCGCCAGCAACTGCGACCCTCGCTTTGCGAGCCCGCAAGCGTTAGCAACGGCTTGAGCAGGCTCGCATGCTCACAACTATATATGTGATTGAAAGATATACCTTAAGTGATCTTTTAAGTATGCAATTTGGCATCTGTCCTCCAATGCCTACTGTCTGGAACAGTGAGCAAGATGGCATGACTAGTGTAGATAATAATATTATTTGGTGTTTTTCTTTTTTTTTGTTTAGTAGTCTCTAAAGTCATGATACATGATAACTCTGATACATATATTTTACATGTTAAGCTTCCAAAGCATTCTAAGTGATAAAACATGTCAGTGATTAGTAAAGAAACTCAATAAATTGGCAATAGAATACAGTATACATTTCATTTTATTTTACAGCCCAAGAAACAAAGTTGGAATGTCTGGAAATTTAATATAAAACATCCAGATACTAATGTATCAAAGGTGTTTATTTCCACTGGTATATATTATTTAACTTCTGTTTTTATTTGACTCTTTGACCATGTATTATCGCAATGCCATTTGCAGACGTCTGAGACTATCATTTTTCATCTCTAAACTATTGCATACACATTCTATATCTAAAATCTCTATAGGCTTAAACATATTAATGAAAAATAGTTGTCATGCGGACAGTCTTTCATTACTAAAGAGACTTCCAACCAGGAGCATCAAATCAGCTATTTAGGAAGAATTTCTTGTATAACCTGCAGATGTTATTCAGTAACTTCAACATGTTTTAATAACACAGCTTAAGATGTGATTTTTTTTTATATATTTGTCTTTAAGTGTAAAATCACATTTCTTTACTTTGTTTTTTTCTTTGAATATGTTCCCTTCATATTTTGTTTTCTTTTGTTGACCTTGACAAGTGTGGAAAGTCAACAGAAAGATCAAAAAGTATAATAAAAGCTATAAAACAGCTATATTTCTAATATTTGTATACAGTTGTATCTTCAAAATGTTATTTATTTTTTTGCATTGTCTAGTATTGATTCAAGTTATGGAGTAATAAATCCTTAATATACTAAAGCCTGAAAAACAATATAGTAAAACAATGTAAAATCAGAGTAAGAAGAAACAGAGACATTTTTTTTCAAAGTTCAATATTATATGCACTTATATGCAGTACATAGTTACAAAAACACTATTCATATATCATTTGTTTCAACTTACAGACACAATATCTGCATTTACAGGTTTGACAAACTATGTTCCATGGAAACATGGGTTTTTATTTTACATGAGCATGGATCTGATGTGACAATTATTCCAAAAGGTTACAATTTGTGGAAAGTTTTGTTGTAACCTTAGAAAGAGATTATCAGGATTGGATAAAAGTATCTGTAGGACTTTTGAGGTCTTAAACCACAGGCAAGGATCTTGTGGGGTTTCACGGGAAACATTTTGGAGTCCTGGGTGTTTATTCCTAATTTTGGACCCGAAATTGGGCTCCAGGGCTGAGTTTATTAAACACTGTTCTTAAGTCACAAATACTTGGAACAAGATAATTTACCTGCAGCACCAGTCACACACTTTATACAGTTCATACTCACCCACAACTCTTAAGACAGGACCTCTGTCTAAAGAAGATGGGGAGAGTTTTGCGTGCATGCATGGCACCCTAATATGCCAATGGATTCATGGCAAATCTGGAGTATATGTCAATCTGTCAAATTAAATCCCTGATTTGCCATCACTACATCAAAAACATCCTCAAGTGAAGAGGAACATATGGAGTACCATGCAAACTATAATGAATTCCACCCCAAGATCAACGTCAAACTCATTCTTTTATGCACACAAATTAGCATAAACAACAACTCTATCCTTACATCACCAATCTTAAAAATAATACTTACATTTGTTAACTTCCAAGACATACCAATCACTCTTTAAATACACTCATCCATTTGCCTTATAAGGTTTGTACAGTTCATACTCACCCACAAATCTTTTAAGTTTGGACAGGACCTCTGTCTAATGAAGATGGGGAGAGTTTTGCATGCATCCATGGCACCCTAATATGCCAATGTATTCATTGCAAATCTGGAGACAGAGTATATGTCAACCTGTCAAATGAAATCCCTTCACTACATTAAAAACATCCTCCAGTGAAGAGAAACATTTGGAGTTCCATGCAAACTATAATGAATTCCACCCCAACATCAAGCTCAAACTCATTCCCTCATGCACACACATTAGCATAAACTCTATGCTTACATCACCTATCTTAAAAATAATACTTACGTTTGTTAACTTCCAAGACATACCAAGCACTCTTTAAATACATCCGTCCATTTCCCTTATAAAGTTTGTTGCTCTTCTCTGTACTTTCTTCATCTCGAAAATGTCCTTTTTATGAAGTGGTGCCCAAAATTGTAAGCCATATTTCAAATGAGGGGGGTATTAGGGATTTCTATGGTGGAATAAATATTTTGCTCCCCTTGCTTCTATACCCGTGCCTTTGCAGATGCTGCTTAGAATTGAGCACTGTTACCTAGGTGGTTGTTCGCAAGCACTCCCAAATGCCTTTCAATACATGATACCCCTAGATTTGCTCCATTAAGATTATATATTACATGCTTTTTTCATTCCCAAATGCGTAACTTTAAATGTATTTTAATTAAATCTCATCTACCATTTAGTTGCCCACTTAACTAAGTTATGTAAATCCCTTTGAATGGAAAGTACATAATTTCTGATTTAATTACCATGCACAACTTAAAGTAATTAGCAAACATGGAGACAATACTTTCCAGTCCTACTTCTAGGTCATTAATAAATGTTAAAAATTAGATTACCTAATATTGAATCCTGTGGAACCCCACTTACCACATTAATCCAATCAGCAAGGCTGGGGACCAGAGTGCGTTGCATGGCCTCTGTAATCACTCCCTAGAATGCTCTCTGGTCCGCCCCAATCCCGAGCAGCCCGGCCAGGTGGGTCTTAGTCATTAGATAATGCCTCCTCTCCTCCCTATTGCACCTTGCCAGGCTGCGCATTACCTCTGCATGATTGGCGGAGATGCTGGCCTGGTTCCCTCAAAGACAGACCACCTGCTGACGCAGGAGGGCCAGCATCTCCACCTGCGCTACCTGGCCTGATGTTGGGGATGGAGGTCCCTGGAGCTTGGCGTGGTGATGAGGTGGCGGTGTGGGAGTGTGGAGGGTCTGGGGCGGCCGGGGGGAGTTGCTGTGGGGGGGGGAGGTGGTGGCTGGCTGGTGTCATCACTCCAGTGGGAGGGTCCTGGCGATATGCTCAATCTCTGGAGGAGGGGGATAGTGGGGTTGAATCCTGGTGGTGTGGCCGGAGGGCTGTATGGTGACCGCACTAGCCATATGACATCCTCCTCCTCTGAACCAGGGCCCTTGGCTTCACTTGTCTCCTCCTCCCCCTGTGCCTGTTCCTGCTAGCTGGGGGCTTGCTTCTACACTTCCTGCTCCGATGGAGCTGGTGCCCCTGCCTCTGGCTTGCCACTGGACCCAGACCTCCTTGATGGTGAAAGTGAGAATAGAAAGTTATATGTCATTAGTATGATGAATAAAGTATTGTTTTGTGTGCATTCCTAACTATCTGACATCTAGGCTTGAACCTGGATGATACCTCTAATTGCAACTCAGATTAGCGATCATTTGCTAAATTTGATCTATTCTTTGGCTCTTGGTCTTGATCGTTATTGGCTCCTAACGCTATCTTGATTCCAGCTGTGGTCTGTAACTGCATAGGCTGCAGTGGGCACACCAATACATAGACTCTCTATTGGTTGATTACTGCTGTTGTGCCCAGGAATGACAGTGATTTATCAGCTTTGTGGATTTAATGATGCACCCATCTATTCCTTGTTAATTCCATGGAGCTGACATATCAGTGTCCTTGTTGGTCATCATGTACTGTATATGTGTAGTGTGTGTGATATACATGTGGTGGCATGTTGTTGTATGTGATATTCACCTGACATGGAGGCTGGGTACTGCTGGGCCACCAGGCCTGAAGCTCCAACGGTAGGCACCTGTTTCAGAAGGTCCCTGGCAACCCTATCCCACTCATTATAGGTCAAGGTCTGGTTCTTGTCCTCCTTAGCCATCATCCTCCTCACCTTGGTCCTGATGTTGTCAAACCGGTGCTTGACAGAGCTCACATCTCTTGAAGCTATGCCTACTGCTGTCCCCTCAGCTGCTACCTCCTTCCATGCCTGAGCCCTAGTCCCTGGCCTAATTTCCCTCCCCCTGCAAGAATCATGGTGCGGCCATGGATAGCACTGAGAAGAACCACATTCTCCTGTTACAAGTAGTTGCGGGCCCTGTGCTTGCCCTTAGTCTCTTGCCCTCCCAACTGTGGACAGGGACCCTTGCCTGTCCCTGAGGACTGTCCCACCCCAAATTACCACCTCCCCTGGGATCAGACCCCTTCCCCTCTGTCCCTCTTCTAAGTGTGCCTGGTGCTAGGTCCACCCTGCTACTGCCATCTCCTCCTCCTCTACCACTCCTCACCTCCTTTCCACCACTACTCCCCAGGGCCACCTCTCTATCCTCTCTATCCTCCTCACCTCTCCTCCTCCCCACCTTTCCACTCCTCTCCCCTCCTCTCTCTATAATAGCCCCAAAAATAAAATAAGGATAAATAAATCAAAGTTTGGTTCTATAAGTATAATGGAAAAAAAACTATGTGTAATTAATACATGTTGAGGGATGGGGTGTGGGGGATGGAATAAGAATGTGTGTATATAGTGACCTAGCTTTATATGTCTCCATGTGTGTTGTTTCAATTATGTGTATTGCAATTATGTGTAATCTGTAAATATGTGTAATCAAGGATTAAGTGTAAAATAGTAAATGGTATAATATAAATGAACAAAACCGCAAATTAGTTCTCTCCAAACTCTCCTACTCTCTCTCTAATTCGATCCAACCACCAACTCCGGGACCTGCGTGTTACTTCGTCAGAAAATGCAACACAGTCAACGCATGGGCAGGTGGAACGCAAATATATAATCTCCCTTTGTCAATCATCTGCGGCTAGATCGCTTTCTATTGGCTGAGAGGCTGTGTCGCACTACGTTATACCACGATTGGATTGTAACAGCCGATCGCATCTCGGCCAGCCCCTTAACAGTTTGCAGCCACTGGAGGGATTTACGGGGATTGAGGCTTCAGGCTGTAACTCACGCCCTTGCTCAATTGAATAGCATCGCAATCTGAGACGAACAGGAGCCCGCAACACACCCAGATATATATGGCCTACAGCGATCGACTTGCGGGCCTGCAATTGAATGGAGGCCCTTGTATTTAAGTATATTTGGGGGTTTATAGCATATTCCCTTTAGACTGTAAATCTGCGAGTTTTCAATCTTGCTATATGCATTTGATTTTAAGCTCAAAAACTGGGCCCTCCTCTTCATTGTGTTAATATTGTTTTGACTTGAATGTACCCTTGTATATCGCTAAGGATTATGTTGGCGCATTACAAATAATGGAAATAATAATAATATTCCTACAAACATTTTTTTTTGTATTTGTTCCTCCAGTATTTAACTCAACCCACAAGGATTCAACATTATCACTAGTTCCACCATATAGGCTTAAAAGCTTAAAATCCAGGTTAACATACTGACAATTCCCTCCTCCTCTTCTGCCATTGCCCCTATCTTTCCTAAATAGTGTATAACTATCCAAGTTAGCAGTCCAGTCATTCATCCCATATTTCAGTAATGCCTATCAAGTACAATTTATCATTTAGTGCTAATAATTCTATCTCTCCATTTCACTCGGCAAACTTCTTGCATTATCAAGAGTACACTTTATGTTACTATGACTCTGCAGTTTTGAAATACTTGCCGCTGTATTTGAGTTACTTAGCAATACCTCCCTCCTGACTGTACTAACCATCCCCATGAGTAGCTAATTCATCAACTACACCATCTACACTTTCTACACCATTACCCATCTAGTCCCCCCCCCCCCCCCCCCACAGACTTTCCACCATCTGCTCCCCTAGCACACAAACTCCCTCGCCATTAAGGTGCCATCCATCACTGAATAAAAAACAACCTCGCAAAAATAACACTTTAACGGCCAAACAGCGGAAATCGAAAAACATGAAAAACAACATAAAATTAAAAAATTTAATAAAAAAAAAACACTCACACACAGCATGGGGGGAACGTCAGGACGCCTAGGAGTAAGGTTTCATGCAAATTTAAGACAAATTTGCAGAGTGTCGGCACTCGAAAATCGGCTAAGCGAGAAAAAAATGGCGAACCAAAAAATTTAAATCACCTCGCAAAAATTCTAATTTAACGGCCAAATCACAGAAATCTAAAAACACGAAAAACAAGAAAAAAAATAAAGAAACATAAAAACACTCACAGCACGGAGGGGGGGGGGGGAGGGGGTATGCAAAGGAGCCTGGGAGTGAGGTTGCACGTGAATTTAAGCCGAAATTGCAGAGTTTTGGCATTTAAAAATCAGCTAAGCTAGAAAAAAAATGTTTAACATTAAAATGAGGCTTAAGGAGACCGAGGTGCTTAAATCAATTCAAGGCACATACAAGTTAGCCAGGAACGTAGGAGATACACAATATACCATTACCAAGGACGGAAAATGCTCTCGAGCCAAGTAACACATAGAAAAAATCTGCCATTTTACAACACTAACTTGCAAATAATAACATTACAATTCTAAAATGGCGCTTTACACGCCTAAACAAACGGTTTGGCCTCACTCACACAGCCTATTTACACTGCACACTTGCTGACATTTTCTCCTCAGGTGATCAACAGTCCAACATGTATATTTTCAGACGCAGGAAAATACAAAGAGATTGTTAGCTCTTCAGGATATTGATTATTGTATATTAAATATAAATACGTAAAGTATATTCATTTATTATCTAATATAAATTTATAAATTCACTGAACTAAATACATTTTATATTTTACACTGTACTTACATATCTGTCTTCGCTATGAGCGCCGAAGGTGATCGTTGCAAAGCAGGAAACTTGAAGTACACAAGGGGAGAGGCTCGCAATGTGCGCCGAAGGTCCTCAGAGGAGCAAAAGCCTTACATTGTGTGGCAAACAGCATTGCCATAGCTTCAAATTTTATTGCCGTCATTTTTGATGGGCAAGTCGCTAGTATAGATATAAACTACACAAGCAAAACCACACTCTCATTCACCTGCAGACTGATTATGGTTCACTAGAGCAAATATCCTTTCACTTGCAGCAAGTAATTCCCTTACCAGCTTAAAGTAAACACACCAGACTAGTCACATACAAATTTCAACTACTTAAGCAAAACTACACCCCTCTCACCAGCAGACTGGTCACTGATCAGATACAGGTTATTATGGCTATGGCTTAGATAATTTTACAACTCTATATTTTAACAATATTCAATACAAGTTATATTTTAAATGGTGCATCATTTTCATAAGGTGATTTATGAGAATGCTCATTTATTGTAAGCTTCTGTTATCTAAGTGAAGCTACCACAAAAGAGTGCTGATCATTTTATTAGGAACATTCTGCTGGGCACAATCACTTTCGGAATATTATTATTATTTCAGTGCTTATTATATTTGTGTCTACAGATAAAGTGTAAACCAATGTGGATTGAAGATGTACTACTCAAATCTAAGTAGCAAACTCATACATAAATAATGTACACCGATATATGTTTTGTGTTATGTCTTAACAAATTATTTAATAAAAATGCAATCATTTGAATTCACTGGCACTCTTCATATTGGGTTGCATATTTAAAGATTCTTCACATACTCTTTGATTTCACACAGCATTATATTCATATGGAAATTGAAGGCCCAAATAAAGACTCCAAACAAATGCTTTACAGAATACGTAAATAGCAGGATTTAAATATTTTGGTTTGGACACATTAAAAAAAGGGAGCATGATGCCAACTTTCCAGGACCATCGAACCAAGACTAGCTTTGAAGCCTGTGGTGTGGGAGTGTTCCAGAGGGCTCAATACCAGTCATGAAAAGACGCCCTCCTGCAATAAGATGGTTAAGGTCTCAAAGCATCCAATATATGCCAGATGTTGAATGTCTACAGAAAAATATGCTGCCTTGAAGTTTTTGGGGGTGGCATAGCAGAACATTCTACCTAGATCAACTCTTTGATGTTACAAATTGTTTTGTAAACCATTACTTTTAGCATCCACTTTGAAGTCTATGAATTGTTTCTTTGATATTAAAATATTTTACAGAGATTCTTCTCTAAAAGAGAGGGAGTGGAATAACTCCATTGATAATAGCAAAATAACATAAACTGCATCAAATGAATATAAAATAACATGTGCACTACGTATTTTCCATTTTGTCACAAATTTTAGCATTACATTTTTCATATTTCTCATCATTTTACAGACTAGCATGTTTTTTTTTACATTCAGTAGTTTAGTCCATTTAAAATAACATTATGTTGCCAACTGTAGTTTTATTAATTATATTAATAAATTCTGTGGTATTGTGCAATGCATCTGTTCAAATTAAATATGCTGTATAAAATCAAACAATCACTTCAAAGGCTTCTTCATCAGATATATTTACTCATTCATTGGTGAACTATACCACCAGGTGTAGAAAATTAGAATTTTCAGGTACATATATAAAAAAGGACCGTCATTGTCTCATGTTTACAAATAAATTACAATTGGTATAAGATTTGTTTGTTTTTTAAACATTAAAAACTGCCTATACATTATACCTGACATTATTTCCAAAATATGTAACTTTTTGAGGTGTAGATCCTTTATCTTTTGTGATAATTAAATCTAATTATTGAAGAAATACACTGTATTAGTAAAGGGAAGTGGACATAAATGTACAACAAAAATGATAGATCAAGGACAGAAATATGGGTTGATGTTGATGAAGGCAATTTAATACACTTTGGATATAATGGATGGATGCAGACAATATGGTAGGAAGGTGGGAATGACGTGGGGTTGTAGTGTATGGGATAAGGTTGATATGATGACATGAAGTTAGAAGAATATAATGTGGATAGATGGGACTGTAATATTGGTGAGTTAATCAGATCGGATGAGGAGGCATCTCAGAAACCTGTGCAGCCTAAAATATCCAAATATGCTCTGTACACTGAGTACCCCAGTACGGAAAGGAAGTTCAGGAATTAAGCTAAATGGTAAGATATACTTAAAAAATGTTGTTTATTGAAGATTGTTATGATTTTACCACATGTAGGAAAAGATCTTCTAAACATTAAATTATATTAACAACACTCATTATCTTAAAGGGACATGGAAGGTTTTTCGATTTTGCTGGGAATGCAATACACCTATATATCTATTTACATTGATGTACTTTTATTAGGAAGGGCTTAGAAGCTGTGTTTTTACTGCCTAAAATCATAGAAATAACTGCCTGGGTCTGTGTTACTAGCTGTGCAGTATCTCGTGCTAGCCAATTAGGAGAAAGGTTTCAGCAATATGCTGCAACATGCTGCTCAGACATGATCACCGAGACACTGCACAACCAGTACCACAGAATCTGTTGAGTTGCAGAGAGTAGACCCACACATTTACTAATTGTCCATAAAACAGAGCTTCTAAGCGCCTCTTTATAAAGTAAGGTTCATTAAAGTAAATAAATACATTGGTATATTACATACCTACTAAAATCCATAAACCCTCAATGTTCCTTTAAGGTAGTGTAAAGAAGATTCAGTACCCCACATCCAAAAGGTTGCCCTCCCCTGTGTTAGATGACTCTTTTAGATCTGTTGAAATGTTAAACACACCCTCCAGCACAACAATCTAGTGGGATTGAACTAATTAAGAAATATAAGTCTGAATGCAGCATGATATAATAATATATCATTTATGCTTAAATTGAATATAGAAAAATAATGATCTATATAGGTAGTATCCTCGGTGCTTTACACCCCTTCATATATCCAAAAAAGATTATTTAAAAAAAAAAAAAAAAAGAAAAAAACTTTATTGGATACTATTGATCCGGAAACTACGCCGATTAAAATGTATAAATATGATACATAGATACTCTAATCATATGAGGTATGAGTAGTAAGATATGTGGTGATATTCTGTATTCATACCATAGACTGTGCTGCAAGATCCTCATAAATCAGGATATACTGGTACTCCTGTTGATACAGGATATACTGATAATCATAGGATAGTGCAGTGATATATAAAAAAAGGGGGGTATCTATATATATATATATATATAAACTGATAAACATAAAAGTGAAATCTGATACCTGGAAAAATACTTAAATAAACTGGAAGACAAGACAAGCATAAATCAAAGGCTCTGCAGGTCCACTGTAATATGGAGTATTGCAAGAGGACAATGGCACTATTGGATATGAGCTAAACAACACACATATAGCAATATACTTGCTGTTCAGTAGTTAGAGCTCTCCAATATAGTTCTCCATAGACTCTCTATTAGCTATGAATAAGCAAAGATGTTGGATATATAACAATACATAAATAAGAGATAGTAGAGCCCATATAATTTGTACAAAAGGAAAAGATACACTCCAAAGAGTGTTTGTACTTAACTTCCAGCGTTTCTAGGTTCAGAAAGTTGCAAAAAATGATGCCAACAGGCCGTTTCGTCCCTCCACGGGGACTTTTTCAAAAGCTTCAAACAATTTGATTGCCTAGTTATAAACAGATATGGATTATATATGAATCCCATGGTGGAGTATGCTAATTAAAATGGAACTGATTGCCAGAGTTTGGTGAAAATATGTCAACAGTCTGATAATCCGGGCAGGCAGCAAACAAAGATTGGTTAATATCATAAGCCATAGATCAGGGTACCAGAATCTGAATCAAAATCAGGAAGTGAAAAAACAATGACAAGGGTCAGAAAGACAAAAGTCTTGAAATTGCATATCATTCTCATTGGTCAGGAAGCCAGAAGTCAGGAAGTTGAAAGGCAATGCCAAAGGTGACAATGGCAAATCAGTACAAGAATGGGGATACACTACCTCTGCAAATAATTAGTTAACACAGGAAGTAATTCAAAAGAGGTTGGAAAAAATAAATGTTAATAAAGCCCCGAGTCCTGATGGAATACATCCAAGGGTACTAAGGAAACTGGGTTCTGTAATAGCCAAACCATTATATTTAATTTTTCAAGATTCACTCAACACAGGGTCTCTACCAGATGACTGGAGAAAAGCTGATGTGATACCTATATTTAAAAAGGGAGCAAGAGCAAATCCAGGGAATTATAGACCAGTGAGCCTCACTTCTGTAGTGGGGTAGCTTTTAGAAGGGTTAATATGGGATAATATGCAAGAATATGTTTATTTGAACAGGATTATAAGTAGGAGTCAATATGGATTTATGAGGGATAGGTCATGTCAAACAAATCTAATTAGTTTCTATGAGGAGGTTAGTAGGAACTTGGATCAAGGCAACTCAGTGGATGTAGTCTTTTTGGATTTTGCAAAGGCTTTTGATACAGTGCCACATGGGAGACTATTGTGCAAACTAAGAGATGCAGGAATTGCAGTAAATATCTGCTCATGGTTAGAGAGCTGGCTAAAAGACAGGAAGCAGTGGGTTGTTGTAAATAGAACATACTCCGATTGGACTAATGTGGTAAGTGGGGTTCCTCAGGGTTCACTATTAGGGCCTCTCCTTTTTAACATATTTATTAATGACTTAGAGGTAGGGTTGGAGTGTGTGTGTCTCCATTTTCGCTCATGACACGAAGTTGTGCAAGGTAATTAAATCATATAATTATGTGCTTTCCCTCCAAAGGGATTTACATAAAATTGAGGAATGGGCATCTAAATGGCAGATGAGATTTAATACGAATAAATGTAAAGTTATGCATCTGGGAAGGAAAAATAGCCATGCAATTTATAATCTTAATGGAGCAAATCTAGGTGTATCAGATATTGAAAGGGATTTGGGAGTGTTTGTGGACAACCACCTAGGTAACAGTGCTCAATGCCAAGCAACATCTGCAAAGGCAAATAAAATATTAGCATGTATTAATAAGGGTATAGAAGCCAGAGAAGCAAATATAATTCTGCCACTATACAAATCTCTAGTACGCCCTCATTTGGAATATGGAGTACAATTTTGGGCACCACTTCATAAAAAGGACATTTTAGAGCTGGAAAAGGTACAGAGGAGGGCAACAAAACTAATAAGGGGAATGGAGGGGCTAAGTTATGAAGAAAGACTAACCAAATTAAACTTATTTTCGCTAGAAAAAAGGCGTCTAAGAGGAGATATGATTTCCTTATATAAATACATCCAGGGTCAGTAAAAAGATTTGTCAAGGGAGATTTTTGTGCCAAGAGGTTTTCAACTGATAAGAGGACATCCCTTGAGGTTAGAAGTAAAATGATTCTACCTTAAAGAAAGAAAAGGGTTCTTCACAGTAAGGGTGGTCAATCTGTGGAATTCTCTACCAGAGGGGGTAGTGACAGCGGATTCGATAGATAACTTTAAAAGGGGACTAGATTTATTTCTAATTAAAAAGGGAATTCAGGGTTATCATGAATAATTAGAAAGACAGTATTGATACAGGGAGAAATCCGGTCGCCGGTGTCTGGGATCAGGAAGGAATTTTTTATTTTTTTATTTATTTACCTTTGAGACAAAGTCTCGCTTGGGTTTTTTCTTTGTTTGCCTTCCTCTGGATTAATTCATAATTTAAAAAATATATGTTTTTTTAAATAGTTGATTAATAATTAATTAACAGCTAATTAATTAATAGTTAATCCGCATATTGCAGGTCAGAGGAGATCTTGGACGGTTGAACTTGATGGACTGAAAGTCTTTTTTCAACCTTAAATACTATGCAACTATGTAACTTGTAACAGGAAAATGTCAAGAATCTGCAGGAGGGCAAAACAAATGAGCACTAGTACTCAGATGTTGGTGCCTATATAGACAGTATCTGGCAAAGAGACCTGTGTGACAGTGGCAGAGTGCATCAATTAACACAGCATAGTAAGGAGTGTATGCCATTGACACATCGTCACAATAGGTTATAATCATAAAGGGGAAAGATAAAGGCACATTTGCCTTTTTCCACTAATGTGTGAGACTCTTTAACTTTCATTAAGCTTTATTTTGACCTAGATAAAGTAAATATATATATATATATATATATATATATATATATATATATATATTGTGTCCAAGATGGCCTTCTGGTGAGGCAGCAAACCGGTTTATTATGAAATAACATAAACAAACAGGAGCAGTAACTCTGCTTAAATAACGAAAATAAACATATACGGACTGACTGTGACACAGGAACGCCCTGACTATACCTGTGCAGCTTACCTGCAACAGGGAAAAAAAGACTACACCCCGGTGTCTTCAGGACGGAGCTCCCACTCCGTTGTACTCGGGAAGGAGTAATTTCCTAGGACTAGCGCCACCTAGTGGCAAGGACAAAGACAGTCTTTTAATAATTATAATTTGTCACCTTGTGGCCAGGTTACAAATAGTCTCTGGTTATTGAAAGATTGCCACCTTGTGGCCAGGATACAGATAGTCTCCGACTATTGCTATATTGCCACCTTGTGGCCAGGATACAAACAGTCTCTTGTATATCGGTAGTCTTTTCCACGTTTCTACATCAGTAGCCGCGGACGAAGCATAGGGCCCGCCCGTCTCTCCCGTATGCTTCACCCCAGGCACCCTTTGATACAGTATTATTAAATTATTGCTTATGTACCGGTCAAACACTCAGCAACTTCCCTGGGGCATAATCAGTCTGGTACCTTCAAACAGGGCCTCTGTCAGCTCCACACTCAGCAACTTCCCTGAGGCATAATCAGTCTGGTACCTTTCAGCTCCAAGAAACCGCAGGATCTCACTCACCACATTGCTTCTCCAAATGATTCACCTTGGTCATCCCCGCAGCAATTCAGGCAGCTGTCAGTCCTCTCAACTAGCTGTACTTTACAGGCTCCTTCCAGCTTGTCTCCTAGGCAAGGCCCCAGCTTCTGGCTTCAGCTTCCAAACTACTCAGGACAGAGCCTAATCAGCAGCACACCCCTCCCCTTCACTGGGGCTTCCTGTGGTTTTTATAGTGAAGCACTGGACCAGGTGAATTTAAGTGTTTTAACTCCCTGAGAGCTGGATACAAGGAGCAGTTCAGCCTATGGCTTACATAACGGCCCTCAATAATCTGTCCCCGGCTCCTTACATTCTCACAATATATATATTATACGGCCTATACGTTTTTTTAAAAGGATCCGAACTCCCATGTGATAATAAATGGCTGCCAGGGTATGCAAACTTTGAGCACACTTTTGTAAATATTTTATTATATCTTTTGATGTGATAACATTGAAGAAATGACACTCTGCTACAATGTAAAGTAGTAAGTGTACAGCCTGTATAACAGTGTAAATTTACTGTCCCCTCAAAATAACTCAACACACAGCCAGTGGAAATGTCCAAATTTGGCCCAAAGTGTCAATATTTTGTGTGGCTACCATTATTTTCCAGCACTGCCTTAACCCTCATGGGCATGGAGTTCACCAGAGCTTTAGAGGTGGCCACTGGAGTCCTCTTTCACTCCTCCATGATAACTTTACAGGTGCTGGTGGATGTTAGAGACCTTGCACTCCCCCACCTTCCATTTGAGGATGCCCCACAGATGCTCAATAGGGTTTAGGTCTTGGGACATATTTGGCCAGTCCCTTACCTTTACGTTCAGCTTCTTTAACAAGGCAGTGGTTGTCTTAGAGGTGTGTTTGGGGTCGTTATCATGTTGAAATACTGCCCTGTGGCCCATTCTCCGAAGGGAGGGGATCATGCTCTGCTTCAGTATGCCGCAGTACATGTTGGCAATCATGGTTCCCTCAATGAACTGTAGCTCCCCAGTGCCAGCAGCACTCACACAGGCCCAGACTATGACACTCCCACCATGAAAAGTATACATCTATACTGAGGAAAGGTAGTTGAAATAATCCCTAAATGACAGATCAACGCATAAGGCACAAAGAGCACAGAAACACTGATATGAGATGAAACCCTCAGTTTTAATGTAAACAGTGATTCACAATGTTTCCTCATGCCTGTTCCTTCCTCATTACATCCTGTTTTTTCCTCAAGCTCCTCTTCTCAACTTTTCCACATCATGTCTCCAACCTAACCATCTCACCTTACATGCTCTCCTCTCCTCTTTTATGCTCCCATGAGCTACTCTTATTCCTCCATTCACCATCTCCTCCCCTTCTAAAGCTCATAAGCAGAAACACGTCTGCAAGTCCAAATCCCACTTCCTCTCCCTCTCTCTCTTTCTTCTGCTGGCTTCTTGGGACATACCTCCTAACACAGGCCCCTTACCTCCCACTCGCAGATTATACTATTTGACCGAAAGGGGCAGACAACATATTACATACTAGGATCACTTACCAAATTACTTTCTCAGTTGCTTTCCTTTTCCTTCTATATGAAAAAACATTATAACTTTGTATACCCTCCTACCTAATGAAACTTCACTTTCTTCCTGACCCTTGCTATTTGTTATCTGCCTCTTCCATCCCCTTTAGATTGTAAGTAGAGAGTTTTAAATCTTGTAGAGTGCTTTGGGAAAAACACTTTCTACAAAGATTCTAAACTCAAAACAGGGCCCTCCATTTTTTGCAGTTTGTTAAAATTTATATTTTTCCTTGTTCATTTCCTCTGTATAGCGCTACGGAATATGTTGGCACGTTACAAGTAAAAGTAATAATAATAATAATAATTTGTGCCATGTGAAGGAGTTTATATAGATAGATAGGGATAAGGAAGGATGCTAGGGCTAGTGTAGTGTGTTCATGTTATGGGTACCATTTCACAGCATTGCTATGGAGACTACGGAGCTTCAGAATTAGAGTCTCCTGTGAGAAAGCTGTGAGTGCACATTAGGACTTGAGAGGTATGGGAAAACACTCCTTGGTGCGACTAGTTTTATGGGGTTTTTGAAAAAAACTCCCACAGTTACGAGGGAGGTTTTTCTCTCAGCTGACTGAATGCATGAAATGGAGGACATACTATTTGGTTTATTTATATATTGATAAAACGTAATTTTGCCTCACAGCTTTTTCACAAGTACTAACAAAAAACAAAAAGGAGTAGTATTAGATAAAGAATTAAAATATGAATACATTTCTAACTTTTTTTTTTTTTTTTTTTTTTTAATTTAAGGATTTTTCATTTAAACGCCAAAGTTTGATAAATGGTATTGAAAAATATACCTTTAAAAATGTATATATTATGGCATGTACAATGTTTTATATCACATCTAATTGAATTAATTATTAAATTACTGGATACAAGCTTTTACATTTTTGAATATGTTTTGAGGGGGGATGAAAGAAAGTATACAAACATAGAGCCTTATTCAATTGAGCTTTCACATGTTACTGTAGCCCGTAAGTAAGGCAGCATGTTAATTTGCTATTCAATTGCCTCTTTTTAGCGAGCTTCGAACAGGTTACGGGTTACGGCTTGAAAACTTTGCATTGTTTGAACCCAGAACGTACAACTTTCCAAAGCAATGATCTTTCATGTCCGCAAGACTTCTGAGCAATAAAATCGCAAATTGCTATTCAATTGCAAAAATTGCTCAAGACCGCACCCGCGCTTAAGTCCACAAACGCCAAATGGCGGCCCAAAGCTTACGGGTTCCAGATAGGACCAGCAAAGGGTTTACATACTAGTTAGGAACCCTGCAAATGACAACATAAAGACACCAATGCACTTTAAAAAATGGGGAAAGCAATGGAAGGCATTTACATGCACAATAACTCTGAACTATCAAATATTGCAACAATTAAAATGTTATTTTCCTCATAGGTTGTAATGGGCATGTATATGCCAATATGAAAAACATGCTGCAACATGCTAAAGGCTATTAAAGACACACTACTACATTAAATTGCAACACAATTACATTGAAATGGCTGACATATTAACCCTTTCACACTCACTGTTATGAACAGAAGGGCCCACTGGACTGTTTGGGGTTCATCAGTTATTATATGTGTGGTTAGAAGGTACTAACAACTTTCTTAACAGTTATATCATGGCTGTATTGCATACATGTAGTTATAACATGGATGTAATAAGTGCATATAGTACTGTCATTGATTAACATTAAAATAATATATCTGTATTAGAAATAGGATAGTAGGCTATTCTTAGATTAGTTAATGCAGTCATATCTGGGATATACAAAGTGTTAAAGAATTCTAATGAATGTATATGGCTTTGAGAGGCAGCCACGCACAAATCCTCTGGCTTTAGTCTGGAAGAGGGAAGTTTAGTTTTATAACCCTGTAAGTTGAGATCTGGCAACTGTATCATGGGATAGACATCTCCCAGGTGGTGAGAGCGTAACAAACTATTGCCCACAAGAGGAGGGGTTAAGCATGTGGGGGGAGTGAGATCTTTGTGTGTTTTTAGATATCTCTGTAACAATAAAGAAGTGCCAGTCTGATTTCGGACACACTAAACAAAGGTGGAGTCTGCTTGTACTAATTAAAGGTACATGGTGTGTGATACTTAGATCCTAAGAAAAGGGGTCTGATGGTGCCTGTCTCTTCAGAAATTATTCTGTCATTTGAAGTGTCTGCTGGTGTCGAGATCTGAACAAGAAGTTGCGACCCATAGAGAGAGAGAAAAATGGGGGTGAGCGAAGTCCCCAAATCTGACGGGTTTGACACTCCCAGAGGCTCTAATGTGGACCCTAAAAATATGAAGATCATCTTATATACATCTCACTCATCACATCTACATTGGGACAACATATAGTGGCCAAATTACACCGCCACATGGCATTTCAAACACCAGGGAAACATTTTACATATGGTTGTTCAATCCCTCCATTGTGTCCGATTCTCTGTGACCCTATGGACTGCAGCACACTTACTAATTTATCTGTCTGTATACACAAGGTTTGCATGCCAAAGACACTGGAATGGGTTGCCAGTTCCTTCTCTAGTGGACTGTGATTTGTCTGACCTCTCTGCTATGACCTGCCTATCTACAGTGGCCCTACATGGTATAGCTCACAGCTTCATTCAGGTACACAAGCCCTCTCACCACCACCACCACTTACCATTCGTGAAGGGGACCAGGGCAACATACACTGCATTTATCTACTCTAACTCATCAAACGCACATGGATGGTATGCAAAGGCAGTGGATCAACAGCCAACTCACCTCCATCTCCGCTACGCCCATCCTGGAAAGTCCCATGCCATTGCTGGTGGCCATGTGCCAAGATGTATACCCATTATTATTTGGTGACCTCCCATTAGGTGTGTTGCTATCAATCAATTTACATTATCACCTGTCATATTCCTATCAGGCCTTCAGGGGAATGTTGATACTAAACAGTATCACAAATTAGACTTTGCATGTGTATTAACACTTTATTATTATTATATATGAAATATATTAGTATATGATATCTAATTATACTATTACCATTATAATTATTATTATTATGTCATGTATTAATCTATTGCATAGAAACTAGGGCTCATTAGTTTACAGATATAGGAATGTGACACAAATGTGATGTGGGATGTCCCAAAACCCCAACCACTGACAACACACTGACATGGTTAGAATGGTATAACAAAGCTTTGTTTCATACACAGAGCACAATCAGAAATGGACAAGACTGTGCATTAATATCATGGGTGTGCTTGTGGGGAAAAAGGGGATACCTAAATGGGGTAATGTCATAGTCTAGAATAAGCATGATGCATAGCACCTTCCAGGGTTATGTGTGGTTACTACACCACTGAAACCGGAATCTGATGAAAAAAAGGATCATCAGAAATCACTCCATTTAATTGAAGAAACCATTAATGTGCATATCACTTACAACTTGTCTAGATCTGCTCAATGAAGCAGATGATTAAACCCCTGGACTGTGTAATCCATACAGTGTGTTGACAAAACAAAAATCAACATGCATGTACAGTACAGTGCTAAATACTGTAACTGTAACACTACATCAACTTCAATTTCTCTGGATAACTCACTGGCCATGACCATTAATAATGATGTGGCATCTCACAATAAATGCTTAGCTGTGACCAGCGTCATTGGTCAAGATGTACTATCACCTTCGCAATATGATATTGTTCATCAACACTGATATCGCATCCATCAGCTATACAGCTGTTAGCACATGTTAAAGAATAACCATGATATCAGCCAAAGGGGAAAATATCCATTAATACAGAGAGGACACAAAGGTCAGCAGCCAGATTCAATGTTATTTACATCAGACACAAGAATCTGTTCTCAGACTGATATTGAGGTCAGGATCACATGCTTCACTGGTGCATATATTAATGCTGGCTGTCATTAACATGCCATTGTAAGACATTGCAAGTTCACCACCCTAGCAGTATTAGTCTACATTTAAGCTAACAACAATCATGTCTTAGCTATCTGGATATATGATAGCTTTAGAATTGTGGGCACTACATATTAAGGGGGGCTGTCACTGAAGGAGTGTCTAGCTGAGAGGCACTGTGAAAACCTTTAAACCTCACACATTTCCTTCACAATGCTTACAGATGCAGAAGATGCCTTCATAGACCGTAATCGTACCTTAAACAAAGCAAAAAAAGAAAACAACTACAAAATAAGGCCTTAAAAAAGATAGGGACTGCAGCATCTCTTCTCAACAGCATTCCCTAGTGATTATTAATTGGTGACATGTTAAACAAAACCCTACGTGTCGACAGAGAAGAGGGCCATGGACCTTGTGATGGGAGGTAGCCATCTGCGTACAAAATATCATTATCACATAGGCCAAGATCCAAGACTTTGTAGCCAGGCTAGATTAGGTTCACAGTTGAACCAATAGATTGCCACTGAGGAGTGCTGTTAAGAAGGCACAAACATCTGCACAGCCCCTAGGTCCTCCTCTGCCATGATACACAAAACCCCGTGGCCGACCGCCGTCTCCCTGGTGGTGGTAGTGGGGGGGGGGGGGGGGGGGGGGTAGGGGAATGCATCCCCCGGGAAAAAGCAGCACTGAAGTGGCGATGGTGGAGGCATGGGGGGAAGAGAGGAGGGGCCGGGCTGTGGGTGTTTTCGGAGGATGCCTCTGGGGTGGAGGAGGCGGGGCTGGGGACCAGAGCACGTCGCATAGCCTCTGCTGTCAAATCCTGGAATGCACTCTGGTTCACCCCAATACTGAGCAGCAAGACCAGGTAGGATTCTGTCATTACATGGTGCCTCCTCTCCTCCCTATTGCGCCTGAATTGCCTGGAGACACTCCATCTGCGGCCGCTTGAGGGACAGCATCTCCAACTGTGCTGCTTGGCTTGGTGTTGGGGATGGAGGGTCCTTGTGGCGTGGCCTAGTAAAGAGGTGCCGGTGGTGGTGGCCCAGTGGGGAGGGTCTGGTGCCCGGCTGGAGCCTGATGATGTACGGACGGTGGTGTTGGTGGGCCCGGAGGTGGTGGCGGCCAGTCCAATGCACTGCTGTGGGGGGGAGATGGTGGTGGCTGGTTCAGATGGTCCAGTGGCAGAGCCCTGGTGATTATACTGAGTCTCTGGAGGAGGGGGATAGTGGGGTCAAATCCCTGCAGTGTGGCTGGTGGTCCTGCTGGTGATCCCACTAGCTAGATAATATCCTCCTCCTCCAAACCAGGGCCCTCAAGTCCTCTTCTTTCCTGCTCCCCCTTCGCTGGTTCCTGCTAGGCAGTGGCTTGCTCCTCTACTTCCTGCTCCGACGCCTCCATCTCTTGCTCCCACTGGACCCTGACCTCCTTGATGCTGAAAGAGAGAAAAGAAAGGTACCGTATAAGCCGAGGCACCTATTTTACCACAAAATTCTGGGAAAACTTAGTGACTCGAGTATAAGCAAAAGGTAGGAAATGTGCTGCCCCCTGTATCACTCTTGTGCCCACTGTGTCCCCCTCTTGTGTGCCCTCTGTGCCCCTTTCTTGTGTCCCCCCACCTTTCTCCCCTGTGTCTCTTCCCCCCTCTCTGTCCCCTGTGTCTCTTCCCCTCTCTCCCTCCCCTGTGTCTCTTCCCCCATCTTCATCCCCTGTGTCTCTTCCCCCTTCTCCCTTCCCTGTGTTTCTTTCCCTCCCCCTCCCTTCCCTGTGTCTCTTTCCATCCCCCTCCCTTATCACCCTCCTCAACCCCCCTCCTCATCCTCCCTCCTCAACCCGCCTCATCTTCAACCCCCCTCCTCAACCACATCCTCATCCCCCCTCAATCCCCCTCCTCATCCCCCCTCCTCAACCTCAACCTTTCTCCTCAACCCCCCTCCTCAACCACCCTCCTCAACCTCCCTCCTCAAACCCCTCCTCAACATCTCTCCTCAACCCCCCTCCTCATCCTCAACCACCCTCCTCAACCCCACTCCTCATCCTCAACCTGTCTCCTCAACCCCAATCCTCATCCTCAACCCACCCTCCTCAACCCCCCTCCTCAACCCCCCTCCTCAACCTCCTCCTCATCCTCAACCCCTCCTCAACCCACATCCTCAACCACCACATCCTCAACCCCCCTCCTCAACCTCAACCCCCATCCTCATCCTCAACCCCCGATCCTCAAATCCCCTCCTCATCCTCAACTCCCCTCCTCAACCTCATGGGGGGTTGAGGATGAGGATCGGGGGGGTTGAGTATGAGGATGGGGGGTTGAGGATGAGGATGGGGGGGTTGAGGAAGTGGATGGGGCGGTTGAGCATGAGGATGGGGGGATGAGGATGGAGGGGTGAGGATGAGGATGGGGGTTAAGGATGATAAGGGAGGGGGAAAGGAAAGAGAGACACAGGGGGGAAAAAGACAGACACAGGGGGAAAGAGAGACACAGGGGGGGGGGAGAGACATGGGGGTGGTGAATCGAGTATAAGCCGAGGGGGCCCTTTTCAGCCTTAAAAAAACGGCTGAAAAACTTAGCTTATACTCGATTATATACGGTATATATATTTTAGTATGATGAATCATACATTGTTTTTTGTTCATTCCTAACTATTTGACATCTAGAGTTGAACCTTGATGATTCTCTGAATTGCAACTCAGATTAGCTATCATTTGCTATATATGATCTATTATTTAGTTCTTGGTCTTGATTGTTCTTGGCTCCTAAAGCTATCTTGATTCCAGCTGCATTCTGTAACTGCATAGGCTGCAGTGGGCACACCAATACATAAACTCTCTATTGGTTGATTACTGTGGTTGTGCCCATGAATAACAGCAATTTATCAGCTTCTTGGATTTAATGATGCATCCATATATCCCTTGTTAATTCCATGGAGCTAACATGTCAGTGTCCTTGTTGGTCATCATGTACATGTGTGGTGTGTGTGATATACATGTGGTGACATGTTGGTGTATGTGATATTGACCTGACATGGGGGCTGGGTCCTGCTGGGCCACCAGGCCTGAAGCTCCAGTGGTGGGCACCTGTCTCAGAAGGTCCCTGGCGACTCTCTCCCGCTCATTATAGGTCACGGTCTGGTTCTTGTCCTCCTTAGCCATCATCCTCCTCACCTTGGCCCTGATGTTGTCAAACTGGTGCTTGACAGACCTCACATCCCTTGGTGCTGTGCCTACTGCTGTCCCCTCAGCCGCTACCTCCTTCCATGTCAGAGCCCTAGGCCCTGGCCTAACTTCCACCCCCCCCCCGCAAAAATCATGGGGCGGCCACTGAGGACCATATTCCCCTGGTGCAAATAATTGTGGGCCTTGTGCTTGTCCTTAGACTCTTGCCCTCCCAACCCTCCCAACAGTGGATGGGGAACCTTGCCTCCCTGACCTGTCCCTGAGGCGTGTCCCTCCCCCAAACTACCACCCTCCCCTGGGATCAGGCCCCTCCCCTCTGTCAAGGAGCGGAGTCCGGAGAACAAGCAGGTAAGTGAGGGGAGAGGGGGGGTATTTAGGGGGTTTAGGTGGAGGAGGGGGTTTATGCTGAGGAGGGGGAGGGAAAGAGACACGGGGGTAGAGAGACACACAGGGGGATTAGAGACACACGGGTGGGGTTAGAGACACACGGGGGGGTTAGAGTAACACCCGGGGGTTAGAGAGACATGGGGGGGGAGAGAGTGACTCGAGTATAAGCCGAGGGGGCCCTTTTTTGCCTTAAAAAAAGGGCTGAAAAACTCAGCTTATACTTGAGTATATACAGTACTTCTTTTTTCTAAGGTTATTGGAGATAAGTCTGGAAAGAGTTGAATTTTGTGTCCTTTATAAGTTAAAGGTTTTTTTTCTTGCTGCTCACATTTTCTTTGAAAGATATATCTTGGTTTGTTTGTTTTTGGCCTTGTAATATCTCAGCATGCTCTATCATATTTGCTGTAGTTGTGATGGCAGGTGAAAGCTATTTAATTATTTTGAATACTGTATCTAAGACATTATACGATTCTGGAACTCCTCTAAATCTAATATTATGTCTTCTTGATCTTCTTGATGTATCACATATATAATTGTGCATCTTTGGGACTGTTCTTAACATTTGCGATGTTGGTAACGCACTTGCGGCCATTGTAAAGCGAGGCCTGCCGGCAAGACTCGCAAATCGAGGCAAACCGTTGACGCATGCACGACTTAGGCTGCAATGGAAAAAAAAATGCGGACGAATAAAACGTAAACATAACGAAAATGAGGCCGAAGGACGTAAAACGAGGAGGAAGGATGTAAAAACAAGCCCAAAGAAGTAACACTTAACGCATGCTAGTAACACTTAATCCAAGGCAATAACATTGAACCCAAGGTTGTAAGAGTCATTGCGAGGCCCCTAAACTACATGGGGGGAGAGGCTCGCAATGAGTGCTTCAGGGCTTGGGATAAGTGCTGAAGGCGCTCATCGGGGGCCTGTAAATTACAAGGAGTACGAGGCTCGCAATGAGCTCGAAAGGGGCTCAGAGGGGCCATATGCATGCATTGTGTGGCAAACAGCATTGCCAGGCTTACAATTTTACTCCCGTCATTTTTTACGGGCAATTTCCTAGTAGAGTGTTAGTTTAAAATGTAGATCTATGTCTATGTATTTAATCAAAGTGTCTCTACATAACAGTTTCTAAAATTCGTATATTTTACAGACTTTTTGTATTGTCAATTTTTATTCTAGACTCACCTAACTGGAACAGATATTTTAAAGGTACATAGAAGGTTTCTGGATTTCACTAGGAATATAGCATACCTGTGTATCTATTTACTTTTATGTAGTTTATTATATTAAGAAGTGCTTAAAAGTTCTACATTTCATGCAGCTCATGAATACACAAACTGTGAAGTGCAGACTCAGTTATTACTAATCTCCCTTCCCTAACAACAATAAAGCTAGTTCAAAAACACAACTTTTTGATCTCTCCAACTATTGCTCATATTGACCTAGGGCCCTATTAAATTTGCCGATTTGGAGTTCCCGAAGCCCATAAAGGAGCCCGCAAAAGTTACGGCTATTAAATTGGCCTCTTTCAGCTACCCACAAACGATCTGCGGGTTACAGGTGGAAAAACCTTAAGGGCTGTCAAAATCTGATCTCTGTCCCAGCTAAGCCTTTGATCTGTCAAGCCCGTAAATATTATAATTGCAAATCCCTATTAAATTGCTACAAGTCCTCAAGGCCGCAATTGTTTTCACACCCGTAAATGGCAAATGCAGCCAAAAATCCTACGGGCACCAGAGAGGACCCGCAAGGGAGTTAAACTCCTGTCCGTAGAACTGTAAAAGCAAATATAAACACAAAACTGTATTTTAAATCACAGGCAAAGTGATGAAAGGTATTAAAATTAAAGGCACAACATTCTCAAGCTTGCAAATCTGCAATAAAAAATAATTGTTTTCCGTGTTTTATCGATCCCGGCAATGAATGTGTTAATACATATAATGGAACTTGCATGGACTAGAATATAATATCTATTGATTTTTTCATATTGCATTATTACTGGAATGAGGGCCCGATCGCAACTTAGACTTCAAAACCGTAAGTGATTGAAATTTCACGCCCGGAAATGTTACGTGCCGGAGCATGGTTTATGGATTTAGATTCCGGCCATGTCCTTGCAGGCTTTTCTAATTTAATCGCTCTGTAACTCCAGCATATTTCAAGCCCGCAGACAAACGGACTGTACGGCGGCCACTGTGATAGGCAATAACAATAAGAGATGTTTGATTAGTTTTGCTGATGGTGAGCTAAATAGGTGCAATCAGCTGAAAAGGAGTCATTCTTCTGGATTCAGACCAGTAAATCTTCTTTAATAGGATATAATATCTTCAGTGTATATTGTGAAAAACATATCCTAAAACCTATTTTTTAAATCTATAATTAAATTTTAAAATAAATGTGCAAACAGCAGCAAATCAAAACTTTAGCCAGAATATACAATTTAAAAACACATTTTAGTTTGTCATTGACCATTGCTATATCCCTCACCTCCTACATTAAAGAAAGGAAGTGAAAGAGTTCTGTGATAACATTATTCAATCCTTAACAAAGCAGTCTTCATTTCAGTAATGCTCAGGGCAATGAGAGAAGTGGGGAGGGGTACATCAATGGTCATTAATGAGGTAAAGTGTATTTTTAAATTATATTTTCTGGATAAAACTTTAATATGTTGCTATTTGCAAATGTATTTTTTATGTTAATTAATGTAGAACTAAAAATTTGTCTTAAAATGAAAAGTACTCACCCTTTAAGTTGTGCTTCCCCAGCACTACTTAGTATACAGTTTACAAGGATTAATTCCCATATGTTACAAAGATAATACGTGTTCTATATAGAAAACACCAAGAGCTTCCATTGACAAATGGTTAAAATTGCAATTGACAATTTAAATATTATTGAGAAGGAAAATATTCATATTAACTACTTGGTACCATCATATTAAATACATTTTTGATTTATCTTTCAAAGGGAAATCAAGTGAGCTCTGCATATTTTGATAGTAATGTACAGTATTAGCAATAATCTGCATTTTAGAATCTACTCCGAGAAGCTGAAGCTTTATTTATGCTATTTTGCTTTTCTATCCATATTAGGTCATATCAGACTGTATTGCACAATTGTTATTTAACTTGTATTAACACAAGGAAAGGTATAGAGGATTTAAACTAATCCTGGCCTTTTCCTTTACCCAATGCTTACATTTTTCTGGCCACCAACAGAGTTTCCCCAGCTTTAGCAGTCTTTCAATGTCCATTTTTAGCTGAACTGAGCTTTCTGGAAAAAAAGATTGACATGCTTAATGTTACAGAAGTACCAGATGCAACATGGGACATTTTAGTACTAACAACTGGAAATATTAGTAAACTCTCTTAAATTGTGCTAATATAACAGCAGATACTTTGAATTACATTTTTTCTGCAACAAATTAATATATCATTGCCAAATTTCTTTTTTTTCCCTAAGTAGAAGTTTGTTTTTAAAAGTCAGTTTACTTTCCTGCTTTTTTAAACAAATATAATATATATTACATGTGTTAGTAGAATATTTTCCTGGGTGCCTTACACCAACTAACAATATACCAAATAGACAATTTACGGTGATAAAGTGAATTTTAATATTAAAATGTTTCAAAGTTTATTCTGAATTTGAAAATAACAAAAGACTAGTTTGCAATCACTCTCCAATTCTTTTTAGCAATATATTTACGTCTGTCACATCTCCATCTAGAAAATTATAGTGTGGAGAATAGACCTATGACCTTGGTGGATCCTCCTACCTGGAATGCTCCCTAGTTGAAGCCCCAAAACTTGCTAGACAATTTATTACTAGACAGGAGGAAAAAGAGGTGGCCTATATATCAAAGGACCACTAATACCACTATTGATTGACCATTCTGTGGAGATGGATGTTTTCTGCCTTTCCACAGATTAAAATATATAGAGTGTTGTAGCCCTAAGCAAAACTAAAAAGCTATGGCTGCAATATAAAAACTATCAACAATCTAACAAACCTCATGGCTGAATCCATCTGCTCATTGCTAGTTCTAACCAACTATTTAGGAGATTGCCTTTTAGATGGATTCAGCCATGACGTTCCCTAATAAGGGGCATCTATACTATTGTGTTTGTTAGATGTTACAGCTTATGTTTTTTTAGATCCATCCAGTCCACACTTACTAACTTTCAAGGACTATTGAGTTGTTATTTTTATATTTGTTTTTATATTGCAGCTTACCGAGAGTATCATTTAAAATGTTGATTGATACCTTTCTAAAGTAATGTAAAACAATTCAGACTTTAAATACATGCAGCCTTATTAAATTGCGATTCGGCCAACATAAAAGGGCTCTATTTAAGCACATAGCATATTTTTTTACAGAAGTTTTTAGTTAGTGAACTTCTATCCAAAAGCAAGGTCTTCACTAACTAAAAACTTTTGTAAAAAATATGCTTTGTGCTTAAATAGTGCCCTTTTAAATTTGCTGAATCGCAATTTAATAAGGCTGTAAGTGTATATTAAAGGAAGAGTGTGCATATAAATGTGTATGTTTGTTTCTTTCTTTCTTAATGGAGATTATTGGTTTTGCCTAACATACACCTCTACAGGAATAAGCAGAAAGGAGGAGCTGGAGCTAATAGACGTCACAGTAACAGGGAAAACATAGAGAGGGAGAATAGGTAACAGTGGAGTACCTCAAGGTTAACTATTTCACAGCTTAAATTAGATACAATCACACACCTCATGCGGCACCATGGGTGGAATTTAAATAACTGATAACCCTGAGATCCTCTTATGGATGGTCAAGCCATAAGATCTATTGTTTTACATATACATCAATAACTTAATTAATATTCATAAATAACTTCTCCATTCAGGAAAAGAGCTTTAGATTTAAAATAAATGATATATTACATGACAGTTTTCCTTTTAATTGTATATAAGGAGAATGTTAAATGTTTTGTTCATGTATAAGATCAACTACTAATAAAAAAAGACGGCAACAAATTGTAATATATTTGAGCACCAGAAAGTAAGAGGTAAGGGCACCCTAAAAGTGTTGCACTCAACTATTTTATTAACATTTATTTGCTTCACACCTTCATATTTCACAGAACAAAGATTATTGATGAATACAAGATATAATAGACACATTATATCAAATAGTTTACTAGGGATTTTTACTCCAGTTGGTGTTTTGTAGCGCTCTTGAGTGATGTTGGTGGTAACATTTTTAAACACCATAAGTTCTAAGCATGTATACAATATATTTTGTAGTCCTTGATGTGGAAGGCATGTCATAACTAATAGTAGTTGATACATTGGCAAGGCTCACAACTGTATGATTTTGTTGCTATAGTTTGATGTTTTTCTCATAAACAACACTGTTCATGGATGTGTCTGTAGTATACAACAATAAAAATGGGAAGGGGGGAGAGAGATAGCACACCACCACCTAGGGCTGGTCCCTTTTGTTGAATCAGCCAATACTCATAATCATGCACATATAGAAATGTAACTCTCACCTGTCATAACTTCATCCATATGAGGTATAAAAACAGCTTCCCAACACGTCCCTGATTTCTTTTTGGTACCTACAAGGTATTAACTCATTAATACCCGAGATAGATTTAACCCCGAAATTAGACATAGAAAAAAATCTAAGATATTGCCGATTTGCAGGCTTAAGACTGTTGTGCAATTAATTATAATGTCTGTAATTGCTTTGCCCACTATTTACAGTGCAGTAGTGATTGTTTGTTTACATTTACAGTGCTATGAATAGGTATTTAACCCCCTTGCGGGTCCTCTCGAACACTCATAGGATTTTCTCCTTTATTTGTCATTTACAGGTGTGAAAACATTTGCGGGCTTGGGAAAATTGAGCAATTGAATAGCGACTTGCGATTTTAGCATTGCGAAAGGAAAAGATCAAAGGCTTCTGGAGGCTGTAAGTTACGGGTTTAACCATCGCCATTTTCTCAAGGACATAAATCGAAAGCCGATCGGAGCCTGCAAAAAGACGCCAATTGAATAGCAAACCTCAATTGAATGAGGCCCAATATATATTTCTCCCCCCCTTGAAAACAGTAACGAAAGATTAAGCACTTGATTCAGTTAAAGGATCTGAATACCCTGGTCCATGCCACCCATCTTGACTAGAACAATGCATTAGTTCTGGGACCTCCTTTCAAGCAATTGCAGATTACATTTCCTGACAATCAAAAGACTAGCCTATCACATAGCACTCATTTTTCATTCTCTGCATTGTTGTCTGTCAAATGGTGATTTTTATGGAGACCAAGAGGTATTTCAGGGACCCAGCTATATGAAATACCGCTTGGTCTCCTACAGTCCTACACATCACATCTAAATGAATCACTTAACATCAGTAGTATCATTTGTTGACAGAACTTTTGCCATGCAGCTCCAGTTCTGTGGAACTCTCTCCTCAAAACGGTTTGAGATTCCTCATAGGTGACATTCAAAAACAGACTTAAGATTTGTGTTTTTACCCAAGCCTTTGGGTAAGACAATATCTGGTGAAAAATTGTAAAGGGATATATAAGTTATATTAATATCATTTATCATGATCCAGGGGTAGGAGCTATTACTGCCCAGGCCCACCTGCTACAGACTACAGGTTAACTACCCACAAGGATCGTTGGGTTCTTGGAAATCTCGGCACCAGCACCCTGATATCTGGCTTCTGTATCAGTTAGGGTCTCTCCATCAGGAATCAGCGCTTCCAGGAGCCTCAGTAACCTTCCTGTGGTAGTAACCAGGACAAGTTACTTGCAGGGTGGAGAAAGGATCAGTATTGCAGCCACCAGGAGCAAATCAGAGAACATGGCATTTTGTCTCAGCAGTTGACTGATTTATTTAAAAAAATCTGCAATATTTATAGGGCTAGATACAAGGGGGTGTACACAATGTAACAATGAGAGGGTGTGGCAGACAATTACAGGAGATAATCTCACATAGGGTCTAGCAGTACCTTGATGGCTGGCAGCTGAGTACCATATGGCTACCATCATGATCAAGTTAAAGTTTAAACATAACACATAACACAGTAATATTACATACAGTATACAGGCTAAGGCAGAGACATACAGTGCCTTGCAAAAGTATTCTCCCCTTGACTTTTTGCCTATTTTGTTACATTACAGGCTTAAGTTCAATGTTTTTTTAATCTGAATTTTATGTGATGGATCAGAACACAATAGTCTAAGTTGGTGAGGGGAAATGAGAAAAATATATACATAAAACATTTTTTTAGAAATAGAAAACAGAAAATTGTCATGTGCGTATGTATCCACCCCCTTTGTTATGAAGCCCATAAAAAGCTCTGGTGGCACCAATTACCTTCAGAAGTCACATAATTAGTGAAATGATGTCCACCTGTGTGCAATCTAAGTGTTGCATGACCTATCATTACATACCTTTTTGAAAGAGGCTGCAACACCTAAGCAAGATGCACCACTAACCAAACACTGCTATGAAGACCAAGTAACTCTTTAAACAAGTAAGGGACAATGTTGTTGAGAAGTACAAGTCAAGGTTAGGTTATAAAAAAATATCCAAATCTTTGATGATCCCCAGGAGAACCATCAAATCTATCATAACCAAATGGAAAGAACATGGCACAACAGCAAACCTGCCAAGAGACGTTTACCCACCAAAACTCACGGACCGGGCAAGGAGGGCATTAATCAGAGAGGCAGCACAGAGACCTAAGGTAACCCTGGAGGAGCTGCAGAGTTCCACAGAAGAGACTGGAGTATCTGTACATAGGACGACAATAAGCGGTTGGGCTTTATGGCAGAGTTACATAGTTACATAGTTACATAGTTACATAGTATTTAAGGTTGAAAAAAGACTTTCAGTCCATCAAGTTCAACCTTTTAAGATCTCCTTTGATCTGCAATATGCGGATTAACTATTAATTCATTAGTTGTTAATTAATTATTAATCAATTTTTTTTTTTGTTTGTTTTTTTATTATTATTAATTAGTCCAGAGGAAGGCAAATAGAAAAAAAAAAAAAACAAGCGAGCATTAGCCAATTGTCTAAAGTGGAAATGTTAAAAATTTGGATCATTACTGTCTCTCTAATTATCCATGATAACCCTGAATACCCTTTTTAATTAGAAATAAATCTAGTCCCCTTTTAAAGTTATCTATCGAATCCGCTGTCACCACCTCCTCTGGTAGAGAATTCCACAGATTAACCACCCTTATTGTGAAGAACCCGTTTCTTTCTTTGAGGTGGAATCTTTTTACTTCTAACCTCAAGGGATGTCCTCTTGTCAGTTGAAAACCTCTTGGCACAAAAAGCTCCCCCGACAAATCTTTATACTGACCCTGGATGTATTTATATAAGGTAATCATATCTCCTCTTAGACGCCTTTTTTCTAGAGAAAATAAGTTTAATTTGGTTAGTCTTTCTTTATAACTTAGCCCCTCCATTCCCCTTATTAGTTTGGTTGCCATTTTCCAGCTCTAAAATGTCCTTTTTATGAAGTGGTGCCCAAAATTGTACTCCATATTCCAAATGAGGGCGTACTAGAGATTTGTATAGTGGCAGAATTATATTTGCTTCCCTGGCTTCTATACCCTTCTTAATACATGCTAATATTTTATTTGCCTTTGCAGCTGCTGCTTGGCTTTGAGCACTGTTACCTAGGTGGTTGTCCACAAGCACTCCCAAATCCCTTTCAATATCTGATACACCTAGATTTGCTCCATTAAGATTATAAATTGCATGGCTATTTTTCCTTCCCAGATGCATAACCTTACATTTATTCGTATTAAATCTCATCTGCCATTTAGATGCCCATTCCTCAATTTTATGTAAATCCCCTTGGAGGGAAAGCACATCATTTTCTGATTTAATTACCTTGCACAACTTTGTGTCATCAGCGAAAATGGAGACCCCACACTCCAATCCTACCTCTAAGTCATTAATAAATATGTTAAAAAGGAGAGGACCTAATACTGAACCCTGAGGAACCCCACTTACCACATTAGTCCAATCGGAGTATGTTCCATTTACAACAACCCTTTGCTTTCTGTCTTTTAGCCAGCTCTCAATCCATGAGCAGATATTTACTGCAATTCCTGTATCCCTTAGTTTGCCCAATAGTCTCCCATGTGGCACTGTATCAAAAGCCTTTGCAAAATCCAAAAAGACTACATCCACTGAGTTGCCTTGATCCAGGTTCCTACTAACCTCCTCATAGAAACTAATTAGATTTGTTTGACATGACCTATCCCTCATAAACCCATGTTGACTCCTACTTATAATCCTGTTCAAATAGACATATTCTTGTATATTACCCCTTCTAAAAGCTTCCCCACTACAGAAGTGAGGCTCACTGGTCTATAATTCCCTGGATTTGCTCTTGCTCCCTTTTTAAATATAGGTATCACATCAGCTTTTCTCCAGTCATCTGGTAGAGACCCTGTGTTGAGTGAATCTTGAAAAATTAAATATAATGGTTTGGCTATTACAGAACCCAGTTTCCTTAGTACCCTTGGATGTATTCCATCAGGACCCGGGGCTTTATTAACATTTATTTTTTCCAACCTCTTTTGGATTACTTCCTGTGTTAACCAATTATTTGGCAAAGGTAGTGTTGCCCCATTATGTTGCAGTGTCCCAACCACTGGTACCTCCCTTGTGTATACCGAAGAGTGGCCAGAAGAAAACCATTACTTTCAGCCAAAACCAAAATGGCACGTTTTGAGTTTGCAAAAAGACATGTGGTAGACTACCAAAAGGTATGGAGGAAGGTGTCTGATTTGACTAAAATTTAACTTTTTGGCCATCAAAGAAAACGCTATGTCAGGCGCAAACCCAACACATCACATCACCCAAAGAACACCATCCCCATAGTGAAACATGGTGGTGGCAGCATCATGCTTTTGGGGATGTTTTTCAGCAGCCGGGACTAGGAAACTAGTCAGATTTGAGGGAAAGATGGATGGTGCTAAATACAGGTATATTCTTGAGCAAAACCTGTACCACTCTGTGCGTGATTTGAGGCTAGTACGGAGGTTCACCTTCCAGCAGGACAATGACCCCAAACACACTGCTAAAGCAATACTTGAGTGGTTTAAGGGGAAACATGTAAATGTGTTGGAATGGCCTAGTCAAAGCCCAGACCTCAATCCAATAGAAAATCTGTGGTCAGACTTAAAGATTGCTGTTCACCAGCGCAAACCATCCAACTTGAAGGAGCTGGGGCAGTTTTGCAAGGAGGAATGGGCAAAAATCAGTGGTATGATGTATCAAGCTTATAGAGACTCATCCAAAACGACTTGGAGATGTGATTGCCGCAAAAGGTGGCTCTACAAAGTATTGACTTTAGGGGGTTGAATAGTTATGCACATTGACATTTCTGTTATTTTGGCCTATTTGTTGTTTGCTTCACAATAATAACTTTAATTAACTTAAATTAAATAATACTCAAACAATCCATGTTAATTCCAGGTTGTGAGGCAACAAAACACGAAAAAAATGCCAAGGGGGTGAATACTTTTGCAAGGCACTGTATGCCATAAGAATATATGAAGCATGGTACACTATGGCACTATGGCTATTCACCCCACCACCTACCTGCCCACATTTCCCATGTGGGAATATAGTTCCCCTCCTCATTTTCCAATGAGACAGTCTTTCATTTATGGTGGCTCAATGGACCAGGATCCAGGCCCTGGAAATGGTGTCCATGACATTCTTCTGGGTGTCATCTGCAAAATAAATTACAAAAAAGTTAAAGGTGAAATGATGGATGATAGAATTGATGTGTGAGGCAGTAAAGCAAGGGTCCTAAGACTTTGATCAGTCTCATTCTCCCAACCTAATCCTAGCAGTTGTGCTGGCTGTTTTTCCAAGTGTAGGCTTATCATTAGAACAGCATGCCAACCAAATCCCACGCAAGGTCAGAACATTGCTCAATCACCATGGAGACCTCCATGGAAATTATTACAACCTCCATCAAGACCCTAAATATTCAACAGTCAGTGATTCTATAAGCTCTGTACTGTGTTGAAGGTCCATGCTAAAGTTCAGGGTATCATTGCAGAGGTGAAAGGATTAGTACCCTGCTTTAATACACTGGAAAAAAAATAATGAATAGCAAGAGCTCACAAATAAATGCTATATACAGTTTGTGCTTCAGACACATACATTTGCTTCCCAACTTGCTTATATATATGATTGAAAACAATTTCAGTTGAAATTATACCTTTTAATGGTCAACTGAGTAGAATTTGATATCAAGCTTTCAAATGTCATAACACCTTCCTCAAAGCAAGTTCTAAAATTAAATCTGGAAAGTTTATAGTACATATTTGCAAGCTGATTAGCCTGTAGATAAGGTTCACACTATCAAATCGGTGAAAAAGTATTTGATACACTGGGTGCTAAGTGGTATAGACAATATCTAGGAAGCAAATTGTCCAACAATGTTGATGTGAGATTTCACAGAGGAAAAGATTCCCTTGATATGGAGTAATGTGATATAATTTCCCAGTCACAATACATATCTTATGGTTCCAAATCTCTGCATGAATTTGTTTTCTCAGATCTTTCAATCTTTTCAATCTTTCAGTCCTGAAGTTACCCAGTATTGTGACCCTCAAATCATTAAAGATGTGTGCATTTTGACAAAAAAGTACACCTTTAGGTTTTTCTTTAAATTTTAACTGTGTGAATTCATTATTTGGCTGAAAGTTGGTCCTGTTTCACCTAAATAGAATATTGCAGTACATCTGACACACAGAATGAGTTATACAGCCATTAGTATTAGTTACCTTAGGTGAGCAGGTCTTCTTCCAGTGGAATAGCTAGCACAGATGCATAGAAACCTGTAGAGGAGGGGACTTAACCAATGGGATCCATTCCAGCTGGTCACTCCTTGTGGCAATATAAATTGCTTCTTCTACTTCCTCTACTCTGTGTATTATCCAGCAATGCTCTCATGCAGTTGAATGATATACTATTGAATAGCATGTTCTAACTGCAGAGATTAAGTGGAGGAACAGCTCCATCATTCCTGCTTTCTGGCAATGATTACCTGATCATCCTAAAGTTGAGCTGACTTGCAGGGAACACACATTCACTTAAACAGAATCTATAGTATCTCACTATGAATATAGTTTAACCTAAATATATAACCTTTCTAAAGTATGCAGATCTCCTGTGCATGACCATTTGTTCTTTCCCTGACCACACTCTTATTGACTTCAGATGACTTATAATATCCTCTGTTTACCGCCCGTCTACTGAATCTGGATTGCCTTGACATTGTTTACTCATCTTATACTAAGAATGGTATGTTTTGAACCCAGGTCTGTGAGTCTTTTATGGCTTCCTGTGCTGAGTGCTGCATTACAGATATAACAGTGTAAAGACAAATTCTCCAGGTAGGATTGGAGAAATGCAGCTGAAAAAGAGGGTAAGGCTGCTGTCTATGGTGTAATAACCTACCACCAATAACATGGAGGTATTGAAATAGATAAACCACCACAGCACCCCAGTTGTCACCATCTATTATGGTTAACCAGAGGAAACTGAAGGTGAACAGAATCTGTTCTATTTTGTTATTTTAAAAGAACAATTAGATTGAGTTCTAAAATGTAATTTGAACCTCATTTCGACTGTGATAACCTTCTATGCAATATATGTTAACCTCCTTATTAATTCAGCTGCAAAAAGATAAATTAAGTAGAGCAGAAAAAGCCTATAATAAAATGTGATTAGACATGGTTTTTAGATAAACCCGACTATTATATCTTATGGTCTCTCCAAAATGGGAAGCACACTTAGCCCCAAATTTGCATATACAGCTGCACATTAGCATACGTAAGTTGTACAAAGAATGCTGAATATCTCTGGTATGATTAATTGTAGAGAAAAACAGCTATCCCAATGTAGAGGCAGTTTTAATGTTGGGATGGTTTTACAGACCTTTGTGTAGTGCATAGACAAATACATCATGAAGAAAAAGTTAATAGTACTTACTTTTCATACCTTATATAGATTTATCTGTCCTACATTCAGACAAAAGGAGGGAGCCAACCTAAAACATATTTAACGATCAAAGCAGTCTGAAAAATTAGCTGAAAACTAGACCTACTGTAGTTCATAGTCTGATAAGTCTGATAAAATACATATGTCTACAGGTACATAAATAAGAGTGGTTATTATCAAAGTCTCCCAGCTGGAGAACATGGGCAACTCTGGTTCAAATACATTTCATGGTTCTAAAAATGTTGTGTAAATTTTTCTCCCCCCGTTTAGCAGCCTGTAAACTTTCACTGTTTTAACAACCGAAAATACAGCGTGTTCATATTCATAGTGGAAAATGAGAAGAGTGGCAGAGGTGGAGGAGATGTGGATTAGGCTTTCAGCTTAAGGCAAGCAATAAGACTGTTCAAATAATTCACTGTTTATAAGGAGAGTTAACAGCTGTGATCAATTAAGATTTCTCATGCAAGAGAAATGGACTAAAATACTAAACCCCCCGCACAATAAATTCAGGCATTTGTTTAATTATGGTGTAGACAGGCAATGAAATAAAATTTAGTATGAAACATATTGGAGAGAAATATGCAAAGGCTGACTAGAAATGGGGAATTTAGCATCCTCAAAAACCTTTGGACCATTCTGATAACCTAAGAAAAATACACTGAAAACACCTTCAAATGAACAGGCAAATAAAATAGGTGTTCAGACTACAGTAATATGTATTCCCACGTATCAGGATAAGGGCCAGATCTCAAAACTTTAGTAAAAGTGACCCAAACAAAGTTCCATTTATTGACAACATTAAAAGCTTACATAATAATAAACCTAATTGTAATTGGCTGCCATTAAAAATTCCACGTTGAAGTGCCTTAAAATTGATATAGAAGTTATTAGAAGAGTTATTTTACATAAAAAATAACTAAAAGCTCCACCGAATAAGCTTTATCAAAAGCTATTAAGATCAGCAGTAAGGATCATAAAGAAAAAGTGCATGCCATTTTAAAAAAAAATGGTAATCTTTACAGGGATGATTAACAATTACAATATTTTTTTTTTCTTTTTTAAGGGAGAATACTTAGTTTATTATTCTCCAGTTCATTTGAAGTTGTTATGAGTCTCTTCTTCTCATGTCATCAACAGGGTCCAAAGTGTAATAACTTTTCTATCTATCTATCTATCTATCTATCTATCTATCTATCTATCTATCTATCTATCTACAGTATCTATCTATCTATCTATATCTATATATATATATATATATATATATATATATATATATATATATATGTATCATCTATATATATTTATTTCAACTATCCTTGCTAGTGTTTGTCACAGCCTCTATATTTCCTGATATTCTGATCATAAGATCAAATATACAGTTTTTGCATTGATACAAATACATCTTAATTTCTTCATGCTTCTTTATTCTTAGCAATATGATGCAGTAATATTAGTACTATATTGGATATATTCTCATGTTTTCATTTGATGAAAATGTATTTAAAATAAAGTGAGAAAATAACAGGACTTAAAATAACTATATGTAAAGATATGACATTAATTATCAGAATACAAAAAAAGTACTGACGTGTTTATTATTAGGTTAAATCGGCATTATAAAACAAGTGAATGCAATGTAAAAGCGGCTCGTTTTATAGGTAAGTAAAACCCAAAATATTGTAATCTTTCCTTAACTACCTTTAATTGAAAAGTGATGGAATATATTTAATAGCGCCATCTAGTGAGGAAATGGTAGTAATTATAGATAATCACTTTACAGCAAAAACATATTAGGTATGTTGAGTTGATGGTTAAAGGTACATGCAATGTTTCAGCTTTTTCTAAGGAAGTGTTTTAAACAATAAAATAAAAGTGTCTTTTTCCAGGAAAGAATATTTAGCAAAACGTGTTTAATTTATTTAATCAGGGAGTGCTAGAGGAAATACCTGTGTGAGCATAGAGTATGCAAGACTCTATATCTCATTAGCAGACACTTATGCCTCACACAGCTACACTGACATTGGCTGACAGCACTAAGTTTGATGAAGAAGCCATAGTGTGTTGAAAGCTCACTTTATTTATTTTTATCAGCAGTTAGCCTTTAACTCTTTACATCACTTTTATTATTTTTACTATAAAATTACTTGTACCCTTATCAGTTCTACTGGCTAGGATTTAACCTCTTTTTCTTTGAGTTGATGGTAAAGTTGGTCAAGATTCAGTTATAATTGCTTGAGGAACACAGAACATTGAAGTTCGTTACAAAAAACACTTAGAAATTGTTTGTCAGTACCATGATCATACAGATAATGGGAGCTTTCCTGTTGGGTGGCCGGGACAGCGCGGTGAGAGGCCGCTAGATGGGTTGTCCATATTTTACACAATTTCTAAAGTTAAACTGTTACCCTTATCATAACCCCTTACCCTAACCCTTTTCTCTACCCCTTAACCCCTTACCCTAACTCCTTACCCTAACTCCTTACCCTAATGCTATGTAATTGAATGACATTTTCAATGCAATTCAGTAAAGTTAGCAGTAAAGTCTCGGCAGCGCCATCTAGTGGCTGCTCGTCGCCACTCCTGCCACCACTGTTAGCGGACACCGAGCTGGAAATCCGGTTTAGTTTATTGCTCTCTTTTCTAAAACATCAAAGAACAAAGTGCAATTGTATAGAGGATGTAAAACAATTGCAAAAATCTAATTTCCTCACATCATACATTGTCTGATGCATGATTATATCACATAAAGTGCAAGGGCAGAGGCACAACCAAGTCTGGGGAATTCCCTCACTGTCCTGCTTTTTTTTTAAGGTGTTTTTTGTGTCCTATATGGGCCCCCCAGGAGAGGTCACATTGGAATGAGGGTCACATGCATCGGGTGCATGTCCCTAGTGTTTTTTTCTGTAGTGTAGGTGTTTATTTTTTCTGTGGTGTATAGTTATTTTGCCTGTAGTTTCGTTTTTTCTGTAGAGTAGGGGGTTCAGTCTGGGGCCCCGGAGGGGTTTGGGTGGGGGACGTGGGGAGGAGAAGAATACTGCCTCTTTCAGGACCGGAGTCTTAAGCAGTGCACCACTCTTGGAAGGAACAGCTGCAAGTGACATCTCACAGGCAGATGCAGCAGCAAGGAACACTGGCATGTGAGGAAGTAAATGAGCTTTAGGAAATAGATGATTTTGGAGTTTTAATCTAAACGAAGATAGCAAGGGGTTGGGGAGAACAATGGCTGTGGGGGAGTATACTGTAAGGGATAGCTTGTGGAATCAATGCTTGAGGATGGAAAAATATACATTAAAAGGAGCTAGTGCCTGAGCTAGTGCCTTGTGGGGAAGAGAGGTGCTCTGGGACGGGAACCTGAGAGTTAAAAAATAGAGGGTCAGTAGATGGGGAAGGGGCATCTGACGGGAAGCTAGCTGCAAGAGAAATATATGCAAGATAATCTAACGGGAGGGGGATCTGCAGGTAGGTAAGATAGCTCATAGGAAGAAAGTTTGGGTATATAGTTGGCAACTTGGTAGAGTTGGTCCCTGGAGTGGCCCAAATAAAAACATTTTGAGCAGGGCCTTCCATTCACTAGCTCTGAAACTGATAAATTGGTATGATTAGACGTCTTATCCATACACTATTTATTTGATTTAAGCAAGGTGATCATCATAAACAAGGCAACCCAGACCATCAAGCTGCTGGATTCACATCAATTCTATGTAGCAAGGGTGGGATAGTCAACTGGTATTAAAATATATAATTTGGAGTGATCACAGTTCAATAGCATAAAAATGCACCATAGACCTTGAACTTGTATGGTGGTCCCTATGAATATTAGATAACCATCCTACCTACTGCTTGTTGGTACCAATACTGCCTTATTTGATAAGATTATAAAATAATAATTTTGGATCTCCCACCTACTAGTATCGGTCAGATCAAGTCTAGTACACAAAATGTATTCTTTTAATCATAAACAGAGTTTTCAAAAACCCAGATTTTCACAAAAATAAATGTTTTATGTACATGGCTTACACAGCGAAGGATGTGAACATGTATTGTGCTGTACTGGCTTTCTAATGTTTATAAAACTAATTCAACTTTTCCATAAGATGTTTTGTTGTTACACCTTTTCTCTTGCAGTTTTTTAGGAGGATTTTTTACAGTTTTGATGGTGTTTTGCAAAATGGTATACAATAAAAAAAGCTGTATTAAGGTTTTTGTTGAACATACATGTTCTCATGCAGCAGTGTCAATGTGCCTGACAACATGCTCAACCTTACATGAAGTATTCCAAATCGTCTTGCTCAATCTGAGTAAAATGTAGAACCAGAATGGATTTAACAAAGTAACAAGCACGTCTATGTGTTGCATTGGCTGCTTAGTTTATTAATTCCAAATGTACTAATTTTATTAACAATGTATTTTCTAGTTGTATTTCGAAATATACTTTGGTATTTGTTTAGAAACCATTCCAAATAAATGTACTGCATCCAGAAGTATTCCTTCTGCAGTTCATTGTTCTATAAAGAGTTTTTAGGATGAAATTACTGTTAACAATTGAATGTGAATCATTTCTTTGCAATGCATTTTCTAATTTAGCTTTTAAAAAATTAAAAAGTAAGAAAGTCTATCATGTAAGAAAATAATAAAAATAGCCAAAGTAGAATTCAGATCAATGTATTTTGTGCAATTGTAAATGTGTAAGATTTAGTATAACCAACAAACCAGTGTGGCAAACAAGGTACCTAAATATGAATCAGCAACATAAGGTAAAGCAAATATTAGTGTTATGAATTTTAAAAAGTTAATAAACTAACACACTAACAGCTATTTTCAGGGAGGAAACGAGAGTAAGACACACACCTACATCTAGAGATTCTCCTGCACTGCTGAACGACTATGGAGGAAGTCTTGCACTTCAGCAGATTTTCTCCACTACAAGTTCATTCTACACTCCTGTAACTATCCCCTCAATCTTGCCAAACAGTGCTACTTCTCCTCAATAATATCCAATTTATCCTCCAATCGCAAACGCTTGTTCGCCACATTCAATACCGTCCTCTGCCCTCCACCACCTCCTGCCCCTTCCTGTCCGTAGACTATGCTAGCCACTTTAATAATAACATTGAAAACATCTGTAACAAACTCTCCTCTCAGTGTGGCCCTAACACACTCTCCTCTCAACAAACTGACAACACCCAGCCTTCTTCCTTACCCATTCCCTCATCTATAATGGACACCTTTGACCCTGTAACTTAGGTTGATGTCTCTAGTCTTTTATCAACCTGTTATTTTACAACTTGTCAACATGATCCTATTCCATCACAGCTAATCCATCCACTCTCTATCACACTTGTCACTGCTCTCACACATCTTTTCAAACTTTCCCTTAACACTGGCAAGTTTCCATCCCCTTTAAAACCCGACATTAATACACCCATTCTTAAGAAACCCTTATGTGATCCAGCTTCTCCATTTAATTACCGTCCTATTTCTCTCCTTCACCTGGTTTCCAAACTACTTTAACGTATTATCTACTATCATCTCTCCCAACTTATTTCCTCCAACTCGCTCCTTGACCCCTTCCAATCCAGCTGCCTTTCCCAACACTCCCCAGAGACAGCTTTCATTAAAGTCGCTAATGACTTGCTAGCCTCCAAATCAAAGGGCCACTTCTCTATTCTTTTTCTCCCAAATCTCTCCACTGCCTTTTACACAGTTGACCATTCTCTTCTTATTCAAATTCTCCACTCTCTTGGCATCCATAACACTGCCCTCTCTGTTCACATTATAACTAGAAAAGCATTCTCTTAATGTGTCCATCTCTGGCTCTTCTTCATCTTCTTGCCCTATGGCTGTTGGCATACACCAAGTCCCCTCCTTTTCTCCATCTACACTTCTTCTCTTGGTACTCTAAAAAACTCTTTTTGGATTTCAAGACAACCAAATGTGCCTCTCTGCACCAGATCAATCCCCCTCTCTTCTAACTCATGTTATTAACTGCATCTCCAGCATATCCTCCTAGATGTCTGCCCATCAACTCAAACTCAATATGTCAAAGATGGAACTCCTTCTCACCCTCTACCACATCTTCCACTCCTCACATATCTCTCACCGTTGACAATGCCATCATCGCACCCACTTCTCAGGATTGTTGTCTTGGGGTTCTCTCTTTCATTCTTCACATACTATCCATCACTAAATCCTGGCATTTTCACCTAAAAAACATTTTCAAAATACGTCACTTTCTCTCATAAGACACAACAAAAAAAACTACTGCAACTCTCTCTTTTCTGGCCTCCCCGTCTCTCTCCACTTCAGTCAATAATGAATGCCTCGCTAGACTCATCTAGCATATTCATTGCTCTGTGTCTGCAGCACCTCTCTGTCAGTCACTCTGGCACTCTCACACTGGCTTCCCATAGCCTCCAGAATAACATTTCAAATTATGACCCTAATATATAAAGCCCTCAATAATAATGCACCCTCTTATATATCTGCTCTTGTCTCTAAATACTCTCTCAACCGTCCTCTTCACTCTGCTAATGACATTCTTCTTACCTCCTCTCTTATAACCTCGTCTCATTCCCGGCTTCAGGACTTTTCTTGTGCTGCCCCTATTCTTTGCCTCTCTCCACTAAACTATCCTCCTGCCACATCCTTCAAAACCTCACTAAAAACTGATCTATTTAAAGAAGCTTATCACCTTTAACTGTAGTTTCTGCAATATATTGTACCCCACCTTTCAATACCTCACCTACACCATTTAGACGGCAAGTTTGCGAGTTTTCAGTCATGTTTGGGGCTTTAGAGAAAGTACTTTGTTTGCTTGACTTTAAACTCAATAACAGAGCCCTCCATTCTTTCTTACTTTTTTTATCTTGTTTTTGACTTGTATCTACCCTGTTTAGCACTACAAAATATGTTGGTGCATTACAAATAAAGGTTACTAATAGTATTAAAACAAAGCTAAAATACAATGCCTTATGGTATAGTGGTCATTCAGTGTATAATGCTGTCTAGGTGTTTTAATTTGTAAATATATTAATTGTTTATGTTCTATGTCGTGGTTCTTGGAGATTTTGGTGCAGTGATGTACTGGGGTGAGCTCTGTCCCTGGAGTTCTAAAGGGGTTAAGCAAACACACATTGATGCTTGTGTTTTGGCAGCTGAAGCATTTCTCTCATATTTTGATTGCCACTTATGGAGTGTATGCATAAACTTCCATACATACGTCCATACATACATACCAGGACTCCCGGTAGATGTCTGATCTACATTACTTTGAGCTATATTTTTTGCCATATTGTTTGCCTATTATACAATATTTCTGTGAATGATAAAAACATAGTAGCTAACAGGCACTCTGTTATTCAGCTAACAGAAAGATAAATATGGACTATGGCCATCATGTTTCCCCTTTCTGAATTCCATTACTTTTTGACAGTAATTTAACTGATCATAAACTCTTATATTAGAAATATATTTTAGCATGTGGCATCTCAAATCACAGTAAAAGTAAAACAACCACTACCAAGTTGTATTACTTATGAAAAGAACATTTCCATCAAAAGCTCAGCTTAGATGTGGAGTAAGGTAGACATATAAACTCCCCTGCACCATGGGTGGCTGCCATTTAACATTTTTTTACAAGTGAGTGAAATGTTATGCTGTCTGTGATAAATGAGGTATGGATAAATTTACTCTACTTTTGACCTCACTTATTTAAATTATTTTGTCTCAGGTTTATTTTTTTTCAGCAGTCAATTAAAAAAGCAGAGTACAAGAGCATCATTCTTAGCTGTACATTCTATTTTACATTGATAGTTTAGGATTATGATTAATATTTAGCTGTGGTATATATATATGATATACTGAAACATAATATTACAAAGGTAAAAGCTATTTTAAAAAAAAAAGAAAAAGTAACAAACAGTGCACTGATATAATAGGGGTAGCAAAAACACATATTCCGTTGTGATTTATGTGTGTTTATGTGTATGTATATATAGAGATAGATAGATAGATAGATAGATAGATAGATAGATAGATAGATAGATAGATATAGATAGATAGATAGATAGATAGATAGATAGATAGATAGATAGATAGATAGAAAAATCAACAATTTACAGGATAATCTAATGAGAGTCATTTCAAGAAAGATTTATAGTATATTAAGCAATCTAATTTTAATATGGTTCATCTTATGCTATTAAAATACCATGTAACAGGGTGTTAAAAGCAATTCTGACTGCTACAAATTAATATTTTGAAATCTGCTCCTCATAAAGAAATATACAGCCATATGTATTTTTTATTACTCAAAGCTATTCTGCGGCTTAAAATTCATCAGGAAATGTTTTGAGTGTGGATGGAGATGGCAGCACACTGACAAGATGGGTATGATTATCCATGCGTTGCTGGAACTAATAAACATAAAAGAGGACAGAAATGTAGACACAACTAATTGTTAAGTCATTTAGTTTCAGAGAACCTCAGAAACACAGGCAGATCAGTCAGATCTCAGACCTTGCATAAGTTTACACATTGAGTGGAACTCCATGGCCATGCCCATGCCCTCTAGCCATAGGCTCAAGCATAAAAATATTCACCTCTTCTGCCAAAGTGCTTATAAACGGTGGGGGTTGGGGTCCGGCGGTGGTATGAGTGCAAAGGAGTACAGAAACGACTGGTGAAAATGATCTGTTTTGGCTTTCACCGTTTTGCCTTTTCACCGTTTATAACAATATATTTGTTACAACTCTATAGATGGTATTATTAGATAGGTAACCAATTGTTTTAATTATTAAAATAAGATTTAGAGATTAAATGTACAATGTATATTTATCAAGCAGGGATAAAACTGGGCAAACAGAGAGAGAAGTGGGGATAAACTGGGATACTTTTACTGTTTTCTCTGAGGCTCCTCTTATGAACGAGGGATATATTTTAACTCTGTTAGATAGATAGTTCCAATACAAAACATAGTACGGTAAATTGGAAAATTTAACCCAATTTTTTTATATCCAAATGTATCTTCATATGTTAAATATAACCCAATTAAACGACTAAGAACAAACAGTGAAACCTTCAGCATAAGGATCAAGGGCTTATAAATAAAGGAGAAACATTGCAAAATATTGATAAAGTAACATTCTCCAGTCTGTCATAGATGATTTTGGCAGTGATAATAGTGTTTGAACTTGTGATGCAGAGTTTAAAAAAAAATTGTCCCATTTCTCAGTCAATGCTGTTCTGTTTTCATCTTTGCCCCAATACCCCTCCTCACAGTTAACTTCTTCGTGTTCACATTTTTTGCTGACCTAGAAATAATATACTCTACACATACTAATTTAAGTGAAAAGTAATCTAAAAGTAGGTGTCTGTCGGCGTCTGTTTTTATCATCTAGTTCAGACCTTATTTTATTCGTAGCCATATTTAAAACCCAGAATAAGCCTATGTTTTGTCTTTGCTGTAGGTGCATGGGAGGTTATAGCAATTTCAGTGATGAGGAGAATTCTCAATACCGTTTGTCTCAGAGCTGGATCCACAAAATTTACATGCAACAAAACCATAAATTCACTAGCTTCCCAGTCCATAGAATAGAAATATGGAGCAATTCACAAGGTATGTCACTGGGGTCTCCAGATAAAGGAAATGTTTAAGCTGATGCTCTCATTTCTTATATGGTAGTGCACTTAGTTTCATGTACCCTTCTCATTTTTGCATTTACATTTCAAAGAGCTTGCTCTTTTTTCCCACCTCTCCCCATTTTTGCACCTCTCTTACCCTCTATTTTATCACCTTTTGTTTCCCACTTGTTGTTTCTCTACCCCTTCCCATCACGCTTTTCTCCGTTGCATTTTCCCCTATCTCTATTGCCACTTCTCTCTGACTCATCCTTCCCTTCTAGCTATATTTGGCTAGCCTTTCCAATCTTGCTCCGTCCCTGTACTTAGCACTTTCTATTTTAATCGCTTTACTTATAGATTTCACTTTCTAGATCTCTCATTGCCCTCTTCCCATCACTCTCTTGTACCTTTTTTTCTATAGGGTCATTCAGAATAGTCAATATTAATAGTCCTATGTGTAACTACACAGTGTAACTAATTAAACACATAGCTAGTGTTTAAAAATATGTTTATTTGTGCATTTTTATGGGGAACAGCATCAAGACCAAACCTGAATACAGTTAAAAAAGTTGTTGTTATGTAGTCGTTCCTTCATGCCTGACTCTCCATGACCCTATGGACCTTGGTGTGACATATCTTCAACCACTGCCCCTCTGAACTCCCTCAAGTTCATTGTTTTAATGATCTTATCTACCCATCTCTGCCGTCCTATTGTTTTAAAGACACCCTATAATTAATCTCAATTTAATTTAAGAAGAACATTAGACTCCTTGCAGATTAATCACTTGGTCATTGGCATGGCATGGAATCATACTGTTTCACAGATATTCCCTATTTTATTGGTTTATCACCTCAGCAGAGTTCTAGTGAAATCAAAAATAGGCTATACAACTCTCATCCTCAATGTTCAGGTTATTGAATCATTTACTCCTCTTTACATCTCCCTTAACATTTGTATTACATGATACATATTAATGAGCTATCAATGTATTTTAGGTCCTGTCTACTGAACTCACCAAGTAGTTGGAAGAAGGAACAGGGGGTGTAATGTAGCAGAGAAGGTGCAATGTCAGTGTCCATACCCTACAGCTTCCTTCACTGAGTGCTTGTGTTTATTTATTGGAGTGTGGACTACATTTTAGCATTAGGTTTTGTGTGTTTAGCGTAGGGTAGTGGGTGAGCCTTTTATTTCCATTTGTATAGGAGAGTTAGATTTATTTACAGTGGATATAAGAAGTCTACACACCCCTGTTAAAATGTCAGGTTTCTGTGCTGTAAAAAAATGAGACAAAGATAAATCATTTCAGAACTTTTTCCACCTTTAATGTGACCTATAAACTGTACAACTCAATTGAAAAACAAACTGAAATCTTTTAGGTGGAGGGAAGAAAAAAAAAAGAACAATAATGTGGTTGCATAAGTCTGCACACCCTCTTATAACTGGGGATGTAGCTGTGTTCAGAAATAAGCAATCACATTCCAAATCATGTTAAATAGGAGTCAGCATACACCTGCCATCACCTGCTCTAGTTGATCTTTCCTGAAATGTTCTTAGTCGCATCCCACAGCAAAAGCCATGGTCCACAGAGAGCTTCCAAAGCATCAGAGGGATCTCATTGTTAAAAGGTATCAGTCAGGAGAAGGGTACAAAATAATTTCCAAGGCATTAGATATACCATGGAACACAGTGAAGACAGTCATCATCAAGTGGAGAAAATATGGCACAACAGTGACATTACCAAGAACTGGAGCTCCCTCCATAATTGATGAAAAGACAAGAAGAAAACTGGTCTGGGAGGCTACCAAAAGGCCTACAGCAACATTGACGGAGCTGCAGGAATATCTGGCAAGTACTGGCTGTGTGGTACATGTGACATCAATCTCCCGTATTCCTCATATGTCTGGGCTATGGGGTAGAGTTGCAAGACGAAAGACTTTTCTTACAAAGAAAAACATCCAAGCCAGGCTACATTTTGCAAAAACATATCTGAAGTCTCCCAAAAGCATGTGTGAAAAGGTGTTATGGTCTGATGAAACCAAGGTTGATCTTTTTGGCCATAATTCCAAAAGATATGTTTGGCGTAAAAACAACACTGCACAATTTCTTCAGCTGGAACTGGGGCCTTAGTTAAGATAGAGGGAATTATGAACAGTTCCAAATACCAGTCAATATTGGCACAAAACCTTCAGGCTTCTGCTAGAAAGCTGAACATGAAGGGGAACTTCATCTTTCAGCATGACAACGACCCAAAGCATACATCCAAATCAACAAAGGAATGGCTTCACCAGAACAAGATTAAAGTTTTGGAATGACCCAGCCAGAGCCCAGACCTGAATCTGATTGAAAATCTGTGGGGTGATCTGAAGAGGGCTGTGGACAGGAGATGCCCTTGCAATCTGACAGATTTGGAGTGTTTTTGAAAAGAAGAGTGGGCAAATCTTGCCAAGTCAAAATGTGCCGTGCTGATTGACTCATACCCAAAAAGACTGAGTGCTGTAATAAAATCAAAAGGTGCTTCAACAAAGTATTAGTTTAAGGGTGTGCATATTTATGCAACCATATCATTTTATTGTTATATTTTTTCTTCCCTCTACCTAAAAGATTTCAGTTTGTTTTTCAATTGAGTTGTACAGTTTATAGGTCACATTAAAGGTGGAAAAAGTTCTGAAATGATTTATCTTTGTCTCATTTTTTTGCAGCACAGAACCCTTACATTTTACCAGGGGTGTATAGACTTTTTATATTCACTGAAAGTGCTTTGATTTAACATCCACAACAAACTGAATACACTGGCACTCATTGTAAGAAGTGGTAGGATTTTGTGGTGGTTAGCTGTGGTTAACTTCCTTAGCATGCCTTATTATGGTAATTACAGTGAGTAATGTTCTAAAGGGCCATTTACCACACTGTAAGTGTTTTTCATGGTTTGAAAGCATACAAGAATGTTTGTTAAAATTAGATAATTTTAGTTACACTAATGAAAAATAAATTTAAAAAAAATCTACAGTTTTAAGTCTATTTACATTCAAAGGTTTTCCTGTCTACTGGCTGTTGCATGAGTAAAAACAGACAGTCATGGACTGCACAGATGGATTTGCTATGGTTCAATTCCTTTTTTACTTTTGCTCACTACACAGAGCTGCAGCTACGGCTTTGGCTTTTTTTCGGTGACTCATGTAAACACAGATTTTATTTTACCTAATTTCTCAGTGAAAAATGCATGTATTTCAAAAATGTTACAAATATTTCAACAAGCTTTTAGGAGTTCTTTACTGAGATATGGTCCAAATTGTGCTGAATTAAGTGACCCTTTAATATGAGTGCTGGTTAATTTATCAAACTCTTTGCTTCAGTATTTTTTTAAATGTAAATGTAAATGTTTTATCAAGGTTAATGTCATTAAGTCCTTTTAGTTCATAAAGTTTAAATGTTTTTTTTTTTATTATGCTGCTTATAATAATATGTAATTTTTGTTTGTTAATCTCACCATCAAAAACAAAATGGCTATACTTAGCTTCTGCTAAAATCAGTGCATTGACTCATATGTAGAAAAGTGAGAAGCCTTGAAGAATACACATCTTAGAAATATACTCCTATGCAATAGAACTAGAGAAGTTCTGCAAGAATTCCCAAAGCCTCTCATCTTGGTAAATCTGACTACCGAATATAGTTGAGTATAAGCCGAGTTTTTTAAGGCTAACAAGGGCCCCCTCAGCTTATACTCGAGTCACTCTCCCCCCCGTGTCTCTCTAACCCCCCCTGTGTCTCTCTAACCCCCCGTGTCTCTCTAATCCCCCCGTGTCTCTCTAACCCCCCGTGTCTCTCTAACCCCCCCATGTCTCTTTCCCTCCCCTCCTCATCCTCAACCCCCCCTCCTCATTCTAAACCCCCCTCCTCAATCTAAGGAGCTGAGGCCGTAGGAGAAGCTGTAGATGAAGGTAAGTGAGGGGAAAGGGAGAGGGGGACGTATTTAGAGGGGTAAAGTGAGGAGGGGGGTTTAGAATGAGGAGGGGGGTTGAGGATGAAGAGGGAGGTTGATGATGAGGGGCTAGGTTGGGGAAGAGGAGGGAGGTTGAGGAGGGGGTTGAGGATCAGGAGAGGGGTTGAGGTTGAGGAGGGGGGTTGAGGATGGGGGGGTTGAGGATGAGGATGGGGGGTTGAGGAGGGTGTTGAGGAGGGAGGTTGAAGATGAGGAGCGAGGATGAGGAGGGAGGTTGAGGATGAGGAGGGAGGTTGAGGATGAGGAGGGAAGTTGAGGATGAGGAGGGAGGATGAGGAGGGAGGTTGAGGATGAGGAGGGGGGTTGAGGAGGAGGAGGGAAGTTGAGGATGAGGATGGAGGTTGAGGCAGGGGGTTGAGGTTGAAGAGGGAGGTTGAGGAGGGGGTTGAGGATGAGGAGGGGGGTTAAGGATGAGGATGGGGGGGTTGAGGAGGGGGTTTGAGGAGGGGGGTTGAGGATGGGGGGTTGAGGAGGGAGGTTAAGGATGAGGAGGGAGGATGAGGAGGGAGGTTGAGGATGAGGAGGGGGGTTGAGGAGGGAGGTTGAGAATGAGGAGGGGGGTTGAGGAGGGTGATAAGGGAGGGGGGAAGAGACACAGGGAAGGGAGATGGGGAAGAGACACAGGGAAGGGAGAGGGGTGAAGAGACACAGGGGAGGGAGAGGGGAGAAGAGACACAGGGGAGAGAGAGGGGGACACAAAGAAAAGGGCACACAAGAGGGGGACACAGAGGGCACAAGAGGGACACAGGGGGAAGCACATTTCCCACCCTCTGCTTATACTCGAGTCACTCATTTTTCCCAGTATTTTGTGGTAAAATAGGTGCCTTGGCTCATACTCGGGTCAGGTTATACTCAGGTATATACGGTAATTATCTTCCTATTCTGTTTGAAACAGAACAAGAGAAGTTCTGCAAGAATTCCCAAAGCCTTTCATCTTGGTAAATCTGACTAATTATCTTCCTATTCTGTTTGTGAAATGTCTTAAGAAATTTTCTTTTTTATTTAACGAACCACCACCGTCCCTATATGTACTCTGCACCATAAATTACAGGGTGGAAAATGCATTAACTTTTTTAAAATTGATCAAGAATTGTAATTTTAGTTTAGCTCTTGAAGCCCTCACACAAGAATCTGCATAAATAATATGGCTACAGTCTGTAACTGTTGAACATTCTATTATAGATTTACACTGGGGTTAAAAGCAGAGTGTGTTGGTGTAGTGGTAAGTCTTTTCATTGGTAAGTCATAGCTTTGATTCCACTGTCTTCCACTTATTTTTTTTAATGAATGAGCTTATTTATTTATGTATCAATCATATGTGTGTTAATAAATAAAGAAAGCATTGAATTAGAATCAATGACTTAGCAATGAAAACATTTAAAAAAATAACTGACTTACCACTACACCAACACACTCTGCGTTAGTTCACATAATTGTTGAATTTTTATTTATTTTTTAAATCAACACTGTTGCCTCATATTAACACATACTTTATAATATAACCTAAATGGCATATGTTTATGTTTAAAGAATAAAGAGTCATCATTGGGATTTAAACCTGTTTTCTTCACCACCACAATATGCAGCCTTACTATTATTCCATGTACTTTAATGCTATATCAGCTGCTCGAAAATGATCAAGGATTTACAAATAGCTCATTCTAATTAATATGCATTACTTCCCATAGACCTCATTACTCATTTAGGCAGAGGCAGCACACTGAAATAGCCTGATTGTGTTGATCTACATGAATTTAGCATTAGTCTTTAAAAGGGAAACACTTTTTCCAAATACTCTTTCACCCCCTATCTAATGGTGCAGAAGCACATATGAGAATAGTTGTGGATCTTTAAGTGCAATTTCTTTATGACCATATTAATTGTATCACTTCTTTATTTCTACTTCCTGTTTTATCATAATAGTTTATGTCAAATCTCATGCTACTGTTGATATCTCTACAATCTTGCTAGTCTTACAATTGTTTTTAAATACTAGCTATTACTTTACCATTTGCCATATTGTTTTTAATAAAAGTTGTCTTAATTTTGCAAGATCTATTATATTATTCTCATACATATCAATTTACTAGGCTTTTTATGTTTATGTTCCTACTAAAATCCCCTTTTGGACCAGAGCTGTATCTAGAATACAGATGTCCAGCAACTACGAAGTTGGTATAGCTTCTAGTGGTGTAATATTTATTGGAAAATATATCCCTTAAACCCTGTCAGTTCAGCCAGTTCAAAACAACTGTATCAACATTTCACTAACTTCCAATAAACTATGTAATTATGAAGAGTCACAGCTTTATCCTTTAAAGCTTTTAATATGCAATAAGGAAGCCAACTCAGAAAAAGTACTCTATACTCAGCAAAAGACGATATCTGGTTTAAAATTAAATGAAACTATAATATCACTTTTTTGAGATGACATTTGCAACCAACTCATAAAACTTTAACAACAGTTTCAAATGTAAATATGTATATTATTTTTAGGAGCTTGTTCATTGCTTCCCATTATAAAAAGCCTATTTCCTTAGTCAAGCCAGCTGTAACGTATAATGAACAGCTTAAGTTTTTAGATATAATCTGTTTTGATTTTCATTTTTCAAAGCAATGCTTCCCTCATCTGCTTCTTTGTTGTTTTTAATTATAATGAGAATATTTTTCATAGAGCAGTTTCCACGTAATTACATTATTTTTAAATTACCCTTTAATTGTAGGTATGACATATTACCTGTAGACCTTTCTTAATCAATACGTCTTTCTAGAACTGCACTTCTTGAATTATCTGAAATAAAAAGCTGACAGAAACTCAATCATGTAGTCAGTGGTAAATATGAATTTGGATCTGCAGCAAACTAATTATTGGGAAAAAGTGGTGGCAAGGCATGCCCATTGGCAGGCAGCAGTAGATGGTACAGACAGCTGGCACATTGGTGAACACAAATAAGATATCAAACTCAGACTAATACTAATTAACCTGGTGGTGTGGATACATTGGAACACTAATGTCAGGCATGAGGACTATGCAGATACAAGTTTAAATACTCCAGGAGGGAGATGGCTGATACAGGTGCAGGCATTACCGAATTAAAGAGCAGACCGTTGTCATTCATTTTAAAGTAATGGTGTAGCTATCATAACGTTCAAGTAGTTCAAGATCAATATAAACAACATTTCAATTTATTTTGTTAACAAAATCTGCATAAACCTTCACTGAAAATAGCTTTGTTTCCCTGATCTTTAGGCTTAAGCTCCTCCCACCTTTCACAAAGTGCTTAGCTTTAATTTAGTTTACCGATACTGCACTGTGCAGCCATCATGGGGATAATGCAGGAAAGTGTAAATGCACATTGCCCCTAAGTGGTTCGTGAAAGATGGAAGGAGCTCTACTGAACAAATGGAGTAGAAAAATAGTTGTCTTCAGTGTATGTTTATACTCATCTTTACTAATAAAATGCTGGACCAGTACTGTGGCCGTTCAATGTTGCCCCATTTTTTACATTTCAGCTTCCTCAGCGTTCTTTTTTGTTGTTGTTATTGTTAAACAAAGGATGCTTAGATTATTAATAGACAGATGGCAAAGCAATACAATAAGTTTCTGTTAGAAATATTTTTCTAAAGGTTTAGTAGCTAACAGGTGATTAAAATATCCAGAGAATTCAAACCTCTGCATCCCCAATGCCGCTAAAAAAATGTAACCAGATAAACTACATAATATTAATAGAAATTTCAAGGTGTATATTTGAGGGTGTGTTGCCTCTTTTCCTTTCATGTGTCATGAAAAAAACAGACATCACCACCTTAGGAACCACTTTGCTGATTCTAAAAGCCCTAGGAATTATGGTCATATGATGTTTCGTAAGTGTTCTTAAAAAGCCAGTTAATTCAGCACAACTTGGAGCACATCACTGTAAGTACTCCTGAAAACATGTTGAAATACTTTTAAAAAAAATTAAATAGGTGACTTTTTCTCGAAAAAAATCATAAATGAAGTTCTGTTTACATGAGAAGTTGGTAAGTCACCCAGGCAGACTGGCAGCAAGAGCTCTGTGCAGAGAGCAGAGCATAAAGAGGGTTAACCCTTCCCAAATTCATCTGTGAAAATGACTGCTGTAAACTCACTAAACATGTTGCTTGTGGGTTAACTGATGGCTGATTACATTCCTAAAAGCAGTAAAACCATAATTCTTTCTGTCGGCAAATGCTGTTATTCATAGGTCAGGAGAGTGTCGGTAAACAGACCTAAGACTACAACGTTTTAGCTGTTATTTAAATTTTAAAAAAGCAATAGATCATTTTAACATATAATCTGTCACACCATGAAGAGCACTCACACAGCCCTATTACGTTCCCTCAACATGTAAAACCGTAGCCTGTAACGTAGCCCGCAAGACTTATGGCTATTAAATTGACCCCATAAAGCAACCCGCTAACGATCTGCGGGTTACAGGCTGGAAAACCCTACGGACATTGAAATTTGAAGTCGACGGCCACAAATCCTTTGATCTGTCAAGCCCGTAACTGTTACATTCGAAAATCGCTATTACATTGCTACAAATTTACTGACGGTCATACCCGTAACCCGCAAATAGCGCCAAAAAGCCAAAGAGTATTGGAGAGGACCCGCAAGGGGGTTAAAGTCCTATCCATAGCACTGTAAATGCAAATATACACACACTACTGTATTTTCAATTAAAGGGAAGTGATGTTAGGTATTACAATTATTAGCACAACATTCTCAAGCTCGCAAATCTGCAATATAAAATACTTTTATTTCTGTTTAATTTCCATGTTATATCGATCACGCCAATTAATTTGATAATACATGGAACTTGCATGGACTAGAATATGATATTTAATGATTTATTAATATTGCATTATTTCTGGAATGCGGGTCCGATCGAAACTCGTAATTGAAGCCTGTGAAGCTTTGAAATCTAACCTCCATTTTTCAGTGACATAATGATGACGATCTCTTTGGCTAATTGATCATGTTCAAGAATGGTCTACAGCCCATAACTTGCGGCATGGTTCAATTTAATAGCTCTGTAACACAGCCGAATTTCAAACCCGCAGCATTTGCGGGTGTGCCAATGCCTCTACAGGTTTTGAACTTAATAGGGTGTAGGTAAATATCCCTTTAACTTGGAGAATCAGCATGAACAGTGAATATACAAACATCCATACATTGGCTGACAGTCTTGGATAATAAAAATGGTAAGAGAATGGAAGATGTTTTGCAGGGATCACATACACACAATTTTAATTTTAATAAACCTCTGGAAAAAAAATACTCATTTAAATGTTTCATAATATTGTTAATGTTTCCTTTGGGATTTAAGTGTTGTTATACTCACACATACTGTATATAGTAATATGATTTGCCAATGAATGTACATGGGAAATAATGTGTTGGATGTATAGTTAACCAATGTTAAAAAATTTGTTTTACAAATACAAAATTGTTTTCAGGAAACTGTAAAATTCCTTTTTGATATAAATATATTAGAAAGTATCACCCAGGAAAAGCAAACCAGGTTTAAAAACTTCAGGCAAGCTGAATGACTTGTGAAACTTGCAATCTTGTTGAAATGGATTTATACCTCTGGATCCCAACATAAATAATACTATGTTATATTTTGAGTATCTTTTTTATTGTAAAAAAAGCATTCAAACATTAATTTGCATATGAATTCTAAATAGCAATATTACGCAAATAGAATTTAAATAGGTACATTTAAGAGAAGCATGGGGGCACTTCATTCTTAACATGGTATAATAACTATTCTCCCTTTGGTTCCATGAACTATATAGCTGGAGCGAATATTTTGTTGTTCAGTCCTTCAGTCGTGTCTGACTCTCGATGACCCTATGGACCACAATATATATGAATATATTATTTTGCTGTTATCACAATACCATGTTTTATTTATTTCTTTAATCAGTTGGTTTCACTATATAGTATCAGAGTGTCAGGTACTCTTTGTGAGCCCAGTGAATTGTCATTTTCAGCAATTTCGTCGATGGAATTGCTTATAGTACAGAAGTTTTGTAGACAGCAGCTCAATATAAGTCTAATTTAATTACATTTAAAAAAAAGTAAAGTTGCTTTTAGTAAAACAGTATATTTTTTTACTATCTAATGTGCATAGGCAGAAAATAATTACAACTTGAGTACTCACATATTTATTTTTAAATGCTCATGTGTTTCCAAACAATAACAAATAAACAAATCAATAGTACTATATGCTAAAACAAAAAACATATAATCATATACTATGGTCAAAGTTGTACAAGTTATAGGCCTCCATTCAATTGCAAGCCTGTAGTTACCTCCATACCGGCCATAAGTCTTTGTGCTTGAAAGATGCAACAGTTACAGATGGATTCAATTGAAAAAGGCCGCAGCCTCAAGACCATAAACCCTTCCAGCGGCCGCAAGCTATTATTGGGCTGGACTAGATTCGGTCCGCAGTTACAATCCAATCCTGTAATTACAGAGTGCTACACTCAATACCAATAGAAAGGGGGCTAGCAGAAAATGATTGAGAGAGATTATAAAGTTGCTTCTCACATGCCCATGCGTTGACTGTGTTGTAGATTCTCATGACGTAGCACGCAGGACCCGCAGTTGGTGGTTTGAGCAGATAGAGAGAGAGTTGGGAAATTTTGAACAGGTTCTTACGCTTTTATTCTTTTATATTATTCAAATTATGATTTAACACTTAAACTTTGATTACACATATTTACTGATTACACATAATACAAATACAGATAGAGTAAATAACACACATTATTTACTCAGGGTCAGATGAGGGAGCACAGGATCCCCGTTCACAGTCGATCTGGCAAGAGGCTAAAGGAAAACACAGGGCCCTGAACTACACACACGAGGAGAATGTGGTCCTCCTCAATGCCATCCATAAGCAATTCGCTATCCTTGCAGGGGGGAGGGAAGTTAGGTGCGGGCCTAGGGCCCAGGCATGGAAGGAGGTAGCGGCCGCAGTCACAGCAGTGGGAACAGGGGAAAGGGATGTGAGGTCTGTCAAGCACCGTTTTCATAACATCAGGGCCAAAGTGAGGAGGATAATGGCCAAGGAGGCCAGTCAAGCCGTAGCACCAAGTGATGGCCCCCAAGTGGCTGTGAGATACAATGAGTGGGAGCTCAAGCATTTATTGAGCCAGGTGCTCGCCACTGGAGTTTCAGGCCTGGAGGACCAGCAGGATCCAGCCTCCATGTCAGGTAAATATCCCTTCCTCTCTCACAGCTGAAGACTTTGCCAACCATTTTATTCATAAAATTGAAAATATACGCAATAAACTCTCATCTCACAGTGGCACACTCACTCTACCGTCTCAACTATCCAACCACACCCAGTCTTCTCCCTCCCATAATCCAACAGCCACTTTGAACTGCTTTGCCCCAGCTACAGAGGATTAAGTCGCTAGCCTGCTATCATCCACTTGCCTCACTACATGTCCTCAGGACCCTATTCCATCTCAGCTCATTCCTCCCCTCTCTACCACACTAATCCCAGCTCTCACACCCTTTTTCAACCTTTTGCTAACTACCGGCAAGTTTCCATCATGTCTAAAACACACCATAATTACACCCATCCTCAAAAAGTACTTATCTGACTCTGACATTGCTTCTAACAACCGCCCTATCTCTCTACTTCCACTGGCTTCCAAACTGCTGGAGCGGCTCGTCTATACCAGCCTTACCAGCTTTATTTCCTCTAACTTCCTTCTTGACACCTTCCAATCCGGCTTTCGGCCCCAACACTCCACTGAGACAGCTCTCACTAAAGTCACCAATGAGCTGCTTACTGCCAAGTCAAAATGTCACTTTTCTATTCTCCTTCTTCTAGATCTCTCTGCTGCCTTTGACACAGTTGACCACTTCTACTCCATATCCTCTCCTTCCTCGGTATTCAAGACACTGCCCGCTCGTGGTTCTCATCATACCTACAAAATCGATCATTCATTATCTCCTTCTCTGACACCTCTTCTTCTCCTTACCCCCTGTCTGTTGGCGTACCCCAAGGATCAGTCCTAGGCCCACTCCTCTTCTCCATCTACACTTCCTCACTTGGTACCCTTATAAACTCTTTTTGGCTGCAATATCATCTCTATGCAGATGACACTGAAATCTACCTCTCAGCACCAGATCTATCCCCCTCTCTTCTAACACATGTCTCCAACTGCCTCTCTAGTATATCCTCTTGGATGTCCACCCACCATCTCAAACTCAACATGTCTAAAACTGAACTCCTAATCTTCCCTCCCTTTCCCACTGTGTCAATTCCTCACATCTCTCTCACTGTCAATAATGACATCATAACACCCACCTCCCAAGCCCGTTGTCTTGGAGTTCTACTGGACCCCGCTCTGTCTTTCATCCCTCACATACAATCACTAACCAAATCTTGTCTTCTCCATCTAAAAAACATCTCCAGAATTTGCCACTTTCTTACACAAGACACATCTAAAATCCTTATACACTCTCTCGACTGGACTACTGCAACTCGCTTCTTGCTGGCCTGCCCACCACCCGACTATCTCCACTTCAATCCATTATGAATGCCTCTGCTAGACTCATCTTCCATACACAACGTTCAGTGTCAGCAGCTTCTCTCTGTCAATCTCTCCACTAGCTTCCCATAGCCTACAGAATAAAATTTAAAATCCTGACCCTAACTTTCAAAGCCCTCAACAATAGCGCTCCCCCATACATTTCTGGTCTCATCTCCAAATACTCCCCCACCCGCCCTCTTCGCTCTGCTAATGACCTTCTTCTTTCCACAACTCTTGTCACCTCCTCTCACTCTTGCCTTCGGGACTTTTCTCGTGCTGCCCCTATTCTCTGGAACTCCTTGCCTCGCTCCACCATAATATCCTCCTGCCTCAAAACATTCAAAACCTCTCTAAAAACACATCTCTTTAAAGAAGCGTATCACCTTCCACCCTAACACACTCACCTCTCTCTCCCTCCTTTTCCTCACACAATACCTTTAGGTTGTAAGTCTGCGAGTTTAAATCCCACAAGGTGCTTTAGGGAATGCACTATGGATTTGAGGCTCAAAGACAGGGCCCTCCCTGCCTTGCTATTTGTTCATTTGTATGTATCTTTGTCTTGAACTTATCTTATGTACAGCGCTACGGAATATGTTGGCGCGTTATAAATAAACGATAATAATAATAATACACCAACATGCTACCACATGTACATCACAGACACTAAACATGTACATGATGACCAACAAGGACACTGACATGTCAGCTCTATGGAATTAAGAAGGGATAGATGGATCAGTAATGCCTCATTGAATCCATGAAGCTGACAAATCACTGTCATTTGTGGGCACAACACGAGTAATCAACCAATAGACAGTCCATGAATGGGTGAGCCCACTACAGCGTATGCAGTTACAGACCACAGCCGGAATCAAGTTAGTTTTAGGAGCCAAGAAAAATCAAGATCAAGAACCAAAGAATAGATCACATCTAGCAGATGATAGCTACTCATAGTTGCAATTAAGAGAATCATCCAGGTTAAAGCCTAGATGTTAGATAGTTAGGAATAAACACAAACCAATGTCTTATCCTACATAATTAACACATATACCTTTCTTTTCTCTTTTACAGCTTCCAGGAGGTCTGGGTCCAGTGGTAGAACCTACTGGACCGTGGCTTGCCACCACCTCCTCCTCCCCCCAGCAGTGCATCAGCCTGGTCCCACCCCCAGAACCAGACACACCACCACCACCCCTATGAAGCCAGGCTCCAGCAGGGCCACAGCCCCTCCCTACTGGGCCACCGTCTTCTCACCCAGCAGTGCCCCCCCCAGCAGGGACCTCTATACCCTAGACTACTAAGTCAGGCTGCTCAGGTGGAGATGCTGGCCATCATGCAACAGCAACTGGAGTGCCTCCGGGGGGGCCGTGCGAGCATCTCCGCCAATCACACAGAGGTCATGAGCAGCCTGGCCAGCGAAATAGGGAGGAGAGGAGACACCACCTAATGACAGAATCCTACCTTCCCATGCTGCTCAGGATGTGGGGGGGACGAGAGCGCAATACTGTAAGTGACTGCAGATGCCATGCACCATGCTCTGGTCCCCAGCCACACCTCTCCCGTGTGCACGCAGCACAGCCGCTCCTCTCCTACTCAAATGCATTTGCCACTGCCTCCTGGGGGATGTCTCCCTTTGGAATTGGGGCACTGATGCAAGGCGGAGAAGGATGTAGGGGCTGCATACATTTTTGTGCCTTTTCAACAGCACTCCTCAGTGACAATCTCTTTGTCCAAATGTTAATGTAATCTAGCCTGGCTACAGAGTATAGGATCATAGCCTATGTGATGGTGATGTTTTGTATGCAGATAGCTACCTACCCTTCTGTTTCACATTTCACCAATTGATGGTCACTGAGGAATGCTGTTGAGAAGAGATGCTGTAGCCCCTATCTTTTTTAAGGCCTCGTGTTGCAGGTTATTGTTTTCTTTCTTATGTTTTAGGCACAATGCAGGTCCATGAAGGCATCTTCTGCATCTGAAGCATTGTCAAGTAAATTAAGTAATTGTAAGACATTTCCAGTGCCTCTCAGGTAGACATTCCTTCAATTACAGCCTCCCTTAACATGTAGCTTCCACAATATGAAAGCTATCATATATCCAGATATCTAAAACATGATTGTTGTTAACTTAAATGTAAACGAATACCTCTATGGTAGTGGACTTGCAAAGTCTCAAAATGGCATGTTAATGAAAGCCAGCATTAATACATGCACTAGTGAAGCATGTTAGCCTCTCCTCAATATTAGTATGACAACAGATCCTTGTGTATGATGTAAGTAAAAGTGAATCTGGCTGCTGACCTTTGTGTCCTCTCCGAATTAATGGGAATTTTCCCATATTGATAATATCCTTTAACATGTGCTAACACCTGTATAGCTGGTGGATGTTATATCAATGTTGACTTATAATATCAAATGGAGAAGGTGATAGTATAACTAGACCACTGACGCTGGTCACAGTGAAGCATTTATTGTGAGATGACACATCATTATTAATGGTCATGGCCTGTGAGATATCCTGAGAACTAGCTAATGGTAAGTAATGCTTGCAGATGGAAATCAGGTGAGTTGGTATATTGTTACAGTTACAGTATTTAGCACTGTACTGTACATGCATGTTTTTTCTTGTTTTGTTTTTTTATCCCCCTCCGCCTTTTTGTATTTTGATCACCTTTTTTCAGATTTTTTTTTTAGGAACACACTTTATGTGGGAAACTGGTTTGAATGAGATAATCCAGATGTTTATGCATCTGTTTAATGGAGCAGATGATGATCAGAAGTAAGTGCTATACGCATTTCTGGTTACTTCAATTAAATAAAGGGATTTCTGATGATCCTTTTTTTTATCAGATTCCGGTTGCAGTGCTGTAGTGACCACATGGGACCCTGGTAGGTGCTAAGCATCATGATTATTCTAGACTATGACATTACCTCCTTTATGTATCCCCTTTTTGCCCCAAAAGCCTCTTGCCCTTCTGGGATCTGCCCACACCACACCCATGATATTAATGCACAGTCTTGTCCATTTCTGAGAGTGCTCTGTGTATGAAATAATGCCTTGTTATACCATTATCACTCTGTTAGTGTGTTTTCAATGGTTGGGGTTTTGGGACATCCACATGCATTACATTTGTGTCACATTCCTATATCTGCAAACTATGGAGCACTAGTTACTGTGCAATAGATAAATATATATAATAATGATACTAATATAATAATATAGGGTAAATAGACATTAGAGACCCAATTTGTGATACTGTGGAGTATCAACATTCCCCTGAAGGGCTGATAACAGTATGACAGTTGATAATGTAAATTGATTGATAGCAAAACACTTGACGTGATTTTACCAAATGATAATGGGTATACATCTTGGCACATGGCCACCAGCAATGGCGTGGGACTTTCCAGGATGGCGGAGATTGTCCCTGATGGAGGTGAGTTGGCTGTTGCTCCACATGCCTCTGCACAACATGTGTGTTTGAGGCTCTTCCTGATGGGTTAAAATAGTTTAGTGTATGTTCCCCTGGTTCTTGATATATGTCATGTGGCAGTGTAATGGCCATTATTTATTTTCCCAATCTAGATCTGATGAGTGAGATGTATATAAGAATATCTTTTTTATTTTTAGTGTCCACATTAGAGCCTCTGTGAGTGAGAAATGGATAATACGGCATGCAGTTTCATGTTTTTGTTAATCAAGTAGTGTGTCTTTAATTGCATGATGCAAACTAGTCTGTAAACCCTTTGGGAGTCCTATTTGGAATCCGTAATATATTTGCCTACATTTACCATTTGCGGGTTTGAAGGCAATTGCGTCCTTGGGGAATTGTAGCAATTGAATAGTGAATTTGTTATTTTAGCAATTGTAACATTTGCAGGATTGAAAGATCAAATGCTTAAATGAGTTGTAGTTAGGAATTTTCAGCCGGTAACCCGCAAAACGTTTGCTGGTAGCTAAAAGATGCCAATTGAATAGCACATTTTTTTACGGGCTCCAGTAATTACAAATTGCTCAAATGAATGGAGGACATACTGTCTCAGTTTAGTTTGTTTACTGCTTCCTGTAGTTTCTAATTAAATTTGCCATTTACCTGCTGTTTTCTTGTTCTTGTGGCACCTTCTCCTGCGCAGATAATTTAAGACTGATATATTTGGCTAGATATAGAGTGAGGCTACTTTTTACTTGCTTCTTTGCATCAGCATCTCCTAAGTAAGAAAAATGTCAGTCTTATATTTTTAGTGCAAAATAACTCACCACCCAGATCTCTTTCTTCTCCTGTACTGCTTCTCCATCTGCTGCCCACAGGTTTGCATTTCATTTCATCATATGGAAATCAGTAGGACTGTCAGTGGTACTAGTTCAGATCTTATATAAAAAAAAATTATATACTGTAAAGTATATATATATATATATATATATATATATATATATATATATATATCTTTCAGTTTAAACGTTTTGAAGCTATGAAAATAATTTTCTCATTATTTCACCCAGTTTTATTTTAACCTTAAAAAATTGGAGATGTGGTCAGTTAAAGAAAATCAAAATTCATTATAAATATAATGCTTTCCATGAAATACTTAAAACCAAGCAACGGTATTTATTATTTATTACTTGTGTTGATGAGTGAAAAAATATACCTTTTAGACAGCATGTAAGAGGATCATATCACACCTCCCACACTTAGGGAAGTAACATGTTGGTTATAATCTAGTGGGTTCATTGCAGGACAATTAGTTTAGCCAAGGCAACGTTGTATAGTGTGCAATAAAAATAATAGATCGGACAACAAGTGACCTAATGAGCCAACTGGGAAATGGCCACATGAGTTATAAACAGCTATGAAAAGAAACTCCTCATATCTTCCATACTATACAATTCATGCTTTAAATAAATCATTTAAAAAAAATCTTTACATAATTTACACTAATTTAAATGCTTAATATTCAACAAAAAAAATAATTTAAAGGACCACTGTGCAATGAAAAAACGAACATATGCTTGAAAAGTTTTAGTCAGACTATACAGTGTTTTCATTCTCAGATAAGAACAAAGAAGTGTAATTGAATCAATGTCTGATTGTATCAAAGTTGCCAGGGAGGTGTGAGCCCCCTATTGTTCTCTTTATGGGTATTGTGCGGCCAAATATGGGCATGTGTATTGCTTGTGGGAAGAGATGGGTATAAATATTTCTGCAATAACAAAATAAAGTCAGTATTCATTTGACTCCCAAATTGTGTGTCGTCCAATATGGGAGGTCGGGAATGGTGAAACTGTAGTGCCTCTTGGGTATTTTACCGTATACCAGCGGAGATATTGGACTGCGTGTTCCAGCTCCGTTACATTTGGTGGCAAGTGTCGGAATTGTTCCCACGGTCAGAAGGACAGCTACAGGAGACACCATTCCGTGGAGTACAAATTGAGGGCAACGCTAGTATCCGTACAGCGCCCCTGGCTACAGCAGGATGGAACCGGCTAGTTTTCAGACAGTGTTCAATCATGAGGAGGAGGAGGCGGCCGCGGACTACAGGGATGCAGACAGAAAGGAACTCATGGTTACAGTACCTCTTATTGCTCCACAGACTGAGTTTCAAAGAGAACTCCAAAGCAGACTGGCCTTTTTCCCTGGTACGCTTCCCATGAAAACCTTGGAATGGTTAATGACAGATGTCCACAAATCCATAATGGAAAAGCAGCGGGCACGGGAGCGGTCCATCTTGGGAGCTGCTAACCCACCTCCCACCATTAACCCCCCCCCAGCACTGCGTCCGGGTGGTGGGAACTACCAAACCTCTCCACGGTACATCAGGTGCCACACGTGTAACCAGCAGGGTCACATGCAGAGAGACTGTCCCAGAAACAGAAACCGGTCCACGTGGAATACTCCAACTAATTCCCCCCCCCCCCAGCGGCAGTGTGTTCCCCAGGGGGCCAAAGGTGTCGTCTTTCCCCCCCAGCGGCAGTGTGTACCCCAGGGAGCTGAAGGTGTCGTCCTTCCTCCCCAGCAGCAGTGTGTACCCCAGGGAGCCGAAGGTGTCGTCCTTCCTCCCCAGCGGCAGTGTGTACCCCAGGGAGCTGAAGGTGTCGTCCTTCCTCCCCAGCGGCAGTGTGTACCCCAGGGAGCTGAAGGTGTCGTCCTTCCTCCCCATCAGCAGTGTGTACCCCAGGGGGCCGAAGGTGTCGTCCTTCCTCCCCAGCGGCAGTGTGTACCACAGGGAGCTGAAGGTGTCGTCCTTCCTCCCCAGCGACAGTATGTACCCCAGGGGGCCGAAGGTGTCGTCCTTCCCCCCCAGCGGCAGTGTGTACCCCAGGGAGCAGAAGGGGCCGTCCTTCCTCCCCAGCGGCAGTGTGAACCCCAGGGGGCAGAAGGTGTCGTCCTTTCCCCCCAGCGGCAGTGTGAACCCCAGGGGGCAGAAGGTGTTGTCCTTCCCCCTCAGCGGCAGTGTGAACCCCAGGGGGCAGAAGGTGTCGTCCTTCCCCCCCAGCGGCAGTGTGTACCCCAGGGAGCAGAAGGTGTCGACCTTCCTCCACAGCGGCAGTGGGTACCCCAGGGGGCCAAAGGTGTCGTCCTTCCCCCCCTGCGACAGTTTACCCTAACCAGGGGAGACACCAATCTCCCAGACGGCGCAGATGGGACCGTGGTCTCTGCGCCCGCAGCCTGTCCAGATCCCCAACTACCCTCACTGGGACAACCGGAGGAGGGGGTAAGTACCAATTCCCCTCCCCAGCTAACTTCTAATGTGGCCCCAGGGTTAACAGAGAAAATGTTAACCCCCACTGACCCCCACGTTTCCCTGGCTACTGAGCCGGAATATGTCTCAGGTACCCCAGCAGAAGAGCTGACAGTGGGGCAGAGTGCAGTCGGCCTCTGCCCTCCCTTTGTCCCTTGTACAGAGCAGGAGGTCCTGCAGGTTATACCAGCAGAAGAGCTGGCATCAGGGCAGAGTGCCGCTGGCCTCTGCCTCTCAAGTCCCCTCAGCGTGTTGCACCATCACCCCAGCGAAATATCCAGGTGCCTGTTTAGACTTCCCCCCAAAGGGGAGATGTGTGACGAAGTGCCCTTCGCCATTTTGGCTTGGAGAGGACTGTTTGCCAGCCTCCTGCCCTGCGACTATGGCCCTGGGACATATTGCCCTTTGGAACCAGTGTTCGGCCATACCAGAGTGTATGTCACTCATTCTGGCCCTTTACATACAGGGGGGTCATTCGGTACTTGCCCTGTGTGAACCATGATACCCCAGATAGATATGCCATGGAGCCCATTCATATAATGAAAGACTATGGGAAATACTTTAGCTACATGGCAATTGAACTGTGTGAATAGGATCTGAGCGCTATTCTGTAGTTTTGTGCGCTCAGATCCCAGCAATCTGGGGATATGGGAAATGTGAGTAAATGTGAATTACAGTAATGCTGATGGGTTGTCCAACTAGAGAATTGACCAACAAATACTTTTGTCCGGACATCCCCAGGCCGATCCGTTGGGATCAGACCGTGTATGCCGGCTTATGGTCACGGGGGAGGTGTGTAGCGGAACCCATCACTGTTTTACCCTTATGATTATTATGGTTAAAAAATGATCCTACTATATGTATGTTGGTTGATGCTCTGAAGAATATTGTCCCAGACATTTGCAGCTACTTGGCATGGGAGATAATCCTGTTACAGCGACTCCGCATAAGATAAAGGAAGTCTATTGTATACAGTGTTTTCATTCTCAGATAAGAACAAAGAAGTGTAATTGAATCAATGTCTGATTGTATCAAAGTTGCCAGGGAGGTGTGAGCCCCCTATTGTTCTCTTTATGGGTATTGTGCGGCCAAATATGGGCATGTGTATTGCTTGTGGGAAGAGATGGGTATAAATATTTCTGCAATAACAAAATAAAGTCAGTATTCATTTGACTCCCAAATTGTGTGTCGTCCAATATGGGAGGTCGGGAATGGTGAAACTGTAGTGCCTCTTGGGTATTTTACCGTATACCAGCGGAGATATTGGACTGCGTGTTCCAGCTCCGTTACAGTTCCCTTCTACCAGCCCTCCCTCCACGAGCAGTGTTCTTCTTATGTGCAAAATATTGGACTGACAAGTTTTAAATGTAATAATAAGTGTTAATTACAATCAAATTTGCTGTATATTTAAAAGAATAAGTCTGAAATGTTGCAATCATTTTGTTTGCAGTGGTGTAGTGACAAAAAAATGTATGTTGGCATTAATGGTTCCCTTAATGAACTGTAGCTCGCCAGTGCCGGCAGCACACATGCAGGCCCAGACCATGACACTCCCACCACCAAAAGTATACATCTATACTGAGGAAAGGTAGTAGAAATAATCCCTAAATGACAGATAAACGGATAAACAAAAAACAAAGTTAGAGGTGCTCAATCAGAGAACCAACTAACCTATTAAGTTTAGTTCGTTCTCTAATTGAGCACCTCTGACTTTGTGGTTTTGTTTAGATAAACGCATAAGGCACAAAAAACATTGATATGAGATGAAACCCCCAGTTTGAACTTAAATAGCGATGCAGAGAGAGTAGAGGCAGCATCTGACATCATCAGGTAAATACATATAAGGGGAATCAACACAACATATAATAGAAAACATATTTACACATATAGACATATATGGTCTGGGCCTGCATGAGTGCTGCCGGCTCTGGGGAGCTACAGTTAATTGAGGGAACCATGAATGACATCATGTACTGTGATATACTGAAGCAGAGCATGATCCACTCCCTTTGGAGACTGGGCCACAGGGCAGCTAAAGGTGATGGACTGGCCAAGCATGGCTCTAGACCTAAACCCTACTGAGCATCTGTGGGGCATCCCTCTAACATCCACCAGCTCCATGATGTCATCATGGAAGAGTGGAAGAGGACTCCAGTGGCAACCTGTGAAGCTCTGGTGAACTCCATGCCCATGAGGATTAAGGCAGTGCTGGAAAATAATGGTGGCCACAAAAAATATTGACACTATGGGCCCTATTTGGACATTAACACATAGGGGTGTACTCACTTTTATTGCCAACGGTTTAGACATTAATATATTATATTTAATAATATATTTATATGTATGTATATGTATATGTATGTATATATATATATATATACATATGGAGGGCTAAGAGTGATAAAAGCCCTCCACCATACAAAGTACAGTAATACAAATAAGAATAGTACATTAGTGATTCCATTTGAATGTCTAAAAATAAGTTGATAAAAACTTATTTCCTGCTCAAATTTCTCAGAAATACAATATATGCACTGCAGTCTGGGAAAACTGGGAGGGACATGCAAATGAGGCCACATAAGGCACCATCACTCTGTCAATCCAAACCATTTTAAACATGGCTCCTTTTAAGCATATGCTTACTGTATTTCCCAGTTTTAGGTGTAGCAACGGATGGATCCTATCTAAGGCCCCACGTTGATGAGAGACAGCAACCTTGACAGCTGTAGTGAGTAGGATTCCTGGCTTGTGCATAATCTATCTTAGACTTTGCTTAAAGTTGTGAAATTTCTCACCTTAGTGAATATTTCCAAAGCCTATAAGTTCAGTAAAAGGTGGTTACATACCAATATAGGGCCCCATTCAATTGCAAGCCCCCAATTGCTTGTAACCAGAAATTTTGGCTGCATGTTACATTTTTAACTCATTCAATTGTCTCTAACTCACAACTACCCTCTCAAATCCTCCTCACGGAAACCATACACTCATAAGTAGGATTTCAGGGGTCATGATGATACTATCTGACACTATTTAAGCAAGCCCGTAATTTTCTTCTTAAACACTCGCAATACTATAGTATCATGACTTCAGTAAAACATGGAGTTTATACTACCATTAATTAGTGTTGAGAAGTAAAATTTGTGATCGGACTCACAATACAGCAATGTAGAAATCAATAAAAATAATTTAAGCAACTGTTCTAGTCTATACGGGTTCTATAATATGTATTAACCCCTTGAATCCCGTGACCATTATTATGCGGAAATAAAAGTTAAAAATAAATATTTTTTTATTGCAGATTTGCAAGCTTGAGACTGTTGTGCATTTAATTATAATGCCTTTCTATGCCTTCCCAGTATTTTAAAGTACAGTAAAGTGTTTTTATTTGCTGCTGCAGTTGTCAGAACTAGTGGTTAACCCCCTAGCGAGTCCTATCTAGTACTCATAATATTTTTAGATACATTTTGGAGCTGCGGGCCAGATTTAATTGTGAGTTACTTGAACTTTTGTAATTAAATATCGATTTTGCGTCTTTAGCACTGTTAACTATTGCGGGCTTGATAAATCAATGGAGGAGAAAGGGCTGAGTTAAGTCTTTGGCTGGCCCGCAGTGGTTTTGGGCAGGGGATTCGGATTTGGAATACAAGTAGTAAAAAGTATCCAATTGAATATCCATAACCTTTACAAAATGCTTTTAAAGTTCAAGTAATTGAGATTTGGCCAATTGAAGGAACTCCATATTGTACTTTTGTTTGAGCATAAACTCCCATCTTTCTGGAAGGTTTATTAAAAATAAACTATATTTTATTTTGACCATATATGTTTGAGAAAGTAAATATTAATTATTTTTCTAATTAGATCAGGGAAAATCTTGAAGTGCTACATTTTCCAAGAGAGACAGGATTGTGGAAAACAAGATGATGAGTGTCACTGAAGAAAGGATCTACAATAAAGGAGCAGCCAACTTGGAGACAAACTAAAATCCATAACAGAAAACTTGTGTAAAACTAGTTCTGAGCACTGAGCTTGTATGAAGCATTATATTTGCAAAAGCAGTACTCTTTCATAATAGTTGTCTGAATGTCAGCTGAAAAATTTTCAACCTCAATATATGTTCTATATATGTAACCAAACACTAAATGGTAAGTGATCTTTTCCACGTTTTAGAGAGATTTAATTCCGGAGAGCTTTTATGGGCCTCATATATTACTAGACAGTTATATGTATTGTGTGTTTGCCATTATTTAATTTTCAGTGAATTAAAGGGAGGTTGACATCTCAAAATCACTTGACAGCTGAAAATGTACAAACTGATACACAAGTACAAGGCTCCTAAAGCCACAACATTTTTTTAATATATTTGGTGACCACAACTTTCAACAGTAGATCAACTATTAACTAACTGATGAATGTATAGTAAATAACCTCATAAAAACATCACCAACATAAAATATTGTGGATGATTATTAGCCAAGTACAAGAGAAAACATGTCAATCAAAAGACTTCAGTGTCATCCAATAAACAGTGTACATGAGTTGTACAGTTTTATAGTTTTTTGGTTCTTTTTTTTTATTTTTGTACTGCGCTTTTTCTGCTTGTCTCTCAGAGTTTGTGTGTAAACTTCTAGGGCCTCATTCAAATCGGGGCCATAAATCCGCCTCAAGTCTGTGATTCCTTGCGATCGGGCAGTAAGCACTTGCATGCTTGAACAGGATCGCGACCGTAAGGCTGTAACTCGCGTTTCAAGCCTGCAAACATGTAAATGCAAATAGAAATTCAAGACAGCACTGTAAAGCACTATGAATTATGAGGTACACAATAGGTGACATGAGGATTAAAGACACAACATTCTCAAGCTGGCACATCGCCACAATACAATACTTGATTTCACATTTAATTTATGTCCAAAGTCCTACAGGCTTGACTAACGAGTTACGGGCTTGGAGGTTATTAAAGCCCATCGGACTATGGACGGAAATTAAACGTGAAATACAGTATTGTATTGTGGCGATGTGCGAGCTTGTTGTGCCTTTAATCATCATGTCACACATTGTGTACTCCATCATTTACAGTGCTTTACATTGCTGCCTTGAATTTATATTTGCATTTACATTGCTCCGAGTTTGCAGGCTTGAACCACGAGTTATGGGCGCGAATAAAGTTACGGGCTTGGAGCCCATCTTACTGGACTTCTAAAATATAAACAACTTAAATGGTGTAATGAGATCTCCTGATTCCAAAGCATTTGCTCCTTTACCCCCAATATATTTTTTGTGTGTCTTTATGTCTGTTATTCCCTCTCTACCCCTCTCACTATCTTTCTTTACCTTTCTCATTTTCTTAATTTGACTCAATCTGCAACTCTCTAAATAGTAATATCTTTGAATTCAATATATTTGAACCTATCATACTCTTTCATTCCCTCTACCTCTCTGTTTCCCTCAAGTAATTTTATGTCTCTCTTTCTTTGTATAGCTATCCCCATTTCTCATTTTTTTCTTCGCCTCTTCCTTACTTTGCATATTATTTTCCAGTTGCTCTATGTCTCACCCTGACTCTCTCATACTTTTCTTACTATGTTTTCCACCTACCTTATTCTCTATATTCATATCCCTGTTTCTCTTTGTGTATTTCCCCATCTCTATACTTGCTTTTCTTTCTCTTTATTTCTGTATCTAAACCTGTGTGCGTTTATATTTCTCTTTTTCATGACATCTTTGGTTTTCTCACTTTTACTCCATGAATTTATATTTCACTGCCGTTTTTAAACCTGTCATATTCTCTCTTTTTGTTACTCTACCATCATTCTCTCTCTCTCGTTTCTACCTATTACTCCTAGCCAGAATTAAATGGGGTCTGGGAGCAACTGGAATTTAGGTCAGCAATAACAGCCCTCCAAACAGGAAGATTTGAGGATGCAATGACTTTAGACACACAGGTTGATAAAACAAAAATGTACTTAACTTTCTTATTTCACAAATTCACTCATATTTTTATGTAAAATGTTTGGTGGCCATTTTGGTTGCAAATTAAACAACATGTAAAGTAACAGTGCACCCTTTGTAGAATTGGATGTACAGCAGACATCTTATTCATACAAATGCTCAATATGATCCTAATCGTCAAAATCTAGAGTAGAATATACAATTCACTGTATTAATGTACACTGTACTCTTAATACTGTAAACCTTTATGTGAATAGTTGCATAAACAACTTTATGTATATATGGTTAACTTTCTTATTTTAATAGGTTAACATATAGGTATGAATTATCTTTAATTGTACTTAACAGTTGTCTTGACTAAGGACATAATATATTCTGCATAATACATTTTCATTATCATTTTCTCAACCAGCATATTTGGTAAAATAAATCCCAATATTTTAGCCAATTCACTGAAAATTGCCCAGTCTCCGTGCCATCAGATTTTAAGAAAGTCTGGATTAATAATTGCAGCAGCTGCAGGACTTGCAGAGATTGGTGGCACAATCCCAGCTGGTACAATAAGTGTTCCAGATCATCACTGACTTGGCTGATATATTGCTCTTTATAGGTTCTGAAGTCTCAGCCTTAGGGCAGAGCAGTTTGTTTTCAAATGGATCTAGCACTGTAGCTAAAATAAACTCTAGTGTTTGCATTTCATAATGCGTGAAATCTGAACACTATGCAGGATTTTATAAAGGGCAGCAGAGAGGTTGTCGACAAGACTGACAATTCTTATTTGTTTCTCCCAGAAATGTTTTTTTTTCCGGCATTTCTTGTCTTTTTCAGTAGCTCAGTGTGAGACGTGGTTGAGGTGAAATTACTGTCCATCATTGTGACTATTTTAAACATTTGTAATACTTAAAACATTTTTACCCAGTTTTGAAAGCCATTCTATTGTTGTCCATGCCATGGAATTAATTTTAGAGACATGAAGGAACAGGAAAGATCCCATAGTGTAATTACATGAGTTTGAACTAAAACAAATCTCCATCAAGTACAACATTTTTATATCTCAAACTAAGGAATTATTGTCAATTTATAAACTGATATCGTAATTTGGTTTAATTCAGGACACCCTTTATTACATTTATTTATTTGCATTATATATTTCATGGATAAAAGATAGAATTTGGATGTCTACATTATCAAAGTAATGTGACTATTGTCCTAATTTCCAATGTCGCCCATTTATATACATATACTTAGAACTATAATTTGCAGGAATGGCAGTAATAAAAAAAGAGAGGAGATATAGCATATTATCCACAGACCTTTAAATCTTAATTGAAAAAAGTTAGCTATGAATAAAAACAAAGTAATGTATCTTTTCTATTAGATTTTTAGAAGGATTCTGAAAGTAGAGAGATGATGTATAATAGACAGTGCTTATATACATGATATGAGATTAGTTTTGACATGATCAACTATTTTGTTATCCATACTAATGTTATATTTGTGTTTCTTTATAATCATTTCACTATATCCTTTTGTATATCACTATGTTATGTTTTTTTTAAATACATTCTAATAATTTTATTACAGTATGTGAAGAGAACAAAGGCTAGAATAAAGTCCATGGCATGAAATTAAACTTGAGGTGTAAAAAGAGCAGTTAAAAGTCTACAGTGGTCATTTTGTTCTGTATGTTCTTTTGAGTAATTAAACTGGATAATTGACAAACATGGTTTTAAAACAAAACAACAAACATACAAATAAATAAAATAAATCCAACCTTTACATGTTTAATAGCATTTATTCTTTACTGTGGGGTTTATTTTTCTTTTCTGACTTGATTCTGTCTTTCTCAGGATGTTATGGCTTTGTAAACTAATGAGCTTTCTACTAGTCCTATTGAAAGAGCTGACAGTTTTAGCATAATTGCTTATAAAAGGTCATAAAGAAGAAGTATTTTTTTTTTACATTTGAAAAACATTTTGCCTGTGTAATTCTTCAAAATATTATATTTTAAATAAATATCTGCAGTGGTCCCTTAAATATTTTTGTATGCTGTCTTCAAATCAAACTTACAAAGAAAATCTCTAAAAATGTAAAACGTTTGCAACCGAAACTTGATTTCTTCCTATCTTCTTGCCTCTTTGAGCGCAATGACACTAATCCATTCAATTAAATGGTATATGTAAATATGAAGAAAATAACATAAGATTGTCTTTTATAAGATGTTCCTCAGCGACTACATCGATCATTGCGAGCCTCTCCCACCTTCTACTTTTTGAACCTCGCGATGAGCATCGACAGCGCTCACTGCGAGCCCCTCAATGAGGGGAAGGCCTCGGACAACCCGTCACTTCCATGCCTCGCAATAAGCACCTTCGGTGCTCTTTGTGAGCCTCTCCCCACTCTCTGACACCTGTGTCTGTATCCACCCTCTGCCTTCCATGTGTCCCACCTTCTCCCTGCCCTGTTTTTTCCCCTTATTTCCCTCTCTCTCACACCCTTGTGTCTCTTTCCACTGTCACCTCCCTCTCCCATCCTTGTTAATTTCTCCTCTCTCTCCCTGCTCCTCTTGCGTGCCTCAGGATGAGCACCATTGGTTATTTTTTTGCAAGTCTTGCGTCCTTCGCGATGTTTAGCTTTGTTTTGAGAATTTTTTCAAACATTTAAGTTTTTACGCCAGCCATTTTTTTCTCTCGCTTTTTTTAAGCTTACTGGCTATCATCAGAATGGAGCGAGATCTCAGCTTGTGTTGTGGATCTAATTAGTAGGTAGTTCACCACAACAATCATTTAATATATGGTGGGCAAAAGAGCGATAGAAGCCAGTTAAAAAGTTAGCCAGTAAGCTTGAAACAGCTGTACATAGATAGGATTCTCGGCTTGCGTAAAATCCAGCCTTGGCTTTGCATTAAAGGTGAGTAAAACAGCAGGCATAAGCTTAAAGGAAGCCATGTTTGAAAATGGCTATGTATTGAAGAGCGAGGCATTTGTGGGCACATTTGCATGTCCTAGCTCAGCTTCCCAGAATGTATATATATATAGTGACAGATCCACTGTCACGTTCAGGATACTGGCACTATAATGGAGGACTCCGGAGGCCTTTAAATGCTTTAGCAGGCATTTACTGGATAATTGTCATCATATAACAGAAATAAACGCAGAAAACAAAAACCTAGCTTTTCCTTGAAGCAATGACGAGACTTTGGCTGCAGTTCCCTCAATGCCCAACATTTGTCTACAAATACACTCCAAAAAAACAGGCCTGGACACTTGTCTGTTTTAGGAGTCCACTATCTTTGTTTAGTCCCAGCCTTCTCTGGAACCTTACCATTCCTGGGTGAACACTTTCAGGCTATTGTGAAACACACAAGCTTTTCAATCTGCAGCTCTGTATTTTCACTGCTTCTCAGAGCAGTCTCCAAGACTCATCTCTCTCTCTCTCTCTCTGAGGCTCCTACTCTGCTCTCCAGACTACAGTCTTTTTACAGCCCCCAAACAATATTTCTCTGAATGCACCCCTTGCCATTGTCTCTCAGTTTTGCTGTCTGTATCTTCCAGGCAGTCTCTCTCATAAATCACACAGACCTCTCTCTCTGTGACCACACAGAGCTGTCTCAGGATCTCTATCCCAGCTCAGACTGAGCTCAGATTACAAAATTCCATTCAAATCTCTCCCTGGATGAAGCCCTCTATTGCAGCCACATCCATGCCTTTTAAGCTGCGTGTTAACCATCTCACTTATGGGGAGAAATCGGGAAGTGCTCTCTTCTGACCTCTGGTGGCACTTCATCACAATATGTATATATATATATATATATATATATATATATATATATATATATACAGTATATTCATATTTTATATATATATATATATATATATATATATACAGTATATTCATATTTTATATATATATATATATATATATATATATATATATATATATATATATATATGTAATGGCAGGCATTATGACGTTTACACTTTCCATAAGTCCCAAAACCAGCCTTCACGGGCTCACTTCAATCACACTTTCATAAGTCCTCATGAGTTTTAATGCTTCATCAGCCCTTCACTGACCTTAACATGACCATGCTTTCATGGGCTCCCTTCTCTCTCTCCTCACCATCACTCAGCCCTTAGCTCTCTTAGAAGGCCAGTTAGGGCATAGCAATAGGACATTCCTCATCTACACAAGGAGAGGGGGCCGACCCCAAAGCTTATGTCCTGGTTGTTTGCCAAATGTCCGCGAGGGCATTAGCATCTCTGGAAAGCAATGGTTCAAAGTACTCGATCGTTGGGAGAGGGACCCAATCACATATATATATATATATATATATATATATATATATATATATATATATATATATATACTGTATATATATATATATATATATATATATATATATATATATATATACACTGTATATTGCACTGCTTGCACCGGCGGTAGCTCCACCAGTGTATCCTATATTACTACCTTATAAGATAATATGTATATTTGAAGATTTGTTTCCAATTGCATCATGGCCTAGGATGAAGGTGGTAGGAGATTGCATCTTTAATAGTATTACTATGTTATAGTGTCATATTGTGTTATTTAAAATAATACTTACAAGTAAACATTAAAATAATTGCTGCTTAGCTATTGCATTTCAACCATATTATATGTTCAACGTTGTCTGATAAACATGACTATATTTTATGTTTTCTTGTTGGAAATGCTCTGTTTGTATTTCTGTAGAGGATTTTGGCACAAAGAAGGTTGATATGAGTAATCCCTATTGTAAATTCTTAAAATGTTTTTGATAAATTAGGGCAGACCATTTTTCCAGAAGTACAGAGGTCTAGTGGTTGGAAAAATGTGTATAAGAATAGAACAGACAGGTTTTTAAGGTCAGGGGCTGAATAAATGGATGGTTTGAATAGAAAGAGTGTCTTATTAAATATACCTTTATATTTGTAAAAACATAAATATGTTGGCTATGAATAGAATGTTGAACAGGACTAGTTCACTGATTAAATAAAATAGTTTTATTCTTCAGTGGGTGATGAGTTTACAAAGTAAAGAAGATGAAAGAAAGTAGCAAAAGGTGAAAAAAAAACATTAACAAAGCAAGATCAAGTGAGAAGAATTTTGTTAATTAAGTACCCAGGGTGAAATTTGAAATTTACAAGAAGTTGATCTTGTTGAGGTGTATTGCAAATGGTAAGGCAGTAATGGTAACCTCTCTAAAACTATCATTGTTAATTGAAAATGAGAAACTGATTATAAGTACCATATGCATAATATTAAGTATGTTAAACAATGTAATGAAGGCCTAGGTTATAGACTAAACATAAGAACAGTTATATAAGTGTTTGGAGGTTAATGAAATAAACTTAAAAGTGAATGGATTATTATATAAGTGTAAAATGGTTGATGATGACTGGTGGATGAAGTGAGAGCAGTTTGGTCATACATTTTCTAATTCGAAGTGGGTTACATTATTTAAAGGAGGCTATAAAGAGTGAATTGATCTTGTTTTAATATTTTGAGTGGCCCCATGTCATTGGTATTCTGCATTTAACTTTCTTCTCAAGTGCATGATTTGGTTTCTCTAATTATAAGGAGTTGTGGTGGATGGGGTGAGCAGTAAAGTGGACCTATCACGTCCCAAACAATTATAAAGAGCATTGTACACAAAAAACACTGCAAAAATTGCAAAGTAAAACAACTTCATTTATAATTAATAATGATACAGCATGCTAATTTCTGACATTGCGTCCCAATTAGTTTCTGATTGAGAGAATCATCTCCTTTGGCATTATCAATTTCATTCATACAATTAGGTGTGTGTGTGCCTGGGATTTTCATGAATTCTTCAATGGTCTTTATTCCTTCTTATTTGCCAACATACAACTAAATAACACAATGCTTTTCATGATCATCTGTAACACTGTATATTATCACACCTTCCTATGTATAAATGAAGACTAATTTTAAAGCTAGCCACAAACATAGTTCAGGAGTTGTGTAATGGCACATGCTTTGTGAGGTGTTAGAAATTGCAGCTCAGTATTATCCACACCCTACAGTACTCCAATAGACTGCATTACTGTTAGATTACATCCAATACCATGAATGCTTTTAAGGTGTTACCTATATATCTGGCACAAAATGCACCCTCATTTTGTTCAGCCTAATACACTGTAGTTCTGAACTATTTGCTTTCTTGATCATGTTAGATTCATTAAAAGGTCACTGTAGTCATATATTTAAAATATGATTTTTAGAATGTAAGAACGAACAATACAGCATCTAGTTGAATGCTTTTTATATGCGTTTATGTTGCAGTTGAATCTATAATTTTAGTTTCTTCTGATCTATTTACTTAGATGAGAGGAGTCTTTGAATGCAGAGGGATATTCTATTTGCACACAAGAAATGTGATAGCTAATACTAACAGTGCTTTCAACAGGACTAATGGAAAGCCCATTAGTTTACAGGGGACACCCTCCTGAGAAAGTAGCAGCAGAATCAGCTTGGAAAAGAACACATAATACTGCAATAAAAGATAATTGTATGTCCATCATTAAAAAAGTAGACATGCTACAAATTAAGTTTACCGCAGGTATGTTTGTTGCAGATTCATATTCTAAATTCAATTACTCAATAATCAAATAGACTTGCTAGAAGAGATTTGTAACATTAATAATTGCTATTGGATATCATTGGACATCATTTGAAAGGAATCTGTCACATGAAAATTAAGATAATCAAGCTCCATGCAATGAAGATATATCGTATTGGTTTTATTAGGTCTTCTGGTTTGGTTTGTTGCTGTGATGGAAAAAAAACTATATTCCCACATGATATTATTCAGTTACTTGTCATCATCCACACTTATTAAGCACTCGAGTACTCACTTATCAAGCTACAAATCACTATGGGCCCTATTCTGTTGCCCAATTCTTAAATTTATACACACTTATAGCTAGATATTCGGCAAATATTACTTATTGGCACTAATGAATTCTTAAGTCAACAGAATGCATATAAACATTTATAAAAAAAACACCCGAAGCCAAATTTATGAGTTCAAGGTATTTGCAAGTAGCTAACAGAATATGGCCCTATATCAGCAGCATTAAGAAGTTCTTCAGACAATGCTGAATATAGCAGGATGGGTAACTGTAGTACAATGTACAGCGAAATGATGATGTTCTTTAATATAATACCAGCTTGTTGTTGAGGATCCTCTAAATCTAAAATCAGAAGAAGAAGTAATCTAATAGCTAGTTTCAGCTTCCATTGCACTACTATAACTTTTCATCCGTTGTATAAGTATATGAAAATATATTGAATATGGTTGTGTAATATCATTATTCATCTTAATGAAAAAGAATTGAAACATTTTGATGCTTCTTAGAATTACTCATTGTTTATTGTTTTATTTTTTATTAGAATCTAGGGATTTTATTTTATAACAATATTTCAAGATATCACTTATAAACAAGAATATAAATACAATGCTATTACTAATTATAAGAAAATATACAATATTTTTTTTTCACATCTATTTTTTTAATTCACTCACATTTTACACACAATTTATTATCATACATCTTTAACCTCTTTTTTTTCCACTTACATATTTTCCAATAACATGTTGTTTCAAACACGTGATGATTAATAAATTACACCTACACAGCATAATTCAAAGATTTTGAAATAATAAAACGCTTCTGTGAAATTGCTTAATTCTTAAGATGATAATTTTGCCAAGATGAATGGGCAGCTATAGCCAAAAAAGTTCACTGCTGATCTATATTTTATCGAATGAGGAATGTCCACAGGCATTTATGGCTTAGGGAGTTCTTTGAGTTCTGGACAATCAAAATGATTAAAAACAGATATAAAATACCCATTATAGGATACAAGTACCAATCAACATAATATAGTAAGTTTGTAAGATAGACCTAAAGTAAATATAAGACACAATAAGAAATCATCTGTTAAATGTGGGAGTAGTGGCCAAAATTGGCTGCCAACATTACAAATTACACCTAAAGTGTTTTCTGGGTTGTTTTTGTTTTGTTTTGGGGGTTAATGTGATCTATCAAGAGAAAGCAGAATTCAAATACAATTCAACAATAGTGATGTACCGAACATAAAATTTTCGGTTCGCGAACCGCAAACTCGAACCGCCTCAAATTTTCGCAAACCGGCGAACTCGGCGAACAGCCATAGACTTCAATGGGCAGGCGGATTTTAAAACCCACAGCGACTCTTTATGGCCACAATAGTGATGGAAAAGTTGTTTTAAGGGGACTAACACCTGGACTGTGGCATGCCGGAGGGGGATCCATGTCAAAACTCCCACAGAAAATTACATAGTTGATGCAGAGTCTGGTTTTAATCCATAAAGGGCATAAATAACCTAACATCCCCCTCCATCATCATCCTCCCCTGTATCTCTTTACCCCCTCCCTCATCATCCTCCCCTGTGTCTCTTTCCCCCCTTCCTCATCACCCTCCCCTGTGTCCCATCCCCCCTCCCTCATCATCCTCCCACCTCCCTCATCATCCTCCCTTGTATCTCTTTGCCCCATCCCTCATCATTCTCCCCTGTGTCTCTTCCCCCTCCATCATCATCCTCCCCTGTGTCTCTTTCCCCCCTCCCTCATCATCCTCCCCTGTGTCTCTTTTCCCCCTCCCTCATCATCTTCCCCTGTGTCTCTTTCCCCCCTTCCTCATCACCCTCCCCTGTATCTCTTTACCCTCTCCCTCATCATCCTCCCCTGTGTCTGTTTCCCTCCTCCCTCATCATCCTCCCTTGTGTCTCTTCCCCCTCCCTTATCATCCTCCCCCCCTCCCTTGATGATAAGGGGGGGAAGAGACACAGGGATAAGTGTGAGGGGTGTTAGGGTAAGGGGTGATAGGGATAAGGGTGATGGGTGTTAGGGTAAGGGATGTTAGGGTTAGGTGTTAGGGTAAGGGCTGTTAAGGTAAGGGCTGTTAGGGATAAGTGTAAGGGGGTATTAGGGTTAGTTGTTAGGGTGAGGGGTGTTAGGGATAAGTGTGGGGGGTGTTAGGGTGAGGGATGTTAGGGTTAGGTGTTAGGGATAAGTGTGAGGGGTGTTAGGGTTAGGGTAAGGGATGTTAGAGATAAGTGTGATGGGTGTTAGGGTAAGGGATGTTAGGGTTAGGAGTTAGGGTGAGGGGTGTTAGGGATAAGTGTGGGGGGTGTTAGGGTGAGGGCTGTTAGGGTTAGGTGTTAGGGATAAGTGTGAGGGTTGTTAGGGTTAGGGTAAGGGGTGTTAGGGATAAGTGTGAGGGGTGTTAGGGTTAGGTGTTAGGGTGAGGGGTGTTAGGGATAAGTGTGATGGGTGTTAGGGTAAGGGATGTAAGGGTTAGGTGTTAGGGTGAGGGGTGTTAGGGATAAGTGTGGGGGGTGTTAGGGTGAGGGATGTTAGGGTTAGGTGTTAGGGATGAGTGTGAGGGGTGTTAGGGTTAGGGTAAGGGGTGTTAGGGATAATTGTGAGGGGTGTTAGGGTTAGGTGTTAGGGTGAGGGGTGTTAGGGATAAGTGTGAGGGGTGTTAGGGTTAGGTGTTAGGGTGAGGGGTGTTAGGGATAAGTGTGATGGGTGCTAGGGTTAGGTGTTAGGGTGAGGGGTGTTAGGGATAAGTGTTGGGGGTGTTAGGGTAAGGGCTGTTAGGGATAAGTGTAAGGGGGTATTAGGGTTAGGTGTTAGGGTGAGGGGTGTTAGGGATAAGTGTGAGGGGTGTTAGTGTAAGGGGTGTTAGGGATAAGTGTGAGGGATGTTAGGGTTAGGTGTTAGGGTGAGGGGTGTTAAGGATAAGTGTGGGGGGTGTTAGGGTGAGGGATGTTAGGGTTAGGTGTTAGAGATAAGTGTGAGTGGTGTTTGGGTTAGGGTGAGGGGTGTTAGGGATAAGTGTGATGGGTGTTAGGGTAAGGGATGTTAGGGTTAGTTGTTAGTGTAACGTGTGTTAGGGATAAGTGTGAGGGGGTATTAGGGTTAGGTGTTAGGCTGAGGGGTGTTAAGGATAAGTGTAAGAGGTGTTAGGGTGAGGCATGTTAGGAATAAGTGTAAGGGGTGTTAGGTCTTAGGGATAAGTGCGAGGGGTGTTAGGGTTAGGTGTTAGGTTGATGGGTGTTATGGATAAGTGTGAGGTGCTAAGGTGAGGGGAGGATGATGATAAGGGGGGGAGGATACACAGGGGTGTCCTTGCAGCAGAGATCAAAAGAGTGCTTCAGGACTGTATTGCACACTGTGTACAGTAGCCTGGCTATGGTTTTTCCTATTGATGCAGTATCACCTACACTCAGCCTCCTCTCAGTAAGACTGCAAGTTAGTTATGATTCCAAAATGGCTGCTGTCCATGAGGTAGAAGGCTCTGGAAGTGAGTGTATGCTGCTGATTGGCTGGAATGTGTCTGCTGACTGTGAGTTGCAGGGTCAAAGTTTGCTCAATGATAAAGTATAGGGGGCGGATCGAACATTGCATATGTTCGCAGTTCGCCGCAAACATGCTATGTTCGCCGGGAACAGTCCCCCGGCGAACTATTTGCGACATCTCTATTCAACAATACATCCTTTAGGAATGTCCACATCTTAGTGAATAGTTTGATCAATGGATAACTAAAATTATTAATTGCTTAAGATAGATGTATTATGTGAAGCCAATAACCATGAGTCTGTTCATGCGGAAAAAAATGATAAGCTAAATTGTTAAAATATGACACACTTCATCTGCTTTTTTATGTTTTAGTGTTTTTTTATGTGTTTATTTTTGATTTACTACAATTAATGTCATCAAGGTCTATATTTGGTTGCACATAAAATATGTAACTGGATAATATGAATGAACACTGATATTAAATGAATAATATGAGTCTTCTGAAATTAATTCTCTCAGGTTTTCTGCACTATATTTGTTTCTGATATCCTGTTAAACTAAAACTCTCACTTTTTTGTTTTCTTTTTTTATGGAAAGTGAGGTGGAAAATATTGGTATGACATAACTACTCAACTTGAAAATGAGTAATGCTGATTCATCGGCACAATAATTAACAAGTAGCCAACCATTATTAAAATGATAAAACAGTTCTTGCTGTGCTTTTTGTGTTCTTAAAAAGGTTTCCATTTAAAATTGAAATAATTAGATTTTTTTTTTTTAAACACCAGCTCATTCAAGTAAAAAATTCCTGGAACTGTAAATAACATTTAATTATGAGGCTTATAAACCAGTTGAGTTTTTTTTTTAATCCCATGAGTTTGATGTGTAAGGAGTACAAAAGGGAAATCCATTCATCAAACACAGAAAGAATAGCATTATTTAAAAACAAAGATGGTATGACTTTAAAGTTTAACAAATACAAATTTATGATAATGTATCATACTGATGTTGCAACTCTTTGTGTGAAAGAAATATAAGAAAATAAAACTTAGGAATTTTATGTAGTAACTGAAAGTATTTTAATGTTACTAGTCTTTAAGGGTCAGATGAGCTAAGGGTCAAAAAAGTACAGAATGGGCTGAAAGAGCCATGTTACTGAACATTCCTGAAGCAAATGCAGGGCCACCACAATAATTATAACATTATGGAGAGGTGACATTTGGTATTTAGGATATGTGATAGTAGACTCTAAAAATATAATTGTTAATGGATCATGAGAAACCAAATGCATACTATGATCAAGAGTGTGAAAAAGCAATAATTAGGAAGTGACATGTAGTTTATGGACCAAACAAATGAGTAGTTAATTTATTTTTGGCTACATTCTAAAAAAATGGTGTTACCAGCTTTCTCTGATGTCCACTATGCCACACAAATATGTGCTGAATCCAGTAAAATCATATACAACATTACATCATAACTCACACACAAAAACTCAAGATGCTACAGTGGGGAAGAAGGCTTGATGTTACATATACAGTGGATATAAAAAGTCTACACACCCCTGTTAAAATGTCAGATTTCTGTGCTGTAAAAAAATGAGACAAAGATAAATCATTTCAGAACTTTTTCCACCTTCAATGTGACCTATAAACTGTACAACTCAATTGAAAAACAAACTGAAATCTTTTAGGTGGTGCGAAGGAAAAAAAAAAGAAAAATAATGTGGTTGCATAAGTCTGCACACCCTCTTATAACTGGGGATGTAGCTGTGTTCAGAATTAAGCAATCACATTCCAAATCATGTTAAATAGGAGTCAGCATACACCTGCCATCATTTAAAGTGCCTCTGATTCACCCCAAATAAAGTTCTGCTGCTCTAGTTGGTCTTTCCTAAAATGTTCTTAGTCGCATCCCACAGCAAAAGCCATGGTCCACAGAGAGCTTCCAAAGCATCAGAGGGATCTCATTGTTCAAAGGTATCAGTCAGGAGAAGGGTACAAAAGAATTTCCAAGGCATTAGATTTACCATGGAACACAGTGAAGACAGTCATCAAGTGGAGAAAATATGGCACAACAGTGACATTACCAAGAACTGAAGCTCCCTCCAAAATTAATGAAAAGACAAGCAGAAAACTGGTGTGGGAGGCTACCAAGAGGCCTACAGCAACATTAAAGGAGCTGCAGGAATATCTGGCACGTACTGGCTGTGTGGTACATGTGACAACAATCTCCTGTATTCTTCATATGTCTGGGCTATGGGGTAGAGTGGCAATACGAAAGCATTTTCTTACGAAGAAAAACATCCAAGCCAGGCTACATTTTGCAAAAACACATCTGAAGTCTCCCAAAAGCATGTGGGAGAAGGTGTTATGGACTGATGAAACCAAGGTTGAAATTTTTGGCCTTAATTCCAAAAGATGTTAGGCGCAAAAACAACACTGCACATCACCAAAAGAACACCATACCCACAGTGAAGCATGGTGGTGGCAGCATCATGCTTTGGTGCTGTTTTTCTTCAGCTGGAACTGGGGCCTTAGTTAAGATAGAGGGAATTATGAACAGTTCCAAATACCAGTCAATATTGGCACAAAACCTTCAGGCTTCTGCTAGAAAGCTGAACATGAAGAGGAACTTCATCTTTCAGCATGACAACGACCCAAAGCATACATCCAAATCAACAAAGGAATGGCTTCGCCAGAAGAAGATTAAAGTTTTGGAATGGCCCAGCCAGAGCCCAGACCTGAATCTGATTAAAAAATCTGTGGGGTGGTCTGAAGAGGGCTGTGCACAGGAGATGCCCTCGCAATCTGACAGATTTGGAGTGTTTTTGCAAAGAAGAGTGGGCAAATCTTGCCAAGTCAAAATGTGCCATGCTGACTCATACCCAAAAAGACTGAGTGCTGTAATAAAATCAAAAGGTGCTTCAACAAAGTATTAGTTTAAGAGTGTGCATACTTATGCAACCATATTATTTTATTTTTATATTTTTTTCTTCCCTCTACCTAAAAGATTTCAGTTTGTTTTTCAATTCAGTTGTACAGTTTATAGGTCACATTAAAGGTGGAAAAAGTTCTGAAATGATTTATCTTTGTCTCATTTTTTTACAGCACAGAAACAGGGGTGTGTAGACTTTTTATATCCACTGTATATATATATATATATATATATATATATATATATATATATATACACAATGCATTAGAGCATGTGTCCATAGTCCATGAGGTTTCCTGATATGTATTAACCCTTTGAGTACTGGTTTGTGTGTTACCCTTGAGGCTGTAGGATGACGCAGACATAATAATAAAATGTCAAATGTTTTAATTACACATATGTGTATATTGGACTGTTAAGTGTCAAATAATAATGAACTATTACTACTGTTTTTTGGTGCTATACTGTCTCTTTAATTGCTGCTCTGGTGACTGGGGTTTAGTACACAAAATATTTCCTTCAGATATTTGATGTTACAGCATTGCCTTATTTTGTGAGTGATCCGTAAAGTCTGATTATAATAGAGTTTTGGTGTGAAAGTGAGATGGAATAATATTTCGTCAGTTCAAAATCAGTCTTAAAGTTTCCCGCTTAGTTGTGCCTCAGTCACTTTTTGTAGTTCTCTCGCAATGTTTTCGGTAAGACTAAATGGAATGGTTATGGAGATTTACTTTGCTCTTAAACATTGTGTAATCTGTGATAGAGGGGAATAGAATGGGGCCCATAGTTTCTGATATGATTTCACATGATTTGGCATCCATTGCACTTCTTGTATTAGATGTTAAAATAGTTGACACAACCTATAGGATTTAGAGAAGCATGTTTGTATAATATTTTGTTTTCATTGATAGCCATAGACACACAGTAAACATGAATCAAAGGATATCCATTCCATTTCCCTTGCATAATTGTTATTTGTGCTTCATTACCATGTGCTGGCTAGGTAGACATTTGCAGTTATTCATAGCCAAAACATAAATAGGGTCACAGGGAAAAAGTACTTTTGCCCATTGGTCAAAAGGATCCTCACCACTATTTATCTAAATGAAATGTATTACACACTTTTTTAAATGTGAAACACATAGATAAATTCAACAATGTATGAAATGTAAAGGACCACTGTAGTTCTGAAACACTTCATATATTTGTGAAGTATGTAACAAAGTCAACAATAGCAGCAATGTAAGCCTAAAAACATGTTTAATAAAAACCTTAATTTTAGCTGATACTGTTTATCTCCAGGGATGCAATGGTGCTCTAGAATTATCATTGCTAGACTGTGGATCTGCAATTAAATGTAATCTTATTATTAACTGAATCCAAGGTTCATCCCATGTGATCAATCCTATTGTGAAGAAATGGAAACAACCAGTAAAAACTATTGTTCACATTATCAAGTTCTTCAGAAGAGAATACTATATATAAGAGAGTTTGGTTGTTCTTTTTTGACAGTGTAAATAATAAAATATGCTATTTAAAGATCTAATTGGGGGTTATTTTCATGTATAAGGGGAGATGTATATTATATATCCTGTTCAGTTAATAGTTGTATTGTACAGAATGATAATTCCAGGTGCATTTCATGCCAACATTCTCTTCTAACCAAACCTGCATATTTTCCACTTATACAAATTAATGTACTTGCTTTATCATTTGTTTTGGCAAAATACAACTATGTAAATGAAACTGGAAACAGTATTGCTTTGCACTATTAAATCACATGATAAGTTAAAATGTTACCTGTCATCCTGTCAAAAATATAGTTTTGTTAATTTTCAGTTGGTGCTCTATTTCAGGAATCTGCATTTATGACAGACAACAGAATGTAAAATACTATATTTGTGGCCAGAAAGCACAGCCCCAGGGTGTAGCCCACTAGGCGAATTAGGTGTAATGTGCTGCCAATATTTGTATTTAGTTAACTGCTGTTCATCAAGGACATTCTGTGCCCCCCAGGAACAAATCTTACCACACACAATATAGTTCCTGTAAAGTGAGAAGGACGGGAGTGGTTCAATTAAAGCAGCATTAATGTTTCCAGGTTGTGTTTTTACCATGAAAATATTTTACCTTTGTATCTATTTTTTGTATCTTATTCAATTGTGGTTATTCAAAACCTGGTTATTTATTGCATTCTATGGCAGCGACACAAAGACAAGGGTAGTGTGATAAATATAGAAGGAATGTATTCTATCTGGTTTCTATCTGTCTCACATCTAAAGCTATTTTTGAGGCCCTATTGGAAACATAGGAAAAATACAAGATCCCTCATTTGAAAGAGCAGAATCTTTTTAAAGGACCACTTTAAAATAATAGCACTTTTTACAAAGTTTGTGACACACTAACAACATGAGCACATGTGTAAGCCATGAACATAAAATAATTTTTAGGAGATAGGCCTGACATCGCTGCCAACTGCACCTCACATTACAGAGTGGAGACTGCTATTATAACATCAGAGGGCATTGCACAAAACCTCAGTGGACACCCACCACTATACCACTGGAGAGATTTGCGCAGAGCCACAGTAACCGCCTGACTCCAAACCTGCCACCTGATTTCCCAAAACAAAATTAATATTTTCAGTGAGAAGTAAAAAGATTCCACCTTAAAAAAAGAAAAGGCTTCTTCACAGTAAGGGTGGTTAATCTGTGGAATGCTCTACCAGAGGAGGTGGTGACATGGGATTCCGTAGATAACTTTAAAAGGGGACTGGATTCATTTCTAATAAAAAATGGAGTTCAGGGTTATGATAAAATAGAGAGGGGGTATTGATCCAGGGAGAAATCCGATCGCCAGTATATGGGGTCAGGAAGGAATTATTTTTTTTTCCTCTTGAGATGGTTGGCTTAGTTTTACTTTTTTTTCTGTTTGCCTTCCTCTGGATCAATTAATTATTAATTAAAAAAAACAAAACAATTGTTGATTAATAATTAATTAACAATTAATTAACAACTAATTATTTATTAACTAATCTGCATATTGCAGATCAGATGAGATCATAAAAGGTTGAGCTTGATGGACTAAAAGTATTTTTTTAACCTCAATTACTATGTAACTATGTAACTATCAGGAATAGGTAGGCCTCTCAACCCACACGACACACATCACATAACAAAATATAGAGAGCACTGTCTTAGTACCTAAAAGATCAACAGATAGCTGTGCTGGACTCCCAACACCAGTTTAACTGCCATTAACCAGGCCAGAATCTAAGCTCTCAAATACCACCAGAATTTACGAATGGCATAGGCTGGAACTGGGTCCTTTATTTGAAGCAGAAAGTGAATATATCCTTTATATGACTAATAGCAAAAACATAAAGGATTACTTTATGTACCGAAGGAACCCGATGTTTATATAGAAATTAATCAGTAAATACCTTATAGACTACCCGAACCAAACTAAATCATAAGGAATTCTTTTTATCTCTTACTCATACATTAACATAATATATATACATATTGCAAACTTGCTCCAAGACACTATTGTTACCTCTCCCACCAAAGGGGCCAACTATTAAACCTCATAACAGGTATGCTTTGGATTATATTCTAGAAAAATGAGTTCTTAAAACCAAAACCCCCTTCAAAACAAATTCACTAAGAGAACGACGAGCTAGGTGCAATGTGGCCTATACATAAAGCGAAAAAATCAATATGAAGTGACACTTCTTGAAGTAAAAGCTCATTCAGAATAAGATAGAAAAACTAAAGATAAAAGATTTACATGGGAAGTAATGGCTAACAAGCTAATTTGTTGGAAAAAAAAAAATATATATATATATATATATATATATATATATATATATAAAAATCCAGAGACCACAGCAATAAAGAAACAAAAAAGATAAAAAGCATCTAAATGGTCATAAAATCCTCCTTACTCTGCAAATACTTAGCAGCTGTGAGATAAATCATGAGGAAAGCAAAGAAAAGCACCTCCTCAAAAGGCATACCAGAATATTTCAAAGCTGTACCAACCAATTGCTCCCTACCAAAGGGGGGATGCCCTAAACAATCAGATTTGTCAGAAATTGATGGAGAACAAGCTAGTACGAGTATTGATATAGATCTCTCAGAAAGACCATGGCCAAATTTTAAGCTTTGTTGAAAACTCAGCTTTCCCTGGCCTTAAAGGATATCAAGGAAGACGTACATTCTCTTAGACAAAGAACGTAGGAATTGGAGACCATCGCTTATCAAATAGTGACCACGCAAGAACATGACAGGTCAGATATTATTAGGTAGGATTACATTTTAGAATAATATCTATTTTTGACCATCAAAAATGATGGTCAATACAATTTTAAAGCTGGAAATGCTGTTTGTCTCTGACACTCTTAACCTTTTTGTTATGTAGAAAGAAGTACAACAATTATAATAACTTTTTTTTATTTTGTTAACGGTCAACTTGTATTTCAACAACTGGTAAACAATCATTTTTTAACCATATTAAACTTTTTAATCGTCATGTATGCAGTATTAATGTAACAATGGATGAAGTTTGTATGAACAACGTGCAACTTATATTTGAAACATTAGTGAACCATTTTTATTAACAATAGTAGCATTTTAAAATCTGATGAATGGATGAGTATCATAACATTAGGACAACTTTATATCAATGAATATATTAAACCATTACATAATGGTTTGTAACCTGCAACTTTTATTTAAAGTACTGTCAAACCACATACATATTGAATCCAGAGGAAGGCAACAGTAAAAAAACATTAAAACGTATCCAATTCTATCAAAGAAGGGAAAAAATGAATTCCTTCCTGACCCCATTAACTGGCGGTCACATTACTCCCTGGATCAATACTGTATTTAATAATACATTACATTTTTACAACAAATGATCATCCTCCTACTAACATGAACCCTTAATTACATACAATGAAACAACTTTTGTAACCTTTGAAAGAACAATTTTTACTTTACAAACATGAAGTTAATGTATTCAAATTTAAACAGTAATAATAATAAAATGCAACATTACTGTTTTGTGCGGCCAATCCTGGCAAAAGGCTACTTCCAAGACATTCCAATACTTTTTTGTTTTTGCATGTCCAAGTGGTTTCCTTAAAAAGCCCAGCAGATTTTTTATTTTGTCTATGGGATATAACCACTGTTTATTCTTGTTGGGGTTTTTTCCATTTTTTGTTGTTATTGGTATAGTTTTGTAAAATTGTACATAGAGTTTCCTATGTGAAATAGTGGTCCTCTAAAAAGAGCCTGAGTAACATAAAATGTCGTCCTCGATATCAAACCACTGTTCTCAATGTTTACAAAACCTCATAGTACACAATGTTTTTGGTACAAAAAATGCATCCATTGTGTAATAGATCACCCTGACTTGGGTTGTCTGCAATTGAAACTTTAATATCATCTGGATTTGTGCACCTTGAAAAAGCAACATAGAGTTATGCATGTGCAAAAAAAGGTTCCTGTAAAAAAATATCAACAGACTTAAAAGTTTGTCCTTGGGATTTATTTATGGTCATGGCAAATGCCATGATAACATGAAATTGTCTCATTTGAAGGACAAAATGCAAACCACTCTCACTCGGAGCCAAATCAATTCTTGGTATAAAAACTTGTTCACCTTTATGGGTACCAGTCATAATTTCTGCATGTATGAAATGATCTTTTAAATCCTGCACAATTAATCTGGCACCATTACAGAGTCCTTTTTGGGGATTCATATTTCTCAATAGCATGACAATTGCCCCTTTTTTCAATTGCAAAATATGTGGTGGCATTCCAGGTGTTTTTTTTAAAAATGTATCAATTATTTACTAAAGTTAGATACACTGGCTTTGTTGTCAGCCAGAACTGAATCTACACTGTAATAATTATTTTGGGGTGCGTTGATGAATTTAAAATTGGTGTTATTTAGATTCAAGGCATCTATATTTTTGGATATTAACAATATCACTTTGTTTGCAATGTCTGAGTAATCATCGTTATTGAGAGTGTTTAAAAAGATTGCCGATATGAGTGATTCCTTGCAAACCATTTGTGATGGAATTTCGACGGCATCATCCAGGAAATTATTTATTTGTGGATGTTTTCCTAAATATTTTCCACAGTTTACTTGTCTTGATACATGTTTCAATGATGTCAGTCCTATTTCCATGTGGCACAACAGGTAATGTTTGCCTAAAATCTCCTTCTAGCAACATCACCTTTCCACCAAATGGCAAATTATTATCCATCACTTCTTTTAATAATCTATCAATACAATGCAAGGCATGACATGACATCATTGTTGCCTAATTTATGATAATTAACTAACTTTTTAAAAATGTTTTGGCTTGTAAAAAATTCAGTCGAATATCTGACACTAATGTTTCTAAAATGGGAACTGGCAGTTTAAATCCACTATGCACTGTTCTGCTACCTTCTAACAAAAGTGTGGCAGTTCCAGTTGTTGCATATGGCATTGCTTTTTGACCCTGTGCTCGAATGTAACTCATCAAACAATTGTACAGATACGTTTTTCCCGATCCACCAGGGCCATTTAGATAGAAATAACGGTCTTTGACCATTTCATCATCTGTAGCATGTGTGATGGAATTAAATGCTTGACATTGTAAATTTTTTAAAGTTGCCAGTTTTTCTTCTGTTTTTTGTTTTTGAAGCTCAGTGTCATAATCATCAAAGTTGATGTAATTTATAGGTCCTGGATCAGGCAAATTAAAACACAATTTAATCCATGAGCGAGAAATATTTCTTGAATTTCCAGTAATGCTTTTAAGAGTGCAATGGGCTCATTGTAACATTTCAAGAAGTCTTCACACATACAGTATTTAATTTAAATGTTTCCCACAAAGCAAATGCATCAGGTACATTGCAAAAGATGCAAATGAATGCAAATTGTTGTTTCATTTGCTTTGACGTTTGACATAGTGCTGCTTTTTCCAGACACCACTCCCATTCTGTATAATCTGCTATGAAGTTTTGATGTCTTGCAGCTAATAGGAAAATTTCATAAACTATGTAATTCAATGTGCGTAAATGTTCATAACTTTGTGTACCAGGAACATGTAAAAGAAGTCATCTTAAACGGAAATGTTCAATGTCTCTTGGACTGACGGTATAAACTTATGGTATAATTTTATGAGTATCTCTTTTTCGTTGTCGCCATTGGCCATTTACAAATACATAGTGATATGGAATCTCAATGTATAAAAATTGTCTGGCCTCAATGTCCTGGCAGTTTAATTGAAACCAAGCAGTAAGTGTTGTTTCTTGATGTACACTTTGGGCTAAGGCAGTTCTTTCATTGCCTGCAGTAAAACAAACAAACTGACTTTGTGGCAAATGTATAGCTAATCGATACACAGCATGTGGCCGATCATGCATCTCAAATTTCAGAAGATGCCACATTGCTTCTGGAGCACTGACGTAGCAAGCATCTAAATAACATGAAAGTTCATCACGTAAAATTGTATCTTCCTTTTGGTTTTGTGCACCTTGCACAACAGTGGCTGCATCATATCCTTTGTATATATATATTTATACACATATTTGATGGATTTAATAGAAGTGCAAGCTTCAACATTTATGTGTGCATTGTACTTCATCAGTAAATGTGGATTGTATGAAACTTCCTATCTATTATAGACCTTTTGGCCATGGATAATAGCTGTTTGTCCTTCTCGTCTTTTATACAAAGGGTATCCATCACAATTAGCATAAGTTTGCATTTGAAATTGTTTTGTGAACTCTTTTGTAAAAAAAAATATTTTCCATGGTGAATTTGAATTGATATCTCCTCATGGCCCATTCTGTGTGTTACAATGTCATAAAGTTTTGAATATTTTTCTGGATGTGGCAATTCAGCAGTAATTACTGAATCCACTCTCTCTGCAGTATTCAACTTATCTTTTTCCTGCAGGATTAAATGTATGTGTGCATGTGGCAGGCCTCTTTTTTGAAATTCAATGGTATAAACAAAAGCCACACATTTTCCAAATAACTGTGCTTTAGTTATATGAAGTATGAATGAATTGAATTTTATTTTGAATACTCTTGTCAGTAAATCTGGTCGGTCAGAAGTATTTTGTCCAAGATTCAAATTTTCCTTGATTTTTGGCCATTGTGGATTACATGTGAAAGTAATGAATAAATCTGGTTTTCCACATTTTGTGACAATAGCCATGGCATCATTATATCTTTCTCGCATATTGCTAGGAGATCCTTGGAAAGTTGATGGCAAAATGATTGCTCTTCCAGCTGAAATGTCTCTGTTGGTAGCCAATTCAGCGACATAATCCATCAATCCACAATATTGTTCTATGCAAAGCTTGTTTTGTTGAAATTTGATCAAATTTAGATTATTTGCACCAACCTGTAGATAGGAATCAATAATCCATTGTTGTGTGAATTTGCCCCCACATAAAATAGGATTAGGCTGCAAGCACATGACGAACGCAGAGCTGCGTGCGCGAGACAAACCGTTGTTTTAGGCGGGAAAGCAGCCATTTCAGAATCTTAATGTGTAAATGTGTAAGTTAGTGTAAAATGGAGGTATTAGTCTCTATTTTACTCGTTTCGCGAGCATTTTTCGTCTTTCCTATTAGTATTTTTTCTACCTTGTACATCGCTGGCTGTGTTTTGCGCGGTTCTGGGTTATGTAGCCTGGTTTTCATTTTTTTCGGCCACCATTTCTTTTCTCACTTAGATTTTCAAGTGGCGAACATGCTTAAATTCAACTTAAATTTGCATTTCACCTCACCCCCAGACGTCCTGGCTCTTCTCCCGTGCTGTGTGTGATGTTCTTGCAGCCTAAGGCATTTTGTTTATGTTTGGAGGCTAAGTCCTGCGTGTTTCAGTGTGTGATTAGCTCGCCTCGCTTTGGCGCACCTTTCTGGCTAAGTCCCGCGTGTTTCATTACTTCCACTGCTCGCCTCACTTTGCGAGGCTCGCAGGCAATGAGCGCCTTCATTCGCTCATCGCCTAAATGCTGCGAGGCACCACGCAAAGCATGACGACATCTCGTAGTTCGACAATTATAATATGTGATATGTGAACAAAATTGTTAATTGTTAATATTTGTTTTGTTTGAAGATGTTTAGTTTAATTTAGGGGAACCAAACGGTTTATGCAATCAATACGAACAAGATAACGTAGTCATACAAATTCTGTTTACTTTAATGGAAATTTAACAAATAGGAAAAATACAGTAAGATATACTTAGATAATGTCGATATTACAAATAATAACTGTTTAACTCTCAGAAAAAAGAAAAGATGGAGTGGAAGACAGATAACTATAAATGTTAGATCATGAGCTTTCATGCTGTGTTTTGCATCTCTATTCATTTGTTGCCTTAAATATATGTGATCTTTATATACCTGTCTAATAAAAATGTATTGAAATAAAAATTATTTTTAGAAAAAAACAGCAAATAAAAACAGCAAACTATTCATTCAACCTTTACACACTCTTCAGGCTAGTTTCCCTGTCCATTGTATGGCGGCTCGCTCTGTGATCATCTGTGCTTTTCTTATGGGCCTTGTTTTTTTTTAATGCAACAAATATATTAATGTTTAAATTTCATTCTTAAAAATGTATGCTAGAAAACTATATTATTTATATTTCCCTTTAAGAATTCTTTTTAATCTCACTTCAGCACCCTGGAGAAAATTTAAATTGATCTATAGAAAGTGCTGACAGTTTCTAGTAGCAAGATATGTTGCAAATAAAGATGTAATTGTCTTCCAACAACCAGTATTCCTAGTTCAATTTATATTTGAAGAGGTTCAATTTATCGAGGGACCTTACACAGCAAATAAACCACTAAAAGTGTTAACTCTTCATTACTGTGACATTGAATGACTTGCCTGGTACACCATCTAAAACAAAAGAAGCCGTAGTCTGTATATTGTAGAAAGACATATTGTAGTATTCTTTAGGTTTTGCTATAAGATTTTTCTCTTGTTTGTCTCTGTCGTTCCCAGGATTTCCCAAGTTTCTTACATTTATGCAATTACCATCTTCATTCGGTTTTCTGTAAGCTGCTGCAAACATTTCCAGTGGCTGTTTTTATGTTTTTGAGAAAGGTGCTATCTTAAGAACCAATGAAATGATTATCAATGCAAAGTAGCTCCCCCTTTTCTACATAGCACTTTCTTTTAAGGTCATTCTTGTCCCTAATCTCTTAGTGAATGAGAACAATAAAGGGATTGTTGGAGTTGGAATTTTGTCAGTTCCTAGGAGATCTGAACTTTATAATCTTCATTCACTCTAAATAATCATTTGTTTTTTGCTAACACAAGCCAAGTAACAATGATAGCCAAGAAAGTATACAGCATTTATTGATACTCTGTGTGTTTCTAGAAATGTTTTCTTTTAAATGTATAAAATATTTTTCTAATAATGCCTTGAAGTAATGCTGTTTCTATTTAGTTGTATAGTACTCTATGATAAAAAAAAACTTTTACAAGAAGATGTAACCATGATGAAATGTGTCTTGCATTAATCGGAAAACAGATTTGAAGTTAGAAGATTGGAGATAAAGCCTTAATACAGCAAAGTACTACTTCACAGAAAAGGTAATGAATAAGTGGTTAGATGTAAGGTCCACAAATATATAAAAATAGTGACTTGCCCGTCAAAAAATGAGAGCAATAAAATTTGAAGCCATGGCAATGTTGTTTGGCACAGAATGTAAGGCTTTTGCTCTTCTGAGTACCTTTGGCGCTCATTGCGAGCCTCACACTGAGTGCCTTTGGCGCTCCTCGCGTGGCTCACAATGAGTGCATTCGGCACTCATTGCAAGCCTCTCCCGTTTTGTACTTTTGCTCCTCTGAGCACCTTAGGCTTATTGCGAGCCTCACCCCTCGTGTACTTCAAGTTTCGTGCTTTGCAACGATCATCTTCGGCGCTCATCGCAAAGCCAGATTTATAAGTACAGTGTTAAATACGGTATATCATTTTTTTTAGTGCAGTGTAAATTAGAAAATGTTTTCAGGTCTCAGAGCATAATGAAGTGATTTAAATATGTAAGTGCTTTGAGAGTCCTATCGCTGACAGCCAATGAGCAGTAATCCAGATATATAAGTGCAGTGTAAATTTGTTTTGTTTTTTAGTGCAGTGGAAATGATACATTTTTATTTTCCATTACTAATTAATAATTATTAAATGAATGAATGTTAATAATTAATTAGTAATGAATAAATGTATTGGAATTGCGAAGCATTAATGTATTGACAAAAGTAATGGCAGTGTAAAATATGCTATTTAGCGATTTTTTATTTTATATATATATCATTTTTAATAAACCTCACTCCCAGAAGTCCTGGCTGTGTGTGTGTTTTTTTTGTGTAATTTTTTACCACAACTTTTTCAAACTGCTACAGTGCTTGCTCTGTGAATTGGATAATTGAGATTTCTGTTGATCTGTAGTCCCGCGGGTTGTAGGGATGAGCGCCTACATTGCTCATCTCCACCAGCGCCTACGACACTCATCTCCACTATTGCCTGCAATTGTGGCCCGCTGCGCGAGCCCGCAAGCATTAGCTACAAACCGGAATGTATACAACTATATATGATGGTGTGAGATGTGTATCATTTTTAGTGTGAGTGTAATAATACTTACACTGTAATACTTACACTGGTATATTTTATTTTACCAGTTTAAGTATTAATTGTTCTATTTGTGGATGGGACATAAATGCTCATGTAATTCCTTTGCAAAAAGTGCCAGGATTTAATATGAGCTTAAACCTATAGTTGTAAGATTTCTAATCATTTTTGTACTTCATGGCCATGTTTGGTTATTGGGTATATAAGTACATAATAACACATCCTACACTATCTAATACTGTCTATATATTCCTAAATGTAATACATGAAGCATAATCTCAATACTTTCCTTTATATTGAGTTTCTTACAAATTAGTCATTATTAAAGGGTCACTGCAGTTTAAAATTATCTATAGTGAATTTAGAAGAAAATTATTTAAACATTAGAAAAGCTTTACTTGTATGGTGGTCAATAGTGTAGAAATTTACAATGAAGTGATTGGATATTTTTTTCCTCTTCTACCCTATTTTGTTACAGGGGGGAGGATGCTTGTGTATCTCTGTATTACAACTTCCTTGTGTGCTTATGCCCATTCTTTTGAATTCAAAGCTTAATAAGAAAGTAAAAATATCTGGCTCTCCACAAGTGCTTTTTACATTTCTTCTCCAGATTATTTTAGTTCACTAGATATGCTAAGGTAGATGAAACACAGGTTTGCAATATCTTTCAGTGTTAATACAATTTATTTTGCATTCAAAATATGTTTGTAATGTAAGAAATGCACAAATGAACATTTCTTACTGTAATGGCCATTTAAACTCCCTAGCTTGGTTCACTGCCACTCTATTCATTAGTGAATACATTGAAAGGGGTCAAGTAAATTAGTATTGCACTTTGCATACCAGAATCCATATGTACATTTATATTTTATTTTCCCATTTAAGTATACAGGTATCTATAACTAAGTAATGCAGCTATAAATAACATTGCATTATAAATTCAAATATTAAATGTGATTATGTTTGAAACACTGAGGGCCATATTCAGTTAGAAACCTGAAACTCGATCGCTGACAGCCGAATGTCTGCGGGTGTGTTGCGGGCTCCTGTTCGTCTCCAATTGTGATGCTATTCAATTGCTCAAACCCGCAATTTACAGGCCCAAAGCCCAAACCATAAACAATGCACTGGTTCGTAGCAGTTCAGGGCAGGAACATGATCAATTAAGCAAGCCCGTAACCTCCCATTTCGAATCAGCCAATAGAAAATGAGACCGTCGATATTACAGCAGGAAAACATGGAGGTTACATATCAATCAATTAGGTTCAGGGGTCCGATATGCGATTAGACTCGCAAACCCGCAAAATAAAGAATTATGAAAATGAATGCCAATAAAGTTCTAGTCCATTTGGGTGGCCTGATATGTATTAATTAATTGATACCGGAGATCATAAACATAAAAAAAAGATCTTGCCGATTTGTGGGCTTGAGACTGTTGTGCAGCTAAAGGTATATGTAAGTGAGGTGGGTTATGAATGCATCCAGTAGAATTATTCATAACCTACCTAGCAAAAAAGTTTGCATGAAAACATGAAAACCGTTTTTGCAATATAATAAAAAATGTCCTAGGGGTGATTTAGACCAACTGTGATTTGCATAAAGGATATCTCATTTTTAATGAGATATCCATTATGCAGCACATGCGTATGGTGTTTGGCTTTTCAGTCAATCAGCAAGCAGCTGTGACACTGGATGGCAAAAGAGAGTTGGGAGAGGGGTTGATAAGCAATGTAGTTAGGTCTGACCTGAATAAACACACATACATCTCTAAATAAGCTTATGCTTAGACAAAACAATGATAAAGCAAGAAAAGTTGAACACAAAAAATACATTTTGATTTGATGTGACAGTCAAAGTATATCAGAAACCTTTTTATAAGCTGAGATGGTCAAAGACTCTAAAAATATAAATTATACAATAGTCTCACAGGCAGCTATTAAAATTATAACACAGCATTACACAATAAGACAGAACTATAGAAATAACACTGCATTAGACAATACTCACAGACATAGCTACAGAAATGCTATCATAGAATTGCACAGCTCACAAACATAACACAGGAAATAACACAGCATTACACAATAGTCACAGGACATAACACAGCATTACACTATACTCAGACAGAACTATAGAAATGCTATCATAGGATTACACAGAGCTCACTGCAGAACTCAATAAATTATATCACAGCTTTACATATTCAGTAAAGGAAGGAAATTACACTAAAGGAAAGGAAAGTGTCTGACATCATGTGACTTCCCACAGTAGGGCAGACTTCAGGTGATAACTAAGCATGACTGTAAATCCACAGGCAAAAAATAAACATTGTATAAGATATGCTAATTCTCCCTAGGAATTTCTGGGGGTGTCAACATTGAAAGAAAACTCTTTGCAAAAGCAAGAAAATCAGCAAACTTCAGGCTAACAGTTTAACTGTTTACTTTGGAATTTTTTATCATGCAAATCAAAGGCTTCTGGAGGCTGTAAGTTACAAGTTTAACTATCTCCATTTTCTCAAGACCTTAACTTGGAAGCTGATTGGAGCATGCAAAAAGACGACAATTGAATAGCAAGTTAGCTTGCGACCTCACTTACGGGCTACCGGATCTCCCGAAAGCTCAATTGAATATGGCAATGAGTGTTTACAGTACCTGAGAATGGGTGGCATTGAGTCTCCATAAATGTTAACATATTTAGTGTTTTTGATTGAAATCTTTTTATTAAAGTTTTAACATACAAAATTAAATACATGTATAAAACAATCAAATACACAACATTCATACAGAAAGGTACAAGAAGAGAAACGCAACATCAAAAATACATATAATATAACAATTATATAGAGATAACATTTTTGAGAATGAGAGAATTATTACCTTAGGACATAGGATAGAGGAAAGTAATTATCCCATAATAACCATTTGTAAGCAAGGTTTCTTTTTAAATTCATTAAGTTCTTTATGTCTTTTTCAAGCAAGCAATCTTTATGGACAGTTCTCTCAACTTCAGACCAGCATGGAAGTGTCTTTAATTTCCAGACTCTCACAACATGCCATTTAGTAATATCAAAAATCTTATTGATACAATCTCACCAGAAATTCTGCATATATTTACATTGCCACCACATGTGAAAGAGAGTACCTCTCTCCATACAACCTCACCAGCAATCTTCACATTTCAGTGGATTAAATTTTGCTAAGTTTATTGGTGCCAAATGTCAACATTGAGCTACTTTAAAATATAACTCCCTACACAATACACATAAGGAGGTTTTCTAAACAATTCTAAAAGTTCTAAACCAGTCTCCAGTATACCATATTTTACCAATATATCTTTCCCACATCTCCATTCTGCTGGTCTTATACTCTTCATCAGATATATTCATGATATAATTACATTTAGAGATAATCTGTTTATTTTTATTTTCTACTAGCGACTTGCCCTTCAAGAAATTACGGCAATAAAATTGTAAGGCAGGTAATGCTGTTTGGTGGAGAGATTAATTTTGTTGGTGGTCCGAGATCCTTCGGTGCTCATTGCGAGCCTTGCGTGGCTCGTTGTGAGTCGCGCAGTGAATGGCTCTTGTGTTTATTGTGAGAGTGTATTTTTTTTGTGTATATGTTTTTTTGTATGCTAATTAAAGAATTAATAAATTATTAAATTAATATACTTTACCTATTTTGAAGTAATATATGCAGGAAGCATGGTGCTGAAGAGCTGACAATCTGTTTTGATGTTCCTGAAGCATACAATGTCGGTTTGCACTGTTGTGGAGCTGATGTGTAAGTGTCAGCAATGTGTGCAGTGTGTAGTGTAAATAGGCTGCGTGCGCGAGGAAAAGCCGTTAGGGTAGCTGTGTACTAACTCATTGTATAAGTTAGTGTTGTAAAATGGCGGTGAATGTGTGTGGTACGCGGCTTTGGATGATGTAGCGTCCTTGGTAAGCGTGTATCTTGTAGCTCGTACGGCTTTTTTGAAAAGCCTTTTGTGCTTGGTGGTGTTTTGCGTCTTTAGGGTCCTGTAGCCTGGTTTTTTTTTTCGGCGGACATTTTTTCTCTCACTTAGGGGTTTCTCGTGTGTCTAAACTCCGGAATTTGGAGTTAAATTGATGTGTAACTTCACTTGCAGAGGTCCTGGGTGCCCCCCCCCCCCCTGCCCCTTGCTGTGGGTAAGCTTTTTATGTATTATTTGTGTGTATTTATTGTGTTTTCAGGTGCGCGCTGTTCGGGCCATTAAGGTCGTATTTTTGCGAGATCGTAATGCTTTTTTTCTAAGTCCCGCATCTCGTATTTTGTAAGTCTGTAAATTTTCCATTCTAAGTCCTGTGGTTCGTATTTTTTTGTGTAAGTCCGTATATAGTGATTGTGTGTTAGATGTATTTTGGTAAAGTGCCGCTTGTGTGGGTGTTTGTAACCGCGTGTGAGGTGCCTTAGAGCCTCTACCTCCGCAAATGCGGGCCCTCGCTTCGAGAGGGGCCGCATTTGCAGCCTGCTATGAGCCTGCGGCTCATTGCAGCAAACGTGGGAGCCTCCACCTCCGCAAATGCTGCCCCTCGCTTTGCAAGGGTCCGCTTTTGCGGTCCGAAAGTCATAGGGTGTCGTAGGGATGAGCCGCTATGGCGCTCATCTCCACCAGCGCAAGGAGCACCTTAAGCGCAAATGCGGCCCAATCGTTAGGAACAATCCGCATTGCTGACAACTATATATGTGATGACAAGTAATTCCACAGGGAGGAATTCTCTAAAATTCACCAAAGGGAAGCCAAGTTTTACTAAATTAGACTTAACTTAAAGAAAATCCAGAAACATATTTACAGCCTTATTAAATTGCGATTCGGCCAATTAAATAGGGCTCTATATAAGAACGGAGCATTTTTTTTTTACAGAATTTATTAGTTAGTGAAGGCCTTGCTTTTGGATAGAAGTTCACTAACTAAAAACTTCTGTAAAAAAATATGCTCTGTGCTTATATAGAGTCCTATTCAATTGGCCGAGTCGCAATTTAATAAGGCTGTTAGTATTTTGAGGTATAGTGATACCTCCCTCAGAGACAGTGTGCCTAATTTGAGTGCTCAGTGATTCAACTTTAGCAACAAATACTGGTTAGTGGCATTCAAATGGTGTGTACACAAGTGCTTGCTCTAAATGACTTCCCTGGCACTACACTTGTAGTCTGGGCAATTTTTCAACTGTGTTTTATAGCTTACATAGGCTTAAGGGAACCATGTTTAAATTAGATAGAAGCACAAAGGGGCTACATTATGTGCACTGTTTGCATGTCCAGAAGAGGCATTTGTTACAAACACAGCATTGGATGGCAGAAAATAATGATCTATTCATCGAGAAATCTTATTCTGACATTGATCTTGTCCTTGATTGAAGAGATTCCTTTTACCTCACTGTAATAAGCAAGCCACTTCTGCTGGATATTTATTTTATGTATTCACCATGCTCACTTATTTTAAGCTGCACACTTTTAGATCACAATTAATTTGTTTATTTATGCTCTAATATGAATTTAATGGATTATTTTATTATTTCTCTAGGTGACGGTATCATTTATTTTACAAAAGGGAACAGAAATACATCTGGTTTAAAGTATTTTTCATGATTTTATTTTTGTCATAGGAGATGTTTCTTACAGTGTTTAAATACTTTTAGAATTTGAAAGAATGAGCATGTATACATATGTAAATAGTGTGTTATGAGTAAAAAATAAATTAATGTTTTATGTACACATTCCTATACATAATAAACTACTATCAATAGTTTTAGATTATATTGACAAGGTAAATAGGCACAATAAACCAGATTCCTTGGAAAAAAGGTCTATTAAAAGAAGGGAATATACATAGAAATATGGTAAAATAATTGTCAGGAGGATATAAACATTTACAGCTTCTGTGGTTTCAGTCAAGGACTAAAGTCTTGGTGTGATGAATGGTTTGTGTCTTAAAGTAAAGATTAGAGAATGCAAAACTTTTACTGTTTTTCCCCGAAAGCACAATGGAAGCTATGTTTCAAGCTACGGAAGTGTGCTCCTTATTACATCAGCTAATGTCTGCATCAAATGGTAGGAAAGATGTAAATCAAATTTTTTACTCTTGATACAGATGCATTTGCCAGATCATCTTAAAACTGTTATTTTTTCAATGTACAACAACATCACAGATGAAACCACTCATATATTCCATAGATTTGTGCCAAACAACAGCCTCTTTATCGGTTTGTCTAATTTCTCACTGCACAATGAAGAAATGAATATGCTTGAAGACTTGAGTCTGACCAAGAGTTTAATGAAAAAGTACATTCTGGACATTCTGGACTTCTGAAAGTATCTGTAATATTTTGTTATAAGCTGTGTGGGTGTTAAAGGGGTGTTTATATTTTTGGGGAGCAATCCTTGCATCTATTGATGCAAGCAGCCTGCTTCTGGGCTTATGAAACTAAAGGGCTGTAGTGTCAATTTCAGTCTAATGTGTAAACACAGGTGAGAAAATTAGAGGCACCATTGCCTGTTGAATACTAATTGCCTCACCTGTGTTCATACACTGTAAAATTGACCTGTCTGGGGAGCCTTGAGGAGAGGTTTGAGAACCACTGGCTAGTCCATTTATCTGGCTATGCCTCCTGATTTCTCCCTGTTACCTTCTCCTCAACTCTCCCACCTCTAAAAGATAACATTTCTATATTCATAATCAGAGTCGTTAAAACTCTGATTTTCACTGAAAAATGTTTTTATGTCCATGCTTACACAGCTGCTAACGTTAGTAGTTTGTTACAATAGTGAATGTTTCTTGATCAACAGTAGTCCTTTAACATGATATTTAATAAACAACATTCTATTATGCAGGAGTGTATGAGGACTATGCATTTAGGGTGAAATGTATGTCAGGCGCAAGTTATAGGTGTATTATTGGTTAAGGTACACAGGGACCAACCAAAGTGCAAACAAACATTGTGTGACAAGCCTACCTCATAGTGTGTGCACAGGATCTATGGTAACCGTGCATAATGTATGCTATTAATTGTGTGTTGATAATTTTGTGACACCATATATTTATTATCAACCACATCTCTCAGTTACCGTAATTATTCTTATTAAACATTCTTCTAATTCAACGTTTTCATATTCACAATGATCACCTATTACCGTATATACTCGAGTATAAACTGAGTTTTTCAGCCCTTTTTTTAAGGCTGAAAAAGCCCCCCTTGGCTTATACTCGAGTTACCCTGCTTCTGCTGCTCTCTCCCTCCCGTGTCTCTCCCCCTCCCCTGTGTCTCTCTCCCCTCCCCTGTGTCTCCCCCCCCTCTCCCTCCCCTGTGTCTCTTTCCCTCCCCCTCCCTCTCCTGTGTCTCCTTCCCTCCCTCTCCCTCGTGTATCATTCTCTCCCCCTCCCCTATCATCCTCCTCATCCTCCGTTCTCATCACTTCCCCCCTCCCCAATTACCTTCCCTATCCCTTTCCCCTCACTTACCTTCATCAGCTGCTCCTCTGTGTGTCTTCTGGCTGTGTCGGGACCCGGTATATGCTAATGACGTGACGCATATGTGATGTCACGTCATTAGCATATGCCAGGTCCCAACACAGCCGGAAGACACACAGAGGAGCAGCTGATGAAGGTAAGTGAGGGAAAAGGGAGGGGGGTAATTGGAGAGGGGGGAAGTGATTAGAAGGGAGGATGAGGAGGGAGGATGAGGAGGATGAGTCAGGACCCGGCATATGCTAATGACATGACGCACATGTGACGTCACGGCATTAGTATATGGCGGGTGCCGACACAGCCAGAAGACGTGCAGAGGAGCAGCTGATGAAGGTAAGTGAGGGGAAAGGGAGAGGGGGGTGTAAGTGAGGGGAAAGGGAGGGGGGGTAAGTGAGGGGAAAGGGAGAGGGGGTAATTGGAGAGGGGGAAAGTGATGAGGAAGGAGGAAGAGGAGGGAGGATGAGGAGGAAGGATAAGGAGAATGATAAGGGAGGGGGAGGGAAAGAGACACAAGAGTGAGGGAATGAGACACAGGGGAGGGAGAGAGGGGACACAAGAAAGGGGCACAGAGGGCACAAGAGGGACACAGGGGGCAGCGCATTTCCCATCCTCAGCTTATACTCGAGTCACTAAGTTTTCCCAGTATTTTGGGGTAAAAATACTTATACTCCAGTATATACAGTAATTGAATTATATATTTACTAGAGAATTGCCCATCAAAAAATGACGGCAATGAAATTGTAAGGTAGCTAATGCTGTTTGGTGTATAATAATGAAATATATAATACATTAATAAATGAATATACTTTACCTATTTTGAAGCATTGTGTTGAAGAGCTGGCAATCTGTTTTGATGTTGCTGCAGCATTAGTGGTGTGGAGCTGCTGTGTAAGCGTGCTGAATGTGTGCAGTGTAATAGTGTGCATGCGCGAGACCAAACCGTTAGCGTAGTTGTGTACTTCCGCATTGTAGTAAAATGGCGGGTAATGTGTGGTATGCGTCTTAGCAGAATATCCGTAGGTCTTTTGTGGTGTTTTGCAAATTTCTTGTGGTGTTTTTCGTGTTTAGAGTGCTGTAGCCTCGTTTTCGTTTTGTTCGGCGGCCATTTTTTCTCTCGCTTAGAGAATTTTTTAGTGTCTAAACTCTTTTATTTTGAGTTAAATGAAGGTGTAAGTTGCTTTTTTGAGGTCCTGTATGCTCCCTCTTGCTGTAGGTAAGCTTTTTATGTATGTGCTGTGTGTATTTATTGTGTTTTGAATTTTTTCATGTTCAAGGGTTTTGGACGATTTTTGCGAGGTCGTAATAAGTGGTAACGTGTCTCGTATGTTGTTTGCGTTGCGATGTAAAGTTTGCGAGGGTCGCAGTTGCTGTGTCGTGTTGTTTGCGTTACAACGTAAAGTTTGCAACAGTACACTGGATCCTCTAGTAAGCATTGACAGAAAAAAAACTTTTACAGTTAATTTCATTTCAGCTCCCAGCAACCCCATGAGACTTAGATCATCACAATCCAACAAATTGTAGAGAAGTCCTCCAAATTTGCCTGGTTCAGTAGGTACCACCTGAGTGTGCTGATAAATAAATTAATAATGTATGTTTGTAATAATGTAATAATGTTTTTGTAATAATGTTCCACCCAGTTATTGTTACTTAAAGATAGTGATTGTGTTAAAAAATTGTAGACAAATCAACCAGTACATAAGATAAGTGTTCAATTTAGAACCTCATCAGATGTTATTTAATTAAGTTTTGTATATCAAGGAATAGCATTAAGAAACCAAGAAAGGTTAGGGATTATGATAATACAGGGAATTTCACTTTGACAGGATACACATTACTTCATCTTAAACTTATCAAAATAAGACAGAAGCATGTATGCCACAATAAAACCATATTTCATCTTGGTGCTGACCACATCTGGAGGCCATTGAGCCAGTCAAGTTGCTTTTACCAAAACACTGCTCAGAGTACTTTGCTCTGCTTTTCTTCATACCGGATTTCTATGTTAAATCTTATAATGCTATGGAACATTTTCTAACTCAACTCAACCCAGCTGAGTTTGGCTCAGTGTTTTTCATACTTCTGTCATTAACCTCAGATGCTTCTAATTATTTGTTTCAACGAGCTGCATGTTAAAAGACCCAAGTCACTCTTGCCTTAGGCTCCCTCAGAAAGCATAACAAACAAATCATTGTCCACTCTTTACATTTTTTGCCCAAAGAGCATTTGTTGTGTGAAATACTGTGTTAAGATTTATTAGTTTCCCGAAGCTTTTTTAACTATTTGTCTGTATACCTTTAATTTAATCCTTTTCTTGTTTCATAATGCAAATAAGAGATACGTTATTCTATTATTCTTTACTAGAATTTACCCATTGTTTAAGTTTTTAATCCACTGAATTACAATGTGAGGCATTTTCCATAAAGAATTGCCTTTGAGTGTTTTCCTATCACTGTAGCATTACTGATTCAATGCTTTCATGGATTAATTCATTTGCATTGATGGTGTACATAACTGACGATATAATCTGTTGACCTATTTATTGTCTCTACATTGATTCATTCCCCTTCTCTACATTGTGTTTATAAGCAGGGTACCACTCTGACAACTGTTTCAGAAAATATACTGTACAATATTACAGTAATAAACAACTGTTAAAGCATTTAAAAAACATGGTAGAATTGTTTACCGTATACAATAATTGATACATGTAAATTATCTAATTTTTATTTACTAGTGTCTCTCAAATACTAAATATTTTTTTTATATCTAAAGATTTATTTCAGAGAAAAATAACGGTTAAATACTATAAGAATTCAGTGTGAATTTACTGCGATTTTTGAGGGGGTCGTAAATTTTTTCCTGATTAGTGAGCCAAAGTAATCTTTCTAGCTACTATCCAGCTAGTGTGGTCGATCATACAAGTCCTATTTAAGTTGTATTTTCTTATCGCACTTTATTTTATTATTTTATATTCCTGTATCTACTAAAGAAAGCAGCTTATTTAACACCTCAACTTTCTGTTTATCTTCACTAATTAAGTCTATATCAGATTGAGAGACTCTCATCTTTTACTATTTAACCTTTTTGCCATTTCTATAGCTGAAACCCTTTTTAAAGTTTAGTCATATTTCAATCAGCTTTTAAGTTTTATCTGCTTTAGCTAATCTGATTAGCAACCACTGTTTTAATATCTCCATTTTCTGATTAGTATATTAATCTAGTGCATATTAAATATTGCACTTTGATCTTCTGGCTTTTTATTGTATGCTGTAGAGACACTTAGCAAATTGAAGTGTTTCTAAACTAATTTATTCCACACAGCATTGCTTTTTAAATAAAATAACTTGCTAACTTGTTATGTGACTGTTGTATGTTTTATTTGCACTGTTGCCACTATTTCCAATACCATATACAGTAATTACTAGCCATATCTTGCTAATATCATCCATACAATATCAAGTAGGAATGTGTCTGAGGGTGGTTACAGATGCTAATCCTACCAAAAGGCTTCAAAAATAACCTTAATTACATATATTTAAAATGATAACAAACAATTGGGAATAAATATAAAATGAACTTCAAAATTAAGAAAAAACAGCCAATGACTCTGCTACCAGTATTGTATATTTAGATGTCAACTGCTGCAAAATAGCTATGCTTCTAACCTTGCTATCAAGCAGATTATTAGCATAAAATTGGTGATTTTTTAAAGACAACAACTACATTTGTAAACTCATCTGCATGTCTAAAAGGCGGGGATGTGCAAATGAGAAGACAATGTACCTTACTCTTTGTATCCAAAAAATAGCACTTTTATACATTGCCCCCTTAAAGCATATGCTTGCTGTATTCAAACAGCTTTTAAGCAAAGCATGGGTTAGGATTTGGCACAAACCAAGAATCGCTCACATACAGAACTTTTTAAAGCTTACTGGCTATCATCAGTGCGAGGCAGATTCTGGTTTGTGCAGTAGATCTTGTGAAACTGAGATTTCCACAACATCGATTTAGTAGATGGTGAGCATAAGAGTAACAGAAGCTCTGCACCGTACAGAGTACAGACAACAAATACATTTGTAAGCTCATCTGCATGTCTAAAAGGCTGGACATGCAAATTAGAAGACAATGTACCTTACTCTGTGGATCCAAAAAAATCTAAATTGTATACATTGCTTCCTTAAAGCATATGCTTGCTATATTTAAACAGCTTCTAAGCAAAGCATAGGTTTGGGTTTGGCACAAACCAAACATCATGTCAAACATCAAAGAACAATTGCCTTAACAAATCAGAATCTATCCCCTTTGAAATAGGTTACTTACCCCTCAACAACTATGAAGAAGGCAAACCGGATGTGTTCTAACAACGGATGATAAGGTAAAACATTAATATCCTGAGAACTAGTGAATTTAAATGCATTGGAATGAGACATTTCACATCAGACAACCACCAGTTCCTCTCCTATGGTCAAGAATCCAGCAGAAGAAATAGAGTAGTCCTCATAGTCAATCAAAGGGTGGCCAAAGCAGTGCTCAGTTACAACCCAATAAATGGAAAACCTGTGACTTCAAGGACCCCCCTGGCACCTTAAATTAACCCCCATATGCTGGGGTGCCCTTTGGGACCCCTACATTGTCCCCATATTAACCCTTGCTGTGGTGGTCCCGATCAGGACCCCCGCGGCAGTCAGTTTTTTAACCCCCTACACCTAAAATTAACACTCTATGCTGGCGGTCCCCATCGGGACCCCTGCAGCAAGGGTTAATATGGAGACACTGCATGGGTCCTGATGGGGAACGCCAGCGTAGGGGGGTTCATTTTAGGTGCCGGGGGTATATGAAGTACCCCCACGGCAGGGGTTAACACATTGACTGCCGTGGGGATCGGGAAATCAATATGTTAACTCCTGCCATCTAGTTCTATTTAACCCTAACTGGGCCTATGTAACCCTATCTAATCCCATTTGACCCATTCTAGTCCTATTTAACCATAACTGGGCCTATGTAACCCTATCTATTCCTATTTAACCTTGTCTAGTCCTATTTAACCCTAACTGGGCCTATTTAACCCCAAATTAACCCAGTAAACCTCATCCCATAAACTCCCTCCCCCTCTACCCTGTTAACACCCACACTACCCACCTAACACCCTAATAAAATCCCTATTACCGAAATAAAAAAAAACACCTAATTACAAAAAATTAAAAAAGGACATTACTGAAAATGCAAAAAGGACATTACTGAAAAAAAAGAACATTACCAAAAAAAAAATACCTCAGTTACATAAAAATAAAAACAACTACTTTACATAAAATTAAAAAACGTACTTTACATAAAAACATTACATTACATGAAAATAAAAAAGCATACATTACATAGCATAAAACATACATTACATAAAATAAAACATACGTTACATACAATACAACACATCAATACATACAATTTAACTCATGAATATACCTCACTAACTACATACAATAAACCCCCTAACTACATACAATTAAACCCCTAACTACATACAATTAACCCCCTATCTGCATACAATTAAACTCCCAACTACATACAGTTAACCCCTAACTACATACATTAATACTCCTAACTACATACATTAATACCCCTAACTACATACAATTAAACCTCTAACTACATACATTAATACCCTTAACTACATACAATAAATATCCCTAAATCTCACCTAAAACCACCCCCTGCACTAAACCTAGAATAGGGTAAATAAGCCCACTTACCTTGCCCAAATGCACCTCCAGTGATGACAATTTTCTGGCTTTTGTCCCTAGCATAAGGGCCCTTCCTTCATGGCACACCTTTGAGAAAAATAAACATTACAATTAATTAAAAAAATAAACACAACATATAAACTATACATTCTAAATAGAACACTTACCTTTCCGCAATGCCCAGTCCTCCTTCTAGTCTTCTCCAGTAGGGCACCTCAAAATAAAATCCGCCGCTGTAAAAAATTTACAAAAAAAATTGTAGCTTCACCCTGGAGGAGCTCCCCGCCGCAAAGGAGGCTTTTGTGCATGCTCCGGTAAAAAATTGTAAATGGCGCCTTCTGGGTGGCTGAAAACGTCAATCATATTTCAGCCAATCAGAAGGCGACAAGGTGTGAGCCAGTCAGAATCGGATACACCCCTATATCCCATTTTGATTCGCTGATGGACCTGTCAATCATTTGTAAACCAATCTGAAGGCACCATGCCTTCAGCCAATCAGAATGGGATACACCCTTGATTCTAATTAGCTCCAAGCATATGCTTGGAGCCAATCACAATCAAGGGTGTATACCATTCTGATTGGCTGAAACCGTTGTCACTGGATGGGCATTTGAGCAAGATAAGTGGGCTTATTCACCCTATTCTAGGCTTAGTGAAGGGGTGGTTTTAGGTAAGATTTAGGGATATTTATTGAATGTAGTTAGGGGTTTTATTGTATGTAGTTAGGGGTTTAATTAATGTAGTTAGGGGTATTAATGTATGTAGTTAGGGGTATTAATGTATGTAGTTAGGGGTTAACTGTATGTAGTTGGGACTTTAATTGTATGTATTTAGAGGGTTAACTGTATGTAGTTAGGGGTATTAATGTATGTAGTTAGGGGTTAACTGTGTGTAGTTAGGGGTTTAATTGTATGTAGTTAGGAGGTTAATTGTATGTAGCTAGGGGTTTGATTAGGGATATGTATTCAGGGGTTAAATTGTATGTATTGAGGGGTTGTATTGTATGCAATGTCTGTTTTATTTTATGTAATTCTAGTTTTTTTATTTTGTGTAATTAGTGGGGTTATAGGGATTTCATTGGGGTGTTAGGTGGGTAGTGTGGGGGTTAACAGAGTAGGGTAGGAGGGGGTTTACTGGGTGCATTTGGGGTTAAATAGGCCCAGTTAGGGTTAAATAGGACTAGATAGGGTTAATATGATTAGATAGGGTTACATAGGCCCAATTAGGGTTAAAAAGGATTAGATGTTGTTAAATAGCGCTAGATAGTTTTACATAGGCCCAGTTAGGGTTAAATAGGACTAGTTGGGGTCATATAGGACTAGATAGGGTTACATATGACTAGACGGGTTAAATATGTCTAGATGTGGTTAAATATGATAAGATAGGGTTACACAGGACTAGACAGGATTAAATAGGTCTAGTTGGGTTATTTAGGATTATATAGGTTTACATAGGACTAGACGGGGTTAAGTGGTTAGTGATAAGGTTAATTAGGTATGTGAGGGTTAAATAGGGTTAATAATTAGATAGGGGTAATAAGTTAGAGGGGGTTTATTACTTAGAGGGTGGTTAATTGCGTAGATGGGGCTAATTTAGACTTATTGGTTTATTGGGTGGCATATAGTGTAGTGTAGGGTAGTGCTTAGACTTTGTGTTATGAGGGTCCTGGAGGACCCTCATGGCACTTATAGCGTTAATATTATAGTACCCCTGCGGCAGGGGTTAATGTTTTAGTGATTGCGGGTGTTTTAAGGACCTTTAAGGTCCTTTCAGGACCCTCAGGGGGAAATTTTAAATTTAAAATGATATAGGGGTCCCGATCGGCCCCCCACTGTGAGGGGTGATATGGCACACTGCGGGGGTCCCAATGGTAACCCCCAGGATAGATACTTGAAGTACCCCTGCGGCAGGGGTTAACACTTTAACTGCCACGGGGGTTCTGATTGGGACCCCCACAGCAAGGTCAATATGGGGCGGCTGCGGTAATCCCAGTGTGGACCCCCAGCATTGGAAGGATTGCACAATAGTGTGCCACGGGCCCTTTAAGGACCCGCAGTGGGAAATTTTAATTTTAAATGCTGATCAGGTCCCCATCGGGACCCCCGCTGCATGGGTTCTTATGGGGACACAGCGGGAGTCCCAATGGAGACCCCAAACATAGGGGGTTAATTTTAGTGGCTGGGGGGGTACTTGATGTTCCCCCTGTGGCAGGGCTTGTGTTTTTAACTACTGCAGAGGTCCAGATCGCGCAGGCTTTCATTTGCCCTGATGGCAATCTGTTTTGCCATTGGCTAATTCTGACCCATTGCTATGTAATTGCTTGATTGATCATAGCACATGTTGAGAAGACTGCCTTAAGATTTTGCCTCGCTCAATCGCAGCTCTCACCCCTGTCTAATTTAATAGCAGCGTAACTCGAGAGAATTTGAAGCACGTAAGGTTTAAGGATTTACTAGGCTAGAATTTATTGGTTTGTAAGGAGCAGTATGCAAAGTCTTTAGAAGGTCTAGAAGAATGCATATGCATTTGTGCCACTGGGGATCAGTTGTGGTGTTCCAGAGTAGGCATTTTATGTTCCTGAAGTGCCATCTATTCTTGTGGAGACTGAAATTCTTTGGGGAACATGGTTTCATACCATGCACCTACTAACATGTTTTATTATTTTTGTGATCAGTGCTAAATTAGAAAGAGAAAAAATAGATTTGTGGTGCAGTCCTTCAGCTGACAATAGTTTCACATATACTGTCAGGTTAATATTATTATTATTATTGATCAAACTAGTACTATGAATACTTCCCTATGCAGTATTCCTGAAAATCTCTTTCTACCAAATGCTCTTTCATAATTTAAACCAGATATTATAAAAAATATGAATCTTTTCTAATATTGTTTAATCCTGTATACCATGCAATAGTTTAGTAACCTTTTAATTGATTTCTCTCATTTATTTACATTCTTCTATACATAAGGTCTCTAGTACATTATAGCCTTATTAAATTGCGAATCGTCCAATTAAAAAGCACTCTATATAAGCACAGAGCATATTTTATTCACAGAAGTTTTTAGTTAGCGAAAGCAAGGTTTTCGCTAACTAAAAACTTCTGTAAAAAAATTTGCTGTGTACTTAATATAGAGCCCTTTTCAATTGGCCGAATTGCAATTTAATAAGGCTGTTAGATCGCAGTTTAGGTGAGGTTTCCCTGCAATTTATTGTTCAGTATTACTACCCTGTATCTGGCAATTGAAATTAAATTTGCATACAATGTTTCTATAGGACTAGATGTATTAGCCAATAAAAGCCTGTGACTTAGCAGCATTTCAGGAATTGCTGATGAGACACAGCCTATAATTGGTTCGAGCAACTAACTATAGAAACATTGTACACAAGAGCTATGGGAGCAGATCTTTGCAAGGACTACTTGGAGGGTTTTAATGAGTAAAAACAGAGGGCCTCATTCAATTGCGCCCTCAGGAGATGAGGACATCCGTAAGGGAGCCCGCAAGATATTTTGCTATTCAATTGGAGTCTTTTTGTGGGCTCTGACTGGATTACGGATCCGGCCTCGGATTACTTGCAATGGTTAACATCACAAGTTACAGCCTGTCCAAACATTTGATCTCTCACGCCCGCAAGAATTACGATTGCAAAAATCGCAAATCACTATTCCCTTGCTCCCACTCCCCAAGCCCACAAATGTTTCCCCGTCCTGTAAATGGCAAATGTAGAAGATTATCCTACGAGTACTAGAGAGGACCCACAAAGGGGTTAAAGACATGTCTGTAGCACTGTAAAAGCAAATAAAAAATCAATACTGCACTGTAAATGATGGGGAAGGAGATGAAAGACATTAGAATTAATTGCACGCAAATCCCAAGCTCATAAATCGGCAATAGAAAATATTTTATATTATGTGTCATTTCGGGGGTTCAATCGATCTCGTGAATCAATGAGTTCACACATATCGGCCACCTACATGGACCAGAACAGTATCGGCATTCATTTTTATTATTCAGTATTATGCGGGTTTGTGAGTCTGATCGCATATCGGACACAGAACCTAATAGATTGACATGTAACCTCCATCTTAAACTGACATAATGATGGCGGTCTCATTTTCTATTGGCTGTTTCTAAATCGGGAGTTATGGCCTTGCTTAATTGATCATGTTCCTGCCATGAAATGCTACGTACGAGTGCATGGTTTACGGTTTTGGCTTTCTGCCCGTAACTTGCGGGATTGTTCAATTGAATAGCAGCGTAACTCGAGCGTGCTGCGGACCTGCAGCAGGCCCACACACATACGGCCTATATCCCGGAACTTGTGGCCTCCGAATTGAATGAGGCCAAGAGTTTTTAAATGCAAATAAATATTTAGGTAGTGTATTTTAACATATATATATATATATATATATATATATATATATATACATATATATATATATATATATATATATATATTATACTATAAATAGGGAACCCTATGGGTAGTGATTTATCAAACTTAAAATATACCAACTGTTTTGCTTCTATCCATTTTAAACATGCATCCTTTAGCATATTTATGTCACTACCCAAAATTCGTAGCGGCACTGTCACAGGTGTATTTTGGGAGACACAGGGGACCCATATTTTTTCATGCTCGTGGCTTTACTGGACTATTGTGGACTGTGTATTGGCCCAAATACACAGTCCACAATAGTTATATGGATTTTGGTTTATGAGTATACTAGGTTTAGTATGGTTTAGAAAGCCAGGATACCTATGCTATTTGTGGTCATGCCCAGAGCCTCAGAGCCTAGAGAGTTTGCTAGAGTAATGTGCCTAGGCCTGAGATGAAAACTTTCTGCTCTGCACAACCCAGTGGGACATACATTGTTTTTATTGTGTATGATTGGATATAAATTGTGTTTTATGTTACAAGTATTGTTGTAAATAACACATTGGTTATCCTGTAAGTGACTGAGGTATGGACATGTAAACTCATACAAGGCTTTTTTGTACTTTTACGCACGCACAAACAGGGGCTCTGGGATGCACCACAGTAAATGCTATAGTAAAAACTATATAAGATGCTCTGCAGATGGAAAGCTCTGCAGAATATTGCAGTTAAACACATAGCTCACCCCTGTCAAGCCCAGACAGATGGCTTATCCTTCCTTCAGTCAAGTGCTAAGTCAACACTCTTGAGATAGTGACCCTGACTATTACAGAGCAGATGGTGTGGTCTTTCATGAACACCTGATGCTCTGTTTGACATGTAGGCATGGGTTCCTAAGACAAATAAGAATGCACATTGTCCTGATTGGGGAATCTTAGTTTACATGTAGTTTTGTTACCAAAAATGCACAATTCCCCGGAGAAACTGTATAAATATGTCCATAATTCATAATAATTGTCATTTCTGGTTTTCACATAAACAAAGTGTGAGACTATTTACTGTATGCCTGAGTGGTGAGTGGTCCTGTTCTGAGACCACTGGTATCCTGCCTGCATTATCATCTGCAAATATTCTTGAGTGTTGTCTCTATCCTGAAACCATCTTTTGTAACAAGAACTACATGGTTCTGCTGGGGTAGGTTTGAACTAGGTTCTTATCAAGCCCCATTGAAGAAGCAGGTTGTGACAGGCACTATTTACTGAGTAATTTGATGTGAAATCAAGTACAAGAATCGTCTTGCTTATAATGGGGAAATATTTATATTTGGATAAGGTGCATTTCATTTTCAAATATGTAGAATAAAAAGTAAGATTACAGGATATCAGATATCAGCAACAAACATATTTTTTTATGTATATAGAAAATATTCTAATATTTCTAGCAGTTTCTTGTAATTTCATTTTTGAAAAACTTGGAAATTTACTGGGCCTCTACACTGTACACAACTGAAACATTTTTTTAGATAGCTATGATAATTATAATTCCAAATCCAATTGATACAAAATACAGAAAGTAGGTTTGAGATGCCCCTCCCCTTATTGAAAAAAAAAGGAATTAATACATTATATTTCATTCAAGTAATACAATAGGTTCACTAATCATAATAGGGGCTTTGTGGTAGGCTGCAATGCTTTCATCCTAAGGGAAAAAAATATGCTACAGCCTCTGTGAGGCATATTCAGGGCCATATCTACCTTTTTGGAGCACCTAGGCAGTGAACTGAGGAGCCCCTGCAAGTGAGTACGCAAGGTGTGAGCGGACCCCTTTTTGCCTTTTCTGTACGTGTAAGTTCCCTTTCCTGTTGTAACTGTCATGCTTTAGGTGGTTACCCCCTAGTAGCCGGTAGTTTAGTCTATGAACTGCAACATTTCATTTTTTTTATAATACAATACACTTGTAAATGGAATATCAAGCAGTTTTTACATTACATATTTCGAGATGCATACTTTTGTGGCATTATACATAGGTATATATTTGAGATCAAACAAAGCCCTGACTTGTACCCAAAGTGGATGATGTCTCAGCTGTTTTAAGTAATATTTTTTTTAGCCTTCAGCTAAGTCAGCTGTGTTTGTGAATAGCTGCTTGCAGATGTCAAGCTTAGAACTGACTGTAGAATATCATGAGAACACCATCTTATGTTTCCAGGTTATACAGCAGTCTTTACTTCTACTCTATATTACAAGAATTTATTGAATGGCTCCTTTTGTCCTGCTGGTTGTAATGATTTATCAGAAACTGTCTTTCTACTTTTAGTTTGTTTTCACAAAGTGCTGGTTGGTTTTATAGAGTTTAGTCTTTCTTTGTTTTAGTAATTAGCTAATGAAAACTGTGATAAAGTAGTGGGACATGCTGCTAATGTATTGGGGAGAAGAGGCAGGTCATTATTATTAGAAAGACTAGCGAATTGCCCGTCAAAAAATTACGGCAATGAAATTGTAAGGTAGCTAATGCTGTTTGGTGTGTAATAATGAAATATGTAATACATTAATAAATGAATATACTTTACCTATTTTGAAGCATTGTGTTTAAGAGCTGCAATCTGTTTTGATGTTGCTGCAGCATTAGTGGTGTGGAGCTGCTGTGTAAGCGTGATGAATGTGTGCAGTGCAATACTGTGCGTGCGCGAGACCAAACCGTTAGCATATTCGTGTACTTCCGCATTGTAGTAAAATGGCGGTTAATGTGTGGTATGCGTCTTAGCGGAATATCCGTAGGTCTTTTGTGGTGCTTTGCAAGTTTCTTGTGGTGTTTTGCGTGTTTAGAGTGCTGTAGCCTCGTTCTCGTTTTGTTCGGCGGCCATTTTTTCTCTCGCTTAGCGATTTTTTTTGTGTCTAAACTCTTTTATTTTGCTTTAAATGAAGGTGTAAGTTGTTTTTGCTCCCTCTTGCTGTAGGTAAGCTTTTTTTGTATGTGTTGTGTGTATTTCTTGTGTTTTTAATATTTTTATGTTCGCGTGTTGCGTCCGATGTTTGCAAGGTCGTAATCTGTGCTAACGTGTCTCGTATGGTGTTTGCGTGTGTAGCCTCGTTTTCGCTTTGTTCGGCGCCCGCTTATCAAATTTTTTAGTGTCTAAACTCTTTTATTTTGAGTGAAATCAAGGTGTAAGTTGCTTTTTTGAGGTCCTGGATGCTCCCTCTTGCTGTAGGTAAGCTTTTTATGTATGTGCTGTGTGTATTTATTGTGTTTAGAATTTTGTAATGTTCGCGAGTTGCGTCCGAGTGTTGCGAGGTCGTAATGTGTGTTAACGTGTCTCGTATGTTGTTTGCATTGCGAGGTAAAGATTGCGAGGGTCGTAGTTGGTGTGTCGTGTTGTTTGCGTTGCAACGTAAAGTTTGCGAGGGTCGCATTTGCTGGCAAGGAGCACCTTCGGCGCTCCATGCCAGCAACTGAGGCGCTCGCCCGCTGCCCTCGCTACTGGCTTTTTGGACACATAATATTAGATAAGTAGGATTTACAGCAAAGGCAATATTACTCTGCAGACAGGCTTCTGTAAATGAATATAAATTTGGACTACCAGCTCACCGGCTGAAAATAATCCGGCCTCCCACACTAACTAAATTAGTCAGCACTGGCCAAGATAAATCTGATCATGTGGGGGCATATCTATTTTTGTCGTTTTGGTGCAGCAGATAGAAAAATGACAACAAAGCAATATAAACTACATAGTATAAATTTAGGGCAATTTAGAGGAAGAGCTTGTTAGATACAGACTCATTTGTGGGACAAATAAGCAACAAAAATGCTTAAAAAATAGGGTTGAGGGATATTAGGGTCAGTGTTATTGGAAATCTAGGTATTGGTACTAGGTAGGCTTAGTGTAGTGATAGCCAAAATAGGAGGTATAGTGGAAGGTTATATTATAATATGTAGTTGCCAAAGACAAGCTAATTGGGTGATGAGAATAAGGTACAGTGGGATTTCAAACTATTCTGTCAATGTATTCATGTCTGATGTCCAAAGAGTGTGTCATAGTTGAGAATTACAATCACCATGAAGAAAACTATTTGGCTATGACTATCACATATATAGTTGTGAGCATACGAGCCGTTGCTCATGCTTGCGGGCTCGCGCAGCGAGTCGCGGCCCTCGCAAAGCGAGGGCCGCAGTTGCTGGCAAGGAGCGCCTGTGGCGCTCCTTACCAGCGACTGCAAACCTCGCAAACTTTACGTCGGAACGCAAACAAAATACAAGACACGTTACCACCCATTACAACCTCGCAAAAATCGTCCGCAACCCGTGGACATGAAAAAATGAAAAACACAATAAATACACACAACACATACATAAAAAGCTAACCTACAGCAAGAGGGGGCATCCAGGGCCTCAAAAAAGCAACTTACACCTTCATTTAACTCAAAATAAAAGAGTTTAGACACTAAAAAATTCTCTAAGCGAGAGAAAAAATGGCCGCCGAACAAAACGAAAACGAGGCTACAGCACTCTAAACACGCAAAACACCACCAGAAACACGCAAAACACCACAAAACACCTACGGATATTCCGCTACAGACGCATACCACACATTAGCCGCCATTTTAGAACAATAACTTATACAATGCGAAAGTACATAGCTACGCTAACGATTTGGTCTCGCTCACGCACACTATTACACTGCACACATTCATCACGCTTATACAGCAGCTCCACACCACTAATGCTCCAGCAACATCAAAACTGATGCTTCCTGCATATATTACTTCAAAATAGGTAAAGTATATTAATTTATTAATGTATTATTTATTTGATTATTATACACCAAACAGCATTAGCTCACTTACAATTTCATTGCCGTCATTTTTTGAAGGGCAGTTCGCTAGTTACATTTATAATATGATAGGGACAGGGTGTTAGTTGCCTTTATGATTCAGAGTGAATGTGAAAAAAAGAAAAATAGATCATTAGAAGGACAATACTTTAAATTTAGATTAAAAAATATTCTTTAGTATTAGAAAATCAGCAAGTTGGTTAAGTTATATGTTTGCCTTAAAATAACCTTTTCTTGACTGGAAGAATAAAAATGAACATTGATTTATAATTAAAGCCAAATACAGCAAATCATTTAGTGGTATTTTCTGAAGTGAGTTCAAATTTTATTGTTTAATAAATATACAGTGACCTTTCATTTATATATTTTTTTACAGGGAGTTGGTTTTTCATGAAAATGTATTTTAATTTTAAAATCTAAATTATATACATAGTGCTCAGAAGAAATATTTTAATATATCATTTTCAGTAAATGTAAAACTGCCTCCACCCAGTTATTATGTTAATATATAATCATTTGGACAATATTCCTGCCAAAATTAGTTTTATTCCCATTCCAATTAATGTCTGTAGTGCCTCTTAAAATGTTAGCAATTGGCATGCAACAGTTTCTACTTAATGACATGTTACGTATACTAACTTTATTGTGTACATCGCAAAATTATTAGAGCTGAATGCTATTTTAGAGAAAGAAACATTAAACATTTTACAAGAGGCAGGGATTAGAACACCTGTAACATATGCCAGTTTTTAATGCCAAGGTTTCAGGAGAAGCAAAAAAAAACATGCTATTAACACAGTACATTTGCTCTAGCATGTTTTTAGAATAGTAACATATTTATTTCATTTAGGGATATTATTATATCATAATGAACATGGAACATTCAAAACATTATATTGCACCATCTCCCACAGAATAATAGCAACGTGAAAATGAATGGTCTCCTCATAACCTTGTATTTAGGAGCTGAAAATGAATGTGTTTTTTTTTTGGCAACACCATCTTTTTCATTGCATGTGCAACATATTAGTTTCATTATAAGATTTGCCTATAGTTAATAGTGTTTGAACAACATTTTTTTTACCTAAGATGCCAAAAAGATTTGGTGATTTATTGCTGTAATGGCTACAGAATAACGTTTATCGGATACTGGTGTATTAAGCACAGTTATGTTATGCAGTACAAGTAAAGCAAATTACATTGAGTTGCAATTAAAGAAAGTTGCCAGCATGTGATTTTGTACAAATTTGTTGGTCTTGCACATTAGACTTTCCGTGATCACATCTTGATTGAATTGTATTTCTTGTTGTAGCTTAGGGCTTGCAATGCGTGCATGCTACTTATTGTGTAAGATGGAGTCATTATGCTAACACTTCCAACACTTCTATAGCAGTAAGGATACCCCACAAAAAAGCTATACAAAAAAAGCTTCTACTGAAATGGTTAAAACTTACTCAACTATAACATTACCTAATACTACCACTGAAACTGCTTTAGTACCTAAATAGGTCTTCTCTCATAACACAATACCATAGCATTTCAATCACCTTTTAACAACCATATCATTCCCAATAGTCCAGTCTTTCTTAATTGGGAGTCTAATTAGCCGGACCATTCTGTTCACATTCCCACATGAACTACAAAATGCACGTCTTACACTACATTTACAGTTGTTAACAATGAGAATTATTATTATATGCCTTGTTAATTATAATGTATTTTTATATATTTTAGTGCAATTCTATATTGGGTCAAGGGAGGTAAAACGTGAACACCAATTCCAACACCAGTTATAGTAACATTTAAAATATAGAACACTGGTAGTTAAGCATAGGGTGAGGTAAAGGGCGCAGATTAATTAGATATAAGGAAAGGCAAAGGCTGATGGAAGTACAAGAGATTGGGTGATGTACAACTATACTAATATAATCACATTTAATCATTGCTGAGGTTTTAAGGACATATTAAAAGTAACATCAATAAATGAATGAACATTGTTTGAACAAACCTACACCACATGAAAAGTACACTGTGTGTTATGTGTTGATGTATGGCATACAACCTGCAGCCATTGTAATGTTAAGAAAGCCCCAACTGTATTTCAAAAGTAGTTGCTACTGCTTACAGCAGAAATTGGAGGATAACTGCAAATCAGCAATAACTGAAAAACCTTAAAATTTAGTATTCCCATATTTGGTGGTGAAACATATTGCTGACACAATCTCTACTAGTTTGTTCCTAGTTACCTGTAACACTTTGAAAACAACTTTGAAAACAAAACCGGCACTTACACACAAAAAAATACGACTCGCTGGTGAAGATGAGCGATGTAGGCCATAGGCGCTTAGGCCGTAGGCCATAGGCGCTCATCCCTACGACCCCGAACAACTTAGGAAGGAAGCACCAAAGGCGCTCACTGCGCTGGTGGACATGAGCGCCTTAGGCATTCATCCCTACGACCCCGCACAACTTTGCCAGGGAGCGTCGAAGGCACTCACTGCGCCGGTGGAGATTAAAGTTATAGGCGATCATACAACTCTCTTAGAGTTGATCCTTTGTTTGGTTATAGCCAAAGTGTGAACACTTAGATAATAGATCTTGTTGTTATCTGTGTCCGTGAAGATGGGCACAGAGAGAAATAACAAAAAAAGGGGGAACATTTTTATGTGGCTAAATATGTTATGAATTGCCTCATACTAAATTAAAAAAAACAATCTTTAATGAAAATTATTTAAAATAACTTTTATAATTAAAATCCGATCATTTAAAACAAAGAATATATACAAACAGATCTCTGAATTTATTCTCCAGAGAATACAATGACGTCACTACAGTAATTGGTTTAGATATAATGTGATATATTTTTTATTAAAAAAAACGGCTTATAACCAATATATTTTTGTCTTTAGGCGCTCATCCCTACGACTCCGTATAACTTAGGCAGGGAGCGCCGAAGGCTATCAGTGCGTCGCTCATCCCTACGACCCCGCACGACTTAAGCATCATAACTACCACCCGGGGATCAACAGAAAACTCAAATACACAATTCACAGTGCAAGACCCGTAGCACTTTGAAAAAATCGCCTGCAAAAATTACAGCCTGTAACACTTTGAAAACAAAACCAGCACTTACACAAAGAAATATGATCCGCAAAAAAAGAAACATACAAAAAACATAACACACAGCACGGGGGGACAGCCAGGACGTCTGGGAGTGAGGTTGCACGCGACCTTAAGTTGAATTTGCAGAGTTTCGCCACGGGAAAATTGCCTATGCGAGAAATAAAATGGCCGCCGAAAAAAACTAAAACGAGGCTACACAACCCCTAAGCACGCAAAAAACACTGCCAGGCACATACGACTTTTACCCAGAAACGTACGAGGTACAAAATATTTATATATATATATATATATATTGAAAATAAAAATACCAGAAAAGAGGCTTGCATTGCGAGCCATGTGATGAGTGCCGAAGGCACTCAACGCGGGGATCACAATGAACGCATAGAGTGCTCACAGAACCAAAGGTACACCAGAGAAGAGCCTCTCAATGAGCGCCGAAGTCGCTCAGTGGGGGCTTGCAATCAGCACCAAAGGACCTCCCAAGACCAAAACTACACGAGGGGAGATCCTCGCAATGAGCGCCAAATGCGCTCATTGCGAGGCACTCGATGAGCGCCGAAGGCACTCAGCGCGAGGCTCGCAATAAGCACCCAAGGTACTCAGAGGACCAAAACCCTTACATTGGATGGCAAACCGCATTGCCTGGCTTACAATTTTCTTGCTGTCAGTTTTTTGGAGGTAAAGTCGCCAGTAAGTAATATTTGCCGAATATGTAGCAATATTAGAAGTGATTTTAAGTGTGTATAAATTTACAAATTGGGCAATTGAATCAGGCCCCAGGAGACCTGTTTTCACACAGTATTACTCAATGAAGAGTGTTTGCACAGTCACTAAGGATACAGGACAGTGATGTGCATATAATGTACATAATGTACCACCTTTATGTCATTACCCTACTTAATATTTTATTGATTTACTAGCGACTTGCCCATCAAAAATGATGGGGCAATAAAAAAAAATTGAAATGCTGTTTGTCACACACTGTGAGTGTACTGTGTGCCTCAACTATATAGACCCCTATAGCACGCTAATGAACCCATGTAATAACACTATAAGTGCCATGAGGGTCATCCAGGACACAAAGCCATTTTAACCCGGTCTCTTATGGGTGTCTATACAGACCCTCATAAGCCTCTATTTAACCCCATAAGGGTTTCTAAAGACACTCATGGGACAGTTAGAAGCCTAACATTACCCCATAAGTGCTATGAGGGTTCTCCAGGACCATCATGACACTAAGTACAAACACTACACTGCACTATACCCTCACAATAAACCATTAAATCTAAACGTACCCCCCTGTACACTAACCTATTAACACCTACACTACCTACCCGCTAATAAACCCACCACCCCACTAATTACAGAAAATATTAAAACCTAAGTCACAGAAAATAAAAAAGCCTAAGTCACAAAAAATAAAAAATCAACATTACATAAAATAAAAAAACCTAAGTCACAAAAAATAAAAAATCAACATTACAGAAAATAAAAAACCACTACAGAAAAAAAGATACCCACCTGAAAAGTAAAAACATACAAAATGTATACATTACAATACAATAGAAATCAAATCAAATACAATACCCCCATCTAAAATACACTAAATCCTATCTAAAATACCCCACTATCTAAAATGCATTAAATCCTATCTAACAACTATACATACCCCACAATCTAAAATACATTAAATCCTATCTAAAATACACACACACCTCACTATCTAAAATACATTAAATCCTATCTAATATACATACATACCCTAGTATCTAAAATACAATAAATCCTATCTAAAATACATACATACCCCATATCTATCTAAAAGACATTAAATCTTATCTAAAATACACACATACCCCCCTATCTATCTAAGATACATCCCCCATCTAACATACAATAAATCCTATCTAAATACAAAAACCCTAAATCTAACCTAAAATAAAATAATTAAGATCACTTACCTTTGCAGATGTCCCTTAAGATCGCCCCCTAGGAAAAAAAAAAAAAAAAAACATTTTTAAATATTCTAAATTTTCTACTCACCTTTCCGGCATGTCCCCATCTTTCTTATTTTCTTCTCTGGCGTAGCCCCTGTTAAAAATAAACATTAGATTATTGCTAAATACATACACAAAATAAAGTAAAATAAACATAATATACATTAAACTTACCTTTGTGCAATGTCCCCATGCTCCTCCTGTTCTCCCCGGCTGGGCCCTGAAAGAATCTGCGCTCTAAAAAAAAACAAAAAACGAAGGGAGGTCCGCACTCTTGGCCAACCCCGAAGCTAATGAGACTCCTAGAGCCTTTTCTGGAAGAAAATTAGCAATGGCGCCTTCTGATTAGCTGAAAACGCTTTCAATCAAATTTCAGCCAATCATAAGGTGCCAAGGTGTGATCCAATCAGAATGGGATACACCCCCATATCCTATTCTGATTGGCTAATGCACCTGTAAATCTTTTTTAAACCAATCAGAAGGCTATATTGCCTTCAGCCAATCACAATGGGATACACTTTCATGTGGTGATTGGCTGGAGACATCTGCACATTCTAATTGGCTGCAGTGACAACAGCCAAAAAGAAGGTGCTATTCCCTTCAGCCAATCACAATGGAATACACCCCCACGGGGTGATTGGTCAAAGGCATCTGCGCCTTCTGATTGCCTGTTGTCACTGTCAATCAGATTACAGCCAATCAGAAGGTACAGATGTCTTCAGCCAATCACCCCATGGGGGCGTATCCCATTGTGATTGGCTGAAGGGAATAGCACCTTCTTATTGGCTGATGTCACTGTCAATTAGACTGCAGCCAACAAAGCCTTTTGATTGGCTTAAAAAGATTGACAGGTGCATTAGCCAATCAGAATGGGATATGGGGGTGTATCCCATTCTGATTGGCTTACACCTTGGCGCCTTCTGATTGGCTTAATTTTGATTGACAGTGTTTACAGCCAATCAGAAGGTGACATTGCCATTTTCTTCCGGGAAAAAGGGTCTAGTAGGCTCATTAGTGTCGGGGAGGTATCTTTTTTTTCTGTGACTTAGGTTTTATTATTTTCTGTGAGTTAAGTTTTATTATTTTCTGTAATTAGTGGGGGCGTTTTATTAGGGGGTAGTTAGGTAGTGTACGTACGGAGTGTAGGTGTTAATAGGTTAGTGTAGAGGGTGGTTATTTTAGATGTAATGGTTTATTAGGGCGGTATAGTACAGTGTAGTGTTTATACTTAGTGTCATGAGGGTCCTTCAGGGCCATTATGGCACTTATGTTGTTAATGTTAGGGTTGTAACTGCCTCATAAGGGTCTTTTATAGGACTGATGGGATTAAATAGAGGCTTATGAGGGTCTGTAAAGGAAACCCCATAAGAGGCTGTGTTAAAGAGGCTTTGATGGGGATAAATAGGCCCAGTTAGGATTCAATAGGACCAGTTAGGGTTAGATAGGTACTGCAAGGGTTAAATGTGTACTGTTAGGATTAAATAGGCCCAGGGTTCGGTTAATGGGGTATAGTTAGGGTTAATAGTCTAGTGCTTACACTTTGTGTCATGATGGTCCTGAATGACCCTCATGGCACTTATTGTGTTATTACATGGGTGAATTAGTGCCCTATAGTGGTCTAAAACAAAAACTACTGGACCGATAGTGTTAATTATTTATGGGCTTATGGGGGTCTTCATTGACCCCCATGAGTGACAGGGTTAACGAAAAGGCTTATGGAGGTCTGTATTGACCCCTATGAGTGACACGCTAAATTAATGGATTATGGGGGTCTGTATTGACCCCCATGAGTGACATGGTTAATTAAGGGCTGATGGGGGTCTGTAATGACCCCCAAGAGTGTCATGGTTAATTAAGGGATTAGGGGGGTCTGTATTTTCCCCATGAGTGACAGGGTTATTTAGGTGCTGAGGGGGCTCTATATAGAGCCCCGTGAGTGATAGGGTTAATTTATTTTTATCGCGGGTCCTTTAAGGACCTTTATGGTCCTATAAGGCCCTGCAAGGTGGGAAATTTGAATTTTGATTGCAGCGTGCGATCGGGGACCCCCAGTGCAAGGGTTAATGTGGGGTTAATGTGGGGTCCCTCCGGGGGTTAATTTTAGGTGCCAGTGCAGGTACTTAAAGTATCCCCACTGCCAGCCTTAACTGTTTGTGTGCCGTGGGCCCTTTAAGAACCTGCGGCAGGGACTTAACACCTTTTAAATGCAGTGGGGGACATGATGGTGACCCCCACTGCAAGGGTCAATGTCGGTACAATGCTGGGGGTCCCCCATTGGGACTTCCAGCATAAGCTTAATGTGGGCAAACATCGGGGTTCGATCGGACCCCTGTAGCAATGGGTTAATGCGGGGTTCAGAGCTTATTTTGGATCTCTGCAAGGGGTTAATGTGGGGTTCCGAGCTTATCTCAGATCTCTTTGCTAAGTTGTACGTGGCTGGCAGTGTTTTGCGCGGTCCAGGGTCGTGGACCCTCGTTTTCAGTTTTTTTAGGCTGCCATTTTATTTCTCACTTAGCCGATATTCAAGTGCCGATCTTCAAGTGGGAATTTGGTGTTACATTTGTGTTTAACCTCACTTCCAGACATCCTGGCTGTCTGCTATTATTGTGTTTATTAGTGTGTTTTTCGTGTTTTTGTGTTTGCAAGGTTCGGGGGCTTAGTGCTTTGTTTTGCGACCTTGGGTATTTTTTTTTCTAAGTCCAACGGCTCGTAATGTTGGCTCACTGGCAATGAGGGAGAAGAGTAGAGGAAGAGAGACACAGGGGAGGGGAGGAGGAGGAGTGGAAGAGAGATACAGGGAAAGGAGAGGACTAAGTGCTGCAAAGAGGGCGTTTGCTACAAAGTGGGGCGCCGTAGAGCCTCCACCTCCGCAAATGCTTTCCAACGGATGCAGTTCTTGCAAGCTCGCTTTGCAGTTTGACAACTATAATATGTGATGAGTAGGTGTTCTGCTTTCAGACAGTCTTCAAACACAGTCCCAGAAACCCAATCAGACGGCTATTTTGCTCTTATATTGGGCTTATCAGTAGGAGTTTAGTTCTGGGAGCTGTGATGTTGATGATGTGATGTTCTTCAGGTGAGGAGGGGGGTTGAGGGGGGAGGTTGAGGAGGGGGTTGAGGATGGGGGGGTACTTAGACCATTAACATACTGCATGTTAGGGTGGGTGTAAAGGTGATGGAAGTACCATCTACTGTATGAACAGTATAGGAAGAAAAACTGATTTAGGGGAATTGCAATGATCCTAGCATGTTTAGGATATGACTCTCAATACAATATTACACATCATTATCTCCATAACTACAATATTAAATAATATCAAAGTCCCTCCTTGTGTCTCTATCTATCTTTCTGGACTGTGATAATATACTCATTATGAACTTATGTTCAAGATCAATGCAATATATCCATACATTTTCTGAATTATAACTTCATTGTACTGTTTAGTAAAAGTAACTTAGATATTGATCACATCTGGCTTGGCTCTGGGCTTTGTAAAGAGGTGCTGTTTTGAAAGTTGTCAAAGCGCTGAGAGTACACTATTTGGGTTAGTTGAGGATAATATAATTTTGTGTATGTTAATCAGCAGTTTTCTAAGAGAGACATAAATAATTACATTTGCAGTATTCACATGGCAATTGTTGATGGACATACTTGTGTGCATTTTCACTGTTTAGACTCATGTGATATATTGTATTACTGTAAAACCTAAAAAGTGGGTGGCAATATATTACTAAATATTTGTATTTTTCTTAAAGAGTAATGATGGGAAAGTTTAGCAAACAACTTAAATGTGTTGGACAGAACTTATTGTATATTCAGTGTTGTATGTTATTTCCCATGACAGAATGTAAAGCTCAAGTCTTTAGAGGAATTAATCATTATCTTAAATCATGCATTGTGTGAAAGTTTTTACAGTGGTATACATAAAATCTCTTATATTTTACAGCAATTAAAGCAAGTCGGACCACCCATTTCAATTTTTAAGATATTGGCTGTTAATCAAATGCAGGATTATATAAAACCTACAAAATAATCATGTGAACTGCTCTTGGAGATTATCTAAAGTATTGACATTTTAAGTTAGTAGGTTTGTTAGTGGTTTGTTAGTATTGTTATATTCCATTTATAAATCTAATGGCTGTCTTAAAGAAAGTGCAAAATTAATAATAATAGATCATTGTCCCATAACTCACTAACTCATTAATCCCCTTAAATCTTGTGCTTTCATTTCTCACAGAGGTATTCCCACCTTCTGATATTGGCAATTAAGTGTCAATTTGCCCTACACTGTAGTGAGCCAAGAGCATTTGTTATGCATAACTGTTAAAAAAACAGGATTCATTATAATGGAAACACATGGCTGTAGGGTATTATTATTACTATTATTATCATTAGAAGAAATTCTGTAGAGCTTAATACTGGGGATACAATAAAATACATAAGACAAGCATGGCGTGCCAGATCAGAAGGAGTAGATTGAATAGTGTAATAATATAATGCGTGACTGTAATAATATCCTGCGTGCTAAACATAAAGTAGGCTGTGTTTCAGCACTATTTTAAGTAGCCAATTACATACATGTAAATAGAATAATTAAATAAACATTTTAAACTTATTTAAATTAAGTTACATTAAAATTAATCTTAATACAAGTTAAAATTATAATTGTTTATATATTAATATCTACCACTGCAATGTATCACATTAATAAATAAAAGTACTTCAGCAATGTATCAAATTAATTGTGAAATATATATTTTCATCTAATTCTACAGTGTATGACTTGTAAGCTTACAATGAGGACTCTATATGAATAAATTATGACACTATGCTACTAAAAGTAACAAATCAGTATAATGTTTACAGTCATCAGATATTATGTTTTATTTAAATTCCATTTCTGCCAAATGTCTTCATATTTTCCTGAATTTCCCTTTAATTTGCTGTGTACATTTTCCATCTCTTCAACACAATCAATTCCTGGATGCAGTACATGACGTAATTGCTTTAAATTCTGATTCAAAATGGAAGATATTATTATTCTCACTGCACAATTAAGTATTAGCTATTAATTTACTGATTTAATGAGAACCTAGTCTAATACAGAAAATAATGCGTCACTTTCATTTTAGTACCCATTATGACATAACTAAAGACCCTTACTTGTACTGAAATATATATTTTTGAAATATATACATCCAGTATAAGTTTATGCATTAGAAACTGAATAGGCAAATCAATTAACTGGTTAATTAAGGTTACAACAATCTCCCAATTGTATTTGGGATGGAAATTTTTATATAAAGATTCACTGTACGTATTCACAGCATGCTCTAAAATATTGGCAGAAAATATTATGTCTGTAAACACATCTAAACACACTTTTAAGTATTCGCGTGTAAGTTATTTTTAATTCCACAAGGGCTTCTTCACATTAGGAGAAGCTAGTATTGGAAATGTTTAAGCAGTTATACTGGAAATATGGCATTCATTCCAAAAAGCTTCTGTTTGTACTACACTACATTTTTTCTTTATTCCCGGCTTCGTTAGTACAAATGTTGTTTTCAATATATGTATCTAAGAAAGAGTTGTGTACGTCTAATCTTAACTTCAAAATCTTCAACCTAGGTATATAAGTGGTATCAGAGTACTTGTATCCATAGGTGGACAGTTTTCACTTGCTTTTAATCCCACCATTGGCTTCCTCAATGGTGCACTCTCTTCTTTTCCTTCTATAATTCTCACTTTATTATATCACTTTATTATAGTGTTCTTATTATGGGAAAGGGGCAGTCTATATTTTACTCTGATGCTGATGACCACAAGAACTTATTTATTCATAATTTGCAGCTAGCTTATTCTATAGGACTCCGACTCTTCTAAAGTCTGTTGTACAACAGTGCCTTCATAGTGACAAATGATCACTGTAAAGCTAATATAGTATCTGAAATTAAAGAGGCCTGACTAATGATTCAGTTGCAATCTAAAAAGAGATATATTCCTGTGATCAGTGGCATAAGGGTAAAATAAACTCATCTTTCCTCATAATAGCAGGACTGTCATGACATGTAAATTACATAAGGAAGAGATGAGAGTGCAGAGACATCCCCAAGGAAACCTAAGATAATAGTGAATGTATATTGTCATTCAGTATGTTTCCACTGTAGTTGGTTTTATTTCTGATATTGTAAATAGCATGGTGGATTTATATATTATTTTATGTGTAGGTTATACATGCCTCTATTGAAAATATACAGTCTATAAGATTATCAGATACTCAACTGGAACTTCAACTATTGGTCCAACATAATTTTAGCAAACAGCAAATGCCCCACAGTCCCTCTGAAGGCTAAACAAAATCCCTTCTTAACTTTCCATTGAGACTTAGTACTGTGATGCTTGGAAACTGGATAGCCCCACACATCAGGACTACACCTTCCACACTAAAGTGCATGTCATGCATACCTGTATACTGTAGATAATCCACTCTCTCCCAAAAGCCACAACATTGTATGTTCCTGTCAGAACAATTCAAAATATTCTATCAGACCCTGTGCCCAGTCTCTGTTATTCTATACTTTAGTCTTCAAACCAATGTTTTTTAACAGGAAAGTACTAGGGTCCCTGATTCATTATTCTGACTCAAAGTAAAGTTTTCCTAAATTCAACAACATAATGCAAGGTAAGAAACCTGGAGCTGGGTATTGCATCCTAAATATATGAAAAGGTATAATATTTAACCTAGTAATTTTATAAGCTGGATAAACACAACTTGGTTCATATGATCAATGTTATTGTTTATACTTGTATGCATTCAGGTTTCTTTTGTTCTTACTATACCCTTCTCTTTAGTGGCATAGCTAGAGCTTTTGCCGCCCGGGGCTATCCCTGAGTTTGCCGCCCCCCTCCCCATCTGCCTCTTCATTCTCCTCCTCAGTCTTCTCCCTTGTCTATCTCTCCCTTCTGCCTCTCCCTCCTTCTGTCTCTCCCTCTCTCTTCTCTCCCTTGTACCTCTTACCCTTGTCTCTCATCCCACCCTTGTCTCTCCCTTTCCCCCTTGTCTCTCGCTTTCCCCTTGTCTCTCCCTATCCCCTTGTCTCTCCCTCTCCCCTTGTATCCCCCAACCTTGTTTCTCCCTTTATCCTTGTCTCTCCCCTTTTTCGTCCCCCCCCATTGTCTCTACCCTCTCCCTTGTCCCTACCATCTCCATTGTCTCTCCTCTTCTCCCTCCAACTCTTCTCTGTCTCCCCCCTTGTCTATCTCCCCCTCTTGTCTCTCTCCCCTCTCCCCCCCTTCCCTTGTCTCTCCTCTCCTCCCTCCAACTCTTCTCACTCCCCCATATCTCCCCTTCCCTCTTGTCTCCCTTATTGTCTCCCTTCCCTCTCCCCCTTTATCCCTTGTTTCTCTTCCCCTCCTCCCCCTTGTCTCTCCCCCTCACATCTCTCTCCCCCCTGATGTCTCCCCCCTCTTGCCTCTCCCCCCTCTTGTCTCTCTCTCTCCTCTTGGCTCTCGCCTCCCCTTGTTACTCCCCCCTCCTCCCCCTTGTCTCTCCCCCCTCTTCCCCCTTATCTCTCTACACCATCCTCCCCCTTGTCTCTCTCTCCCCCTCTCTCCCCCTTGTTTCTGTCCCCCTCTCCCATGTCTCTTACCTCTGTGTATGAGCTTGGGTGATGGCTCATTTTCCTGCCAGCTCTACTTCTTCTGGATCAGATGAGAGCATGGTCTGGCAGGGGGAGGAGCCATCGTCCAAGCCCTGGTACACAGAGGTAAGAGACAGGGGAGAGAGACTAGGGGGAGAGAGACAAGGGAGGGGAGAGACTAAGGGGGAGAGAGACAAGTGGGGGGTAGACTAGGGGGAAAGAGACTAGGGAGAAGGAAAGAGACAAGGGTTAGGAGGGAGCATGGGGGAAGGCACATGAGTGCCACCCTCAAGGAGCTGATGCCCGGGCACTGCCCCCCCCCCCCAGCGCCATCCCATAGCTACGCTACTGCTTCTCTTTAATTTCCATAGAATGCAGCTTTCACAACTACCTGCATATATGTCAGCAAAAATTGTATAACACTTTATAAAACATTTTTAACACTTTATAACAAATCATGCTTTATTTGTTATACTGCAGCAAGCACAGTCTCATAAAGCTTAATAATTAAATTAATAATGACTAATTGGAAACTAGAAATCATATACATACATCAAATATATTGAATAACTAGTAATAGTAATAATAGAACCTTATAAAATAGAGCATTTAAAAAAAATACTTTCATATATTTTATGCATAGGTATTAAATAATTATGTATGAGAGTTATCATCAAAACAAGATTAATAAAAAAGAGTGGTGTTTAAAGCAATCGATATGAGTCAATACATTCGCATATACAAAGGAGCCTGTCCCTCGTAGTCCTCAGAGGGTGTTCACAGAGCTGGTATTGCTTCTCCAGTTTTTCCACCAGTGATGAATGGTGACTTGTGGAAAAATCCAAGTTCTTTTGTATGTGTAACTGACTGGTATTAATATTGTTGTGCTAAATAGGAGTACAGGTCTAGGATTACCCACCATGATATATAATCAGGGTACCAAAGACCATACAGCAGAATAATACTTCAGGCTATAAATAGTGCAAGCATCAGTATTTTATTACACATATGTAAAATATTACCATAAATAATAATATGGATAATGATCAAATAAAATACAAGCAATATCAAAAATTACCAAAGGGTAAATAAAAATAAATGTATATATACACACAAAAGAAATTGGATTTATCTACAAGTCACCATTCATCACTGCTGAAAGAACTGGAGGAGCAATACCAGCTCTGTGAAGGACCTCTGAAGACTACGAGGGACAGGTTCCTTTATATATGCAAATGTATTACCTCATATTTTGGGGGTTAAGTTATGTGTGTCTCTAGTTTTTATTACACTTTATACTTTTGATCACCTGCGTTTATTTTTCACTAGGAGGTTGTGTGCTTCCTTTTTTCCCCCACTCTTCTTCTGTGCTTTATATATTCCTTGTGGGCATCACTGTGGATGGTGCCTTGTGAAGAGGCAGCACACTCTTGAAACAGCTTTCTACTTGATACATACCGTGACCACTGATTGGATCACGACCAGAGACTGTCAACCCAATTCAATTGCTCCGTTTTTAGGATCCAAGGTCGTAAATGGAAATCGCAGGCAATGCTGCTATTCAATTACCTCCAATTTGCGACCTTGGATCAGGTTCAGAGTGACGGCCCTGTGAAAATGGCCAACCTGCAATTCAGAGCTCACACCACTCTAAAGTCTTTGATCTGTCACTTTCGCAACCCAGAAAACACAAATCCATATGCAATTGCCCGATCCCTCACACTCCCAGCTCGCAGAGCGCAAATGCTGGCTGAAGTCCTGCGTGTGCTCAGGAGGACCTGCAAAGGCTTTAGAAGCCTTTATGTATGATCCTGATAAGTCCCCAGTGCACCTAACACCCCCCACACACTCCAATGATGCAGAGGCCCTGCTCTATACAGAGCCCCATAAGCCCATAATTAACCCTGTCACTCATGGGGCTCTATACAGAGCCCCATGAGCCCCTAATTAATCTGTCACATATGGGGGTCTATACAGACCCCCATAAGCCTCTATTTAACCCCATCAGTCCAATAGGGGTCTATATAGATCCCTATAGGACACTAATTAGCCCCTATAATAACAATAAAAGTACCATTAGGGTCATCCAGGACCCTCATGACACAAAGTCTAAGCACTACACTATTAACCCTAACTGTACCCCATTAACCCATACTAAGTACCATTAACCCTATTTGTATCCAATAACCCTATCTATGCCTTTTTAACCCTAACAGTACATATTTAACCCTTACTGGGCCTATCTAATCCTAACTGGCCTATTTAACTTTAACTGGGCCTATCTAACCCTAACTGGTTCTATCTAACCTATTTAACGCTAACTGGGCCTATTTAACCCCCAATGTACCCAGTAAACCCCTATCCTATAAACCCACTCCCACCCTACCCTATTAAAACCTACACTACCTACCCAACACTAATTACACAAATAAAAAACCCACCTAATTCTGAAAATAAAAAAATACATTACTGAAAATAAAAAACAGAACACTATAGAAAATAAAAAAGAACACTGCATAAAAAAAACACATTACTAAAAATAAAAAAATAATAATTTACAAAAAATAATAAAACCAATTTACAAAAAATAAAAACACCCCTACAGAAAATAAAAAAGGAATTACTCACCTAAAAAGAAAATACATGCACAAATAAACATACCATTACAGTACATCAACAAATACAGTTCAAATATCCCCCTATCTACATACAGTATTAACCTAACTACATAAATTAACCCCTATCTAAATACATTAAACCTTATCTAAATACATTAAAAACCCTATCTAAATACATTAAACCCTATCTACATACATTAAACCCTATCTACATACATTACACCCTATCTAAATACATTAAACCTTATCTAAAAACATTACACCCTATCTAAATACATTAAACCCTATCTACATACATAAAAAACAAAACAAATCTAACCTAAACTAGAATAAAAAGGACCACTTACATTGCCCCAATGTCCCTTTAGCGACTACGGTGTTCCCCTGCAGGTCGCACCCCTAGGAAAAAAAGAAACATAAAATTAATCAAAAATAAACACAACATAATAAAATAAACATTCTAAATATTAAAACTACCTTTTGGCGATGTCCCGTGTCCTTCCTGTAGTCTCCTCAAGCTGGGCCCAACAAAAGAAACATAAACTAAGTACACAAATATACACAACATATAAATCTAAACATTCTAAATATAAAACTTACCTTTTCGCAATCTCCCCGTTCATCTTCTCTTTTTCTCCAGCTGGGCCCTTGCAAAAAATTTGCAGGTCTAAAAAAAAAGATGGAGGAGCTCCCTAATGCTAATGAGGCTTCTAGCACTTCTTCCAGTACGAAAATGGCAATGGTGCGTTGTTTGGCTGAAAATGCTGTCAATCAAATTTAATCCAATCAGAAGGAGCCAAGGTGTGAACAAATCAGAATGGAATACACCCCTATATCACATTCTGATTGGCTGATGGCAATAGAGCATTCTAAATTGATTTAAAAAAGATGGACAGGTCCATCAGCCAATCAGAATGGGATATAGCGGTGTATACCATTCTGATTGTCTCACACCTTGGCACCTTCTGATTCGCTGAAATTTGATTCACAGCATTTTGAGCCAATCAGAAGGCAAATTTCTATATTTTACCGGAAGAAGCGCTACAAGCCTCATTAGCATTGGGGAGCTCTTCCAGGGAGGAGCTCCGTTAGTTTTTTCTTTTTTTTTAGAGCAGCAGATTTTTAGCAAGGGCCCAGCCAGAGAAGAAGAGAAGATGGACGGGGACATTGCAAAAAGGTAAGCTTTATATTTAGAATGTTTAGATTTATATGTTGTGTATATTTGTGTACTTAGTTTATGTTTCTTTTGTTCCAGGGGACCAGCCGGAGGAGACTGCAGGAAGGATGGGGACATTGCAGAAAGGTAAGTTTATTATTTAGAATATTTATTTTATTGTGTTGTGTTTATTCTTTACAAATTTTATTTTTTTCCTAGGGGTGCAACCTGCGGCAGGAACGCTGAAGGGACATTGGGGTAAAGTAAATGGTCTTATTTATTCTATTTTAGGTTAGATTTAGCGGTTTTAATGTATTTAGATAGGGTATAATGTATTTAAAAAGGTTTTTAATGTATTTAGATAGGGTGTAATGTATTTAGATAGGGTGTAATGTATGTAGAAAGGTTTTTAATGTATTTAGATAGGGTGTAATGTATTTAGATAGGGTGTAATGTATGTAGAAAGGGTTTAATGTATTTATATAGGGTGTAATGTATTTAGATAGGGGTTAATGTATGTAGTTAGGTTAATTCAGATTGTAATTCAGATGGTACATGCTAATAAAGTTTCAACAATGAAATTCTATGTGATTGACCACCTTTGTAGAAAACCTAGAGGAGGTGACTTAAACAAACAACTTTTACAGCTTGAAGGTAAATGGATATTTACTTTAAACTCACAATATCCAAATGGCATAAATGAGTTTTTCTCATACTCAACATTTATTTGAGTTTGTCCTTATATTATATTATATTACACTATAGTAAATCTTAATAATATATATGCCCAAATTCTATGTTATTTATTAGGTCAATACCTAAGATGATTACTATCTAAGGACAATTTGAAATATATTAGACATACTGTATACAGCCTTATTAAATTGCGATTCAGTAAATTTAAAAGGGCTCTATTTAAGCACACAGCATATTTTTTTACAGAAGTTTTTAGTTAGTGAACTTCTATCCAAAAGCAAGGACTTCCCTAACTAAGAACTTCTGTAAAAAAAAATACTGTGTGCTTAAATAGAGCCCTTTTAAATTGACCGAATCGCAATTTAATAAGGCTAATAGCGTATTGTGTATGCTGTATTTATGGTCCATCTACCTCTTATAGGTTGGAATTTAACTTTTTAAGTTATATCAGACATATTTTCACTCAATATTTTCACTTACACTCAAAACTTTAAAAGTTCTTCTATTTCAAATTCAAATTCGTTTTACTATATATCACTTTTTCAATTAAAAATTGATTAACACTTGACCACATATTAATAAATTACTTATTGCACTTGTTAAGTAAATAACAACCCTTTATCACTTCATCTTATAGTAAAATATAAATAATACACAAAAATTATAAATTGAAAATTATATTAATATTCACTTAACACTACACACTTTAGATTGACAATCACTATTATGATTAATTAACATTAATCTCTTAATTTAATATAGACGATTCACATTACATCAATATTAAGATATAAAAATGTCATCATTAGTATTATTTTTTTGTTCTATTCATAATATAGTTTATAGAGTTTTTCACTTTACTTTATTATATTTTCTTTAATTTTCTCTTATGTCCCACGATAAATACAATAGGTATATGCATATTTATTTGATTTTATTGTCATAAATATGCTAATAGAGAAATAACAACTCTATATAGATATATATATATTCCCCTCACTATGGACAATAAAGTAAGTTCCCTGTCCAATTTATAGTCCTAAGGATTGACAATATACAAAATATTATCATATCTATACATAAGAAAGTGCAGGGTATGTCATCCCTAATGCAGGATTGGTTGTCTGCTCCGTTTTACAAATAGAGTTGGTTCAATAGACTCAACAACGTCATACGCTTAAAGCGCCTAACGGTGACCAACGTGACGTGCACAGCAGGAAAAGAAACCCAGAAGTGCTCAGGTGTTAAATAGGCCATAACTTTTATCATTCCCCAGCCCATGAGGAAGCCCAATACAGGGGCGAAACGGACCGTCGGGAGTAGGGGAAGGATGGTGAATCTAACTTATGCCTATGTGAGCTGTATTAGCAGAGATTTTCTCTCCATACAAAACGCAAGTACTCAGGCATATTTTATGCCAGCAAGGGATATAAGTGATGCTTTTTTTCTCTCTTTCTGCACTTAAACAGTAAAAACAAACATTGTGGTATGGTTTAATGATGTTAAAAGTGATATATATGCATCCTTATATATATATATATATATATATATATATATATATATATATATATATATATATATTTATTTATTTTTTCTCCCTTGTAAATTTTAGTACAGCATATTCATATGCCCCATTCCTTTCCCTGTTTTTTGTCTCATTTTTTCTTATGTTTTTAACTATTTTTGTATTTAGTGCACTATTTTTATAAAAGTGTGTCTCATTCCTATATACTATAATAAAACTGTTTTGTTGCATACCAATGATTAGCAAATATTTTTCATATGAGGCCTGCATAAATGTATCACAGATACTACTGATACTATTGCTATATTAATAATAGGCCCAACTTTTACAACAACATCAACTTATTATATTTATCTGTCAAGCTAAGGTTGTCACTATTTATATCCCAGAATATTGTGGGACAGTGACACCCATTGACATTTATTTAAAACTTTAGGAATGACACTGTCACTTTTAAATATATTACCAGCGTTTTTTCCTGGATTTTATTTAAATTCCCTAATTTCCCTATTAAAACTTTATCCATTTAGTTAGGTTAATACTGTATTTAGATAGGGGTTAATTTATGTAGTTAGGTTAATACTGTATGTAGATAGGGAGATATTTTAACTACTGTATATTTATGGATGTACTGTAATGTTATGTTAATTTGTGCATGTATTTTCTTTTTAGGTAATTCTTTTTTTTATCATCTGTAGTGGTGAAGTGTTGTTTTTTGTAAATTAGGAATTATTATTTTTTGTAAATAATTTTTTTTATTTTCAGTAATGTGTTTTTTTTTATTTTATGTAGTGTTCTTTTTGATTTTCTATAGTGTTCTTTTTTATATAGTGTTCTGTTTTTTTATTTTCAATAATTTATTTTTTGTTATTTTCAGTAATTAGGTATTTTTTTATTTTTTGTAATTAATGTTGGGTAGATAATGTAGGTGTTAATAGGGTAGGGTGGGAGGGGGTTTATAGGATAGGGGTTTACTGGGTACATTGGGGGTTAAATAGGCCCAGTTAGGGTTACATAGGCCCAGTTAGGGTTAAATAGGTACTGTTAGGGTTAAATAGACCCAGTTAAGGTTCGATAGGCCAAGTTAAGGTTAAATAGGCCCAGTTAGGGTTAAATAAGCCCAGCTAGAGTTAGATAGGCCCAGTTAAGGTTAAATAAGCCTAGTTAGGATTAAAAAGGCCCAGTTAGGGTTAGATAGGCCAAGTTAGGGTTAGATGGGCCCAGTTAAGGTTAAATAAGCCCAGTTAGGGTTAAATAAGTACTGTTAGGGTTAAATAGGCCTAGATGGTGTTATTGAGTTCAGATAGGGTTAACAGTGCATAGTATGGGTTAATGGGGTATAGTTAGGGTTAATAGTGTAGTGTTTAGACTTTGTGTCATGGCACTTATAGTGCTATTATAGGGGCTAATCATTGTCCTATAGGGGTCTATATTGACAACTTTTGGACTGACGGGGTAGTTAGGGGCTTGTGGGGCTCATGGGGCTAATGGGGATCTGTATAGAGCCCCATGAGTGATAGGGTTAATTAAAGGCTCATGGGGCTCTGATTAGAGCCCCAAGAGTGAAGGAGTTAATTAGGGGCTCATGGGGCTCTGTATAGAGCCCCATGAGTGACAGGGTTAAGTAGGGGCTCATGGGGCACTGTATATAGCTTCATGAGTGATGGGGTAAAAAAGATCCTTATGGGGCTCTGTATAGACCCCCATGAGTGATAGGGTTAATTAAGGGCTCACGGAGCTCTGTACAGAGCCCCATGAGTGATAGGGTTAATTAAGGACTCATTGGGGGGTTAATTTTAGGTGCCGGGGGGTACTCATAGTATCCCTGCTGCCGGCCTTAACTATTAGTTTGCGTGGGCCCTTTAAGGAGTCGCGTTGCAGAATTTCAACTTTTTAAATGCAGTGGGGGTTCTAATGGAGTCCCCCACTGCAAGGTTTAGTGTGGAGACATTGTGGCGGTCCCCAATGGGGATCCCCAGCAATGAAGGGTTAATTTTAGGTGGCGGGGGGTACTTATAGTACCCCCGCTACCGGCCTTAACTATTAGTGTGCCGCAAGCCCTTTAAGGACTCTCGGAAGGGAATTTAAACTTTTTAAATGCAGTGGGAGTCCTGATCGAGAACCCCATTGCAAGGGTTAATGTGGGGACATTGCAGGGGTCCCCGATGGGGACCCCCAGCATGGGGTTCATGTAGGGACACTGTGGGGTTCTGATTGTTACCCCTGCATCATTGGGGTTAATGTAGATATCCTGCAGGGGTCCAATCGAGACATATTGGGCATATTGGGCTTTTTTTATCACATAGTTGTTTGGCTCCTTCTTGAATCTTAATGATAACATAAATCACCCAAATGGGCCTGATCAAAAGTTTACATATCCTTGAATGTTTGTCATTGTTACAGATACACAAGGTGACACACACAGGTTAAAATGGCAATTAAAAGTGAATTTCCCACACCTGTGGCTTTTTAAATTGTAATTAGTGTCTGTGTATAAATAGTCAATTAGTTTGTTAGCTGACATCCTGGATGCACTGCGCAGGCTAGATACTGAGCCTTGGGGAGCAGAAAAGAACTGTCAAAAGATCTGTATAAAAAGGTAATGGAACTTCATAAAGATGGGAAAGGATATAAAAAGATTCCCCAAGCCTTTAAAATGCCAGTCAGTACTGTTCAATCACTTATTAAGAAGTAGACAATTCTGGGATCTCTTGATACCAAGCCAGGGTCAGGTAGACCACGAAAGATTTCAGTCACAACTGCCAGAAGAATTGTTCCTTTATACAAAGAAAAATCAACAGATAACCTCAGGAGAAATACAGTCTGCTCTGGAAAAATAAGGTGTGATTGTTTCAAAGAGCACAATACCACGATACTTGAACACAAATGATCTGCATGGTTGAGTTGACAAAAAAAGCCTTTACTGCGCAAATGCCACAAAAAAGCCCTGCTGCAATATGCCCGACAACACCTTACACGCCTTTATTGTCACAACCAAAAGCACTATGTTTGGAGAGGGGTCAACAAGGCCTATAGTGAAAGGAATACCAACCCCACTGTGAAGCATGGTGGTGGCACGCTGATGTTTGAGGGTAGAGCTCTAAAGGCACAGGGAATCTTGTGAAAATTGATGGCAAGATGAATGCAGCATGTTAGAAAATACTGGCAGACAATTTGCATTCTTCTGCACGATGGGATGCTCTTGGACTTTCCAGCATGACAATGGCCCTAAGCACAAGGCCAAGTTGATCCTCCAGTGGTTACAGCAGAAAAGGGTGAAGGTTGTGTAGTGACCATCACAGTCTCCTGACCTTAATTTCATCAAGCCACTCTGGGGAGATCTCAAACATACAGTTCATGCAAGACGACCAAAGACTTTTCATGACCTGGAGGCATTTTGCCAAGACAAATGGGCAGCTATACCACCTGCAAGAATTAGGGGCCTCTTAGACAACTATTACAAAATACTGCATGCTGTCATTGATGCTAAAGGGGGCAATACACAGTACTAAGGGTATGCAAACATTTGAACAGGGTCATTTCATTTTTTCTTTGTTGCCATGTTTTGTTTTATGATTGTGCCATTCTGTTATAACCTACAGTTCAATATGAATCCCTGCTCACTCATGTTTTCTTTAAAAATGGTACATATATTACCAATTCACCAAGGGTATGCAAACTTTTGAGCCCAACTATATATATATATATATATATATATATATATATACAGACATAATTTTTTTGACATTTGTATAAGCATATTGGACTTTTATTATACTGATTGTCTCAGCCTTTTTTGTCTGTATTTATAAGCATGCTCCTTAGCATTACAGCTATATACCTATACTTAAGGTTGGCTATACTGTGCTTTATCGTTTGCTATGTATAAGCCTTAAAGAGTGCTCCCACCAGGATTAAGCAACCATGCATGTCTGATTATTTCCCCTACTGACTGTAGTTTAGAACATTAATTTCTGGCTTGTAAGAAGATTTGAGCATCTGCAGATAACTGTCTATGATTTTGTAACTTTACTTTGCATATAGTTTAACTTTAACCAATAATAGTAGTATACAATAACATTTCATTTACTTATTTTGCCTATTTTTTATGCGTACCCTAGCACCTAAATATTTGATGGTATTGTATATTTGTTTAATAGCTAGACTATGCACTTGGCCCATTTATGTTGGACTATTCAAGATCTATCTATCTATTTTATAAAATGAAATAATTACATCAGTTGAGAGGAGAGGCGGTTCCTCTGATTAGCATATGGAGCAATAGAAAATATTCTGGTGAGGGCGTAAAAATAAAACTTAACATTTTTAAAAGTAATGGCATAAGAATATTTTCAACAGTTTTACCGAGGAGGCAAGTGGTTCATCTTATCACGTATAAGAGTCCATGAGGATTTCTGCACACTATTTCGATAATTGTGTGGATCTTTCTTTTTCTTGGTCCACTTTGTATTAGGGAATTACATTTTTTTCCCAGGTTGTTTGAAATTAATAAATTCCACAAAAGGAGCATCGCTTCACCTTCCTCTGGAGTATGAATTGTGTAAAGTCTCCCTTCTTTAAGCATATACTTATATACATGCTTTGTAATTACTGTATATACTCGAGTATAAGCCAACCCGAGTATAAGCCGAGGCACCTATTTTACCACAAAATACTGGGTAATATGAGTGACTCGAGTATAAGCCGAGGGTGGAAATGTGCTGCCCCCTGTGTCCCTGTTGTTCCTTCTGTGTCCCCCTCTCTCTCCCGTGTCTCTTCTCCCCTCTCCCTTCCCTGTGTCTCTTCTCCCCTCTCCCTTCCCTGTGTCTCTACCCCCCTCTCCCTTCCCTGTGTCTCTTCCCCCCTCCCCCTTCCCTGTGACTCTTCCCCCTCCTCATTCTCAACCTCCATCTTCAACCCCACTCCTCATCCTCAACCTCCCTCCTCATCATCCCTCCTCATCCTCAACCTCCCTCCTCAACCCCCTCATCCTCAACCCCCTCCTGCTCAACCCCCCATCCTTATCCTCAACCACCCTCCTCATCCTCAACCTGCCTCTTCATCCTCAACCTCCCTCATCATCCTCAGGCCCCCTCCTGATCCTCAGCCCCCCTCCTCATCTTCAATCCCCCCTCCTCATCCTCAACCCCCTCCTCAACCTCAACCCCCCATCCTCAACCCCCTTCTCAACCTCAACCCCCTCATTCTCAACCCCCTCATCAACCTCCCTCCTTAACCTCTAACCCCCCATCCTCAACCCCCTCCTAAACCTCCCTCCTCAACCTCCCTCCTCACCCTCAACCCCCCCTCATTCTAAACCCCCCTCATTCTAAACCCCCCCTCCTACTTCTAAACCCCCCCCCCATACTACCCCTCTAAATACCCCACCACCCTCTCCCCTCACCTGCTCCGGCCTCCGCTCCTTCCAGGTCTTGATGTGGCGCATGTGACGTCCCCTGCACGCCACGTCATTAGCATATACCTGGTGCCGGCACCCGGTATATGCTAATGACGTGGCGCGCGTGTGACGTCACGGCATTAGCATATACAGGGTGCCGGCACCCGGTATATGCTAATGACGTGGCGCGCGTGTGACGTCACATGCGCACCACATAAAGACCTCTAAATAACCCCCTCTCCCCTCACTTACCTGCTCCGGCCTCCGCTCCTTCCCGGTCTTGATGTGGCGCGCATGTGACGTCACATGCGCGCCACGTCATTAGCTTATACCGGTATTTAGAGGGGTAGTATGAGGGGGGGGGTTGAGGATGAGGGGGGGGGGAGGGAAAGAGGCACTGGGGGGTTAGAGAGACACAGGGGGGTTAGAGAGACACGGGGGTAGAGAGACACAAGGGGAGGTTAGAGAGACACGCACGGGGGGAGGCTTTTTAGCCTTAAAAAAAGGGCTGAAAAACTCGGCTTATACTCGAGTATATACAGTACCTCTAAAAAAGGGTTTCAGGAGTTTTCTTTTGTACAAGGTAGTGGGTGACTAGTCCGAGAAGATAGCTGGTTGACCTCCTTCAATTTCAGGAACACCATATCTAGCTGCTTTCATGAATAAGACTTTTGTAGAAAAATAAATGGAATCTGCCGATCACATCTCTTGGCCTCTCACTGGAGGATTGCGGAACTCTTAGGTCTCTATGAATCCTGTCCATTCTAAGTTCTTATTTACTTAGACCTAGTAAGAGCTTGGCACATCAATCTTTCATGTATAAAAGTAGGTCTTGTACTGACTCCAATAAGTTACGAATTACGAAGTATAATTTTAAGTTGTTTTTGTTCCTCTTTAAGTTTAATGAGATCCTTTTCCATTTCTGTGTGTGACTTAAGTCTTCTAATTCCAGAACTTTGGTGTTCAATGCATTTATTTCTGCTGTTAGTTCCACAGAGACTCTTTGTATCTCAGCTGTAATTTCTAATCTGAAAGAGGAGATTAATTCTTTCAAGTCTTGAATATCTGCTTTAGTGCTGATTGCAGAAGTCTCTATTTCATTTTTTGGTAATTGTTTATCTGGCGTAGCGAGGTGTTGAGAAGAATGCACATTTTGTTTTGTAATATTTTTTAAGATCCCCTCTTAGAGGCACCAGCGATCTTTGTTAATTCAGTTATATATTTCGTAGATGTTTTAATGGCAGTCGGCACTAAATGGCAGTAGCGTACACAGAGAAGTTTGTTTGTTTTTTTCAACAAGAAAAACAATTATTTCACCTTCAAAGTAATTGTGAATTTATAGCCTTATAAACAAATGCAGAAGTAGTCTATATTCATTTTTCACAGTCTCCCTCATAAAAGGCATATGTTATTATTTGAGAGATAAGGTGCTGGGTGATTTCCAAAACAACTTATTGTGTGTACAATCCAGATATCATTCAATATCTTCAAATTGTTGCATAAAAAAGTCTCCAGTGGTGTAGGGCATATAGGCTAGAACTGTAAAGGCTTGAGTAAGACAAGCATTTGAAATTTCTACCCACCTTAAGTAGGATGTTTGTCAGAGTCTCTGTTGTTCTGGTTCAGCAGCTATTTCTCTCACCTATATTTCTCAGCTATTTTCTCAAAAAAGTTGCCAAACTTGATTTTTAAAGCCAGCTAGGTCCTCCTGTACGCAATCCTGGTCATATATATGGATTTGGTGATAGATAAGTCACTTTATATATGATTTTATATGGTTTTTCAGCAGAGCTCATGTTACATACACCCTCCTTCCTTGAATGTTAGATCTGCCCCTATGGAATTTTATTTTTTAATACACATAAACTCCTTTAATTTGGCTTTATTTGTCAAGTGGAGTACATTTTTGTTTATACTGCATGATTATACATGCTCTTTTTTCTATTTGTCTGTGAACTGAAATCATCAAATAGCCTCCCTGCACACTACTGAAGACTGAATTGGTATTAACTTGAGAACCAGAAATGAATTGCCTTAACTATTGAAAACCTTTCAAAAATATAGCATTCAGAATTTTATCCCACTACATTAATATAGATAGATTTTTTTTTAAACTTATTTTAGACATTTAAATGTGATCACAAAAGTACAATTTATTTACTGTACTACTGTACAATGGAGGGCTTCTGACGCACTTTTGCCTGTGATAAATTAAAAGATTGTTTTGGTAAACTACCTCCTAACAAAATCTACTGCACAAGCTAGGAACTGGCTTCATGCTGATCAGAGGCAGTAATCTTGAAATAGCTGTCCGTTGGTAGGTTTCCTGGCTTATGCATAATTCATCCTGGGCTTTACTTAAAGTTGTGTAATACAGCAGGCATATGCTTAAAATGAGCCATGTTTAGGATGCTGTTGGATTAAAGAGTGAAGCCTTTGTGGGCACACTTGCATGTCCCTTCCCAGGTTCCCAGAATACAGTGTACTAACTATTTATTGGAATTATGAGTAGGAAATAATTTGTTAAACTTATGATAGATGTTCAAATGTGAGCACAAGTGTACTATTTATTTACTATATATATACTTGATTCTTATGCCTGTATATATTCATAAATATATTTACAAATCACAGATTTTTTTAAATGTATTAAATCCCATGTTGAAGTATAAACATCACAACTCAAACTTCCAACCATTTCACAAAACAATAGGCTGACTACAATGAGAGAAAAGTATACTTGTGCTCATTTGGTGTATTTCCTTGGAATGCCTTTGTGGTTAGTTCAGTGTCAGAAAATGAAAAAGGATACAAAAATAGGATTTCTACAGGAAATAGTGCTGAAACTTCATCAGTGACCTATGGATTCTTAAAGAAAGGAAACTTAATACTTGAACAGAAATGTTGAAGTCACTGGAAAATAGATTTAAAAAGTAAATCTGTTAAGGAAAGGAGTTGCCACATGAAACCTGATTTAAAAAAAAAACTGTGAAATTTCAACCCCTAATAAAAATTTGACCTAAAGCAGAAGAAGTTATTTTCCATGAAATCAGTTATTTCCACACTAATGTGAAACTGTGAGTAAATATTCAAATAAACACTTTTTCTCAATCTCATTATTAAAAAAGACAAATACTGTATATTAAAGCATAATCACTGGGGAAATGTATACTTGCTTTTGATATAAAACAAACAAGCTTTTCAATAACATGCTTTTCAGTATTTCTAATTTCATATTAAAAAGCTCAAGAAATACAGTATTTTGCACTCTACTGTGGGAAACTGGAAGTGACATGCAAATGAACTAACAATATGTTACACTATTTAATTCAATAGTCATTTTAAACAGGGCTCTTAAATAGCACATGCCTACCATTATAACACAGCTTTTGAGCATAGCAAAGCATAGATATGCTTGAATAAGTTAATTTACCCTCAGATAGTACTTTTTTTTTATTGAAGCCTAGGGCCAAGCACTAGTGACACAAACCATGAATACCAGTGTGCATGCTTGTCTCCTATCTCTTTACTTCTAATAGAAGCCAAATGGGTCTTGAGACCCCCCTCCACCTTGTTGGCTTTGGTGCCCTTTTGCCTTTATGGCTCCAACCAAAGGGTACAAGGTATCCTGAAGACAATCTCCATTGCCTATGGTTGGAGCCTCAGGACACTGGCTGTCTTTCCCCAGGGGGCGTACCAAAGGAGTTCCAAGCTGGAGGGCCTGACGAATTTCTGTACCTCAGGTCTAAACATGTCAAAGTGACAATGTAAAGGTGCGCCAAAAATAAAATTGTGCCGCAAAGTGTCCAGGCCAAAGACATACCTGCTACCTTCTCCTCCCAGCCATTAAGAGTCTTAGGGAGACTTCCTAGGATCTCCTCAGTGTAGACCTGACTCCTAACCCATTCTGTAAATTTTCAGAAAGGGCTACTACAAACAAATTAAGCTTTTGGTAACAAAAGAGTAAGAGACTAAACTTGCTTCTTGCTCAAAATCTAAAAAACTACAGTGTTTGCACTGCAAATCTGTATTTTTTGAGATTTTGAGTAGAAAGCAAGTTTATTAACTTGTTTTAAGACATGCAAACGTACGCACACATTTGCTTGCTGTAGTCTGTAGAGTGAAGGGCTTCTCTCACTATTTTGCCCACCATAAGTTAAATTAGTTTGTGGTTAATTTCCTAGTGAAACCATGTTATGTATTAAAAAAAATAATATTCATCTTTAATACATGGAGCACATTACACCAGTTTTGGTTGTATTAGCCATCACTTTCTTCCGCACATTTAAAGTTTTTCGAGGGATAAAAGAATTTGGAGCAAATTTCTTCAGTGCATGGGAGGAGGGAATCCCCGGGGTTCCCTGGTCTCATCAGTGTGATCAGCAGAAAGGTCAGAAAACTCACATCAATTTATTAAACGTTTTAATGAGAGGCAGAGGAGTTTAGTGTAGGGCTGTGCAGCACTGCTATGGAGACTACTCAGCGACGGCTCAGTTGTCTCTTGTAGCAGGCTGCATGGAGACCATAGGGCTTAGGGACAACGGGAGAAGAGTCTTGGTATATTTTACCTAGTTTATTGGAAGATTTGTGGAGTATGAGCAAGGGCGTAGGAAAATAATCTGGGAGGATAGAGTATATATGTTTGCACGCTGCCATCAACTCATGGAAAGTGCACGTGCTTGCATCTAGTGGTGAACATGAGGTACTACACCTGTGTATATGTTAATGTTAGTGGTTAGGGTTTAGGGTTAGGTTAGGGTTAGGGGTTAGGAGTTAGGGTTCATTTGGATGTGATTTTACACTACAGGAGCAGATTACCAGATGGGGCTGGTGTACTACCTCATTTTCACCACTAGATGTTGATGCGAGCGTGCGCGCATTCCAAGAGTCGGCGGCAGTGCGCTTCAACAGCCTTGAGCACAAAACAGGATAGGTCCTATATATATATATATATATATATATATATATATATATATATATATATATATATATATATATATATATAGATAGATAGATAGATAGATAAATAGATAGATATAGATATATTGTCTGTATAAATAAATATATATATATATATATATATATATATATTTATATATAGATATATATGGAAATGTATAAATAAATATATGTATATATATATATATATATATATTATAGATCTGTAGTGCCTCCCCCACTGTCTCCCTAGCAGCTTTCCATCTCTCACGCCAGCACCTTTCCCACACCCCTTCTAGTACCTCCCCTACTCTCTCCCCAGTACCCCCACAATTCTTCCCTTCAGAATCTTCCTCACTCCCTCCCCAGCATCTTCCCCGCTCTCTCGCCACTCTTTCCACAGCATCTTCCACAATCTCTCCTCTGCATCTTCTTCACTCCCTCGCCAGCACCTCCCCCACTCCCTCCCCAGCACCTCTTCCACTCTCTCCCCAGCATCTTCCCCACTCTCTCCCCAGCATCTTCCTCAATCTCTCCATCTTTCTCCCCAGCACCTTACCCACACTTGTCAGTGTACCCCCCACTCCCTTCCCAGTACCTCACCCACTTGCTACTCAGCATCTTCCTGACTTCCTCCCTAGCATCTCTCCCACTCTCTCCACAGTCCCTCCACCACTCCCTCCCCAGCATCTTCCCGACTCACTCCCCAGTACCCCAGCATCTTCCCCTTTCTTTCCCCAGCATCTTCCCCACTCTCTCCCCAGCATCTTCCTCAATCTCTCCTCTGTATCTTCCTCACTCCCTCACCCAAACCCTCCCCAGCACCTCTCCATCTCTCTCCCCCGCACCTTCCCCACACTTGTCCTGGTACCCACCCTCCACACACACTCCCTTCCCAGTACCTCCCCCACTCTCTCCGCAGCATCTTCCTGACTCCCTCCCCAGCATCTTCCCCACTCTATCCCCAGTACCTCCACCACTCTCTCCTCAGCATCTTCCCCACTCTCTCCCCAGTACCTCTCCCACTCTCTCCCAACATATTTTCCACTCTTTCCACAGCATCTTCCCCACTCTCTCCCCAGCATCTTCCACAATCTCTCCTCTGCATCTTCTTCACTCCCTCCCCAGCACCTCCCCCACTCCCTCCCCAGCACCTCTTCCACTCTCTCCCCAGCATCTTCCCCACTCTCTCCCCAGCATCTTCCTCAATCTCTCCATCTTTCTCCCCAGCACCTTACCCACACTTGTCCGTGTACCCCCCACTCCCTTCCCAGTACCTCACCCACTTGCTACTCAGCATCTTCCTGACTTCCTCCCTAGCATCTCTCCCACTCTCTCCACAGTCCCTCCACCACTCCCTCCCCAGCATCTTCCCGATTCACTCCCCAGTACCCCAGCATCTTCCCCTTTCTTTCCCCAGCATCTTCCCCACTCTCTCCCCAGCATCTTCCTCAATCTCTCCTCTGTATCTTCCTCACTCCCTCACCCAAACCCTCCCCAGCACCTCTCCATCTCTCTCCCCCGCACCTTCCCCACACTTGTCCTGGTACCCCCCCTCCACACACACTCCCTTCCCAGTACCTCCCCCACTCTCTCCGCAGCATCTTCATGACTCCCTCCCCAGCATCTTCCCCACTCTATCCCCAGTACCTCCACCACTCTCTCCTCAGCATCTTCCCCACTCTCTCCCCAGTACCTCTCCCACTCTCTCCCAACATATTTTCCACTCTTTCCACAGCATCTTCCCCACTCTCTCCCCAGCATCTTCCACAATCTCTCCTCTGCATCTTCTTCACTCCCTCCCCAGCACCTCCCCCGCTCCCTCCCCAGCACCTCTTCCACTCTCTCCCCAGCATCTTCCCCACTCTCTCCCCAGCATCTTCCTCAATCTCTCCATCTTTCTCCCCAGCACCTTACCCACACTTGTCCGTGTACCCCCCACTCCCTTCCCAGTACCTCACCCACTTGCTACTCAACATCTTCCTGACTTCCTCCCTAGCATCTCTCCCACTCTCTCCACAGTCCCTCCACCACTCCCTCCCCAGCATCTTCCCGACTCACTCCCCAGTACCCCAGCATCTTCCCCTTTCTTTCCCCAGCATCTTCCCCACTCTCTCCCCAGCATCTTCCTCAATCTCTCCTCTGTATCTTCCTCACTTCCTCACCCAAACCCTCCCCAGCACCTCTGCATCTCTCTCCCCCGCACCTTCCCCACACTTGTCCTGGTACTCCCCCTCCACACACACTCCCTTCCCAGTACCTCCCCCACTCTCTCCGCAGCATCTTCCTGACTCCCTCCCCAGCATCTTCCCCACTCTATCCCCAGTACCTCCACCACTCTCTCCTCAGCATCTTCCCCACTCTCTCCCCATTACCTCTCCCACTCTCTCCCAACATATTTTCCACTCTTTCCACAGCATCTTCCCCACTCTCTCCCCAGCATCTTCCACAATCTCTCCTCTGCATCTTCTTTACTCCCTCCGCAGCATCTCCCCCACTCCCTCCCAGCACCTCTCCCACTCTTTCCACAGCACCTTCCCCACTCTCTCCCAGGTACCTCCCCCACTCCCTCCCCCAGTACCTCCACCACTCTCTCCTCAGCATCTTCCCCACTCTCTCCCCAGTACCTCTCCCACTCTCTCCCAACATATTTTCCACTCTTTCCACAGCATCTTCCCCACTCTCTCCCCAGCATCTTCCACAATCTCTCCTCTGCATCTTCTTTACTCCCTCCGCAGCATCTCCCCCACTCCCTCCCAGCACCTCTTCCACTCTTTCCACAGCACCTTCCCCACTCTCTCCCAGGTACCTCCCCCACTCCCTCCCCCAGTATATCCCCCACTCTCTCCTCAGCATCTTCCCCACTCTCTCCCCAGCATCTTCCTCAATCTCTCCTCTGTATCTTCCTCACTCCCTCACCCAAACCCTCCCCAGCACCTCTCCATCTCTCTCCCCCGCACCTTCCCCACACTTGTCCTGGTACCCCCCCCTCCACACACACTCCCTTCCCAGTACCTCCCCCACTCTCTCCGCAGCATCTTCATGACTCCCTCCCCAGCATCTTCCCCACTCTATCCCCAGTACCTCCACCACTCTCTCCTCAGCATCTTCCCCACTCTCTCCCCAGTACCTCTCCCACTCTCTCCCAACATATTTTCCACTCTTTCCACAGCATCTTCCCCACTCTCTCCCCAGCATCTTCCACAATCTCTCCTCTGCATCTTCTTCACTCCCTCGCCAGCACCTCCCCCACTCCCTCCCCAGCACCTCTTCCACTCTCTCCCCAGCATCTTCCCCACTCTCTCCCCAGCATCTTCCTCAATCTCTCCATCTTTCTCCCCAGCACCTTACCCACACTTGTCAGTGTACCCCCCACTCCCTTCCCAGTACCTCACCCACTTGCTACTCAGCATCTTCCTGACTTCCTCCCTAGCATCTCTCCCACTCTCTCCACAGTCCCTCCACCACTCCCTCCCCAGCATCTTCCCGACTCACTCCCCAGTACCCCAGCATCTTCCCCTTTCTTTCCCCAGCATCTTCCCCACTCTCTCCCCAGCATCTTCCTCAATCTCTCCTCTGTATCTTCCTCACTCCCTCACCCAAACCCTCCCCAGCACCTCTCCATCTCTCTCCCCCGCACCTTCCCCACACTTGTCCTGGTACCCACCCTCCACACACACTCCCTTCCCAGTACCTCCCCCACTCTCTCCGCAGCATCTTCCTGACTCCCTCCCCAGCATCTTCCCCACTCTATCCCCAGTACCTCCACCACTCTCTCCTCAGCATCTTCCCCACTCTCTCCCCAGTACCTCTCCCACTCTCTCCCAACATATTTTCCACTCTTTCCACAGCATCTTCCCCACTCTCTCCCCAGCATCTTCCACAATCTCTCCTCTGCATCTTCTTCACTCCCTCCCCAGCACCTCCCCCACTCCCTCCCCAGCACCTCTTCCACTCTCTCCCCAGCATCTTCCCCACTCTCTCCCCAGCATCTTCCTCAATCTCTCCATCTTTCTCCCCAGCACCTTACCCACACTTGTCCGTGTACCCCCCACTCCCTTCCCAGTACCTCACCCACTTGCTACTCAGCATCTTCCTGACTTCCTCCCTAGCATCTCTCCCACTCTCTCCACAGTCCCTCCACCACTCCCTCCCCAGCATCTTCCCGATTCACTCCCCAGTACCCCAGCATCTTCCCCTTTCTTTCCCCAGCATCTTCCCCACTCTCTCCCCAGCATCTTCCTCAATCTCTCCTCTGTATCTTCCTCACTCCCTCACCCAAACCCTCCCCAGCACCTCTCCATCTCTCTCCCCCGCACCTTCCCCACACTTGTCCTGGTACCCCCCCTCCACACACACTCCCTTCCCAGTACCTCCCCCACTCTCTCCGCAGCATCTTCATGACTCCCTCCCCAGCATCTTCCCCACTCTATCCCCAGTACCTCCACCACTCTCTCCTCAGCATCTTCCCCACTCTCTCCCCAGTACCTCTCCCACTCTCTCCCAACATATTTTCCACTCTTTCCACAGCATCTTCCCCACTCTCTCCCCAGCATCTTCCACAATCTCTCCTCTGCATCTTCTTTACTCCCTCCCCAGCACCTCCCCCGCTCCCTCCCCAGCACCTCTTCCACTCTCTCCCCAGCATCTTCCCCACTCTCTCCCCAGCATCTTCCTCAATCTCTCCATCTTTCTCCCCAGCACCTTACCCACACTTGTCCGTGTACCCCCCACTCCCTTCCCAGTACCTCACCCACTTGCTACTCAACATCTTCCTGACTTCCTCCCTAGCATCTCTCCCACTCTCTCCACAGTCCCTCCACCACTCCCTCCCCAGCATCTTCCCGACTCACTCCCCAGTACCCCAGCATCTTCCCCTTTCTTTCCCCAGCATCTTCCCCACTCTCTCCCCAGCATCTTCCTCAATCTCTCCTCTGTATCTTCCTCACTTCCTCACCCAAACCCTCCCCAGCACCTCTGCATCTCTCTCCCCCGCACCTTCCCCACACTTGTCCTGGTACTCCCCCTCCACACACACTCCCTTCCCAGTACCTCCCCCACTCTCTCCGCAGCATCTTCCTGACTCCCTCCCCAGCATCTTCCCCACTCTATCCCCAGTACCTCCACCACTCTCTCCTCAGCATCTTCCGCACTCTATCCCCATTACCTCTCCCACTCTCTCCCAACATATTTTCCACTCTTTCCACAGCATCTTCCCCACTCTCTCCCCAGCATCTTCCACAATCTCTCCTCTGCATCTTCTTTACTCCCTCCGCAGCATCTCCCCCACTCCCTCCCAGCACCTCTCCCACTCTTTCCACAGCACCTTCCCCACTCTCTCCCAGGTACCTCCCCCACTCCCTCCCCCAGTACCTCCACCACTCTCTCCTCAGCATCTTCCCCACTCTCTCCCCAGTACCTCTCCCACTCTCTCCCAACATATTTTCCACTCTTTCCACAGCATCTTCCCCACTCTCTCCCCAGCATCTTCCACAATCTCTCCTCTGCATCTTCTTTACTCCCTCCGCAGCATCTCCCCCACTCCCTCCCAGCACCTCTTCCACTCTTTCCACAGCACCTTCCCCACTCTCTCCCAGGTACCTCCCCCACTCCCTCCCCCAGTATATCCCCCACTCTCTCCTCAGCATCTTCCCCACTCTCTCCCCAGCATCTTCCTCAATCTCTCCTCTGTATCTTCCTCACTCCCTCACCCAAACCCTCCCCAGCACCTCTCCATCTCTCTCCCCCGCACCTTCCCCACACTTGTCCTGTTACCCCCCCCTCCACACACACTCCCTTCCCAGTACCTCCCCCACTCTCTCCGCAGCATCTTCATGACTCCCTCCCCAGCATCTTCCCCACTCTATCCCCAGTACCTCCACCACTCTCTCCTCAGCATCTTCCCCACTCTCCCCAGTACCTCTCCCACTCTCTCCCAACATATTTTCCACTCTTTCCACAGCATCTTCCCCACTCTCTCCCCAGCATCTTCCACAATCTCTCCTCTGCATCTTCTTCACTCCCTCCCCAGCACCTCCCCCGCTCCCTCCCCAGCACCTCTTCCACTCTCTCCCCAGCATCTTCCCCACTCTCTCCCCAGCATCTTCCTCAATCTCTCCATCTTTTTCCCCAGCACCTTACCCACACTTGTCCGTGTACCCCCCACTCCCTTCCCAGTACCTCACCCACTTGCTACTCAACATCTTCCTGACTTCCTCCCTAGCATCTCTCCCACTCTCTCCACAGTCCCTCCACCACTCCCTCCCCAGCATCTTCCCGACTCACTCCCCAGTACCCCAGCATCTTCCCCTTTCTTTCCCCAGCATCTTCCCCACTCTCTCCCCAGCATCTTCCTCAATCTCTCCTCTGTATCTTCCTCACTTCCTCACCCAAACCCTCCCCAGCACCTCTGCATCTCTCTCCCCCGCACCTTCCCCACACTTGTCCTGGTACTCCCCCTCCACACACACTCCCTTCCCAGTACCTCCCCCACTCTCTCCGCAGCATCTTCCTGACTCCCTCCCCAGTATCTTCCCCACTCTATCCCCAGTACCTCCACCACTCTCTCCTCAGCATCTTCCCCACTCTCTCCCCATTACCTCTCCCACTCTCTCCCAACATATTTTCCACTCTTTCCACAGCATCTTCCCCACTCTCTCCCCAGCATCTTCCACAATCTCTCCTCTGCATCTTCTTTACTCCCTCCGCAGCATCTCCCCCACTCCCTCCCAGCACCTCTCCCACTCTTTCCACAGCACCTTCCCCACTCTCTCCCAGGTACCTCCCCCACTCCCTCCCCCAGTACCTCCACCACTCTCTCCTCAGCATCTTCCCCACTCTCTCCCCAGTACCTCTCCCACTCTCTCCCAACATATTTTCCACTCTTTCCACAGCATCTTCCCCACTCTCTCCCCAGCATCTTCCACAATCTCTCCTCTGCATCTTCTTTACTCCCTCCGCAGCATCTCCCCCACTCCCTCCCAGCACCTCTCCCACTCTTTCCACAGCACCTTCCCCACTCTCTCCCAGGTACCTCCTCCACTCCCTCCCCCAGTATATCCCCCACTCTCTCCTCAGCATCTTCCCCACTCTCTTCCCAGTACCTGTGTAACCCGGAAGTCACAGGGATAGGGATATATACTTTAGAATCTGTGGGGGATTTGAGCCCCCCACCCCCCCACCCCAGCCTCCCCCGCCCCTGTTCCTACACCCCTGGCTATGAGCCTCATTCAGTGAGAGATCTGGGCTCGCAATGGAAATCACAAATTATTTTGCTATTCAATTGCCTTCTGTTTGTGGGCTGTGATCAAGTTACATACTGTGAGCTGCGTTCCATTGTGATTTGTAAAATCACAAGTTAATGCCCTCCAAGCCTTTGATCTTTCACGGCCGCAAGAGTCCCGAAAGCTAAAATCGCTATTCAATTGCTCCAATGTCTCCTTGCTAACCTACAAATGGCAAATATCTAACCACAAGTTACTGGTACTAAGGAGGTCCCGCAAAGTGCATAATGAGAAATCAGAGCACTTTAAAAGCAAACAAAAAAGCAAATCTGTACTTTTATGAAGAGTGAAAGTGATGTTAGGTCTTACAATTAATAGCATAACATTCTCCAATACTTTATTTCATGTTTAAAGTTCATGTTATATCGAGCATGGCAATCAATGTTAAGTCCTACAGGCTTTAACCTCCAAGCCAGTAGGATTTGAAAAGGACTTTGAAGTAATTTCAACATTAACTAAGCTACGATGCCTCAATTGAATGAGGCTCTATGATTGGGATGGATACATAACTTTAAAAATCTCCCACAGTTAAGAGAGAGCCATTTTGCTCAGCTATCCCATTAGCATAGAGCCCCTATACAGCTATTTACCTCCTCACAGTTACTAAATAAACATTCACTAACATTTTAAAATTGCTATTAAATTCATTGAGCTATGAGTGTTTGAAAGTAGTGGACTTAGCCTTCTTATAACCTACCGTTGCATTATCAGAATACAAAATGATCTGCACTGTCTGGTGGTACTTATTAGAATCACATGTACAGGCTTTAGGAGGAATTGCTACACTTCCAGTATTAGCTATTGATTGCATATGTTGTTGTTTTTTTACCTATTGCAAAGCATGGAGATGCATAGCACAGTAGTTAAGTAACTGAATCTGCTGGTTCAGGTCCTGCCACAATTTTGCTTTAAATAGTAATTTTCACCTGGTGTCACTGGCCCCTTTTTCTCAGCCTGGGTGTTGGGCTATTGAGCCATTAGACTGCTTCACTCCAGCAATGGCTTATTTGCATAAACACCTCTATTGTATTTGTAAATCTGCTTTGTTCCATTGTTTGCCAGATTACATTAATCCCATCTAATATGTGCTAGCGATGGCAGGATGTGTATTAGAAATTAAGCCTATTACACCCAGGAAACTACTGTTAGACCCATGTGGAGTTTATCTCTTGTGATTGTCTGCCACCCCCTCTCATTTGTTACATAGTGCACACACCCTCTGTATCTATCCCCTACAAATACTGCTGTCATTTAAAAAAATAAATCAGTTCACTTGGAAATACATAGAAATCGTGTATTTCTGTTTATGTTCCTGGTGGCTGCGATACTGAACCTATCTCCATCCTATAAGTAACCTGTCCTGATCACTACCACAGGAAGGTTACTGTGACTCCTGGAAGAGCTGATTCCTGATGGAGAGACTATGACTGATACAGAAGCCAGATATCAGGGTGCTGGTGCCAAGATTTCAAAGAACCCAAAGGATTTCAAAGAACCCAACGGTCCTTGTGGGTAGATAACCTGTAGTCTATAGCAGGTGGCTCTGGTCTTGTATAGCCCCTACTCTTGGATTGTCACACCTGGGTCATAGACTTAAACCAAATAAATAAATGCATGTGTGAAAGTTACAGCCTGAACTTCATTATCTACAGTATGCTGAATATTTTGTGTGTGTGTAAAGGACTGTAAACTCAATATCTAAAAATTACTGTAATCAATTTTTAATGAACTAAAAAATGAATCAACATTTCCATATAATTTTCCATCTTCTTTTTGAATATGCAGATTTCATATTGTGACTTTAGTGTCCTTTTTAAAGAAAACAATCAGAAGCTGACATCACTGTATGCGTTGTCTGCACTATTATGCATTTCTGATTGCTTTTGTGTTGTTCAGATTAATGAATAATATAAAAAATTGCTGAAGGACTCTTCGCAAATGTATTCACCATGAGGAGATAAATACTTGTATAAGGATAATGATATCTTAATTTGATATACTGTATGTACATTATTTGCAATTGATTTACTGGCACAGAACTTAAAGGACCACTGCACAGTGCAAAAATATTTTGGAAAACAAAAGTCTATGGGCATAAGTAATCAGGAAAATGATATTCAATTCGATTTTAATGCCACTGCGCGACCCTGAAGGAATCCAAGATACATTGGTGGAAGTTGTATGTGTGTGTGTTTACTGAAGAGCTATGGTTGCATTGAATGATGCAAGGTGTAGCTTCTGAGGTGGAACTAGTGTGGTTTCAATATCAGTCATGCTGTTATCAGACAAAGACTCTGGACTTCTACCTGTTTACGCCTTCCACACCATCCTTTCACTGATAAAAACAAACACACACTCTGATTATTCATCAGAATTTGATGTAAATTAATAAAAGAATATGATGTAAAAAATAAAATGTATTTCTGTACTCATAAACAGAGTCTTCAAAGATTTTCCCTAAAAATCTTTTATGTCCATGACTTACACAACAGCTAATATTGTTAGTTTGGCACATATTTGACAAACAATGCATGTTGCTTTTGACTTGTTTAAGGCTGATGGATAACATGAAGACTTGCCAAAATATATTTACCAAATGTATTCACTGTGATGATATAAATAGTTCTTGTTTGTTGCTTAGAGATGTGATTTACGTATTTATATGTGAATCTATATCTTTGTATATCTGATTTTTTTCACTGTTAATCCTAGCGTATAAAACAGTTTCACTATTGTTTTTTTTTTTTTTTTTTATTTATTTATAAATATACAAAATTACATAATTGAATGCAGTTACACATCACACAATTGTAACATATATCATATTGTTTTTAACAATTTACCAATTGTTTTAAAACGATTACACTTGGGTGTATCAGAGAAGAATCTGCATCCAAATTACTTAAATATAACAATACAAAATTAATAACAAGTGAAAAGAAAAAAGCAAAAAAAAGAAAAGAGTGTTAAGAAAAAAAGAAAAAACAATACAGTTCTGTGAATTTTGCCTGGGGGATAGGGAGTTTGTGAGGAGAGGGGACCTGTTCTTGTCTAAGAGTATTAATAAACAGCATAAAATAGTGCTCCAGGTTGAGACTTGGATGATTCTCTCCAAACATTCAAAGGGAAAGGTTGGATGATTCATTCCAAACCTTCCACTTCAAAATATCTCTTTAAATTAAATCCAAAGAAATAAAAATGTTTTCTAGCTCCAAATTTTTTTTCATTATAGTGACAACTTCACTCCATCTTGGGGTGTAAGTTTGCTTCCATCTGGAGACTATTATCCATTTAGCTATTGTCAAAATCTGGACAATAAGAGCCTGGATTTCAAGCCTAAAAACATCTAGATTTAGATGCAAAATTCCACACTTCATGGACAGTTAAAAGTTTTTACCTATAATTTGAGAAATTTGAGAAAAGGTTTCTACCCAAAAAGGTTTTATGCCTGGGCAGTCCCACCAAACATGTTTCTGTGTGCCATCAGTACCGCAATTTCACCAACAGAGCCTATCATTACTTGTATGAGAGATTTGAAAGATCTTCTTTGGGGCCATGTACCAACGATTTACAGTTTTGAAAAAGACCTCCCTATATGAGGCTTTCTTGATAAATCTATTGGTAGTTCTAAAAGCTCTATACCATGTTTTAATGAGAACACATTGTTCCATGACTTTCTCCCATCATGCCTTTAGATTTGTAATCTGCCATTGTGGAGTTGAGTACCGCTACCGTTTTAGATATTAGATGAGAATTAGGTTTATCTTTAATTCAATGTTCAAAAGAAGTTAGTTTAGGTCTATTTAGGTTCCCAAATTATTTAAAAGCAATATTGAAGTTATATTTTTATGGATAATCCAACCGCTACCAGATATGTTATATTTCTCCTGAATATTGGTGATGGGTAATAATCGTCCTTCACAAAAAAGATCCTTTAAGTAGATAATATCTTTCCCTCCATTCTCTAGGGATGATGATTTTATAATATCTAGCTATTGACTCCAATGGAAATATAGGACTGTCATATGGGCTAATCTGTAGTTTATTATTAGACTTTTAGGTAACAAGATCATTTTTATTAGTGCAATTCTTCCTGAGAAAGATACATTTTTATTTTTCCAACTGGAGATTAATAGCCTTATTAAATTGTTATTCAGTAAATTTAAAAGGGCTCTATTTAAACACGTAGCATATTTTTTTTACAGAAGTTAGTGAAGTTAGTGAAGACCTTGCTTTTGGATAGAAGTTCACTAACTAAAAAATTCTGTAAAGAATATATGCTGTGTGCTTAATTAGAGCCCTTTTAAATTTACCGAATTGCAATTTAATAAGGCAGTAAGTTTGAACATTTTTTATGTAATTTTTTTGAGGTTTATAAAAATCATTTTTTTATATCCCCATTAAATTGAATACCCAGATGTGAAAAACCTTTCGAGTTCCAATTGAATGTATATTTTTTTCCAGTTTTTTTATTTCATCTATTGACATATTTAGTGTTAAAACTTCTGATTTATTTGAATTGATTTTATCATTTAAAGTTAAACCAAATTTGTCAATAATGTCGTAAAATGGTATCAAAGACTCTTGTGGATTTGTAATTGATTATACAACGTTGTCTGCAAACAGAGTTATTTTTCGTTCCTTCTCTCCTATCCTTATTCCCCTTATATCCTTGGCTTGCCTAACTGCCTCTGCAACAGGTTCCATGGCCATTGAGAACAGGAAGGGAGAGAGGGGACACCCTTGTCTGGTTCCATTCCAGATACCAAACTTTTGAGAAACGAATCCTATGCCCGACACGGTGGCTGTGGGCTCTGTATATAAGGAGCCAATTGCTTGCGTTCCAAATCTACTGAAATTCATTCTAGCCATTACAGAGTGCATGTACTCCCACCCTATTTGATCAAACGTTTTTTCTCTGCGTCTAGGGAAAGGAACAGGGTGGGAGTACATTCCTTCTCAGAATGTGCTATCAAATTCATAAATTTTCTAATATTGTCCACTCCCTCCCTGCCTGGTGTAAAACCTTTGTTTGTTCCAAAGAGATCAGTTTGGACATCAATTTCCCTATTCTCAGGGAAAGAATTTTTGCGAACAGCTTTACATTGGTGTTTAAATGACATATTGGCCTGTAATTGCCACAAATTTGAGGATCTTTATCTTTTTGGGATAGTGATTATGATGGCATTTTGCCTTCCTCTTTAATTTCATTAAACAAATCTGTCAGATGTTGTACTATGACGGAATGGCAAATTTTGTAAAAAGAATTGCTAAAGCCATCCAGACCTGGAGCAGTGGATGTCTTGAGACTTTTGATGACCAAAGTGACCTCCTCTGTTGTAATTGGTTTATTAAGATCCATAGGGTGCCTTTAGGTGTTACTGAGTTTAAATTAAGCTCATAAAAATTCTAAATTTCTTGTTTAAGGAGGTTTTTTTTCTTCATTAGAGATCAACATTTCCACGAATTTCCACTGGGGTCTTGAATTAATTTGATTACTAAGTTCAGTTTTTAACATGATACTGGCATAATCAGAAATGTATATATAATCTATTTCTACTCTGATTATTTTGTTTGCAGTTAATGCATTAACCAAAAAGTAATCGATCCTTGAGTAGAGTTTATGCATGTGTGAAAAGTAGTTTTAATCATTTTGTCCGGGGTGAAAGATTCTCCATTCATCATAGAGATTTTTTTTAAGAATTGTATCTAAAAACATTTCTGATACCCTATTTACTGTAGCAGGATTTTTTATTTCTTTTTTAGCTTTCCAATCGTTTTTTTTTTTATTAATTGTCACGTCGAAATCTCTGCAGGTAATAATATATCCTTGGAAGAATTTGGAAGTTTTTTTAAGAGTTTGATTTAGATCCTATTTTGATTAACGTTTGGGGTGTAGATGTTTAAGATGGTAAACTTCTCCTTATTAATAAGTCCAACCCACAATACATATCTTCCTTGGGTGTCGATTTTAACAAATTCCTCGTTAATTATTATGTTTTTACTAAAAAAAAATAGCGACACCTCTTTCATTTTTCTTAAAAGTTGCATTGTATTTGTGGGAAAAAAGACTGTCCAAAGAATCCATGCATTGACTTTTGGTCCCAAGGAGTCTCTTGGACACAAGCTATATCTATTTTTTCTTCTTTAAGCTTCCTCAAGACACTATTTCTTTTAACAGGTATATTGAGACATTTTACATTAAAACTCATAATGTTCAACATAATTTCTCCAATGTGAGTGGGTTATCTTTATTCTTGTTCCCCTTATCTCCTCTATCGGTCTCCCTCCCTGCACTTTCCCTCAGGCAAAGAAAAAAAGAAATAAGAAAAAAAAAAAAAAAACACATCAAAATCAAAAATTTACATTCATCTACCAAGAGCATGACTATTGATTGTTTGCAACTATCTTTTGGTAACATTGTGATGGACTTAGTAACAGAAATCTAGGGGTATTACTCCTCTGTCTCCTCTCGGATCGGCCACCCAACTAATGCAAGTCAGACAAAAAAAAAACTGTCTGAATCTCCAGGCGGTTTTTGAAGACTGAGCTAGATGATGCCTCGTGACAAGGAAACATTTGCACTATTGGTATTCCACATTATATCACTTAAAAAATGTAAATACTTCACTTTTACAATCACATATTGTTGAATATCTTAATGTCTGAGGCCTCATTCAATTGCGATTTGGCCAAATCGCAATTGTATGAGGCCCATGGAGTTTATACAACACAATTAATGCTGGTTTAATAAATTAAATCTTATTAAAAACTACAGATATTAGTTAGTACTTACTGGTATCAGATGACCTGTACAATATTTAAAAAAATTAAAAGAGATTCTTTATAAACTTAAAAAAAGAGCAGAAGGAAAGCTGACAGGAGCATTGTTTGGACATGCAGCCATTGTTCAATATATTCTCTGAACATTATGTTCCAAGTGTGGTTGTCTTGCCATGTTGAGTTGAGTGTAATTAATTGCCAAAACAAATATTCCCCCCAAAATATACGTGCTTCAATAAGTGTGATCAACTACTTCAATGAAAATAACTTGGATGCTAATCATATCTGTAACTCTGGACACCCAATCTACTATTTTTGGGACAGATGATTTTTTTCCAGTGTTGGGAACAAATTATCACCACAGTATCTCAGCTTGGACAGATTTCAGGTTTTCAGCTTAATGCAACACATATCTGAGGCCCAAATGATCAAACTCTGGCTCAACTAACAATTTTGAATGTTTAGTAATTAGCTGTTGAGATTTTTCTTCACTCTTTATTTTTTTTATTTTAAAACATTTTAACAATAAATTGTGTAAAACAATTTCAATAAAGCAAAACATTAAACATTTTTTGGACAGGGCCACAACATATGTAAATAAGTTGAATCTAGGCCACATATTTTCCAACATAGAGAACTGGGAACTGGAGATCTGTCTCATCCTATTTAATGTAAGTGGTGTAAGATACCAGCGGAGAAGTTCTTTAAAATTTAATAATGAATTTACCATATTTTTTGACAGTCTTCTGAGTCAAGAGCTTCTCCTAGATCTATTTTCTATTGTATTGTGTATGGAAGAGGAAGAGTATTTTCTGCTGCTTTAAGCAGTGTGTAAAGCTGGAAGTTCAGAACTTTTGGCGTGTGGGATAAAATACATAATTTTTGGAAGGAATTTAATGTTGGTTTTAATAGCAATGTTTTTAATTTAATCTGCAAAAGTCAGAATGTTTAAGGTGGGATCTTTCTTGTAAAGTGTGAAAAGGAATGATATCATTATCTTAATATAGATCTTTGTGACTTGTGAGTCCACCCAATCTCAATACGTCTAAAATGTAGAGCATCAGGGCTGCTGGGAAATGTCTTATTTAGTAAAATGGGAGTTAAGGGTGAAGGATTAGTTGTTAATTTATATCTTTGCTTGGAGGAATACCATAATGATAAAGTATGTTTTATTGCTGGGCAATTTATTTCTGTTTGGGAGCGCAACGATTTTGGAAGCCAGATATAATAAGGTAATATATTCGGTGAGGCTACAGAATTCTCTAGGTCAACCCAACATTTTTTTGCTTTAGAAGTAAGTGCCATGCCTTTACATGTGCCAACTATGCAGCATTGTTATAAAGGAGTATGTTGGGGAGACCTAAACCTCCTTGTATTTGTGGGTATATTCTGTTTTTTAAGCAATTCTGGGATGTTTGTCAGACCATATTAAATGGTCTAGTTTAGTTTGTATATTTAGAAAGAGTTTGAAATAAGTAAAGCAATCTTGGAAGGACATTAATTTTTGTTGAGACTATGTGACCAAGCCATGATATTAATAGTTTGTTCCAATTTAGTAGATCAGTATACATTTCTTTAGTAAGGGGTTATAGTTTGCTTTATTTATTTTTGCTGAATATTTCTTTGTAAGTTGGACACCTGGGTATTTTAAGGATTCTTCTTTCAAAAAGAAACATAAGTTTAGTTCAATTAGTTAGGCGAGAATTTCTGATATATTTGGATTTATTTTAATGTCTGAAAGATGGGAGTATGTGTTTAGTTCTTTCATTAATTATGGGAGGGATTGTAAAGGATTTGTCAATGAAAGTATTACATCATCAGCATATGCTCATTTTGTACTTGTATTATCCCTGTGATTTGAGAGTTTAGCCTAATATGGTTAAGAAAAGTTTCATGGGTTAAAGCAAAGAGATAGTGGACAGCCTTGCCTAGATCCATATTGTAGTTTTTTTCAGATTTTTATTGATGCAGGCCTTCTATTCAACAATGCTAGCCTGGGGTCCTCCTGAATAAGGTGTTTGTTACTCGCTCCCAGAAAAGTAGAATGTATTTACAGATTCATCAAGGATGTGTAATCAGACCTGCCTCCCCACTGAAAACATACAACTCAGGTGGTGAGGTGTACATTGCCACCTACACATCATTTTGTAGTTGGTGTCAAGCACTGCAGCTAAGATTGAGGAGGTTGGGATTCGGGACATTAACTTTCCTATCAATATGTGGTTGTAACTCTACCTTCCATGCTTTTTACTGTAAGTATACCACTTTCAATGGTCATTCAGTAGTTTTTAAATATCATACAGATTGTGTTTCTTATAAGGATCTCCCACAAGCAGAGATTCAACTCCTGTTATTGGTCTTAAAAAAGTTACCTTTGTATTATGGTGTCTAATTTGATTATTTTTGAAATCAATGTTTAAACTGAGGGTTATATTCCCAATAAAATCAATTGACAAACTGTTGGTAGATCTCTTGTCTACATATGTGACATATTTGTTGTTTCCAAAATCTTATGTACCCTGAGCTCTGAGTTGTATACTATTATTGTAAGAGGCTAGTATATTGTTTTGTTGGTGGTAAATAACAACCAACAAGAGTATAACTTCTCTGCCTTTGGTTATATCTTTCCTGAGAGGATTGATATGAAGCCCAAATTAAATCTAATTACTTTATTTAGGCAATATTCCACAATGACTGCAGTAGTTCCGTTTCAGGGTTAAAAAAAAAAAAGGACCATGAGTATTTCAAGGCAACACCTTTCAATACAATCTTTATGAAACTAGCCAACCCACACTTTCTAGATTGCAACCATGCACAAGTCTATGCCTGTATGTATTTGTCTTTTGCCCTTGTTTTATTATTGCTCTATATGCATCCTCTAATCAGCCACCCCATCCCGTCATAACTAAGCCTACTTTCACTAACTAGAATACAGCCTTTTTTCATAAATTCCACTTTATGAGCTCTTTATATAATTATGTGGTTTTGTTTGCTAATAAGTTAGATTTTTTTTTTGTTTTGTGCAAATAACAAACTATGTTACATGTTTTACATTTTGTTGTATGGTATAATTTAACTTTTTCTCATTGAGCCACAGTTTTGAACAAACACATCCATAGTGGTTTAGTCTCTTTTCCGAATGGAATACAGTGGTGTTTGAGAGTTAACGGAGCCTTATAACAGAGCTTTGGAGTGTGCTGGCATCACCACTAAAAGATTTATTTAATGGACTGACAGCTTATTTTGTAGTAAAATGAGAACCAGTGCTCTCAATGGGGGTGACATCAGTGTTTTTCCCAACACACTCACCCTGTTTCCTTGTAACCATCTTTATAACACTGGTATTGGACTGAAAATGCTACTTATTATACAACAAATACAGAGTATACAGAGTATGACCATGGTATACTACTCTTTTAACACATAACATTACATAACATATTGTTGTACTTTTAATCAGTAGCTATTGAGAGTAATTCTGTATGATAGGAAAATTGCAAATATTGGAACGGAAATAGATATGAAAAGATTGCAGACCACTACATCAGCCATCAGTATTTAGGAAATTAATGTCAATCCTGTTAAGAGGCAGAATAATTATATTTCTGAAGCCAAATGACTTCCAATATTGAAACTGATAAAATCAATGCCTATAAAACATATTTTGCCTGCTTAATTTGCTAAAGTAATAGACATGGACAGAACAGAAAATATAGCTTAGCTAAATGTTAATGAAGATTTTCACACTGTGAAGCCTCATTAACAAATTGCTGCTGGGTCTAGGGCTGATTGAATTAAATGAATATGGTACTGGCCAATGTTATACTTTACAGTATTGCATTTTATGCAAATATTATTCAAATTAACAGTATAGAGTGCCACTGCAGTAGTGGCCAATTTCCTTTATTATTTTAATTTGTGATGTTGTAAATAGCATCTTATGTATGTAAGTTTGTCTTTTTTCTTGCTGACACGAACATCTGAGTTGATCTAGCTAAATGCTACCAAAGAGCCTATTCTATTGGAAGCCTGTAAGGTGACTCTGACATGTGATTTTGGCTGTGTGTGTGTTTTTTCTCTAAATGTTTAGATGTATTAAATTGACTCATGGAAACCATGGCCCGCATTCTATTGCGATTTGGCCAATTGAATAGGGGTCTAAATAAGCACATAACATATATTTTTTAAAGAAGTTTTTAGTTAGTAAACATCTATCCAAAAGCAAGGTTTTCACTAACCAAAAACTTCTTTAAAAAATATATGTTATGTGCTTATTTAGAGCCCTATTCAATTGTCCAAATCGCAATTGAATGAGGGCCCATGATTTTTAAGCAGGATTTCAGGGGGCATGATCATATGATCTGGCAATATTTAAGAAAGCCTGTAATTTACTTATTAGACACATCCAATAGTAAATTAGTCAAACATCATGATGTCAGTAAAAAATGGAAGTTACACGTAATCTGAGGCTATGAACTAATGAGAGCCAATAAGTAATATGTGCAGATCGGGCTCACAGTCAGACAATCTAGCACTATATAAAATGCATTAGAGCATCTGTTCTAGTCCATGTGAGTTTCATAATATGTATTAACCCCTTGAGTCCCTGGATCGATATTACTCAGAAATAACAGTTAAAAATGATATTTTTAATTGCATATTTGTGGGTTTGAAACTGTTCTGCAATTCATTTCTAGTGTGTTTTTATGCCTTCCCATGCTTGTAAAGTACAGTATTGTCTGTTTAATTGCTGCTACAGCTATAATAAATACTATAATAAATGTTTGAAAAAGCCCTTGCAAGTCCTATTTAGTACTTTTATACTTTTTTTCAGTTGCAGGTCAGACTTAATTTGAAAGCTAGAGTATAAATTTAATTAACTAACACTCGTAATGATCAAGCCGTGCTAAAACCAATGTAGTTGTAAGTCGGAATTTGCTTCTTTGCCTGGCCTGTAGTGATTGCGGGCGTGTAACTCATAATCAGATTTTGAGTAGCTAATGGAAAATGTGGCAATTTTAAGGGTGGGTTTAAATGTATGATTTGGGCAATAGAATAGAGCCCCAAGTTTGATGAATGATTGACATATGAGTGACTGCTACATTTATTGTTATAGTACTGCCACTACAATTCAAAGGAAAAATTAAGCTTTAATTACACTTTTTTAGAGCAAAACATGGAAAAGAATTTGAAATGCATTACTTGAGTTAACTAAATATAATGTGAAGTATTGCAAGGAAAACCAGATTAATGGTATGCAGTGCATTAGAATAAAACCTAGCATTTTAGTAGATATCTACTTGCAATACTAGATTTATTTTGTATTTTCACTATAATTCAAAAGGTGGAACAGCAAATAGCAGAGAATAATAATCATGCAAGTTAATTTATGTATTTGTATTCTGCTATGATGTCTTATGAAATATAGAATTTTAAAAGCCTTCTGTAATAGCAACTTCATATCTTTCAAAGGCATTAAACACATTTCTCCTTTATAGTAACATTTTTTTGTACAGGTTTTGTTTTATAAAACTATAATATTGACCCAGTTATACTCTACCAATTCTGGGATTAGGAATCTAGATATGGCACTTTTCTATACAAGTGTTTTATCAGTAGGAAGCTGTTTTTTTCCTGTTGTTACTAATGCTGAATATATATGTATTTTATTATGTGTAGTAATTTGAATACCTCTTGTGGATTGCTTCCTTGTCATGGCTAAGGGGCTTGTGTACTTCAATGAAGCTGGGAGCTATAACATGTAGGGTCACCTAAGATGGTCAGGTCATAGCAGAGATGTCAGACAAATCTTTGTCCACTGGAGAAGGAACTAGCAACCCACTCCAGTATATTTGCCAATGAAATCTTATGGATACGCACAGCCAGAGACATAATGATGGAGTTGGACACAACTGAACGACTAAACAACGACAAACTTTAATAAGTAAAATTATTCTAAATCTATCATTATGTTAAAATAATTGAAAACATATTGGTTTAAAATAAGTATGCACAGTTATATACATTCTTAAGATGCTCTTTCATGGGAAACCATGGTAATAATTGCCGGAACTTACTGAAGGGATTAGTTAAGAGCTTGATTATATGCCTCTCATAGACTCCCTTGTAAGGCTGACTCTTCCCTAAAGGAGTTCTTATTAGAGAATTCACTGACCTATTACATTGTTCCCACGGGGTGACTCAAGTAGGAAATGATGTACTCGTAGCCAGGGGGTTATTCACATAAGGGAAAATAGCTTACTTGCATTCACATTGGTTCTTACATTTTATATAAGCAGCTAAGAGAGTGAATTTACGAATAAGAGCCAATAAACACAGTAGTTTCCGCAGCAAGGCCATTCCATTAATATTGCAACATAGAGTCTATAAAGCTATGTTTCCTGCTCAAACATAGGTCCTAGGAGATGAGGTCAGGAAGAGAGAGTAGGAGGTTATGCTTTATTCTTATGCATTTTATTCCACATAAACTCACCGATAAATAATGAATGCAGTCAACTATACCCATATAATTAAAATCTATGACACATTACAAAGCCTTACCTCATCCTTATCCAATCTACCTTATATCCCATACCCACCCTACCGTAACACACGCCCACCCCCATCCATACCCTCTTTTTTATTTACGTCCTAACACATACATCCTGTTACATAAAACATAATACATACCCACTACATGCACCCCTTGCTTTCTACCCCAACCTATTACCCACACAAAATACACAATAGTACACACATAAAAAACACATAAAATGCAATTTTTTTCAGCATCACTTATTCATTTGATTGAGAGTGTATCTGTGTGTGCAACCATGACAGAATAATGTGAGTTACTATTTGTTTATTTGCCATGAGATGGAGGACGAGTGAGGGGGGGGAGAAGATGAGATGTGGGGAGTCTGAGGCAAAGAATAGGGAGAGAGAGAGGGGGTGAAAGGAGGAGGGGCAGGGAGAGGAGGAGAGAGTGGGCTAGGTGAGGATAGAGTTAGAGGAGAGGAGGATGTACTTCTACTATAGGTGCACAAGGCCTAGCCACAGCCTAGACCAAAGCCCTGCAAGATCCATTAAATCTGTATTTACTTTTATTAACATTGTCAAGATGTTTTAAAAAACTTTCCTGTGCAACAAATCCCAACATTACATACATACAATGGGGAATTCTATAATCATGTAATGACCCAGCCATTTTTGCAGCCAACGGTATGGGAACTACAGCACGAGGTAGAAGGAAACACATGATCTGTTCGGAAGAGGAGATTCCAGGGCCTTTGGCCATGCCTGGGACATTTAATCTATGTGCCGACTCCTCCTACAAATAGATCCCCCACATTGTATGTTGACCAGACCAGGGATCTCAGGCAACTAGCACCAGCAACACTGGAAGTAGCCTCACCTCCATAGGCATGGGCAATATCACAGGTCACTTCCCTGCAGTCATCTCTTCAGTATCTGAGATGGAGGCCTAGGACAATCAGAACAGACATTTCCTTTTGGTGGAAGTCTTTCAGAGAGAGCTGTTCCATGAGGTTTGACAGCTCTAGGACAATAGAAGGCTGCAGTGTCAGAAGCACCTTGAAATGCAGCAAACCCACCTACAACATTTGGACATGGCCCAGTCTGCAAAGTTGGAGAAAAATCAGGGTCAGGAAATAGCCTCTTCATAGTCTACCAGACCTGAAGAGAGGCCCCTCAACATGCGGGTCCACCACCCTTGCATTCCTGTGTGAGACCTCCTTTTCCTGTGGCTTCCTGAACCCACGTTAGACCATGGATGAACACAGAGTGGGAGGAGGTAAGGGCTTATTTTGGTCACTTTAATTTTAGTTCTGTTTATGATTATGTATCTGATCTTGGAACACATCTTATAAATGTTATGATTTTAACTAACAGTGGGTGAGACAATCAATTTATAGTCATGCTAAATAATGAATAGTCATGCTGGTGAAAAGTCATGCTGGTGTACTGACCAGATGAAAAAATGTGCAGGTGCCAAATACTATTACGGTTAGTTCCATTTTAGGAATTCATTTGTGAGAGATTCCCTAGTCTAAAATTATAGCTATTCTGTCTTACCGACCAGACATGAGTGATATGTAAGTGGTGGTTAGATCTGTCATGTGAGTGATATTATGGCGCTGGTTCACTCTATTGAGTGAGACAAGACTGACATACTACAGGATAAAAAAAAGCCACTCTCACATGTCCTATTAATTTTTCTTTGTTCTATGATTGAGCACCCTTGTTTATGTTAAGGTGTTGCATACTGATTTCTAACAGATCATTGAGCCATTAACATTGTAGTTTAGAAATTTGACATTATATGTTAATTTCCCACATATTATATGGTATTAAATATGAGGGGATGCACATTGAATGCTAAAACAGGTATTTGCAATTGACATTGTAATTTATTGTATTGTTTTTTTTAGTATTTCATGTTGTAGAGGGCTAATCATTAGGGTCCTATAAAATACTTTTTAGGGTGTTTTTTTCTGGTACTAGTTTTTTACAGATACTTGTTACATGTAAAATGTCTTGTAAGGGTTCTAGTAAGGGGTTTAGCTTCTCTTGGAGGAAGTTCAGTTTACACATAAGGATTTGGCTTGCTACATGCACTTGCTTTTAAGAATGTGTAGTATTTTCTGTAAGCTCCTATGGGAGCCATGTAATCACACTTCACAAGCAAACTGATCACTTGTAAGACTTTAACATTGTTAACAACATTGACAAGTAGCATACTGCAATGATATAATGCCTCCTCTAACAATGGAGACATTTAAGAGCTCTACCCTACTCTGTTTGTTCTCATAAAACATGCACCTCTGTTTCCAGTCATGTCGTGTGGTCCGTGGGCATTATGCTAAAATCTGCAATGCATAACTGAATCTCTTTTTCTGAGGACTTGAGTAAGTCACAGAACTTCCCTCATTTGCTCAATTATATTCTTGGCTGCTGGTCAGCTCCACATATTGTCTTTTGTTTTTTGTGTTTTTGCAATTTTGTGAGATTTTAAAGGGCGATTGAAACTTTATATTTACTCTATGAACTTTGAAGAGCTAACCTTTATAATAGGCAAAATGTTACTAGAAAGTAAAAATTGCAGGCTTTAATTCATTAACTATTATCCACAATTATATTGTGAGTCTAATTATCATCTTTAGTAGCAAGGAGGGGATATAACACAGATAATATGTCATTAGATTCTTAAAAAGATAGCACTACAAAATGTGGACTCACTGTAAGATCACCTTGCAGGTAAAAATTACTTTCTAAAAAATATTAAACATTTTACTCGTTGTCATGTCAAGTTCTTCAAAATCCTGTTTAAAAAACCTCTATACAGAGTAAAAAATATACATCTTTGAGTCTGACTAAGAGTATAATTACACAAGAAAAAAGTAATGAAGAGCCTTGGGTGTGTTAGAGGTGTATTTACATTTCTGTAGAGCAGAAGCCTACTTCTGAGCTTATGAGGGAGACAGGGTGTGGTTGTCATTTCAATCAGATCAGATCCAATTATATAAGAAAGCCTTTTAACTTCTCCCTGTTAACTCCTCTCTCATCTGCCTTCCGCTTATGAATACCACCTTTATGATCAAACTAGCAGGAAGTGATGTAACAAAGACAATATGGATTACTATTTTCATGAATAGTCTTCAAGTATCCTCATCTTCTCAAAAAATATTTTATGTCCATGACATGTTATGCATTTCATAAACAAGTGATTTTTTTCTTGAGCTGTGGATTTTCTATAAATGACTATTGTGGTAAAACATTTAAAACAGCGTGTTTTGAAGATCTACACTTCAAAAAATGCAACATGTTTTTAGAATATAAAAAAAAAATCAGTCTCTAATTTATATGCAATTTTATGCTGCTATCAAATCCACCATCTTATTTTCCAGTATTCACTTCCTGAGGTGGGAGGAGACTTTGAATACACTGGAAGTTTGTATCCGAACAATTGTAATTCGGCATATACAAATGCCAGTGCATTCATTAAGTCTAATATAATAATAGTTTACTAGGATATATACGTTTGAGACAGAAGCTGCAAGAAATATGGTCATTAAAGAAAATTGAGTTTTCAGTGAAGAATTCCATGTAAAGCTTTGTTTGTTTTCTAAAAAGATAGCCCCATTATGAAGTTTTGTTATTCATAATACATATAGAAGAACTGACCTCAGAGGTTCCAAGTGCTGTTTCTTAAAAAAAATAAAAAATTAGTATAACACAGAAAAGTTCAGGCACTGAATAATAGAATACATTTCCTGCTCCATAATGACAAGATAGATTTCATCTTTTACGCTCATTACCAAATAAGCTTATAAAGCGACATGAAGAAATAAATATTATATTATGAGTTACAGAATACCCAAATATTCTCAAGTGGAAAATTGGTCAGAATGAAACAGAATAGGTGGCTTCAAATGACAGATTTACATTATATGTTCAGTTTAGATTTCAATAACAATTGCATTGATCTAAACTTTCCAAGTAGAATCAATTTAAAATCACTTTACATGTTTATTAAACATGGATATATATATATATATATATATATATATATATATATATATATATATATATATATATATATATATATCTGGGCAAAATATTGTTTGCCTTACTTTCTATGCATAGTATGCAATGACACCCTAGTGCAAATCATTGGTATTTGCATATATTAAAAGTATATTCATTCACTGCAATATAATTAGAATTATTATTTTAAATATTAGAAAGGAAAGCAGTTTGAATTAAAATAATTACAGCCTAACGATCAGGAAAAACACACACAGAATATTTAAATATAATAACAAATTAATATTTTTATTGCCAAAGTCAAAATAGCATGCATTACATAAACTTGCATTTTAACAAGCAATTCCACGTTTACTGCTCAAGTTTCTTGTAACTTAAACTTAATATGTGAAGGAGCAACTACATTATTCCAGGTTTGTATTTATTTAATGAATTGTTCTTTCATTCTGTAATATTTTAATTTAGAATCTAAAACAACCATCCCTATATATAATGTTTGTTATTTCCTACATTATCGTAGTAATAACAATAAATATATTTTTTCATCAATCAGTTTTTGCTGGTAAAAGACATTATATATTGTTTCTATCACTCGGGAATAACATCAGAATTATAGAGACTTATTTTATATAGAACATTCAAATAGAACATACAGTGGTGTTGATTAATGATGCTGGAATTAGGGCATCTAAGTATCTTACCAATTGGGGGCAGATATAGGGGTCCTAATAATAGTAATACATGGCACTGAGTATAGTCAGCCTAAGCATGCTATAAGTCAGTCAGAGGATAAATAGCAGGTCTGCTCCGCTATACAAATTTAGAGAGTGTTTACTTTAGACTATATTGTCTATTCATCACATAGACCCTAGTATTGACGGTTCTGAAACTTAAGCAATAATATTTAATTATGCCCATAATAATTGGGTTAGAAATGTATTGATAGCTGGACTTATCTAGCAGATGGATTAAATCTGGAGACAGATTCTATGTCAGATCAAAGCATATCATATAGTTGCACTGCTTTAGTGACTGTTAATATGTATAAGATATACAACTGTACTCATTTTGTCCAATAATACTAAGGATGTAATTTGTTTTTCAGACGTTTCAATATTCACACTCTGAGTCTAAACAATGTAAATATTGTTTTACTGGTGACAATAGAATATTTTTGATTGATTTGAATTGATTTTATAGGAATATTTAAGTGAGCTGGATTAATACATTTCTGCACTCTGTAGGCAAAAAGCAGCCTATGTATATGCAGCACATCTCATAAAACATTCTATTTTTATTAATATTTCTTAAAATCCCTTTAATGATTATGTTGACACCGCAGGGGGGGGGGGTCTACACAACTTCCTGGTGCCCCCCCCCCAATCAGCATGCAGCTATTAACCCACTATTTACCTATTCTTGATAGCTCATCCAATCTCCTTACAGCTTCCTCCTTGCAGCTTCCTGTCACGTCAGTGATACACTACATTTCCCTGGCTCCTTTGTTACAAATCCCTTGCTGCTTTGCACCACAGAGAATAGGAGAGCAGTTTTGTCACTGCTGGTATATGACTCATCCCTACTTCCTGTCTATACTGTGGGCTGTTGCCGTAGCAACTAACATAGTGCTATGTCTCAAATCTTGTTCTAACTGGATTGGCCAAAACAAATTGGAGGGGGTGTTAAGCTCCATTTTAGAAATTACAATAGATTTTGCTAACTTCAAGGTAATAATATTGTAGCCAGCAATTTCAGAACAGCAAGGTTCACTCTAAAGATAAATATTGCTTCAGACAAGAGACCACAGTCTGAGATACATATATTGTATATATATTTTAGTTGCTTTTTTTAATATGTGTTTGATTAGGCTTTTGTAATTTTTAAGATGTTCAATAAAAATATTAATGAATTTAAAACACCTCTGATCACTTTCCCCTCATTCTGAATTTGTACCATAGTGGTACATCAGCTAGTACTAAAAAATGTATATCACTGTTTTCAATTAAAACTCTTTGGAGGCATCATATGCTCTTATATTATTTTGAAGCTACTTTCCTTTATGCCTATCTGTCATTATCCTCTTAAATAAAACGTTCGCATACATCCTTGGAGAATATTTGCCTTATTCTATTAGCTACTTGCAAATGTCTTGAACTCATAAATTTGGCTTTTGATTTTTTTTTATAAATGTTTAAATGCATTCTATTGATGTAACAATTCATTAGTGCCAATAAGTAATATTTGCTGAATATGTAGCAATATTAAGAGTGATTTTTAAATGTGTATAAATTTACGATTTGTGCAATTGAATTGGATCCTATGGCCCTCATTCAATTGCCATTTGGCCAATTGAATAGGGCTCTAAATAAGCACATAACATTTTTTTTTAAAGAAGTTTTTAGTTAGTAAGCATCTATCCAAAAGCAAGGTTTTCGCTAACTAAAAACTTCTTTAGAAAAAATATGCTATGTGCTTATTTAGACCCCTATTCAATTGGCAAATCACAATTGAATGAGGGCCTATATATTTTAGACTTGTCAATATCTTTATAATTGCTCCTTTTTTTTTTACCTTTTGACCAAAAAAGCAATTAAGCTTATAGATGTAGTCATTACTGTTAATATTGATTATGTTTTCAAAACAGTTTTAATTTTATATAAATATTCTGACACTCCATTTTAATGAGAATATCCCTAGTTGTTGAACACTTGACTTCCCTCTAGCTCCCTTGCAATAATGCCCAGACATAAAGCATCAGAATTTCATTTTTTTATACTTTTTTTGGTAAGTTTACCTTCTTAAGTCACTGTGATAAAGATCATACAGGATACAGGATTAAAATGCCCACTGAATATGTGAAGAGCACCATCAACTTTTTATTGTGCATATTTATTGCAAATCCCCAACCATTTGTTAGTATAAACTATAATAAGATATTTATACTTACATTCTTTAAAAAAAACATATTGTAAGCTTCTACTGTAGTTTAACATAACCAGATTGCAACCTTTTTACCTAAATGTAGGCTTCCATATGATGGATGATGTCTTGCTACCACTGAGGAACTAGTTAGTGAGAAGCAGTAGGAGAGCAACAGTAGTTTTCAAGCTTACAGAATCTAGAGGATTGTGAGTTAGTTTACCCACATCATTCAATAAACTGTGTATGAATTATCCAGAAAACTGTTTTTATTACATATATATCCACAGATGATGATACCACAGTGCAGTTTACATTGGCTGTAAGGTGTTATATAACTGTAATTAAATGTATTCTTATTTCTTCATACATTTATTTCACCATCCATTTACTATCTCATGAGATATTTTGGATTCCTTAAATACTAATAGAAACCCAACATTCTGCATGCAAATATTCAACAATTCCCTCTTTAATACTAAACACATCTGCTCTATATTTCATGCTTGGTTCCCAAGCTACTAAACTAATTTTGCAATAATCATGATCTACCTGTCAACTATAATGCTGTTTATGTAAATATTAACTTTACTTCTTCTATTTTCGGAAAACTTACCAACTATACGTTTTTTTACTCATTACATCAGACACATTTTATGTTCCATTAATAGACACGTTAATCCCATACCCAGTCAATACACATTCTTTAATCTTTCCCAAATAATTAGGCTTTCAAAAAATTGAACATAACCTCCTTTGATAACTTGACATAAACATCTTGAAAAAATAAGAACAAAATAAATAAGCATTGTTGTTGTCTAATGTAATTACTCTGCGGAACAGTATGGATTATGTTGGAGTTTACTAATACGGAATACAACTATTAAAATTAGTAATAAAAAAAATCAGAATTCATTTAATTTATTTGTTGCAAAAAACACAGATTTATTTTGTCTTTTTGTAAACATCAGTTATGCCAAAGCAACATTCTCAGAATAAATAACATTACAGCTTCATGTTGTGCATTCAGAAATGTATTTATTCATTCTGCTGTATCACATTGAAGTATTTGAGAAAAGCAGTATTGCAGACTATTTAGATTACGATTTCCGAGAAGTGTATAATTGTCTTCAAGTGCTGCAAGTGCTGAGGATAGATAAGAAAGGCTGTGATCTTAATGTATCCCCACAGGAACGTCTCAGCCACTTGTTTCATATATATAATATTGAATAGACTTGACTTGATAACATCTAAAATGTTATTTACAAGGTTTAAAATAAATAGATGGAGACTTTATTTTTTAACTATTTTCAGTTTTGGTTTAATGGCAGCAGACATTATGTTCTTAATTGTATTAGGCACATGAGAGGAATGGGAATGACTTTGTATTCAGATAATATCTCTATTCAGCTTTAATTGGCACTTTAAATTGCTACTTGACAATAGAAAAAAAGAACAGTAAGTCCTCAGTAAGATAAACATCAACATCAAGCAGCCACTTCAGATACTATTGCAAATGTCCATCACCAGCAAAACATAAAAAATAAAAAATAAACCCAAAAATGATTGCTGATATCAAGTTTTACCTATAAATATAAAGGATTAGGATTCACTGAGTATATCAATGCAATATTTTATACACACATATGTAAATATGTACAGCTTGACAATTATTTAAAGTTTTTTTTTATATATTTTTAGAAACAATATTATTTTTGCTTCTGTTTTTTTTTCTAGCATTTGCTCTCTTATTAAATAAAACTAAAAGTAACTATTTATTAAGCAACAAAGATATGACTATTTCAAAGACTCAATTTCAGGTGAGTCTACTGGAGTTTATCTATTCCATACACTCTATGTGCTGAGTTTTTGGATATCATTTGAAGCAATGCAAAATTATGTGCACCTACCATCACATCCATCACCTTTGGGAAAAAAATATCTGCCTATGGGCCTCATTCATTTGCGATTTGGCCAGTTGAATAGCGCTCTAAATAAGCACATAGCATATTTTTTTAAAGAAGTTTTTAGTTAGTAAAAACCTTGCTTTTGTATAGAAGTTCACTAACTAAAAATTTCTTTAAAAAAAATATGCCATGTGCTTATTTAGAGCCATATTCAATTGGCCAAATCGCAATTGAATGAGGCCCTATGTATATAACTCATACAATTATTAAATAGAGGTGCATAGCAAGAAACAAAGCTGATGCTGATACAATAGAAAGATCTGAATAACTGTGAAATTGAGGTAGAAAATGCAAATGTTTTGGTGGTTCATTGGCAGACTGGGATTGGAGATGCATATAAGCAGGTATTGAAGGTAATATAAAGTAAATCTATAATGAGAAAATGACAGCTTCAGAAATGTTAACTTGTAATATGCTGTATAAATCAGATATGGATAGATTGCGATCATTCATAAAGCTTTTAGCCTGCTGGAGATAAAGAAAGAATGGACAATATCATAGTAGAAGAAACATGAGGTTCCAGCTACATTTTGGAAGTTAATATAAGTAGTAGATAAGTAATATCAGAAAAAAAGATTGTCATAAACCAATGTATATATATTGCTAAACTACTTGCAATAAAGTGATTTAGTCTTAAACTTTTTTTTCCAACTAAATTATTGGGTTGAATTACTAAGGTAAGAGCTTTCTCTGCAATGAGTAAAACATTTCCAGCTCTTGTTATTCTGTAGGACCTACAAGCTAACATGTCTTACACAATGCAGTGAATAGTAATTATCATTGTAACTCTACTTCATAAAGTCATGTCTTGGAATGTTTTAGTTAGCTCCAGATTTGAACTTACTGTCATTGACATTTATCATAACTGCTTAGCTGATACAATAGTGGTAGGCATCTATAGCCATCTTGGGAGCCAAGTAACAAAAACTAAAAACTACCAAATATGAAGGCAGCCACAAATAATGAGGGTCACAAATTGGACCAAAGTTCAAGAACTTAGAATTCAGTAGGCATCTGATAACTTACACATAATAAACAATACATATACTATGTGCTTCTGGTTCTGTTTAGGAATGCGCGTATGATAATAATTGCTTGAGACAGTTTTGTTTGCAGTTCAATATAACAGAATAGGTCTTACTCATTTCCCCCTCCAAATGTACCTATTGACTCTATAAAAATTCTGTAATGCTTGGACCAGACTCTGTATGTTTTCAAGATTTCCATTTCTTAGTTGTAATCAATTTTTGAAATGTTTTGATAAATTGACTTAAATTAGTAATAGGTTAAGGGTTTCTTGGAGATGTTTATTTTATTTTTCCTCTGGAGAAGCCTCTGATTGAAAGTTTTCTTTTTCATCATCAGTCCCATAGGATTCTTAGAATTTTGAAAGCCATGGCTTGAAATATGAGTGGATTTCTGAAGACCCAGTAAAAGATTACATCACCAAACACAAATCATCAATGAGAAATAGAGATTCAAGCAACATGACAGCCCAGAGGGATTGTCCCATAGTGGTTTTATAGCTAAATACAGTCAACATTAAAGGAAAACTGACATTTCAAAAATGTGTCATATTACAGTAAAGTCACATTATTTTTTAACATAAAAGTCTGTCTCCTTCAAGAAAGGTCAAAAATGCATCTGGAAAGCTTCATGTCAGGAGCATTGCTTCCTTTGTTAATATGGGTGAACTATCTAGCATTCCCATGTTATCTGTCAATAAAGACTCCTATAACAACAGTCTCTTGAGCTGATCCTCCTCCACCCCCTCTGCTCAAGTTTTAAACACTAAAGTTAAAATATAAAAATTATATTGGAATTTTAGATATATACTAATTTTATTGTTAATTAGTTATTAAATAAACAACTGAAACTAAACTAAAGCTCTAGTTTTGTGCATGATCTGGTGTAATGTGAAAAGTGTGTGAATAGCAAAGGATTTTTGTTAACTATCTTACACTCACAGCTGATATTCTATAGTCATTGTTTTTTTTTTTTTGGTGGTTTTCTAATACTTTTTTATATGTGAATGTTTTATTTATTATATACCAAGATTGACCTACCTGCTATGTGCCCTATCCTTCTCAATCTCCTGTTGTTATTGAGAAAAACAGACCAACTATTATCCCTGATTTGTTGATGTGATAACAGAGACAGTCACATTTGGGGAAGGCATCTGATGTCCATAAAGCATTTGTCTAACTATCGTCGTTCTCAAGGTTCTCGTGGCCACATTCTGTTGCTGAGCTTTGCATCTTTGGGTGTACCTTTGCTGCACGTGTCACTTGTGCCCATGTATACGCTTACAACGGGTATGCAGTGCTTTCCAGCTCTAGAGATACAGCTTGAGTAAAGGGGAACTGTGAAATGGCACAGAGTTTACATTCACTGGCTCGATTCCTGTTGGCTACTCTGGAAAACCAAGCTGATTGCAGTTTGACAGAGAGAAAACAGGAACATGTCTCTGTGAGCTGATCATCATATTAGAACAAGCATCACCGTAAACACATCAGAATCTGGTGCTGACACTATGTAGATTGGAGAAACTCAAAAAATATGTGAGGATATAGAAGAATTAACAACGTTTGCATTATTGTGGTCATTTTGTATGACAGTGTGCCCAGATATGGAGAGCTTCTATGGGTAAGAAAAATACTCAATTGAAATGTCTCTTACTGGAGGCTTCCACGACTCATTTTACCTTTTCATTGTAGTGGGGCAAGGCAAGATTCACACTGTGACCATCAGTGACTCTCGACATTCGATGGTGCAGGACTTCCAGTGGCTATGCAGTTAACTGACTGAACCAGCATACAATCAGGGTCACACATGACACTTTCAATGTTGCTCTGAGACTCTTACTTTCAAAATCATGTCAACACCTCATTTCCACCTTGTACTTGGAAGATTACCCTGGCTCCAGTTGCATAATCCCCTGATTTACTGGCGCTGTCATACAATGATAATGATCTTCTCCTCAGAATACTGCCAAGTACACTGATTGTCTTTCGTATCTAGTGCACTCTTTTGTGAACAACCTCAGCATCACATACAGATATGCTGCTCCCCCCAGTTTACTAGTCCTTTACAGATGTCTTCACTAAAATGGAATCATATATCCTATCTATGACTGTTCTATTGATCTCCTCCATGGTTCCAAGATACCATTTGGTACTATGTTGCCTTTGGCTAAACAGAAATTGTAGACACTGAAGGAGCACCTGCAAGAAAACCTAAAAAAATGCCTTCATTTGGTTCTCTGTCTTGCCAGTTGGGGCCCCTATCTTCTTTGTTAAGAAAAAGGATAGGTCATTATGTCAATTTATTGATTATAGGAAACTAAACAATGTAACCATTGCTCCTTAGCCCGAAACTATTTGTCTTAAGAATGCCAAGGTCTTTTCCAAGACCTTGGTCTGTGAAAAAGAAGAGTGAAAGACAGCATTCCACTGAAGAAACTGGCACTGGCTTTTGCATTGCCTCAGCAAAATTCAAACATTTTGTGAATGATATATTCAGAGATCTGCTGGACCAGATTGTCATCATCTATTTAGATGACATATTGTTTTTCTCCTCTTCATTGGAAAAACATTGATGTCATGAATTCCAAGTCTTATCCAGGTCACTCTTTCTCCATTTGTATACCAAGTTCGGGAAATGTACCTCTTTTAATGACACCATGAAATTTAGTGCTATTATTATTCTCACAAGGGTATCTCAATGGATCTTAAAAAGGTTACTGAAGTAAGAGAAACAAAGATTTAAAGGCAGATAATAACCAAAAAGGCACATTCTATCTACCTATAAGTTTGGCTTAATTAATTTTCAGGATAGCCTTATGATTATCCCAGGCAAACCTAAATCCCTAATACTTCAACTAGAAGATGTTTCATTTATCTACCGATCTTTTTGTAAAGTAGTACTTTCTCACATTAGCCCTACATTTTCCAACTTCAAATCATGATCTCTTGTTCTTGCATTCTTCTTAATCTCAAAGACATTTCACTCTTGAACATTATTAAATCCTTTGTTATATTTGAAGGTTTCTATCATATTACCCCTCTCAATTCTGTCTTCAAACTATACATATTCAGGTAATAAAATGTATCCTTTTAAATTCTATCTTTTTATCTTATTCACCGTTTGAATTGCTATTCGTTGAATTGTTTCAAATTTGTTAATATACTTTGAAAATACAGTTTCTCAAACTGGGCACAGTGTATTAATTAGGGAAACAAGGTCAAACTGTGGAGCAAAAACAACTGTAAAATATATAAAAAACTAAACAAGGATGTGAAGATCAAAAGTAACCCGATGAGGGGATACCCAGCAGAGTACCTCCAAGTGCGCTGTAGATGGAGCAATCTCACACATCTTCCCCGTGGGCAAAGCCTGGTGGTACTCTGCCAGGATATAGGAGTGCATCAATGCCCAGAACATGGCCTTGCACAGCAGTGGAATGTCCTCAGCCAACCACAGCTTCCTGGAGTTATTAGCCAGCTTGGCTAATGCCAGAAGAACTGGATACAATATTCTAGGTAAGGTCTATCTAGGGCATTAGTGCCTCTCTATTTCTGCTGCAAGCTCCTCTACTAATACACCCAAGCATCCTACTTGCTTTTCTTGAGGACATTTTGCATTGCTTGACTATTTTTAGATCATGCAGTATAATAACTCCCAAGTCCCTTTTCTAATCAGCTGCTATCATCATTTACCATATATGTTGGGCTTTTGTGGCCTAAGTGCATTTCTTAGTGTTGAATTTCAGATCCCATATATTTGACCATTGCTCTAGTTTTATCAAATCATTACACATTTGACACCTCCTGGAATGTCTAATCTGTTACATATTTTTTGTATTATCTGCAATAAGGCAAACTTACCCTTGAAGGCTACTAGTAATATCATTGATACATATTTTAAACAAAACAGGCCACAGCACAGAACTTTGTGACACTCCACTGGTAACCATCCCTTCCTCTGACTGTATTCCATTAACTATGACTTTCTCATGTGCATATTTCATCCATTGTCTTATCAACTGAATAAGAATATAGTTCCAGCCTATGAAATTTACAAATTAGTTTATTATGTAGAATAGTGTCAAATGTTTTACAAAATTCTAGATAAGCTATATCTACTGCTCCACCATGGTCTTCGGACATGTCTCCCAGCAGTAAAGCCATGCTGATAGATTGTAGGTATTAAATATTTTTTTTTATTTCAAACGTGTTTACATTGCTTTACATGGTACTGATGTCAAACATATTTGTCTCTAGGTACTTGATGCTTTGCTATTACCCTTTTTGTGTAGCAGTATTGCACTAGCAGTTTTTCAGTCATCTGCAACTACGTTTAATAATAATGTTTACTTAACATTGCGGAGTGTACCACTCTAAACTCCTTCAGTACCCTTGGATGTACATTTTCTTGAAAAAGAACCACTGTTAATTACTCTAACACTTAATATAGCAGCCCTTAATGGAAATGTAACCTCTCTAATGTCTGCTGAAAAAACAAAGCATGAGTATTCATTCAGGCAATGTTCCTCTGCATAGCTAGTATCTACTTTCTTAACTCTATTTCTCTCTTAGTTTTTCTCTTTTCGCTAATACATCTCAATAAAGTTTTGTCACCATTTTTTATTGATTGTGCAATTTTCTATTCTGCTTGGGCCTTGGCACATCTGATATTCTGTTTTGCCTGCCTCTGTTTGGTTTTATATAATTCTCTAGTCCCTTTTTGTATCTTCTATCATTTACAAATGGCTGCTATAGTACCAGATTGTATTTTATTTTATCTTACTTTCCTGAACAAACCTAATGCATTGCGAGGTAGCAACTCAGACATTGCTACTGTTTCTGCACTCCATTCAAAGTGTTTTGACAAGGAATTTCCATGTATTTTTCCATGTTAGAAAGACTATTGTTTTTTGTTTGGTTAGACACAGACATTACTTGTATATGAAACCAGACTGACTATGATGGGCTTAACTGGCAAAATCTACTTGCCGTATAGTAGATTCTAAGGAAAGAAACAAAGGCTTAGTATAATGTAGGTAGAGCCTTGTATTTCAGACATTATTCTCATTACTAACTGTTGTATATTAATAAACCTTTTCACTTAGAAGTTTCTAATGTATTTAGAGTTTCTTATAGCAGTCAGATGTAAGTTAACTTGTCAGGATCCACAAAACATATTTCCTCCTTCAGAGGTGATTTTTGTGGTTTTCCAAATAATTAATCATAGCATGTCTCCCTCTGTGAAAAGTATCTCACGACAGACAATCTAGTCTCCTCCAAGATCTCAAAACACCCATGGGCTTCTATCAACCACAATTTTATAGTGGACCTCCCACCATCACAACAATACACCACATCTTGTTTAGTCTAACATCTTTAGGATCACCTTGAGCTGCGTATGTGGCTTGCGCACATGTATACGCTTGTAGTAGGTGAGCAGTGCTTTCCGTTTTTGGAGATACAGTTTGTGTAAAATGAGATCTATGAAGCTGTTATCCAGCCCAGATTTTACATTCACCGACTCCATTCCAATGATTGCACTTATCTGTTTTTTGCCAGAATGAGTATCTCTAACACAGGGCCGTTATCAGCCTGAAGCAACTGAATAGCATTGCTCAGTTATTTGGGCTTTGTGCTATACTCATGAATTCTGCTCGGTTTCCCGTTCCTGACTATTTTGTCTTTGTTAGTTTGATTTCCCTGACTCTGGCTTCTAAACATGGCTTTGGCTTGCCTCCTATATATGAAACAGAGCCAATTGCAATGACACGGATTTGTCAGACTGCGTTCATCTGGTCACTTTGGTACTTACAACCTTGTACCCCCTTGCTACTGGGTTTCCACATATGGTTTACTGGCTAACCTAAGACATATTGTATAGGATGGTGTATAAGGATAGTTCACATTAACAGTAACACATCTTACTCAGGTTCTCTATGTCTTGCACAGCTAATATCCATTCTAGAATGAGCAAGTAAGCTGCTCTTTTACTCACACACCCCAGAGTAGTTCAGAAAGTATACACATTATATATAAAGGGATAAGTATGTCAAGTAATCTAATATAGCATTTCTCCATAAGTTATAGTGTTCACAGATTTCAAGAATGATATTACTGTAGTTTTTTTTGTCTAACTATATATGTAGTTTAACTGTAATGCAATCTAAGGGCCTCATTCTATTATCGGCCGTAAATCGGCCGTAAGGCTGCGATTCCTTGCGAGGGTTCAGTTAACTCGCGATTCTATTATACGGCCCCGCAAGGATCTCCTTTTACGGCCGGCCGCATATCTTGGAACCGGCCGTAATCTGTGAAATATAAAAACGCAAAAATAAATTCAAGCCTGCACTGTACAGCTCTGTAAATGCTAGGGATCATATTGGGGGACATGAGGATTAAAAGGAACCCACTCTCAAGCTTGCACATCTGCCCAAACCCGAGTTCAAATTAACTGTTTATTTTCCGGCTGCGGCGTGGGCGTGTCTGAAGTGCTCCAAGCACTCTGGACTTTTTACATGGATATTTTACGGATATTAAAAATGAAATATTTTACGGATTTGAGTACAGGATAATTATGTGCTATTTTTTCTAACACCTAAAATCCCTTTATAGTCTTCTCAAAGTGCAGGATGGCTTTATTTGAGCTATTTTATGTGCTTAATTGGTGCTAGCGAGACCTTTTTCCTGCAAGTAACTGCGGCTCGCTTTTAGCCTTGCAGAGAGGTTTCCCGGAGCAATTGAATTGCAAATCTCTTGCGGCCGTTTTAGATCAAAGGCTTTCCTCCGGCGCGAGCGGCCGCAAGAGATAGCAAGGCACCGGCCGCAAGCCTGCCGGAATCCCCGGCCGTAAGGGAATAGAATAGCAGAATAGCTTGCGGCCGGTCCTTGCGGCCCCGCAACGGCTGCGGCCGATAATAGAATGAGGCCCTAACAGTCTATGCTAAAAACTGGACAATAAACACACCTGTCTCTTGTTTTCTGCATTTGTCTAGCACTATTTATTTATTTAGCAGGTAACACTGGGGAGGAGCAATCATTTTAGTCTGACATTTTCTGTGTCATTTATAGTATCTAAAAAGAGCTTTTAAAAAGACATGATGTCAATGCATGCTTACTTATAACAAAGTGAGGATCTATCCCATTTCAAATACTCCACCAGTGACAGCAGCAGTTGCGGCAAGTGGCCGCTAGTTGGCGCTGTCAATATTTTACAGCGCTGCCAATATTTGAGACAAGTTGTAATCTTAGAAGTTTACCCTAACCATTAAACTAACCCTTACCCTAACCCTAACTCTATGGTATCAGCACTGAAAATCAGCAGCGCCCTGTAGTGGTTGGTGGTCACCACTGCTGCTGCCACTGCTGGCGAATTAATGGCGAATTTGAAACGGGAATTGGACCCAAAGTGATTTTGTTTTCTCCTTGAAATCAGCAAAAGCACAAAGATATAGAAAAAAATATATTAAAGTATAAACAACATTCATGTAATGCTATGATTCCCAAAAATGTCATTAAATTCCTCTTAAAAATGTCATTAAATTCATCTTAAAAGCTGTTTAATATGGATACCGGTCCTAATTATTGCTCCTCCCCTTCTAGTTTCCCTTTCTCTAAGAATCCCATTTTACAGTGAATATCACAGCTTGTTTAGTAGACCATGGAGAAATAAATAAATACTGGGATGTTAGTGTATCTCAGTAGGGTATTATCATGGGATTTTAGTATAAAGGAGAACTGTCAGAAAGTGGGCAAGCATTTGTGAGTGGATTTCTTATTGAACAGTGTTAGGGTGAATTTACTACATTTAGTTTTGCTTTTATAGGTGTGTTAATATATTTATACATTTTTGAACTTAATAGGTAGGGGGATGAGTCAATGTATGTTAATTAAATGATACATTGCACTTTTGTTCTTTATAACGTTCAACAAGAGAGAAAGCTATGCTTGTTGTGGAGGATGAAAATGGACTTCATGCTGTTAAAGAGGAACTGTGCTTGTTGTGAATACAGAATGCTCTATGACACAGTGAATCAAGCACAGCATGGCTTACAAGTGCTGTATACAGGGCCAGATATCTGGTCATAGCAGTTCCAACCATTTTGGTCTCATCATAGTTCATCTAGTGTTTGGAATGTAGTGCAGTAAATGATTTAGCAGAAGAAATATTCCCGCAATGCTTTTTCAGCCAAACAAGTCTGTGTGATGTGGCTTTAGCTGGTGGAAAAGTAGAAACCAGCATACACTACCATTTGCCCACCAGTCTTACTGAATAAAGTGGTGAGTAATTTTGGGCTTACCCAATTATATCTCAGACTCCCTTGCTATTACACAACAGAACACCAAAAACATGTTTGTCCATGGTGCATTTACTTATTAGCAGTCATATTCAATATTTAGTTTCATTTTATGGTTCCACAAATCTATTTAGAAACCTTTGTTAGTAGGTGTAAATGTACAAGATATGCTGTAAATGCAGCAATGTTTTCCTGTAATTGTATGTAGGGAGACAGAGGCCTCTTGGCAGTTCTCAAATGTCATGTTACTTCCTAGAGTATTTCCTTCATTAGTTATATTTTGTGTTTTATTCAAACAACTAACCGAACAGGAAAAGAAAGTTGTTTCTGCATGATGGTGAATTCTAACTGTGCCAACATAAATATGCATGGTCGATTTACACTCACTGGTCAAGATTCACTAAGAGGTCACAAACATGGCTGTAGGAACCAAAGAAAATCTGTGGGGGATACCTCTTATAGTATACAAATAACACACAACTGCTTCTCTACACTTAAACACACACATTGAAAAATCTGTTGCTACAACCATGGTCACGAAGTGCTTCTGAGATTGTGATGAATGTTTTATGGTAAAGTGAATACAAAATAGTGATTGCCTCTAAGAATCGTAGTGAATTGACTGCACTGTTGCATGCATCTATGTTTTTACACTTTATTCAAAGCATTGCTCTGATTTTCACACCGTATAGTAAAAAGCTGAAGTTATACCTATTGGGAACAACTCCATTCCTATGATCTCCCTTGGTCATATTTTTTAAGGAATGAAAACTTAAAGGATTCTCCAGTACATAATCCTTTACTACATATTGCCAAGCATATTAGCTTTGGATTAATAGTGTGGCTCTCGTTGGAGTACACATATATATATATATCATACATGTATTTCCACCATATCATTAGTCAATATAATTAGCTATAGTAACAGAGAGCAAAAACAGGTATTATCACTTGTGCCTGGTTTATAACTGCACTCATGGCACACTCTAAAAGGCTTCTACACAGAATGAAATGCTTGGATGAATTCAGTTTTGGACTTAAAGTTGAAATCACAGCTTTAGATTTGGCTCCATAAACTAGTATTACAAGATCATATTCCCAGAGTGAACGGAATTAATTAGTCACTCTCTTTTAACTAGCCACAATATTCTTCTCAGCTGAAGGATATGAAGTCCTCTTGTTATAGAATTATGTTTGGCTCCTGCGAATGTTAGCTTTAAAACAGTCCCAAAAACCTTGCAAGGATCCAGAATAGCTATGACTATTTTTTCTTTCTACTTATAAATGTATTTTACAGATGACACATTTTTGAAATAGGTAAGTCATGTATTCAAAGCGCATACAGTTATGCACTGAATTAACTATTGTTGTGTCTTGAAAGTACTGATCAAAAGAAATACTACTTATATTTGGCTAGCAAACTGATTTTTCTTGGATCAAAATCATTTAATAATATGCTAAAAATTTTATATTTCAAATAATGCAGTAAGAAATGTATGGAAAAACTCAAAATGTCACTCTAAAATAATATCTATCTGTTGTCTTATATGCAATAACTGTATGTGCTTCATTATATTATTAGTAATTCTTAGTTGTGCATAATTTGGATATTATTAACTGAAAAAAAGTTGATGAACAATAAAAGGAATGGATGACAAAAACTGAGCTGTAGTTTAGGACTTTTTCAAACAAAACTTAGTCAAATATCAGGCAAATCTGGTGTATTTTTGAAAACCTAATTAAAATAGGCATTGGATTAAAATAGAATGTTTTAGATATAAAAATGTGTTTGAATCATGAACATTTATTTGTAAAACATGATAAAACTAGTACAATATGTTACAGTTGATCACTTCTTAGCTACAAACCTTTCGGAGGTGTTGCTGATGTACCTTTTGTGTAGGTGAGATATTTGCCAGGTGGCAGAAGAGGAATTTACTTCATAGAAAAAAAAAACAAGAAAGCTGCTATGCAGAATGTTTAAAGAATTAAAAGAAAAAGACCCCAAAATTGGCAAATTTAATTTTCCAAGAACTTATCTTCAACTCAGACACTCATTCTGGAAACTGTAGATTAACTGTCTGCTTTTTTTTCTCAAACAGGATGGAGGCACTGTATGCTGCAACGTGTAGTCTGTCTTCTACTTAATATAATTTGCACTGACATCGCAGACATACATAGAGTATATGGCATATGTGCACTGAAAAAATAAGGAGAAATAGTTTTGCATTATTTCCTTCTGCATTTTTCTGAAGAGTAATCTCTTACACATTGAAAAACTATTAGATATTCTGTGGATACATTTTACAATTTAAATAACTAGAAAATTGTTATGTTTTGAGGGTAGGACTATATATATAATTGCTGTTTTATATAATAACACTCAGTAGGCCATGATAGCTCAAGAAAAAAGCCAATTTTAATATGGCCCAAAAGAACAACATTAGCAGCTTGCATATGCTATAAACATGAAAATAAATTTTGGGGAAAATCTGGACTTTTGAAAACTTTCTTTATGAGTATAAGAATCCATTCTGTTTGTTACATCACTTTTTGAGAGCTATATCATGGGTGGGTGTTTTTCCTAGCTTCCAGTGGTGGGAGGGGTGGGGGAAGAGGGAAAAGAGAGATTCCTGATCCTTTGTAACATAACTGGATAAGATTGAAATTGACACCACACCACTTCCCGCTCACAGGCCAAGAAACAATAAGTTGCCAATAGATACAACCAGAGCTCTCCAGAAATGTAAACCATCATGGATACCTCTTTTAACGCTGTAGATAGGTTAAAAGCAATGAGTGTTAAGCGGAACAGCTCTAAACGGGGCAGTATAACATGGGGAAGATAGGGATAGGGAAACTCATGACTAAAAATACACAATTTCAATTGTTTTATATGAACCTCAAACATAACACTAACACAAACTGAACATTAGCAGAGATATAAACTTTAAATGTGTGATGTTGAAGCTTCTGGGTCATCCTGGATTCTGTTTTTTTTTTTTTTTTTTTTTTTTTAACAATCAGAGCATTAAAAGGGGTTTGGCAGCAAAAACAGCGTTACAGCGAGGAAGTGCGTTATACAGGGAATTCCAGGTCAAAATATCCTATAGCGAAACATCACTAAAAGGGGTAGCTTTAAGCAGGGTATACATGTAAATGAATAAAGACATACCCCTTTTAACTCTAGGTGTGTTCCTAGAAGACCAAGCGCTAAACGAAACAGTGTTAAATGGGTCAATTCTAAAATAGAATAATTCACAAGCAAACTCGATTTTAAAATTCCTTCCATGGCTCTTGGAATCTTGGAATGACACACAAGCATCAAATCAGGGTGGCATGTCTTTTGCACGCTGGAGAACAGCGCACCGTCATCAGAGCGCCGAGAACTGCGCTCTGATGACGCTCTGCGCTCCAGCCTGCATCCCATCTGCCCCATCTCATATTTACTGGACCTGCTTGCTGGAGGCTGCCAAGGTAAGGGGCTGGCATTGTGCCATGTGGGACTGGAGCATATTGTATGTAATGTCACTTGTATGTAATGTCACTGTGTGCATCACTGTGAGCATGTTGCATTGCACGTGACATGTAGTGATAAACATGCAATGCAACATGCTCCTAGTGACACATGCACACAGTGACATTACATACAAGTGACATTACATACAGTATGCTCCTAGTGACACATGCCAGTGCCACATGGCACACTGTCAGCCCCTTACCTTAGCCTTGGCAGCCTCCAGCAAGCAGGTCCAGTAAATATGAGATGGGGCAGATGGGATGCAGGCTGGATCGCAGAGGCGCGCTGTTCTGCAGCGTGCAAAGGTCGGCGTGCCTCAAATCAGAGTTACTCGGGGATGTGTTGACCAAAAACTGTGTTATTTCCAATGGGTGATGTGTCAGGCAAAAACAGCTTTATAGCGAATCAGTGTTAAATGGGCTGGTGTTAAGCAGGGTCTCCCTGTATATTTATATATATATTTATATATATATATATATATATATATATATATATATATATATATATATATATATATATATATATATATATATATATATATATATATATATATATATATATAAATGATTTTACACTATTCCTAAATTTATTATTTTGTGATTATTTTAATTAATTGTGTAAATGTTTAGCATTATAGAGATGCAGAGGCCTACATACATCTGAATGTCAGTAAAACAAATTATCATATACTTACTGTGTGCCAACTTTACCAATGCAATACATGGCTGTCAATACATCTAACCAGAGTTATAATATAAAACTGCCATTTTTAATTCCCTGTACTGTACTTTAATTTTCAGCAGATAATCAGGTTTAATAAAACATTTGTAACATATATCATAACACAACATGCAATAATGTGTCAAGTGAAAGAAGTAATAAGAACATTTGTTTTGTAACTTAATCTCCCTCTTTGCCCTGTAACTATATACTTTAATTGTGTGCTATGTTTGATTAAATAGAGATGTGTAGGCTTGTCACAAAGTATTTAAAGTTAAGTAATATACACCAGGACAAAAATATATGTTATAGCAATACACTATACAGAAAACATCGAAAATGCAACCAGTTTATTGTCCACAATATATATATTCCCATTTCATTAATTCTACAAACTGTACTGAACAACCAGGTCATTTGTTTTTATATAATTGCATTAAGTTACATCTCTTGAAACATTTAAGAGAATGTATATGCATGAATAATGGCTCAATATACTGACCTTTCAATACAATTTTAAAAGCTTCACTTATAAAAGGAGGATCCAGAGTATGTCATGTAACAATGCTTACTACAGATACATTGAATAAACACATAATTAAACAGAACATATATATGTCAATGACATAAGTGTTGGCTTTGTAAAGATAAATGAAAATCAGGTCAGATTACAGCAGTTTAACCGTGACATCAATGACTTGCTTGGAGTTGAAGAGAGGACCCAGATTAAAAATATCATATTTTGCATACTTTATTCTTGATAATGTACTGGTTCAGAACTAGGGCTGATAGCGTTAAACTGTTCTGAAGTATTGTTACACCATTATTAGTGGGCTAGATGTCTCAGTTGGGCATTGATCATTATTACATTTCATATTCTATTATTCATTAGACTCTGCAGCGGTTGGTATCCACGTATTATAATGTCAATGGAGGAAGGTGGCTTTGTCTAGCAGGCTGCTGTTACATTTTGACATCACAACAACCTCAATTTCTTGAAGACTTGTGTGGGTTCCTTTGGCAAGTCTGTGCATCATTGTTTATTCTCTTATCATATCTGACTGTTCTAAAATCCATTTATTTCAATAAGCCAACCGTCCCTCCCACTTCTCAGGGGACCATTTGTTTGTGTCATTAGGTTGCGTCCGACTCTCCGTGACCTCATTATTATTATTATTATTTTATAATTATCCTTTATTTATAACGTGCCAACATATTCCGCAGCGCAATACAGGGGTTAGGTACAAGTATAAACAATACCCCACAATGAAAATAATGGAAGACCCTGTTATTGAGCTTTCAATCTGATATACACAGTGCTTTCCCTAAAGCACCTCACAAGATTAAAACTCGCAAACTTACATTCTAAAGGGTATGGGTGAGGTACAGGAGAGTGAGAGATGCATAGTGAATGAAGAGGCTAAAGATGATAGGCTTTTTTGAATAGATGTGTTTTTAAAGAGATTTTGAAGGATCTGAGGCAGGAAGATAGTCTGGTGGTGCGAGGTAAAGAGTTCCAAAGAATAGGGGCAGCACTTGAAAAGTCTTGAAGACGGGAATGAGAGGAGGTGATGAGAGAGGAGAAGAGAAGAAGGTCATTAGCAGAGCGAAGAGGGCGGGAGGGAGTGTACCGCAACACACCATGCTGATCCACTTGGTATTAATGGCAGAGATACTTGAGTGGGTTGCTAGTTTCTTCTCCAGTTGTCCATAGCATACAGCTCCTTGTATTCATAGCTGGTCTCCCATCCAAGTACTGACCAAACCAAACCCTGGGTGCTGTGACCTCTTGGTTCCCTGACTGGAATCATACCCAGGTCACAGTGGTGAAAGCACTGAATCCTAACCACTGGACCACCAGGAAACCCCAGTGTACCATGCCCTCCTCTAAACCGCAGTGAACAATTCCCTCCCTTGCTGGTAGATTATAGTGGTCATATAAAGGGATTCTGTAACCAAAGTAGTTTTTTTAAGTTACTCTTAAAGGGCAAGCAGAACTGTCTATACACTGTGCTAGCCCAATTTTTTGACAAATGCAAATCCTTACTGAGATATTCTGCAAAAATTTTTTTTTTGCATTAGGCAATATACAGTTCATTGATACTAATTAGCTGTTTTGGAGTGCTAATTAGTGACACACTGTTTTTTGAAAACACATAAACAAGAACAACCTACCCAGTGTTATTATCAAACACAAAGAGCCACATATTAGTATACAGAGTCATGCATTTGTATAACAATGCAGAACAATGCTGAATATCTCAGTGTGATTTACTGATACATAAAAATAGTTAGTACAATTTATAGCCAGCTTTTAATGCTCTTTAAAAAGAAACATTTTGTTGTGATTGACAACTGCATGCAGAGTCATTATAAATTCAGATGCTCTTTCTCAAAAGTACCATAATTATAGTTTTCAATAATTACTGTGTTATTTAATGAAAACAGGTAAAGACCCCACCAAGAGACGGTTAACTGACATTATAAAATAAAAAGATTTTGCCAGAGTCAGGATTTTTCCAAAGTCAAACAAAAACCTCCTCATCAAAAAGCAGCAAGCACTGTAAAATGCTGAAAGTGCTTAGGCAAAGGAGATTAAAATGCAAAACGGATATAAATTCTAGAGAATGCAGCACGTGAGACCCTCTGAAGGAGCACTACAGGATCCATTGCACTCTTCCCAGGGAACACATTGAATGGAATGCTATCAAATGAACCAAGAGAACAAATACATCAACAAAGCCAATTTAAAAGTTCCAAGGTTAAATCTTTCACTAAAGACTTTTCAGTTATTTGGTAAAACGCATTAACTCACTTTAACCCAGCTCTGTCATAAAAGGGACTCGGTCATCAACTAACAACAAGATATAATATGTATGGGTGTGATCATTTTATGTATAAAACAAGTCACAAAGAGATTTCCATCTAAAAAATTATGATATATTGGTGGGATCAGGGGTGTGCTTCCACCTAGGCACACGTGGACCACACCAAGGGCAGCACATTTAAAGGGGGAAATAAACTGCGTGAAGGTGGAATGCAGCACATTGACATATATTTGTCTCTGCACAAAAATTTCTACACTTGACACTTTATGACATATAATTTATATACATAAACACATGTAAATTATTATTTGAAATATAGAAAGTGTTGGAGAAAAAATGTACCCACAAACCATGCAGTCATGATAATAAAAAACAGAGGCCTCTGATTATTTTCTTATTATTAGAATGTATTTATACAAAACGTGGGTCGGTAACAAAAAACATCCAAAATGGCTGCTGCTGACTGACTGTCTGAACAGAAATTTAAACAACATAGCCTTTTATAGTGAACTACATAAAGAACATGGTCCCTTTAAAAGAATGGGACATCCCACCCACATACCATTGCTTAAGCCAATAAATTATTATTTATATAAGGTGATCCAATAGAATAAGATGCATGCATTTTATACATGTTAATAATATCTGGCACGTCACTATATGCGCACAAAAACTCTTACTTGTTATTTCTGGTCATAGCTCAAATCTGTTTTCACAAATATCCTTGAGTTTTAGCCATGTAGACTTACTGAAATACATATAATTTAGGCTGTAAGAGTTGTTTATGGCTTCTATGGAAACTGCTAAATCATAGTACATGCAGATTTAACTGTTTCATACCTTACGGCCTATAATGGATATAAATAGTGGGTTAATATTGCTCCCTGGATTCTGATTGGGTGGGGATCAGGAACTTGTGTAGACACCCCCTGGGGGTGCCAACACAATCATTAGAGGAATTTTTAGATTTTAATAAAAATAAAGTGTTTTATGAGATGTGCTGTATACATTTAGGCTGCTTTTTTTAAATACCACTGTGGACATATTGTTTCTATATTGTTTACTGACTAACTAAACATAATAAGAATCACCGTTTTTTAGAGTGCAAAAAAACAAACAACAAAAAAACCTTTATATTTGTCAGCATTTATATGCAATTATTCTTTACTGCTTGGCTCCATTTTGGTTTCTACTCTGTAGTCCTGCTGAGAGAACTGGTAGATGTAACTGTCACATTATGAATATAGAGACAAATACTTCCTGTATATTCAAAAACTCATCCCCCTTTTCAAAGCCAAAATGGTAGTCTTCACATCAGCACAATTGCATATAAAAGATTTTAAAAAAAAGTATTTAGAAAACATTTTGAGGTTGTAATATTTTTGCTTACTCTCTAACAACATAATGAATATTTTAAGAGTTATTATTCTAAATAGTAAGATTTAAAGATATGATCACAGTGGTCCTTTAATCAAGTTTTCTCTACATAGTTGGATTTTGTAACTATAATGCATAATCAAAAAAGTAATGGCCTTATCAACATACAGAAGAAAAAAACAGAATAGGAGAAGACTACAGTTTGGCTTTCTATTTTCATATTATTCTATAATCTTTTTTAGATGCATTAACTTGAATTGAATGTTATTTTTTTATTCTGCATTTACTTGATATTAAATCGCAAGGACGATTCATGAGCATGTAATAATAAAGGTTTTTCATACAGCAGATGAATGTTCTTTTGTTTGTAAATTGTATTTCTATATACTGACAAATCATTAATGCAGAGACCCTAAATTATTTTTATGTAACTAAAATAAGTAGTCGTGGTTATAATTACATTTTAAGGGTAGACTTTATAGAACTACATTTCTTAGACTTAATTTTTTTGCCTCTTTAATATATCTTTTATTATATAGACTGCTCAGCTTAGTGTCAGAGCCCATGTAAAATACAGTACAATACAGACATTTTATAAAAAATAAATCAACACTCTTAGTCCAGCTCATCCCATAGACTGTAATGTGGCAAGCACCCCTACAACGTAATTGGTTGCAATAATGAAGCATAACCAAGCCGCCTTGTCTAAGACCTGGAATGGGTTTTATGTTGATAAATAAATATTGTATTTTATTTCATTTCTCAGTGCAAAATGCTCATATTATAACAATTCTAAAAGTATTTCTAACATGCTTTTAGGAGAGCATTATAGTGAGGTGGTCATAATTATTAGGTCTTGATTATGGCAACTTCTGAGACAGAGAAGCAGACTGTACATAGTTACATAGTAATTGACGTTGAAAAAAGATTTTAGCCCATCAAGTTCAACCTTTTAAGATATCCTCTGATCTGCAATATGCAGATTAGTTGTTAATTGATCCAAGTGAAACTTTGCCAATTGTCTCAAAAGGGAAAAAAATAAATTCCTTCTTGACCTCAGATACTGGCGATCGGATTTCTCCCTGGATCAATACTCCTTCTCTAATTATCCAGGGTAACCCTGAATGTTCTTTTTATTAAAAAAAATATCCAATCCCTTTTTAGAGTTATCTATCGATTCTGCTGTCACCACCTCCTTTGGTAGAGAGTTCCACATATTAACTACCCTTACTGTGAAGAACCCTTTTCTTTCTTTAAGGTGGAATCATTTTACGTCTAACCTCAAAGGATGTCCTCTTGTCAGTTGAAAACCTCTTGGCACAAAACCCCCCCTTGACAAATCTTTATAGTGAGCCTGGGTGTATTTATATAATGTAATCATATCCCCCCTCTTAGATGTCTTTTTTTCCAGAGAAAATAAGTTTAATTTGGTTAGTTTTTTTTTCCATAACTTAGCCCCTCCATTCCCCTTATTAGATTTGTTGTCCTTCTGTGTACTTTTTCCAGTTCCAAGATGTACTTTTTATGAAGTGGCACCCAAAATTGTACTCCATATTCCAAATGAGGGCGTACTAGGGATTTGTATAGTGGTAGAATTATATTTGCTTCCCTGGCTTCTATACTCTTCTTAATACATTCTAATAGTTTATTTGCCTTTGCAGCTGCTGCTTAGCATTGAGAACTGTTACATAGGTGGTTGTCTACAAGCACTCCCAAATTCCTTTCAATAACTGATACCCCTACATTTGCCTCATTTAGTTTATAAATTGCATGGTTATGTTTCCTTCCCATATGCATAACCCTACTTTTATTCATATTAGATCTCATCTGCCATGTAATTGCCCATTTCTCTAATTTATGCAAATCTCTTTGGAGGGAAAGTGCATCATTGTCGTATTTAATTACCTTGCACAACTTCGTGTCATCAGCAAAAATGGAGACAATACTTTCCAGTCCTACTTCTAAGTCATTAATAAATATGTTAAAAAGGAGAGGACCTAATACTGAACCCAGAGGAACCCCATTTACCACATTAGGCCAATGGGAGTATGTTCCATTTACACAACCCTTTGCTTCCTGTCTTTCAGCCAGCTCAATCCATGTGCATATATTTACTGCATTACCTGTATTCCATAGTTTGCACAATATTCCAGTGTGGCACTGTATCAAAAGCCTTTGCAAAATCTAAAAAGACTACATCCACTGAGTTGCCTTGATCCAAGTTCCTACTAACCTCCTCAAAGAAACTAATTAGATTTGTTTGACATGACCTATCCCTCATAAATCCATGTTGGCTCCTACTTATAATCCTGTTTGAATAGACATATGCTTGTATATTATCCCTTATTAACCCTTATAAAAGCTTTCCCACCACAGAAGTGAGGCTTACAGGTCTATAATTCCCCGGATTTGATCTTGCTCCCTTCTTAAATATAGGTATCGCATCTGCTTTTCTCCAGTCATCTGGTAGAGACCCAGTGTTGAGTGAATCTTGAAAAGTTAGATATAATGGTTTGGTGATTACAGAGCCCAGATCCCTCAGTACCCATGGATGTATTCCATCAGGACCTGGGGCTTTATTAACATTTTTTTCAACCTCTTTTGGATTTCTTCCTGCGTTAACCATTTATTTGGTGCAGGAAGTGTAGCCCCATTTTGTTGCAGTGACCCAACCACTGGTACCTCCCTTGTGTATACAGAAGAAAATAACCTATTTAGCTCATCTGTGTTTTCCTGGTCACTAATTATCAGACGGCCTGTGTCACATTGTAATGTTCCTATAGCTTCCTTCCTGGCCTTCTTTCCATTAGTATA